>CALSBV010011200.1:8202525-8216494 GCA_943590825.1 Bovichtus diacanthus | reverse complement strand
GTGTGTGTGTGTGTGTGTGTGTGTGTGTGTGTGTGTGTGTGAGAGAGAGAGCGAGAGAGAGCGTGAGAGCGTGAGAGAGTGAGTGACGGGCAGAGAAGGTGGACTATTGCACGTAATGTTGTTGCATGTAATGTATTAAAAACATACCCGGAAAGCTGCTTCGTCACCGATCCGCCTGAACCTTCAATATTTAATTTTCCTAACAGACCCGTCTGATGCACATCTACTACGCAGCCACCTCATCATACACATAGTATCATACTAATAGTAGCTTGATCTGATCTATGAGACTTGACACTATGATAAATCAGAATTCCTGGGTTCTGGCAGCAGTAGCCCGTAGGGATGTGGCTTGGGAACCGGAGGGTCGCCGGTTCAAGTGCAGAGTTTGGACTGGTGCCTGTAGAGGAGCCAGTCCGCCTCCTGGTCACTGCAGAGGTGCTGTTGAGCAAGGCACCGGACACCACACTGCTCCTGGGCGCTGTCTATATAATAGCTGCCCACTGCTCCTAATACTAGGTGTGTGTGTGTGTGTGTGTGTTGTGGACATGTGAAATCCATCCATTAAACAGAATGACAAAAAAAAGTATTAGAAACTTCATTTAAAACGTTTTGAGCGAATCTTCCATCAGCCCAAGTGTAAGTATAATAATTAATCTCCAATAATTATCTCAATCTATGCCCCCCCCCCTGTCTCCTCAGCTCTCCCAGTCACGTTCAAGCAGAAGCTGAGGAATGTGGTGATTGAGGAGGGCAACACCGCGGCTCTGCGCTGCGAGCTGTCCAAGCCGCTTCACTCTGTGGAGTGGAGGAGGAAGGGGGACGAGCTCATCAAGCACGGAGAGAAATACCACATGAGGCAGAGGGACATGCTGATCGAGCTGAGGATCTTCGACGTGACACTGGAGGACAGCGACATCTACACGTGCATCTGTGGGAACATAGAGAGCACCGCCACTCTCACTGTTAACGGTAGGCGCTTTAAAAATGACAATACTCCTTGTGCCAAGAGTGCATAGGAGCTTCTTTTGTCACAATAAACTAAATAAAAAGAAAGTAGCATTAAAAAAAATTAAAAAAGAAAATTTTTAACGCTGCAAACAGAAAAGTTAAATATACTTTGATATTTAATCATGCAGTATCAGATAGTTGCTCCGTCGTTTAGCAAGACGCTAAAGCAAAGCACACAATCATGTAAAAGTAAAATAGCTCAATAATATAATATTTATACTAATAAAATTTTTTTATGATTTGTGTTTTATTTGCACATTTAAAAAGTAAATAAAGGAAATAAAACACATGTGCAGGTGAGGTAGAAACTTACTACAGGCTCATCTAAAAACAAAAAAAAGAGAGAATTTATTTATTAATAAAACAAAAATAAAAAATATATATATATAAATAGAAGCTTTGCAAAATAAAATATCAATTAACATCCATATCTTTTACCTTCCTAATTTACATTGTAAATGATGACTAGCTGCTGATGGAAATAAACAGGTCTATGTTGAAAACAAAATAAAATTCAAATGATTAAATTCTAGTGGATATAGACATGGATATTGATAATCACATGTGCTAGACAAAAACATGAATATTTAATATTTAATACAAATAGAAATAGCCTTTTAATGAGTCCTGTCCTTTTACACATTAAAAAAGCGCTTATAAAGTTTATTTAAATTCTTGTGATTATTCATTTCCTTCTCCTGACCGAACTTTACCTTCGCCCATCAGCTCTCCCCGTCACTTTCAAGCAAAAGCTGAAGAACCTGCAAGTGGAGGAAGGACAGAACATCACGCTGCACTGTGAGATCTCCAAGCCGGGCATCCCGGTGGAGTGGAGGCTCGCCGGAGATCTGCTGCAGGACGGAGAGAAGTACCAGATCAAGCAGCGAGACTCGGCCCTGGAGCTGCTCATCAGAGACGCCGAGCCAGAGGACAGTGGGGTCTACACGTGTGTGTGCAGAGCGCAGAGGACAAAGGCCACCGTCAAAATCATCGGTGCGTTCAATGTGTGAGAAGAGTGCAGTCAAGCGCGCTCTCCAGTTTCTTTGTTTGTTGTCTAATAACTCTTTTTATTTCATTTTATTATCCGTACGTACAGCCCAGCGTTGCACACGTCCACTTGGACTCGAGGAAGAACTGATTTGATTTATTTCGCACACTTAAAAAAAAAAAAAAAACATTAAATACAAATCAAAATGAAAGAAATGTAAAGTATGTGCAGAAAGAAGTTTCTTTCTGTAAGAAAAAACTACACCCAGAAGAGGTTAAATATAAACAAACAAATATCATCAGTACGTTTGAAATAGCAGTGATCAATACATTTAATAAATGCAGGAGTATTTTCCGTATTTAGTGTGAACAGCTTTTAAGAGAGATTTTTTTTTTATTTTTTTTTTTCCAAGTTAAATGTTTTTGACTGCAGGGCATTTTTAAGTCTCCTTTGAGGCCAAAGGTCAAAGGGAACCCGGGTATTAAACAGCATGACCAAAATTGATAGAACTTACAGTTTATATATGTTTATGTTTTCAAGTTGAGATGAATTACAATGAAATCTGTGAAGTTTTATAAATCTTTGCTAATTGAAGTCTTTTGTCAGATAAAATATTGATAGAAGTTTTGTGTTTTCTGAATAGTGGAGCAGATGAGTCTCATGTTTTATATCGTTTACATTTATTTAAATGTCTTAAAAATTGTCTGCCCTCGTGCCGGCGACAGCCATGTTTTCAGTCCGTCCGTCCCTTTCTCCTGAACACGATATCTCAGGAACCTCATGACGGAATTTCTTGAAATTCGCCGCAAACATCCACTTGGACTCAAGGATGAACTGATTTGAATTTAGAGGTCAAAGGTCAAGGTCACCGTGACCTCACAAAACCGTTTTTTGGCCGAAAGAATGCATAAGCTAATCATTCGCACAAATAGTCTAATAGGATAAAAGGATGAAGTGATGACATTTTGGACAGACGTGGATGTAAAATGTAAAGATGGAGGCACACGCTACACAAGTGTATTGGGCTACCTGTGAGGTGTTCTGCTTCTCGTGTGTAACCAGAATCTGTGTTTGGCTCAACAGCTGTTCCCGCCACATTTAAAGTGAGTCTGAAGAGCCAGGAGGCAGAAGAAGGGACCAGCGTGACGTTACGCTGTGAGCTGTCAAAGAAGGGGGTGCCGGTGCAGTGGGAGAGAGACGCCCAGGCGCTGTCGGAGTGCACGCACCGAGGAAAGTTTGAGATGAAGCTCGAAGGAAAGACGGCTCTGATGATGATTCTCAACGTGCAGCCAGAAGACGCCGGGAGGTACAGCTGCGTCACCGGAGAGGAGAAAACCACGGCTGAGGTCAAAGTGAAACGTAGGTCTGAAGCATGCAAAGAGGCGAGACGAGCAGGATGAGAGCACGTTCCTTATCTGTCGTTAGCTTTTCTTTACATTTTAAATCATGATTATAGAGTTTTAATATTTAGAATTCTTTTTTTTAAAAACATAATTTAAGGAATTCTAAAAAAATCTTTATTTATGTTTTGTAACATTTCAACATTTTGTAACGTTCACAACAACGGTAAAATAGCCCATTTTTATTTGAATTCCTTCTCATTTGATTAATATTGGAAACAAATATAAAACTGCTTCCTTATCTCCTGACAGCTGTTTGCTATTTTTTAACAAAAATCTTTTCTGCCTCACTCAGGCAAAGGAGATGCATAAAACATTTTCTTTTTTTAATTTTTTTTTATGAATTTGATCACTTACCTCCCTCACTGACGTAAAACATGTTTGCTGCAATTCCGGCCTTTTTGAAGAGACTGAAGATGTGTTCATGTGTGTTACGTCACCAGAAAGCCCAGGATGTGCTTTCCACACTACATCAGGACTCAAATAAACTTCATGCTCAGTGATTGAAATAAAGGCCTCAGTGTTCACCACAGAGGACAAAAAGGAATTGCCGGTGGACAAAGTTATAACCATGTCATTTTGGTGATAATATCTAAAAAGCTGTTATTGTCGGTGAGATAGTCTCGGTATCTTACTGAAACCGTGCCCTTGTGACTTAGCGACACATAACTATGGATCCCATTAGATTTCAAATGTCTACGTACATTTTGTGTGGTGCAAAATCCATAATACCAAAGTGTGAGATCTGTCCTGGCTTTGAGGAGAGGAGGATCAGGAAGTGCCTGCTCCTTGCTTTGCAAGAAAAGAAACGAAAATGAAAACAGGATTTTCTAATATGCCCACAACAGTGCTTCCTGTGACGTTCAAGCGAGAGATCCAGCGCCTGGAGGTGAAGGAAGGGGACAGTGCAGTTTTCTGCTGCGAGCTCTCCAAAGCCGGCGCTCACGTGGAGTGGAGGAAAGGCAGAGTGACGCTGAAGCCCGGAGTCAAATATGAGATGAAACAGGAGGGGCCTTTCACCAAACTGCTCGTCAACAACGTAGAGGAGAGCGACGCTGGCAAATATATCTGCAAGACCAAAGACAGCCAGTCATCTGCGGAGCTCACTGTGCAAGGTAAGAGGAAGTCAAACCCCCCCAAACGAATGACTCTGTGAAGCACAATTCTCCCTTTTTTTTGGTTTTGAATTTCCCCCCCAATGTGTTCAACAGAATCACCTGAGCGCAGACGTCAAAGAGGTGACACAGAAAAGAGATTATTGTTTCATATCTTGTCCTCATGGCTGAGCTTATGGCTTGATGTCACAGTGCTCGGCACTGGACATTACTTCTCATGAGCGGGGGGGGGGGTACAGTAGACGGGTTGTGGAGTCACGTCACATGGGATGTTTAGGCAAATACTTTGCAACTAGATACATCCCAAACAGTTCTGTAACTAAACTCTAGCATTAGTGTTTTTCATGTAATCGATATTACATTAATATGTAATATCTTCTCATATAATCCATTCCACGGTTCATAGTTAGCGAGAAAAAATGATTATGAGCATGTCACCTCCATGTAATATTATTAATATTAACTATGTTCCTTGTCGTACTAAAGACAAGGACATGCGTTATTGAGGTTCAGGTATCACGATCTCCCAAACTACATCTCCCAAAGCACCAGAATCACAATCAGGCTTATTGTCCAAGGAATTTGTCTCTGTGTTTGTTGCGCACAATAAACCCATTAAGAGGAAATAAAAGTACCGCAAAAGTCAAGAAAACATAAATACTGCACAGAAAAAACTTAAAAAAAAATAAAAGGTACTATGAAAAATGCAATAGCACATACTTAATTTTCATGAAAAAAGCTTGGATGTGAAAAAATACTTAATTTTTAATAATAATTTACTTAAATAAACTCAGTAATAAATGTAGTCTACGTTTCATATGATGTGTAAAATCTATCACCATTTACAGTTTAGATGTCATATGAATGAAATGCTTGTAGAATCCGTAGTTGTATTTATATTGTTGATTTAATGTGTGAACGAGCGATGTAGAGAAGGTCACATAAAGCTCAATATTAGCCTGTAATGTGTAATATACTGTTGGAGTGGTAAGCAGGTCTATTGTTTTTGGATATTTGGGGAGTTAGATGGTCCGTGAGGGTTTTTTTATTGGGTAAGTGGTCCTTGGTCTGTAAAAGTTTGAGAACCCCTGTTATAGTGTAGGATATACCTTTTTGCTTTTATTCTTCATAGTTACTTAGAATTGTTGGTTGGTAGTTCTTGCTGGTCAGACAAGCATCTTGCATGTTATCTCGCTGCCATCAGTGTGTGTGTGTGTGTGTGTGTGTTTCAATGAGCGACCAATTGTAAGGCTGTATAAATGCAGCCATTTAGCGATTTTGTGTAATATTTTTTTCTGATTGACAGGGTTACCACCGACGTTTAAGATGCCACTCGTCAACCAGGAGGTGACGGAGGGCAACAGCGTGGTTCTGCGCTGTGAGCTGAACAAACCTGCCCCGTCGGTGGAGTGGAGGAGAGGAGGAGAGCTGCTGAAGAATGGAGACAAGTACCAGATGAAGAAGAAGGACCTGCAGGCGGAGATGAGGATTGCTGACCTCAGTCTGGACGACACTGGAGATTATACCTGTATCTGTGGAGAACAGAGTACAAAAGCGAGGGTCATCGTGAACGGTGAGTACTGCATGCACAACAATAAGTTGCATTGTTTGCTTTCGTGCTTTTGAGTGCACTCAAAAAACTCATGAATGCAAAGTATATGAATAAGGTAAAATAGAAACATGCTAAATCATCGACTGTATATAAGAAGTGGACGTAGTCACCGTGAAGTCACCCAGCGGTTTGTGGACTACGGTTTTGAGGCATCAAGTTTGGCATTTTGGCCGTCACCATCTTGGTTTTTTGGAACCAGATGTGACACAAGAGGGTGGAGCTAAGTACAATCCATTTAAGACATTTTAAGGTGACCAAAATGTTACACTGAACTGAAAACACAAACTGTGAAAGGGTCAAAGTAGTAAGATGAAAACACTGTGGTAGAAACCTGTCAATCACAAGGTAGCCCCGCCCTAAAACATATGCTGCTTTATCGCCTATTTGACTCTAAATGGCACCATAATTTACTAAATGAACATCATGCTGTGTTGAAGAAGACTTGAAACTACAGATTGAGACCATAAACTCATCAGGAAAATGTTTACTGAGGTAATAAATCAAGTGAGAAGTAGGTTCATTTTCTCATAGACTTCTATACAATCTGACTTATTTTTGCAACCAGTGGAGTCGCTCCCTGCTGGATATCAGAAGAAAATGCAGGTTTAAGGCACTTCTGCACCGGCCTCACTTTTCAGACCCAGAGGTCGCCGCTTGGATTGATACCAGTGACCTTTGAATCTGCTGGAAGAAATCCAACAGGTCATTTGCTCATAGACTTCTATACAAACTCACTTTTTGTTAATATAACTTTGACAATCCACTGTATAAACACGTTTGGACTGAGAGATATCCCCCACACTAAATACAAAAAGGACAAAGTTGACACAAACAACGAGGAGTTATTGTTGGTTTAAGTGGACGGGACTAGAGAGCAGAAAAACAGACTTTCCTCCACGTGAAAACGCTTTCAATCATGTTTGTAAATTTCCCCGCTGTGGGACGAATAAAGGTTTTCAGGTTTTCTGATTCTGACATTTCTCCCGTGGTCTGCTGTAGAGCGGCCCATCAAATTCCTTCAAGAACTGAAGAACATTCAGGTGCAGGAGGGCAACGGGGTGACACTCAGCTGCGAGCTCTCCAGAGCCGGCACTCCGGTGCAGTGGAGGAAGGGAGACGCGGTGTTGACAACCGGAGAGAATTACCAGATGAAGCAGAGCGGCTCCTCTCTGCAGCTCCTCATCAGGAAGAGCCAGCCGGAGGACAGCGGCACATACAGCTGCGTTTGTGAGGACGAAATAACTACGGCCACCATCATCATCACTGGTGAGTTACACATTATGTGACAGAAAGCTGAAGTATGCCTTGGGAATATGGACTGTGAGACACCCCACCCCGAACATCTAGTCTATGTTTGGTCACTTTGTGTAGTTTGTAGTCGCTTTGAGTCTTTTTTTCTTTATCACTTTGCATCTCTTTGTAGTAATTTTGAGTCTCTTTGTGGTCACTTTGCATCTACTCAGTCGTTTTGCATCTATTTTTAGACGTTTTTTTCTATTTCTATGTTGTCACTTTGTGAACTTTTTCTATCTCGTGGTCGTTTTACATAATTTTTTGTCATTTTTGCACTTCCTTGTGGATGTTTTGAGTCTCTTTTTAGTGATTCTAGGTCGTTTGTAGTCATTATGTATGTTTTTGGTTATTTTGCGTCTATTTTCATTCCTTTTGTGTATTTTTGTGGTCATTTCCACCTCCTTGCAGTCATTTTGCATCTATTTTTAGACATTTTAACGCTCTATGTGGTCATTTTGTGTTAGTTTTGTGTCTCTTATTGGTCGTATTAGCTCAATTTTAAATCGTTTTTTCTTTTTAGTGATCCTGGGTCGTTTGTAGTCGTTATGTATGTCTTTGGACATTTTGAGTCTAATTTCAGTCATTTTGTGGTCATTTAGCGTCTCTTTGTGATTGCTTTGTGGGTTTTTTTGATAGTTGCATTTTGTAAGTGTCCGGTAGGCCCTTTCAGTAATCCATCCATGCATCTTATACAGTACTTTGCTTACTCCTCAGCGATCCCCGTCACTTTCAAGCAGAAATTGAAGAACCAGGAAGCTGTGGAGGAGGGCAATGTGACGCTGCGCTGTGAGCTTTCTAAACCAGGCGTCCCCGTGGAGTGGAGGAAAGATGCTCAACTTCTGAAGGAGGGAGACAAATATCAGATGAAGCAAGAAGGCAGGACGGCTGAGATGCTGATCAGAAACTTAACTCTCACAGATTCGGGGGAGTTCAGCTGTTTTGTTGGCTCTGTTGTGACTTCAGCTGACATCAAAGTAAGAGGTATGTTGCACTGCATGTCAGTTTGTTTCTCAACCACAGTGGGACAGAAACGCTTTGTCTGGTCGATGTATCAGGAAATCCAACAAGAAGCAATGAGTGAGAGTGAAATATTTCCAGATTTTGTTTGATTTTGTTGTTGTTTTGTCTTCAGCGATCCCTGTGACCTTCAAACAAGAGTTGAAGAATCTGGAGGTGAAGGAAGGGGACGGTGGAGTCTTCTGCTGCGAGCTCTCCACACCCGGAGCCCCGGTGGACTGGAGGAAAGGCAGAGTCGTCCTCAGACCTGGATACAAGTATGAGATGAAACAGGAGGGACGCCTCACTAAACTGATCATCAACAACATGGAGGAGAGCGATGCTGGGAAATACACCTGCAAGACCAAAGACAGCCAGTCCACTGCGGAGCTCACTGTCAAAGGTGAAATCATCGAGAACTCGCGCTGAAAACAGGACATCTGAACCTTTCAGAAAAGTTTGATTTCATTTGAATTAAAGAACTTACAAAATAGGATCAATTAAAATTATAAATCATACATATTTTGAAACCTTGAAAACAATTTTTCAAACATTTTACAAAACAACAATTGATTCTTACTTCAGCTAACTTCCTTACTGAAAATATTCTATAATATTACTGATACTAAGAAACAACTTAACATGTTTAACGTTGAACAATCATCATGTAGATTCTGTAATATTGGCCATATGCATGTTTGTGGACCAAAGGCCACTCAACATTGTTTTTAAATTTCAATATTTTTTGGGGGTTTCTGGATGAAAATTGTCCACAAATAATAAATACAATTATTCTGTTGGGTAAAATATTTATATTTTAAAATTTTTATTTAAGTTTCCTTAAAAAATTGTTTCTTTTGGAAAAAATAAACCATTGCAAAGTAACACAACATGAAAAAGTGTTGGACTATGTAGAATAAAAAAAGTAAAAATTATATTTTATGATGAACCAATAAAATACGTAATTAAAATTAGAAGTAAGAATTTCTCAATATCTGCTACTAAATAATTCTAATGATAAATAATGATAACCAGTCCTCGGTTCTTCTCCTCGCAGCTCCTCCAATCACATTCAAGACCAAGCTGAAGAACCAGCAGGTGGAGGAGGAGAACAGCGTGACGTTGTACTGCGAGCTCTCTAAACCCGGCCTCGCCGCGGAGTGGAGGAAAGGACAAGAGCTGCTGAGGAATGATTTCAAGTACCAGCTCAAAAACCGAAACAGCAGCATGGAGCTGACCATCAAAAACACGCAGCTGGAGGACAGCGGCCTCTACAGCTGCGTCTACGGTGACGTCAAGACCACAGCCAGCGTCACCATCACACGTAAGGATTGATGTCATGCCATGTTTCAATAGAAAATGTGTTTGTGACGAACAGAGATCTTTCCCAGTTGGAAACAAATTTTTCCAATTATTCAGACACCACATGAATGCAGCACAAATGCCCTATCATGCAATGTTAACTAAAGTGAAAAATGGTTTGTTGTGTCTGCCCTGTGATTCGAATCCGCTCCAAAATTTAAGGGGTTTGTCCTCGGCCCACACTACACCCTTCCACCAAGTGGAATGTAAATCGGGCCGGTAGTTTTCTCTCTACTTCTGATGACAGACAAACAAATAAGAGAGAGAGGAAATTAAATCTTTGAACCATGGCTGCTTAGGGCTTCCGTAGTTTTGCCTGTTTTATTTATTTATATATATATATATATATATATATACATATATATGTATATATGTTTTCATTATAAAAGCTGTTTTATCTGCTCTCAACAGTGTTCTGACCTATCACAGTCATAGGCAGGCTAACATAACATAAAAACTAAAGAAAAAACCGCGACTACAACGTGAACTTTCCCCTCAGCTATCCCCCTCACCTTTAAAATGGGTCTGAAGAACCAAGAGGCCCCTGAAGGAGGCAACGTGTCCCTCCGCTGTGAGCTGTCCAGGCCTGGGGTGCCGGTGCAGTGGTGGAAGGCGGAGGACCAGCTCTACCCGGGGGGAAGATATCAGATGACGCTGAAGGGGACGACAGCTGAGATGCACATCAGAAACATCCAGCCCGATGATGTCGGAGAGTATAGCTGCATGCTGGGAGAGCAGAAGACAACGGCTGAGGTCAACGTGAGAGGTATTTCACATGCTGGATTTCTGACAGTCAACAACTTTTCACTGTTGCTTTGACAAGCTGTCAACAGTAGGAGAACAAAGAGAATTACATCACTATTTATTATTTGAGGTGTAAATTCAACTTTCCTTTCCTTCCGCGACCAGCGGCAGCATCAGTGTTCTTCGAGAAAGAGCTGGAGAGCCAGGCGGTGATGGAGGGGAAACCTGTGCTGCTGTCTTGTGAAGTGTCCAGCGCTAACGTCCCTGTCACCTGGAAGAAGGACAACGCCGTGGTGGAAGACGGCGGGCGATACATCATGAAGAAGAAAGGCCCCACACACACCCTGGAGATCAAGAAACTGCTTCTGGAGGACGCTGGGGAGTACTGCTGCATCACCCGAGGCAAGAAGACCACTGCCAAGCTGATCGTGAGGGGTACGTGGATACTAATTTATCACTTCTTCACTCATTTATAACTCTTAACTCATTTTACAGTACAAGAAATGAGGCATTTGTAAAACCAACAGGTTGCTCTCCTCTAAGTTGTTGTAAATATTTTCCATTCCATCTCTAAAAATCCAGCTGTATATAGCTTCCTCTTCCTCCACAGAGCGCGTGCGGATTGTTGCGGACCTGCAGGGTATAACGGTGACGGCGGGGGAGGACGCGGTGTTTGTGTGTGAGCTGAGCCACGCGGACGTGAGGGAGGGTGTGTGGTGGCTCGGCCCCAGCCCCCTGCAGAAGAACGAGATGAACCAGATGACGTGTCAGGGTCGCCAGCACCGGCTGGTCCTCACCATGACGACACCGGAGGAGACGGGCATCGTGGCGTTCGTGGTTGGGGAGGAGAGGACCTCGGCGCGTCTGCTCGTTGTTCCTAAGGCCACGGGTGAGCAGAAGGGACAGAGGGTGTAACAAAGAAATTATTCCCCTCCAAACCAGAGATTCTAAAGTGGTGTTTCATTTCAGTTTTATTCGAGGAGAAGCCTAAAGACGTTGTGATCATGGAAGGAGAGACCGCCACTCTGTCCTGCACCACCTCCGATTTTACTTCCCCGGTTACCTGGACGCGCAACCACATCACCCTCCGAAACGGTGATAAATATGAGACACGTAAGGAGGGAAAAGTCAACCTGTTGCTTATCCGTGACGTGGATCCCCTGGATACTGGCACATACTACTGTGATACAGGAGATGCGCAGAGCAGTGCCAAACTCACTGTAACAGGTAACAATGGAAGAAATGTTACTTTAGGTAGAAGATTAATGATGAGGTAGATACTGTCAAATGTACCATCTTCCCTTTGAATGCCTGAATACAAAGATTACACCAAATGTCTCTTTCTCTCCGGTTTTCGCAGAGCTCCCTCCATTCTTCCAAGAAGAATTGCAAAGTGTGGAGGCTGAGGAGGAAGGTGCAGCTTCTCTGTACTGTGAGCTGTCTAAACTTGGAGTGCCGATTCAATGGAAGAAGAACAAGCTGCCACTGAGAGCAAACAGGAAGTACGAGATGAAACAAGATGGCTGCCTCCTGCAGCTGCACATCAAGGATCTCAAACCTGAAGACAGCGGCAGCTACACATGTCAAGCAGGAAGTGCAGAGACCACTGCGACTGTGACAGTGAAAGGTGTGTGCATTTGGAAAATGATTATTGCTCTGTGTTTGCTCTGCGTGCATTTAACCACTCAATAATTACTGCAAATGTCTCTATACCAGAAAACCAGAACATTAATGTGCTTGTCAGTTAAGGTACTTTCCTGTGATTGTGTGAACTTTCTGCATTTTCCGACATCAATTGCCACACCGATGTTCCCAAATGTAACTTGAATAGTACATTTTGTTGTCAGTACTGAATGCATGTCTGAACCTCTTACTTTGAAATGCAAACGCTGCATGTACTATTCTGCTTAACTGAGAGGCTAAACTAGATAGTCTGTAATTTTGTCCTCCCCAACCCTTTTTCTCAGAGCTCCCTCCGTTCTTTAAGAAAGAATTAAAAAGCATGGAGGCTGAGGAGGGCGGTGCAGCCTCTCTGCACTGTGAGCTGTCTAAACCTGGAGTGTCGGTGCAGTGGAAGAAGAACAGGCTGCCACTGAGAGCAAACAGGAAGTACGAGATGAAACAAGATGGCTGCCTCCTGCAGCTGCACATCAAGGATCTCAAACCTGAAGACAGAGGCAGCTACACATGTCAAGCAGGAAGTGCGGAGACCACTGCGACTGTGACAGTGAAAGGTTTGTGCATTTGGTGAACGCTGACTTTGGAACAGTTTAGAACTGCATGCATTTTATTGCACAATGCTTGTAAGGCTTTTTAAATGTTTATGTTATCCACACACATGTAGATATGATTTGAAGATGTACACTTCCCACATCTTTCGTGTCTCTCGTTTGGGGGAGTAACCTCTTAAAACGTGCATCAATTAATTCATAATTAATTTACAATCGCCTTGACTTTGACAGCTCATTTGTCTTTCAGAAAGATTTCTCCTCATGTTCAAAACTTTCTGCACATTAAAAACCAATCCAAATACCTGTGTTCTCTGAGAAGTCGTGACATTTACAGAAAAAAAAAGTAATATTACGAAAGTTGTAATTTAATGAGAATAAATTCATTACGTTTCATGATCTGTTAACCGTTTGTTTACCAAACACATTACCTAGATACTGACGGACATCAGTGTTTATATTAAAATGTTTTGACCAAAATGATTGCTGGGGACATTCAGTAGTTGCTGGATGTTAAATTCAACACCCTTGCTTAAACATTTCTTCTATTACACTGAAAAACATTTTTACTTTATTCGTCTCTTACCCTCTCATTTTTTTTCACAGAGCTGCCACCATTTTTCAAAGAAGAATTGCAGAATGTGGAGGCTGAGGAGGGAGCTGCAGCTTCTCTGCACTGTGAGCTGTCTAAACCTGGAGTGTCGGTGCAGTGGAAGAAGAACAGGCTGCCACTGCGAGCAAACAGGAAGTACGAGATGAAACAAGATGGCTGCCTCCTGCAGCTGCACATTAAAGAGCTTGAACCTGAAGACAGCGGCAGCTACACATGTCAAGCTGAAAGTGCAGAGACCACTGCGACTGTGACAGTGAAAGGTGTGTGCTTTTGGAAATCTGCGTGATGAATTTTAAAATGTCAGCAAGCTCTAAATCATGGGAAATTATTTTCAAAGAATTCATTTTTATCAGCTGAACCTGCTGAAACTCAATATTTCCCATTTCTCATCTATCACAAATATTGTCACATGTTATTTTGCCTTAACTTGATAATGTCTCAACTGATTTTTATGTTATAGGCTACTAAAACCCACTATGCGACTCCCTAAACATTTTATATTTCACAGAGCTTCCAGTATTTTTCAAAGAAGAATTGCAGAATGTGGAGGCTGAGGAGGAAGCTGCAGCTTCTCTGCACTGTGAGCTGTCTAAACCTGGAGTGTCGG
>CALSBV010011200.1:8190792-8202515 GCA_943590825.1 Bovichtus diacanthus | reverse complement strand
GTACCATTCTTCGACCAAGAATTAGAAAGTGTAGAAGCTGAGGAGGGAGCTGCAGCCTCTCTGCACTGTGAGCTGTCTAAACCTGGAGTGTCGGTGCAGTGGAAGAAGAACAAGCTGCCACTGAGAGCAAACAGGAAGTACGAGATGAAACAAGATGGCTGCCTCCTGCAGCTGCACATCAAGGATCTCAAACCCGAAGACAGCGGCAGCTACACATGTCAAGCAGGAAGTGCAGAGACCACTGCGACTGTGACAGTGAAAGGTGTGTTTGGCAATTTGCATAGCAATGAAATATTCAGTGTTAGCAACTTACTCAAACACTTAAATATTAAGTACTTTCATATGATTATCTAAAACTTCTCCTACATATTCTGTTGCTCATATTGCAAACCCATCTACATTATAAGTTGGCTAAAAAGTCTTGGTAATATATGGATTAAAAAATACAATATTGTCCTCTTCTGCGCTTAAACATTTTCCCATTGCACTGATGACATATGATTTTTCCAATCTGAACCCATTTCACAGAGCTCCCACCATTCTTCCAAGAAGAATTGCAAAGTGTAGAAGCTGAGGAGACCGGTGCAGCCTCTCTGCACTGTGAGCTGTCTAAACCTGGAGTGTCGGTGCAGTGGAAGAAGAACAGGCTGCCACTGAGAGCAAACAGGAAGTACGAGATGAAACAAGATGGCTGCCTCCTGCAGCTGCACATCAAGGATCTCAAACCTGAAGACAGCGGCAGCTACACATGTCAAGCAGGAAGTGCAGAGACCACTGCGACTGTGACAGTGAAAGGTTTGTGCATCTTAAGACCTAATTGGTGGGGGTGTAACGTACACACAATTCACAGTTCGGTATGTAGATATGTATCTCAGTTTTGGGGTCACTGTTTGGTATGGAAAGTAAAAAATGCAGAAAATAGCGTATAACATTGTTTAACATTTAACATTTATTTTGAAAAATATAATAACAAAACATATCTGCAATGACTGATAAGTGGAACAATGCATACAGTTTAACACAAACTGTTGTCCATTGAGCTTTATTAACACGGCTAACCGGGATTTGAAGCTGACTAGCTACAGCCGAAAACGAGTGCATGCGCTGACAAAAGTTTCCAGGTAAAACTCGCTCCAGTATTTCTGTTCCGCGTGTGCAGTGTAGTAGACATAAATAGCCATTTAGGTCACAGGGCTTACCGAAAGGATGATGCATACTGAAATGGTTCAG
Source organism: Bovichtus diacanthus (assembly GCA_943590825.1). Lineage (NCBI taxonomy): Eukaryota > Metazoa > Chordata > Actinopteri > Perciformes > Bovichtidae > Bovichtus > Bovichtus diacanthus. Next base: position 8,201,285 of record CALSBV010011200.1, on the reverse strand, counting down.
AATGACTACACGTACCGTTACACCCCTACTAATTGGCAACATTACAGAAACTGAATCAGTTTAATGTTGTTTTTCTATCCAACCTCAACCACATGAATCAGTTGTCTACAAAATATGTTTAATTTTCTTGTCTAGCGCTAGAACCGACTCAACCAAAGGTAGATCCTCCCACAACCCTGCCTCGGGCTAAGGGCACCGTTTCCAAACCAACTCCTCCTTCAGAGAACCAGAAGCCTGGACTCCCAGAGGCCAAACCTGTTCCTCCAGAGCCCAAAAAGAGAGCTCATAGGAAAGCATCTATTACAAGTTTAGAAAAAGATGTGGAGCCAATGTTTGACCTAAAGCAGGGCATCCAACCTGCAAGATCTGTGGAAAAAGACGGTGGTGGTGCACAGAACGTAACACAACTGGAGAGGCATAAGGAGAAAGACAGTGAGGTGTACGAGAAGGTTGACAAGACAATGAGACTACTGCAGAAGGATGATGGGGTTGATGGGGCGGTGGAAGAGCCAGCAACTCCTTTGGAGACAGAGAGAGACGTAATCATGGTGAGGAGGAACTCTGAGAAATTAGTCAAGGTTGAGCATAACGCTGGTCAGATAGACAGGGTTCCAGGAGACACTGTGTTTAAACCTAAGAAAAAGGAAAATGAAGTTGAACAGAGCTCAAAACAAGCAGGAAAGCCTTCAGAGAAAACATGTGAAGTTGAAAGGACGGAAATCGATTCAGGAAAAGTCCTGTGGAAGAACAGTGAAGATGAAAAACAGCCTGTGAAACCAGGGAATGAAACAATACAAGTGCAAGAAGAGAAGTCTACGGTCAAGAAGGGCAAAGTAGAAGAAGAGGAACCTTGTAAACCACCAGTAAGATCTAAAGGGAAGGTAACAGCGGGAAAGGAACCACTTAAATATGTTGCGAGGGAAACTGAGGAGATCATTGTCCAATCAGTAAAGCCTACTGTAAACGATTCTGAAGAAGACCATACACAAAGAGATGTGAAACAACAAGAGTCAGCGCGAGAGAAAAAGCCACTGAAACGATTGCCTTCTGTAGATCAGATGGACAAACAATCAGCAGAAAAACCAGTAAAGACTTTAGAAAAAGAGGCTGATATTGCCCCTCCAAAACCACCCGTGAGGATAAAAAGCAAAGCAAAGGGGGGAATGGAAAAGCAATCATCAAGGGACACAGAGACAGATCAAGATGATCGACCGATGATGAGAGTTGAGGTGAAAACAATCGATGATCAGCCAATTAAACAGTCAGTAGGGTCTTTGAAAAAGGAGGTTGAGGAGAAACCAAAATTCGAGAGGAAACGATCAGAAACAACAGACACCGGGATAGTCGAGAAAATTAAGCAACCTATGAAAGCTGTGGAGAAGGACGCAAACACCAAACAGCCGATCAAGCAACCAGTAAAACCCTTGAGAAAAGATCCCGAACTGGACCAGGAAATTAAACTGGCAGTCGAGCCGACGAGAAGAGAGGAAGAACAACAAACGGCAAAGATGACAGAAGACATTCCTCTCGTCTACATTTCTGAAGACGAAACTTTCTCTGAGGCTTTGACTGAGATACCATCGAACCACCACAACGTCCAGCCCCCTTGTGTGGAGGGTCCAACCCAACCTGCTACCCTTCCTCCATTTAATGTACCCCAGAAGGCTCAACCACCAAATGAAGCTACACCGGAGATTGACATCAGCGCTGAGGATGAACCACAAATGCAGGAGGCTGCAGTCAAGATCCAGGCGGCCTTCAAAGGTTACAAAACCCGCAGAGAAATGCGGCCTGTCTTCAAAGAGGTGTTTAAGAACCAGTGTGCAGATGTTCACGGTACAGTCACTCTCGTGTGTATTGTAGAAGGAAAACCTAGCACGGCACGCTGGCTGAAAAATGGCCAACAAATCATTAATGACCAGCGATGCCGTGTTGAGACGACAGAGAGCGGTGTTTGCACACTGGTGATCAAAAACCTGACCCCCATTGACAGTGGAATCTACACATGTGAGGCGGTGAATAAGTTTGGTGTGACCTCCTACAATGGGAACATTACAGTAGTGCAGCCTCAGCCCGCTCCGATAGTCCAGAAGCCTGTACACCCACCACTTGCTGCCATCACTCCTCTGCAAGTCGCCCTGCCAAAGCCTGAGGCCCAGGACAAAGCACAGACTCAGGATCTGCCTCAAACCCAGATACCCTCTTCAGGTACAGATGCTGCGAACTATGTAGAAAATGTGAGTGTCTCTCTGTGGGAGTCCTATAACCTGACAGAGCGGGACAGTCAGGGCCTTCAGGAGAGGAGAGGATCCTCACTCATTGCCAGCTCCAGTGAGTAACATGTCTGTAATCACAACAACTATGGATTTACTTGGCCATATATTTCGGGTGTAGTACATAAGAGTTTCTGCTCCCAACAGTGTCGAGTCCCTCGGATTATGACACCGCTCCGGATATGGTGGAACCTGTTGAGTCCGGCCCTGCTGTACCAAGGTCAGAGGGCAGAGAAAAGATTAGTTTTGTTCTCTGAATTGTATTGCATATCTTTTTATTTTGTCCTCGTAAGGATACATGTGTATGAATACTGTTACAGGGAAGTGACAAAAGCAGTGGACCATGTGCCTCCAAAAGCTGATACAGAAGAGATGGCTCCACAACCTCCTATGAAACTACTGAAGGTCAAAGGTCAGCAATGTTGTCTTTTTTTTGTTAACTTTTTTATTGGGGGTTTTCTGAGTGAAACATGCAGTAGAAAAATAGAAGGATGTATTTTAAGTACAGTTATTAAAATGACCAGTTCCCTACATTCACCTTTGGAAAACAATTTGCTGACCTTTTACGCATTAAGAAATTCCCAGTATAAGTCTGGAAGGAAAACTTGCGATGAAGATTGGAAAGCAGCTTGTGCTCGTAAGAAGTCTGTAAATACCCGCCATAAACTATAAATGTTGATTTCTTTCATTATTGTTTTTAATTGTTTATCCCCTCTCCACTAAGTTTCCTCTCCGGCATCATTATAGTGATCTTCCTCTCTGATTTATAGGGGCTCATGAGGGTAAAATGAGGACGGCGTCTCCTAAGCACCACCGCGCTCACACACCCTTAACGAGTACCGTCTCTGGATCAGAGTCAGAAGGGGAGGAAGATAGACGAGAGGTACTTTTTTGTATTTAAAATTTTGCAGTGTAGTAGTAGTAGTAACATTGTTTTATAGCCTTAAATGATGTAACGTGTTTGCTCTGTTTCCCCCTCAGCTATATGAAATGTATGTGGCTCGAGCTGACTGCAGTCCAGACAGCGGGAATAAGGACAGTTTTGTTCTGAAGGAGGGTCAGTTTGTGGAGGTCCTGGACTCCGTTCATCCCGACAGCTGGCTGGTGAGGACCAAACCCACCAAAAACAACCCCGCTCGACAGGGATGGGTGTGTCCGGCCTACCTGGAGAAGAAGAGGAAGGTAGGCTGTATAAATCCACATGTACACTCCCATACCGTGTAAACATGTTATATTCTGAAACATTAATCATATAGTAAAGTTTGTAGTAAGTCATGAAAATATAAAAAGGCTTTTTAATATATGAAGGTCTTTTAAACAGGAGACCTTCCCACAACTGAGAGCTCCTCAAGAGGATCTTGATGGAATTGGGTCTACAGGAGAAGAGTACAGGAGAGCGCTGAGGTCCGTCAATCTGCAATATAATATGTTACTACACTTTGTCTGTTTGTGTCTGTAGATTTCTCCTAAATTCACCAAAAGTTAGCATTACATAATGCATCATTTGCATATGTAAACTGAAAACTTGTAATATAAAAAGTAATAGTGTTAATGTGAGTAATGAACTGGGGAAGTTTCATGCTGATATCTATTAGTTACATTTTTGACCCTATTCACCTGTAGTGTGTACAAAATGTATGAATTTTACAATCCATATCTTTAAAGGAGGTTTTCTCTAAAGGAGGTTTTTCTCAGACTCTGAGGCAGAAATCTCCACTTCAGTAGCACTTACATACACCAAACTTTCCACTTTCATTCCTCTCTATATTCTGAAGCTTTGTACAGAGGGGTGTGTTCACATCTCATTCAGAGCCTCATTTATACAGCGTTTATTACTAACAACATGCAGAACATGGACAGTATTTAGTGATTAGTGGAGTGATACAAAGAGAGATCCAGAATCTCCTCTGTAAAAACCTTTGACTCTAATGTGTGATAAACATGAAACAAGAACTCTGAACCTGCTTTATCCAACGTTCACATTTCTGTTCTGGAAATGTAGCAAATTAGCACATATTGCCTCATTTGCATATGTAAACTTAACATTTCAGAAAACTTGTAATACAAAAAAATATTGTCTTAATGTAAGTAATGAACTGGAGAAGTTTTATGCTGATATCTATTAGTTATTTTTTTTACCCAATCCACCTGTAGTGTCTCACTTTAAATATACTGCGAGGATCACAGGGAAACTTGTTATTGGATACTTTTTATTTATAATTATATTCATTATTTAATTGTATGCATGTTTATTATTATCATCTCTACTATTTGTCATTCTTTAACTTATTCCTTGCAGCATTTTGTTGACTTGGCTTTTGTGATGATGGAGAACTTATTTGTTCAAAAAACAAATTTCCGATGTAAAAGTAAATACGAATCGCATGTAATCTTCACTAACTTCCTTTTAACTTTAGCCAACTGATCCAAGGCCTGATTGACGGAGAAGAGGAGTTTGTGAAAGAGATGAAGATGTTCACGTCTCACCAGCTGAACTATCTGGACTCCAGCCGCCACGTCCCCGTTAACGTCCTCAGCCAGAAGGACATCGTCTTCAGGAATATCAAGGACATCGTGTTTCTGCACGAGAGGTGAGACGCGCACAGGAAAGGACTTGAATGCATTAATACAACATGCAAATAAATAATACATAATTATCAAACCATGATACCCACAAAAATGACCTGTATTTGTAAGGAGCGGGGGATAAAAATCGAGAGATATTGCTCAAAAAGATCACACAAAATACCAGTTTTACATTTATTTTGTGAACTATTTATGTTTTTAATTGGCAAGTCTCTGAGAAATAAAAAGTTTTTTTTATTTTACATTTTATTTGTGTAACAGGAAACATTTTCGTTTTTCGTAAAACTTGAACCTTTTATTCTTGATGTCAAAAAGAATTGAGAAATCTGAAAGAAAATCCTTTTATTTGTGCAAGTTCAGCATGAATAAATGTTACTGTTTGTCTCAGCTCTGCCTTTCGTGTGTTCACATTATTGCAATCAGTTGATATAACTTATTCAAATATAAAAAATCTCAAACACACTTTACTCTGCTCTCATGCCATCATTTGTCATCAAATTGAATAATTTCATGCCATAATTGCCAAGAATATGGAGATTCTGATGTCCCTCCGCGCCGCGTCCTTCTCCACTGTCACTGTCTGGTGTTGACATAATTCGACGTCTCCTCAGGTACATCCTTCCCGGGCTGAGAGAGTGTGCCACAGACGACGACGTGGCCATGCACCTCGTCCGACACGCGGAGCACTTTGAAAAGTATCTTCACTACATGGTGGGACAGGCCCAAGCAGAGGCCTGCGTCGCTGACAAGGCCGTCCAGCAGTATTTCAAAGTATTCACAGAAATCGCTTTGCATTTAAACCTAAACGTGAACATTGTGGAAATGAATGTGCTATGTAGCATAATTCTTACTCTGATTTAAAGGAATAATTCACCCACAAAAATGGTCATCTGTATATCAGTTCCTCACCCTGTGTTAGCTGGAACTTTTGAAGACGACGTCGTTTTTCTCGCCTGCCTCCACAGTGAACGAAGAATCAAAAACGCAGAAAGTCATAAGCTCACTACTATTTAAAACACTTCCGCATAAACGGTCCCACACTTGCACAGGCGCTACTCGTCTTAGGGTTTGAGTGAAAAGTCCTGTCCTGTGATTATCCTGCACGGGTTGTGAGAGTTTGTAAACGGATGTTTCGATAAAGTTTTTCTGTTGTTGAACCCGTTTACTTCAATTCATCAAGAATTTTCTCCTTTTTTTTGATTCTTCGTTCACCGTGGAGGCAGGAGAGAAAAACAAAGTTTTCTGCAAGAATTTAAGGTCACACGAGTCATTCGTGGGTGAACTATTCCTTTAACATGTCACTCCTTACACCTCAGGAGTTGCCAGAATCGGGTCAGTCTGAGGCTCCTGTCATGGACGTCCTCACTTTCCTCCAGCGCCCAGTGGAGAGGATTCAGACCTACCAGGCTTTACTGAAGGTCAGAAAACTGTTTACATGTCCGTGTGATTGTGGTAATGCCTGAAACATATTGCACAAATTGTAGTCCCTCCTCGAAAGTGTGTCGGCTGAATGCCTGAGATGTAAATATGTATAATGTGCAGGAGCTGATCAAGAACAAAGCCAAAAGTGGGCAGAGCTGCTGTCTTCTGGAGGACACCTTCTCCATGGTGTCCCGTCTGCCCTGGAGGTCCGACAACCTGCACCAGGTGTCCCTCATCGAGAACTACCCGGCCCCTCTCATCGCCCTGGGCGAGCCCGTCCGACAGGTAGCTACAGGGGACGTGTTTTTAATATTCAGGCTCAGGCTCCAGAATGAACATGAACTCCTTGCCACCATTGTCCTGAGGTTATTAGGAGTTTTTTTTTTTTTTTTTTTTGCAAAAATAAATAGAGTAAGAAGTTGAGCTGGAAAGTTTGAGTTCAGCGTGTTTTTTCTGTGATCAAGTTGCAGCAACGATTCAACTTCGAACTGTTCCACAACGCTGCACAAATAGTACGGGACGATGGGGGAAGACGCCCATTAGCATTGCTAGCTAACTAGAATTAGCAAACATTTTTAGCAAGTTTTATGAAAGACATCCTGAAATAAAAATATTTTTTATTAGCCTGAAAGAAAAGCTACAAGGCTTAAAACGTCTAGATGATCCATTCATGGGTGAAGGGTTAATATGTTTTAATTTTACAATAAATATACTGTGTTCTTACGGGTGGGGGGCGTCTTCCTCCATCTTCCCCTGTCTCTGTAAAAAAAATACAGTCATCAGCCTTAAAATATGCGCTCTGGTTAAAAGTGTGTGTGTGTGTGTGTGTGTGTGTGTGTGTGTGTGGCCCCTTCAGGGAGTCTTCACAGTGTGGGAGGAATCTCCAGAAATGAAGTCGGCCTCCAGAGGGCATCAGAGACAAGTGTTTCTCTTCAAGGAATGTATCGTGCTGTGTAAAGTGAAACGAGACTCCAGTGTGAGCGGTGACACCTACACCTTCAAGAACAAGATGAAGGTGAGACCTGTTCCCTCACTTCATCTTCTTCTCTCTGACCGTAGCAGAAGCCGTAAGAAACGGAAATGATTTAAGAGATATTATCGTGTGTATTATAAACATGTCAATATTTCATTTTTTTTTATTTTGCCAATGCCCATATATAGCCGAACCTCTATTACAGATTACTAGTTGCCCTGTTAAAATTAAAATTGGTAATGTAACTATTTTAATTACTTCATCAAAGTTATGCAACTTTGATTACTTTTTGATTATGTTTCAAACAAATGTTTTTAAACGGGGCAATAAAGCTGAAAAAGTCCTAAAAATATAAATTCAAACCAGGCACTGATTACTGCCAAACTTTTATTAAAAATTCTTCAATATAACTGTAATTAAGATTAAAACAGAGCAACAGAATAAAAGTTGTATGTGAATATATTCTGTTTTATTAGTTTCGGTTATGAAATGACATATTTTTGCTCTGTAAATGATTCCAATTATATATTCATGTTACTATTTACTCGCCACCTCTGGCCACATGTGATAACTCGTCCTCTTCTGCTCCAGCTGAACGACGTGGAGATAAAGGAGACTGTGGGCGGAGACGAGAAGTCCTGGGGCTTGTGGCACGAGCACAGAGGCTCCGTGCGGAGGCTCACGCTGCAGGGCCGCTCCGCCCCGCTGAAGCTCTCCTGGCTGAAGGACCTGAAGGAGCTGCAGCAGCGGTCCAGCCTGCCCACCAACAGTAAGTGTTTCTTCAGGAAATTACCAATGACTTTTCCAATAATGTTCCCCCTTTATAGTATTTTTTCAGTCAACTATCTCTACATTTTCAGTAGGAAAAAGAAATGCACGAGGCAGCGCTGCAGCATCAGTGTCTGCCTTGCTAATCCACAACCTTGTAAATGAAAAACATTAAACGCCACATTCGAAAGGTTCAGAATCCTTCACTAAATTTGCAATCATGCAATAACACTTACAGTAGACGAGATTGTTTGTTGCACTGACAAGTTAGTGAGAAACTTGCAACTCTTTTTCACTTCTTTCTGTTTTCAGTTGCATTGCTGCAAAGTTTCAACCACAAATGCATTTTCTTGATTTTCGTCTGTCATTTAACATCGAAACTGGCTTCCCGGTCACAAACTGGCTTCCCGGTTTTGCATTCACATATTTTTAATTTTTCTTATCCTAGTAGAATTATTTTTAGGAAAAATACATAACTAATATTTTTTTTTCTCAGTTTTTGAAGGTCGAACCTTTTTTCTTGAGAAATGTCCTTGTGACCTTTGACTAAATCAATGCAGAGGTGATACAAGTGTTGCAGGAATCACCTGTTTTCCTTGAAATTAAACTTTGATAGGGCACAACATTTTCATTCATTTCTTGGTGAGTGATTTCCGTATTTTCTACCACCAGGCCCACCAGTGTTTGAGTCTCTGCTGTCTGACTGCACCACAAAGATCGGACAGACGATCAAACTGACCTGTAAGGTCTCGGGGTCGCCCAAACCGGTGGTCAGCTGGCTCAAAGGTCAGAAAAATCTTCTTCAAATATGTGGATACTGCTCGTATTGCACCATAGTGTTACAAGAAGCAACTTTGTTTGCAATTACCCCCTTTTTTTTTTTAACCTTAATGTATCCAAGGATGAAATGTACAGGCGTTGTTTGGTTTCACTGATGCTTTCCACCTCTCAGACGGCCTTCCTTTGGAGGACGACCCCCGCCACATCATCACAGCCGACCGCTCGGGCAGCTGCAGTCTCATCCTGGACAGCCTCACGGCGGAGGACTCCGGGCAGTACGCCTGCTATGCTGCCAGCTCCATGGGCAGCGCTGGGAGCTTGGCGAAGGTTGTGGTGTGCGGTGAGTCGATGGATGCATCTAAACCCTGGGGGGCGAGCCGGCACAAATACAGCTACTATCAATACTCCCACTACAGTTACTTCAACTACTATTACTGTTCTTACTTTACTACTGTGACTGCTACTTCTGTTAGATCTACTAGTAAAACTATCACTACTAACATAACTACTGATACTAACTAGGCGATAACTATAACTTCCATTATTGGCCTATAGGGAGTATACATGCGGCGTCACCGTAGGTGGAAGTCACTGAGGTTACGCCCACTGAGTGGCAGCGTTAGCTACAACAAAGCTAGCTTAACGTTTTACACATTGCCGTCAACAAATCCCGCCTTGACGTACGACCAAGCCTCGAGGCTTTTGTACGCCTTATGGAGTCAAGATCAGGCATGTGGAAATGTCAGGAAAACCTGATTCAAACCCCCCCCGCTCGACCATGATCCAGATTCCCCTCAAATAAAACTGTCCCGTTTGCTATCCTGGCTCTAAAATAGTGGAACGACCTCCCCATTGATATCAGGTCAGCAGGAAGTCCTCACACCTTCTGTCGCAGACTGAAAACCCAGCTGTTTCAATTGGACCTCGGCCAATGCAAAAAGAAATGTATGTCTGTAGCACTACATTTTAAATTTTTTATCGTTTCTGTATGTTGCACTTACATCGGTTTGGCTTATTTGAAGCTATTGTACGGGACTTAAAATTATTATACTTATTTCATACTTGCAATATTCTTGCTGTTTGGACTTTGTATCCTCATGATTGTTTGCACTTGTTGTAAGTCGCTTTGGACAAAAGCTACATGAAATGTAAAGTCATTCCTGGCCATATGTTCAAGCACCACTGGTTCTTTGGTAAGTTGGAAGGATCACTATCTAGTCCAACTGCTTTTCATTTCAGTAGATAATCATTTGATGTACTCACGGTATCACCTACTAATGGCAGCCGTGTTGTAGGATGTTGTTTGGACCTCTTGCCACTCATGAGGGGGGTGCGTTCTTAATCATAGGGGCATAGCTGTCATTTTAATGCATTTCTTCTTCCCTCCAGCTCCCCCCAGATTCGTGTGTCGGCTGGAGAGTGCTTGTCTGATAGAAGGAGATGATATACAGTTCACCTGCTCCACCATCACTGCTCCTTTACCACGGATCAGGTATGGCAACGTAGAGCTGTTACATAATACTTGGATCATTGTGTGAGTCAAAACGCATCCATAATTCTTTGTTCCTGTTTCTTTTTAAACAAGTCACTTTTTCAAAAAAATATTTTCATTGTAATTTGTCCATCCATCCATCCATCTGGTTCCAACCGCTTATCCGGGGTCGGGTCGCGGGGGCAACAGCTCCAGCAGG
>CALSBV010011200.1:8175178-8185792 GCA_943590825.1 Bovichtus diacanthus | reverse complement strand
ATGACATTTTTGTTTTTTTAATTGCATTACAGAAAATAAAGAACTTTATCACAATATTCTAATTTTCTGAGACAGTCCTGTATTTGATATCTTTAGTTACTTTGTAGATTCAGATTCAGATTAATAATACAAAAATATGTATATGTAGTATTATAACTTTATTGATCTCTTGGTGAAATGCTAATTTTCCGCAGTATTGATACACGGGTATCTGCGGCGCTTTCTGCTCTCATTTCTCTCTGACAGCGAGTTGACGCACACACACCGCTATTTATCTTTTTAATAAAAAAATCTAAAACGTTATGCTTTCAATATTGTGTCAATTTTTGTAATTCCACTTTAACACTATTATATAGTTTTTAAAAATAAGCTCCTCCTTTACCAGCTGCAACATTAAAGTGCTTTTGGTACTTTAAGAACATTTTGCTATTAATATTGCTATATGCTATACAATTTTTATTTTGACTTGAGTAACATTTTGAATGCAGGACTTGTAACAGAGTATTTCTACACTGTAGTATTACTACTTTTACTAAAAGGTCTGAGTACTTCTTCCACCACTGCTTAACTTAAAGGCAGCATGTGATGACTAATGTATCATAACTCGTACTGTAAGTTCACACTGAATTACATTATATTACCAATTTTAACTTTTCCTCTTTGGTCTTCAATATGTTTCATCTGCACCTCTGACTAATGGCGAGTTTCACTTCTTTGTGTAATTCACTTTGAGAGTTGTTGTTGTTACAGTCGGTCATGTAGGAAGTAAAACAATAACTATTACTAACAACCTTCTATTGCCATAACCCTGCGGGATCGAGTGGCTACCATTCAACATAGACGCCATACTGTACCTCCAGCATCCTCACCCATGAAAAGACATCAATACATTTATTGTATGGAATGTTTTTTGTGTTTTTCATCATGTTTCCACTTTCCACAGAGGGCATGGGTTGGGTTCCACTATTACTGTCCTATGTTACGTCGTGGTTCTCCAACTGCGCTTGTATCCGTCACGGCGCGGTTACAAAGAGGACCCAAGCGCAGCACACAAAACAGGCAGGTTGCAAACAAAAAGCGAGCTTTAATAAACAAAGCTGAATACAACACAACTGAGGGCAACTAGGATAAACCAGGTTGGCACAAGAAAACAGGATCAACACAGAAGGAACGGCCACACCAGGAAACCTAGACGAACAATGGGACACACAGGTGTGTGTGTATGTATATAAGTCTGTATATATATATATATATATATATATATATATGTATATACGTATATACATACACACAGATACTAATCACAAGAACAGGACGCAGCTGGAGGAGGCAGGCAGAGACACCAGGGCAGCAGGGGGATTGGACACAGGAGGATCAGGGCGGGGCAAGCAAATCGCAAAAGGCGGGAAAACACACAAAGACAGGAAGTAAAAACGAGACATCCCACAAGGCGAGTGTTCTTACAAAGTAAAACAGGAAACAGAAAAACTAAAAGCCAGGATCATGACAGTATAATTTACCGCCATTACTATCACCATAGGGTCAGTAATGATAGTATAATTATTTTTCATCCAAATTCAGCGGAACTATTAGACGTTGATGAAAACCCACTAAGTTTGACATAAAATAAGTGCTGCAGGGATGACGCACTTTTGTAGGCCGGCGAGGAAGTTGGCGTCGCCCTGGTTCCTTCCACAAAAAGCCAATGTGACTTTTCCACTGGATTTTGGATTATTGCAGAAAATAAGCGCGGTGGTAAACAAAGGTTTCTGATACTTAGAACTTTTGTTCAGCAAGGTCTGATTTTTGAAGCGTAAATGCAATCGGCCAAAGTAAAAAGCTAACGTTAGGCTACAAAGAAGCGACACCGCGGTTGCATGACTTCCATGTCACCCATCTACGGTAAAGGTGGACTAGTGTCCGGTGTCATGAGGTGTAGCAGTGTCCTTTAGCCACTTGTTGGTTACCACCACTTTTAAGGCACATGGAAGCTTCAAAATTCACAAGTGGGTTATTTACTGATGTATTTAGTGTAGTAGAACAAAACGTTTTAATCTCTTAAATTAGTGTTAACCATAGGCCATAATTCAGGCATTGAACCAAAAACTCAAGCCTGCAGCACATTTTTGGGGGATCTTTCACCATGTTTGCCCCTCCATTGTCTGTCACCGTCATGTTTTTCCATCTTCCCTCTACTATTCCCTAAAGCAGGAAGTTCCTCACATGGACTGTTCCATGTAAGTCATCATTGTCACGATAACCAAATAACCACTCAGCATTCCCCTTTCTCCTCTTGCCAACGCATGCCCAGCTAACTCTTCACTCCTACGAACAACAAGATGGTCATGTGCTGGGCAGGTGTTCCCTTTACCCCATGCAGGAGTGGGCATACGCTCATGTCCTGTTGATGTGTTGGTTAGTGGGGTTAAAGCCTCACGTACTGAGGTAAGAAATGCATTATTACTGATCCCGGTATGTAAGGTAATGTACTTTTCTTCCTTTTCCACTTATTCAATAAAGTACATTCAATGCAGCATGATAATTCCTCAAAATATACTTAAAGAGTATTTTTAAGTGTCCCTTTAAATTCCCACTGAGTGGCATTTTGGTTTTCATAGATGCAGACTCGGAGGGCTGGTCTACTGCCTTTGTGAAGAAATGGCTGCAGACTGATTTCAGCCCCACCTCTATCGCTAAGATGCTCTTCCCTCCTGAACACCCTGAACAGTACGTTTAGTGCCACTGACATTGGTGGTTTAACCTCACTGGGAAGTGAAGTTAATTTGGCGCATTTCTTCCTCTGGTTGGTTGATTTAATGAGGGAGTTGGGGAGGAATTATCCCCACAATTTGAAAAGAATTGCCCTGATTTCCATGTCTAAGAGTCACATGACTTCGACTCGAGTCACAAATTTGATGACTTTTAGACTCGACTTTGAAAAGATTTGCTGCACGACTTGGACTTCAACACCAGTGACTTGGACTTGAGCCTTTTGACTTGAAAATGCTTGATGTCTTCTCCCACGCCCAAAATGTGGACCAACAAATCACTTAATTTCCCTTAATTTGCTGAATCAACTCAGGTTAACATTGTTCATTCCCAGCAAGTTCGACATTTATTACCCAGAGCCACTTTGCCCAATCAAGTTGCAGGAGAAAACCATGAAGAAGTAACGTTAAGTTACTGAACGCCATTTTGAAAAAAAATTACACCAAAGATAATTTTGTTTACGCGCAAAAACTACGCAGTACAGTAGTCAACAAACAAACGAAATGCAGTAACTAAAACGAGTAGGTTGAAAATTACAGATGATAAACCCATAATGACAAAATTTAGGACTCGGGACTTTTCTGTCTTGACTTGGGACTTGCTAAACAATGACTTCGTCCCAACATTAGAACTGGGTCGTAAAAAAGTAAAAATCATAGAATCAATGAGATTTTTTAAGTGATTTTCTCTGGAATGATCAGTATTTTTTCTCACCTTTTTTTTCTTTTTTTTTTTAATCTTTTATTTCCAGAGCTGAATGTACTGAAGAGGCTGTTACTGCCTCGGCATCCATGGACCAGGTGGTACTGCAGCCTCTGTACCTGGAGGAGGAAGAGGAGATCTACATCTCAGAGCAAATGCAGGAAATTACAGATGGTATTATTGTCTCTTTAAAGCAGAACTTTTTTTTTAATGTGGCATCATTGTTGGTGCCACTGTCCCAAAGACAACCGGATCTCTTTCAGTTTCCCTCAGAGCTACCAACAAAACCGGACACTCTGCATTTGTTTCCAAACAAATACAACGGAGACTTTGACGGAAAAAAAAAAGATCTCCTTGTTCATATGTTGTAAGCAGCATGGCTACCGCTAGCAGCTTGTCTAACGTTACTGTCCAAAGCAAGAAACAACCGTAAGAATCCCAAAGAACAAAAAAAAAAACACAACCTGATCTCAGTGCTATGATAAAGACGAGTTAAACACCCGGCAGTATTAATAAGTAGGCAGGTTTTACGACCTACTGATCCAGCTTAGTAGAAATAATGTTTCTTATAACTCCTCTTCGCCTACTTTGCCTCCTCAGGAAACACTGCTCTTTTGCCTGGTAGAGTTTCTACAGTTAACTTATAGGGAACCAATCTAAACTCTGATGGTGTCATTATTCTACAACCACATTGTGCAATCAACATTTGCTTCATAAGGATTAGAGCTAAGTCGTCTATAGCCACTGTAACATGAGACTATGAATTCTCACTATGTGATTGCTAACTGATCTTATCTCCTGCTCAGCTCCTCCCTCCATCCAGGTGCCCTGCGAGGATCTGTCTGTGGAGCCGGGCACACCAGCTACATTCACTGCCATCATCACAGGGAGACCTACCCCTACTGTACAGTGGTACAAGGTAGGAGCACTGTAGATCACATGTTTACACCTGAAGCGTTGGCTGCTGGAAGATCTTGCTGTAGCTGGAATGTGACCGTGGAATGTATATATCAAGTCATTGGTTTGTGGACTATGGTTTGAAGCCTCGAGTTTGGCGTTTTGCCTGTCGCCATCTTGGTTTTTTGGAACCAGCATTGACGCAAGAAGGTGGCGTTAAGTAAAACAGGAACACTGAACAAGATATTTGTAGGAGACCAAAATGTTACAATTAACTTTCATGAAGTGAAAACACACTGTGGAAGGGTTGAAGTTTTAAGACGACAACATGCAAAACACCCAAACCGGACAAAGGCTGTGGTAGTGACCTGTCAATCAAAAGCATACGCTGCTTTATTGCCTATTTTACTCTAAATGGGACCATAATTTACAGAATGAACATCAAGCTGTATTGAAGAAGATGTGAAACTAGAGATTGAGACCATAAACTCATTATGAAAATGTTTACTTGGGGAATAAATGAAGTGAGAAATAGGGACATTTTCTCATAGGCTTCTATACAATCTGACTTCTTTTTGTAACCAGTGGAGTTGCCCCCTGCTGGATATTAGACAGAAGGCGGTTGCTGCCTGGTTGTGATTTAATTTAGGGGAAAGACAAAAATATATTCATAGCAAGTTACTTTTGTTTGTACTATTTTATGTATATTTAACCAAAAGTGGTACCATAAATGTTACAGATAAGAAATACACAGCCCATTCTTTTTTTTAATTTTCTCTCTAGTTTATGTTTTCTTCTTAGTGTACAGTCACACTGCCTCTTCTGAGAATGAAGCTTAACATATTTTCTTCACAGGAGGACATTACATTGTTTTTAGGGCTCACAAGTCAACAGTTTTACCAGTATTTGTAGACCTGGTAGACCTCCCTGCTAAAACGTTTCTCTTTCTTCTGTGATCGGAGGATGGAGAGGAGCTTGCAGCCGATGATAATGTGGAGATAGCTCAGCACGGAGCCCGCTGCTCAGTGACCATAGTGTGCCCCGAGGGGGAGGACGGTGGCGTGTATACCTGTGTCGCATACAATGACTCTGGCCATGCCTCGTGCCAGGCTGAGCTGACGATAGAGGAAGGTGAGACAACAGCGATGCTGCGTTATTTTAGTTCTATACTGTAGACAGATTCATTCATCAGAATCAGGGGTTTTCAAAGTCTGAGACTGTGGGTCTCCCCCTCGGACAAAGCTTGTAAAAGGCTTGATGTTGGTCCAAGTGGTGGACCTGTTTTATTCACAGGTTTTGTTTTTCTCTGCAGGCCCGCTGGAGTGCCAGGAGAGAGAGGTGGAGCTCGGGAAGAGAAGAAAGTTATTCTCCGTCTATGATGTCCATGAGGAAATTGGAAGGTGAACCTGTACTTTTATATTGATGTAGTCCAACGAGTCCTGTTAAGGTTTGATATGATCAGCATCACCTCTCTGGGTTTTAGGGGAACCTTCGGGGTAGTGAAGCGTGTCGTCCACAGACGAACAGGAGAAGTGTTTGCGGCCAAGTTTCTGCCTCTGCGGAGCAGCACTCGGACCAGGGCCTTCCAGGAGAGGGACTTGCTATCCCGCCTGGCTCACCCCAGAGTGGCCTGTCTGCTGGACTTCTTTTGCACCAGACGCACTCTGGTGCTGATCACAGAAATGTATCCTTTCTGTTAAATGCTACAATAGAGGGCATGTATTGGCAGCGTCAGCTTGAATGTGCCAAAACACAAGAAGCACGTCTAAAATGGGGAAGAGGTGTTGTGCAATTGACTGTAGAAATGGATTCAACGAGAATGCGGGGCCGAAAGAAAAGAGAAGCAAATGGATCGTTGCAATTCACAGAAACAACTGCAATTGCGGTCGCCATTTTGCGTCAGGTATGTTAGATTTTTTTGGGAATGTACGATATTGACGACTAATCAATTAAATATTTATCATCTTTCATTCACATTCTGTGCAACTGTAACGTTGTTGTCAGCATTAATTAAAAAAACATCCACGATGTGCCGTTGGTTTTACAAACAAAGGGGAGGGAAGGTTAGTGTTGGCTATAAACAAAACTAGCTTACAGTTTTCAAAATAAAGGTGTAATAAAATAGAAACACGTGAACAAACCTGTAAACATTCAACCACAATATCCATTGGTGTCCTCGTCACTTTTATTTCGTCAACAAATCCCACATTGTTTTACGACCAATTGTGTGTAATTCCCCACCGCCAAAATCGGGTGCATATGAATGTCAACAGACACCATTCTTGGCCACTTGTCAATGTCCATGGACCCACATTCTTTGGTAAGTTGGAAGGATCTATGTCGAGTCCAACTGCGTTTAATTGAAGCAGTTAATTGTTTGTTTTAGTCGCACTTTCGCAGTTCCCCCTACTAACGACAGCCATGTTGCAGGATGCTGTTTTGTTCTGTCGTACCCTCTATACATTCCTCGCAGTGGACTTAGTTTGCTGAGTTTGATTTGTACCAAGTTCAGAGTTCTTTAACACCGTTTCTAGCTGCTGTTCTCATGGACTTCTGGACCATTTATTACTGAAAGGATCAGTCTCGGAGAGAGAGGTGCAAGATTACATTTATTCCCTACAAAACACATTTGTATCTTGCAAATATAATGTATCTAATATCTCTTGACTAATATTCTTTACTTTATTTCAGGTTCAGTCATACATCCTGCAAATCCTTGAAGGAGTTGGTCACATACACAGCATGAACATTTTGCACCTGGACATTAAAGTGAGATTTCCGGTCCAACGTCGCATTATTGACTGTCGTTATTTTTAAATGCGGCTCTTAACTCCATTTTTATTGATTCTCCGTCAGCCTGATAATATCCTCATGGTGTATCCGCCCCGAGATGAGATCAAGATCTGTGACTTTGGCTTCTGCCAAGAAATAGACACGTCCAGACACCAATACAGCACGTTTGGTACGCCAGAGTTTGTCGCCCCTGAGATTGTCCACCAAGAACCAGTCACTGTGGCCACGGATATTTGGTGAGTTTCACTACTAATCTGGCTAATGGAGACTGGAGATGATTTTTCTGTCGACCTGTTCTTCTTACCGCACAAAATAAGGCGTCACATTAATATCTCTTACTCTCTGCACTAGGTCTGTGGGTGTTGTAGCCTATATATGGTATGTATCACTGAAAATATTCAATCTGCAGTTTATCATAAAGCTGTGCATACGACCTCTGTTGACTATTTACTTCACACTTTATCTCTGTCTTGGTAGTCTGGTGGGCCGATGCCCTTTTGCGGGCGAGACGGACCGTGCTACACTGCTGAGGGTGGGGGAGGGGACCCTGAACTGGGACGCCCCTGATGTCACGTACAGGAGCCCGGAGGCCCAGAACTTTCTCCACATGCTCCTTCAGCCTGATCCAGAGTAGGGAAGCAGTTTTATTCTTGCTTACGCTGCTACAACAATCCAGTCCGGAAGAGTATTAGGGCCAGGAATAAGTGGAAGAACACGAGAGGAGAAAAATCTTTCCAGAATAAAGTCGAAATGTTGAGAATAAAGTCGAACTTTCAGTATGCACGTTTGTTAGATTTATTCTTGACATTTTAATTTTATTCTTAGATTACAAAAGAAAAATATAAAACATCTTCCTATTTTCTTTCCCTTATGCCTGGCACCAAAACTGAAACTTTATTCTTGACATTTCAAGTTTATTCTGAACATTTCTCAACATTTAAAATTAATTCTGAACATTTCAACTTTTATTCTTTATATTTCAATAACAAATCTTCCCCTCTTATTTTCCCCTTATGCCTGTCACTAATACTGAAAGTTCGACTGTATTCTCACATTTCGACGTGCAACAAAAACCTTGAATCTTCCTTCTTTCCCCATTAAAAGTCCCATTTCATGGGACAAATGAGCATAAAGGAGTCTCTTTGCATCAGTGATATCAATGCCATTTCTGATCCATCTAATCAAACATAATGCAACCGCAATGTATGCGTTCCTGTTAAATCTGCAGTTCATTTTGAACCCTTTAATATTACACTTTGATTTGATGTCAATACACTAACAACACTATTACGTGTTTCATGGAGCAACATAACACACGTCTGACCGCTCCAAACTTTCCTCTACATAGGAAGAGACCATCTGCCTTTGAGTGCTTGAGCCACGAATGGCTCCAGGTGAGAGGATATACGGCACAATATGTTTTAATAAAGCTTCATGGTTTTCAAAAACATACTACTGTAACTTAAGGAACACAACTAAACACACATCTTGGTAACTGTTCACAGGACGAACATGCAGGAGAAGACACGGATGAAATCAACACAAAGACTTTGAAGATGTTCATCTCAAAAAGGAAATGGCAGGTGAGTTACCCGTCATTGAAACCACAAGTACTAACTATTTTATTGTAATGTTGATAATCTTCAATGATTACATGAGATGAATTGCTAGTAGGTCATACAATGTCCTGAAAAGAAAACATATTTTCAAAACCTGTCTTCACCAGTACCCCTCCCATCTTTCTCCCCAGCGTTCTTTGACTTGCATTGGGTCAGTTCTCACGTTGAGGCTCATCCCTGAGCTGCTGGACGCTCCTCCCAGAGACACTGCAGTGACTGTGCCCCGCGATCCCCAAGAACACAGCAGCACCTCTCTGAGCAGTGGCTCCTCCTCTGATTATGATGAAGCTGACTCCTGGGACTTTTTCCAGCACTACAGCCCGACTGAGGGGGAGGAGGAGGAGGAGGAAGAAACTGAGGACGACTACGATCCTTTAACGGAGAGAGAGCAGATCCCAGAGTCTTTTGCCAAACTGCACTTAGATGCAGAAGAGGAATTTACATTAGGGGAGGAGGAGGAAGAGGATGTAGAGTTGGCAGGAAGGCAGAGTGTACTAGAGCGGAGTATGAGCAGGCAGTCAGTTGCGTCATCAGATGTGTCGTCCCAACAGACACCTCAGAGGGAGCGTAGGTTCAGCAAGGGCAGCAGTCAATCTCTCTACCTATCTGATGGGGAGGAGGGTTCAGGCAGTGACGGAGGTCGTATCCCTCGTGGCAGCGTCATCCGGAGCACTTTCTACAGCACCTCTCATCAGCTTTCACCCATGTCTGCAAGACACATGACGTTACGGGACAAATTCAAGGCCAAGAAGCAGGAGAGAGGCCGCAAACCACTCCGGAGAAGCTTTTCAGGACGTCTCAACGAGCCTCTTATCGAATACGTGGAGGACGACACGGAGACCAATCGTGGCCAGAGACGGGGATCTGTCCAGCCTACAATGCAGAAGTCCTGTTCCTTTGACAGTGGGGTTAGCCTCGCCCACACCAACGTACCCCCTCACAGGAGGAGCAGGTCTCTTGATGAGTGCTCTCGACGATCTCCCAGCTCACCCAAGCGCACAAAGTCCGGTGAAGAAGAAGAAGGCTCTCAAAGTCTGAAGGAAGATTTGACCGATGATGAAGTGGCAGGGAGAACGTTATTGTTAATCCCGAGCCCTCGGCGACCCCCAAGAAGAAGAAGCTCTGTCGCGCCGATACAAGGGACTCGCACGCTAGGTGGATCATCTGTTCCAAGCCTCCTTGCTGGAGACAGAAGGAGCCCCAGGCTGGATCCCCAGGCAGCGGGCGACAGCTTCGCTGGCTCCCAGGGGTCTCTGGCTGACTCGTCTATTTTGGAACATGGTGGCTCTGAGTCTTCGAGTAGACTCGGCTCCTATGAGGAGCTGAGTCATGGTCATCTCAGAGGCAGGTGCAGATCAGGAGAGAGTGAAGGGTATGACGATCAAGGGGAGCCTCTGGTTTCCCCATCTCCATGCTCGTTTCAAGAGGTTAAACCTAGGAGTTCGTTTCCCCAGGCACCGCCGCGTAACCGCACCCGCTCCAACCCCAGCTTATGCGGAACCAGCAGAGGTCAGCCAGGGACCCCACTAACGGCGAGCCCCAGTCCCAGCCTCTCTTCTCTGCAGGCTCCGGAGAGGCCTCCCAGAGCCAGGGACAAGAAGGAGGTCGGTGGCCTCCAAAGGCATGCATCCGCTCCGGCCCTCGAAGAACGGCCACCTACAGGAAAGTCACCCAAGCTGGGGCTGCTGAAGATCTTCCGCAGGCAGTCCTGGACCGGCCATTCATACTCCCAGCTGGACAACACAGCGTTAGGACCCACACTAGGAGAGATCATGAAGCCAGATACTCCCACCATGTCTCTGAGGAAGAAAATGAGAGCTTCCGCCTCCAGCCT
>CALSBV010011200.1:8154516-8170178 GCA_943590825.1 Bovichtus diacanthus | reverse complement strand
GTGTGTGTGTGTGTGTGTGTGTGTGTGTCTGCAGCTCATTCGGCATACTGTATACTCGAGGTCCTCTCGTGGCTGCGGAGACTTTTATCGTCTGTGTCCTTATTTACACTTGTGGTTGACCTGCAAAGACGAACCTGGTTGTTATTTTCTAAATCCCGTTTCGGACCTTCGACAAGAAGGTTTTTATTTCACGTCCCACCCGTCGCACACTGTAGTGACTCTGAACGTGTGTCTGCTCCCTCGCAGAGATCTGTACGCAGAGTCTCACGTCGCCGAGCTGCTGCTTCAGATCCTGAGCGCAGCTGACTACCTCCACAGCCGGCGAGTCGTCCACCTGGACCTGAAGTCCGACAACATGCTGGTGGACGACTGTAACCACCTGAAGATCGTCGACCTGGGCTCGGCTCAGTCCTTCACACCCGGGCAGCCTCTCAACATCGAGCACATCCACGGCCTGTCGGACAGCAGAGGTACTGAGCTCCTTGACAAAAGCAGTGAGATTTGAATTGCTCGACATTGTTTTGTGGATTCTTGTAATTGTACTGAAGCTTTGACTGTCATGGCCTCCAACAGACTGCCGCAGCAAAGGTACGGACGGATGGATGGAAATAATTCTGCCTAACTTCATCCTGCTGATCCTAGCTACCATTCCTTTTCCTTAATTCAGAAAGTTAAGCATGTGAGAGAATGTGCCATTGCCAAAGACTTGCACAAGTCTTTATGAACAATATCCTGTTTCTGTCTGTTTTGTCAGTTTATATTGTCCTTCCTAAAGCTCCGGAAATCCTGGAGGGTCACGGCGTCGGTCCTGAAACTGACGTTTGGGCCGTTGGAGTTCTGTCTTTCATCATGTAAGTTTGGAGGTTCAGGGGGAATATCTGCAAACTGTTTGAAGGAAGAAGTCAATTTGTGATTTGATAAATGTGGATCCCACTTTTGCAATATAGTTCTAACGATATCAGAGCAAAGGATAGCAGGTATTAATGTTTGACAAATTAAACATTTTAGATATTGTATCATCCTGCCAGTTTTCTTTTAGAATTATTATTAATTAGATTTTTTTTAAATGTATAAATTGCTGTATATGCTGTTTTTATGTTTTTTGTGAGGTAAAACTGCTCTTTAAATACGTCAGATCCCTCATTATTAATTATCCCACCATTAAGTTTCAGTGTTGGCCCACCAGGGGGAAAAGTTTACTTTAGGTAATACTATTTTTTATTATGTAAGTTTTAATTATGTAGTCTGATTAGTTCAGTCCAAGTTGTCCTTGGATTCTGAAATGTTACAGGGTTACTGCAGCTTGATGCAAGTGAAATTTAAGACTTTTTTAATGCTACTCTGGAGGAAATTTAAGATCAAATTGAAGGAAAAAAACGACATCAATTACTACATTTTACTTTCCCAAAATGTTTGTTGTAACGTGAAATATTGGCCCATGTCATTTCTGGCCGGCAGACGGTGCATCTGCAGAAAAACAAATAAAATATGAATGTTGTTGTTTCAGCAAATGATTTAGATGTTACCAATTATTTTAAAATTTTAAAATGCAAATGTCAGGAAGAGAAAAAACGATTCACATGATCACACTTTACATTTCTTAGCATTAAGACATTTTAATACCAATTCGAGGACTTATTTTTAGATTCACGAACCCTGTGTTAACAATGCTACAGACTAATTCTTCTGTAGTTCCGAGAAGCTGAATTATTAACTAATTGAATAATATTCACTGTAATCGTTTGTATAATGTGCGTGTGTGTTTCTGCACCAGGCTCAGCGCCGACAGCCCGTTCCACGCAGAGCACAGCTGGGAGCAGGACAGGAACATCAGGAAGGGGAAGATCCAGTTTGGACGCTGTTACCCCGGTCTGTCCGAGGGAGCCTTAAACTTCATGAAGAGCAGCCTGAATAATAAATCCTG
Organism: Bovichtus diacanthus; assembly: GCA_943590825.1. Taxonomy (NCBI): domain Eukaryota; kingdom Metazoa; phylum Chordata; class Actinopteri; order Perciformes; family Bovichtidae; genus Bovichtus; species Bovichtus diacanthus. Next base: position 8,168,254 of record CALSBV010011200.1, on the reverse strand, counting down.
GTGAGGGTCTCTCCTCGACTGCAGTCTGCATTAGTGCAACTTAAAGGGACAGTTCACCCCAAAAAAGCAAAGAGATATGGGCTGTATAGATATGTGTTCTCTACAGTTTTTACAGACATCATGACAAGGTTACTCAAGATAATCAACCGACCTTGTTGTGAGCAGTTTCGTGTAGGAACTAGTTTCTCTCTACCGTATCACGGCTTCGTGACAGCGTGAGATGTGAACATTAATAACGTAACGTTCAGCTCGGGAGCGCCTCAACGCTTCCTTCTGCTCGCTGATGCTTTCGGCGGGTGTAGTTCGGTACAGAGAAAATAGTTCCCACATGAAAGTGCCCACAACAAGGTCGAGCAGGAGTAACCGGGTCAGGATTCCTGTGAAGACACTTTGCCCTTTTTTTTCATCGACTTACGTTAATTATATTGAAGCGAAGGCAGACATCTCTACGGCCGATTGATAAACAGCACGACAGGTTAGAGGGAAAGTATGGATATTTGGTTTAGGGATGAACTGTCCCTTTAACTGGACATACAGAACATGCTGTATTCAAATTTTTGTGAATGAAGAACATAAATGTGTATATTATAATATGATAAAAACATTTTGTAGGGGGAGACCCACGACAGCCGAGTGTCTCCAGAACCAGTGGCTGCGTTCCCATCGCGTCCCGCACAGAGGCCGACACTCCAAAGTGTGTTTCTCCACAGACAAGCTCAAAGATTACCTCGTGCAGAAGGAGGAGAAACGAGACTTGGTCCGAACCAAGCTTCAGGGGCCCTTCTTCCAGTAGGGCCACACTGTGGGAGTTTCTTTCTCCACGCAGCGTTACAAACGGCACATTTCATTTCAGCTCATCGTTTCCTGCGTGGCCAACTGAAATCATTTCAGTATCCTCTGATTTTTTTTTTGAAAATGTGATGCGTCTTAATGAGATTTCAAAGTGTATTAAGTGTGCTTTGGTTTATATGGAAACATATCAGGGATAAGGTTTAGTCTAAGAGTGCATGAGTTAGAGAAACTCTTGTTTTTGCTCCTCAGTATCAGACAGATGCACGCGTTTGGGACTTAAAAGTAAAAAACTGTTTTCCCCCCTCGAGTGATTTATTTTATTTCAAAATGTTCACATTTTGCCTTAAAGTCATAATGTACAAATGGTTAAATCCATGAGATTTATATGTTCTATTGAATGCTTAATAATACTTAAATATTGGGTCGGTCACCAACCCCAATGAGTTGATGATGAAAGATGAAATAAACGGCACAAAAGTGGCCCGTCGTCGTTCTTTATTCAGCCTCGTTTGTACACAAACATACATGCACATGTTTTAAATGTAATATATGCAGTGATCTTCTTCTTTTTTTAAATCTCAGACTTCCTTTTATAATAATGAAATACTATGAGAATAATCATCTAGCTATAACTGTCATATACTTGACTCTCAGTGGATGTATTTCTACTGAAGAATTCAACAAAGCAAATGAAGGTGTGACTTTTTTTTCCGGCGAGGAATCAACTGAAATGCTGATTTTGGCAGCTGGTACCTTGTTGTTGTTGTTGTTTTTCTGTTCTCTGGCAGAGATGTTCACGCCTAGATATCAGCTGATCTCACTACATCTAACACAAACCGTCCTTTCATCTCTGTCAAGGAGAAAACCCTCTGTCCCACCGGGGCGTCAGTGACTGTACGGAGCGAACCTCCAACGATATCCGGGTGAGAGAAAAGAGCGTTTATTATTTCTGATGCGTTTGTCGTCGGTGAAGATTTGAAGAGTTATTGAGGCCGGAGTCACACGTGTTGATCCTTCTGTCCAGCAGCAGGAAAGACGTCTCCCTTGTTATGATTGAGCCTCCTGAACTTTTTGGATTTCCTGTTTAAAGAGAGAGGACGATGCTTTTAACTTTTTTTTTTTTTTTAGGAACTAAAAGGGTCTGTGCAGCAGCGGGCAGACATTTTAGGGTTTCACTCACGTCACTGAGGATATCTTTCAGCTCCTCGTAAGCCCTCTCCAGGTCGTCGTTGACGATAACGACATCAAACACTCCGGGCTCATTACCTGGAGAAGGAAATTGGATTAGCTGTAATGGTTGTCTTTATTTCAGCGTCGCTTCAAAGCTGTGGAACTTACTGAGCTCCATATCGATGCGCGCCGCATCCAGGCGTTTCTGTAAACTCTCCTCTGTTTCTGTCTGTCTGTCCCTCAGACGCTTTTCCTGAGGAAGAAGCAACAAAACAACGTCACGTCTGCAGCTTTTAGGTTTTTTTTTTCTTCATAGGTATACATTTAATACGGCGATCAAAGTAAACGCAAAAGCAAGAAGTGTCGGTGATTCACGTCTGAAGATACCGCGCCAAATAAGATATAGTGGTGTTTTATTAACGGCCACAAGGTGGAGCTGTTGGTGCCGTGACGCGCACACGCTGAGCACCAAGGTTCACTTTACTAAAGTGAACAGCACTGAAGAAACGCCACGTTCTAATGTTACTGTAGCGCCCCCTGTGGGTAGAATTGTATGAGATGTTGCAAACTTGTGTAATGCGGCTTTATGTTAAACATTCCCAAATTTGGCTGCAATCCGATTTAGCATTAAAGAGCTTTTGCCGTGGAGTGAATCAGGCCACGCCTTCGAAAGTTTGATATCCAATTACAGACAAAAAAAAAGCAGGAGTTATATATAATGGTGGCCTTATTGAATACATGCATTAATATGCTGACCATGTCTCCATGGAGCACTTTACCATGTAAAGTATTTGAGATGTTGATGAATATATGTGCACTCCTATTGATGCCCATTCAAAAAAACAAATTAGAACAGTAAAATATTTCTATTTCTATAACTAACAGATCCAAGAAACAAGTACAAGTAAAGATCCTTTGCAGTCTCTTTGACAGCCCACATTGCACAAGCAGGAGCAGAGCTGAAGGAACACATGGTGCGTGGAGTGATTGCAATATATGACATTAATGCAGTGTGTGAAGTGGGACATTTACCAGGATCTCCATGGAGGGAGGCTGGATGGAGATGTAGATGGGGTTCAGGTCAGTCTCTTTAATCCTCTTCACCCCCTGGATGTCCACATCTAAGATGCACATGAGGTTCTTGGCGAGCACGTCTTCGATGGCAGCTTTACTAGAGAACCAATGCATTGTTACGTCATGAATCCGTACGACAGCAGAGGCTTCCTCAACAGCCAGGACTCCGCGTCTGAACGGGGACAGGCTTGGCGGGAGTGTAATCGTGTAATTTGGTAGCACGTAGCCAGTAAGGTAAGAGGATCGCTGCATTGATCCAAGCTGCTCAGACTCTGCAGGGAGCTTGTGTTATCTCCAGAGTACGAGGGAGAGATTAAATGTGACACACGTGGTGCTGAGCACCAGCGCTGCTCTTTTTGACCTGAGAGGGGTTAAAGCTCCATCTGCCAGCAGATTTTATATCCTCTTGATCCCTGTGGACGAGTCGTCTCTTGTATAAGACAACCAGGGGTGAAAAAAGCTTACAGATTGTTTACCCGAGTGCTAAAACCACAATGTGAAAATACACTGCAAATTAAAGGCCTGTGTTCAAAAGCTTGGTGTCAGCTAAATGTACTTAAAGTGAGAAAAGTAAATTCATTGTACAGTAAAATGTCAGCATTTTATTATTTTAATCTTATTTTTCGGTTAATATTACTGCTGTAAATGTGCAAGGATGTTCTCATTTTAACCAGAAACAGCATGTTTATCAGAAGCATCCAAATTAAAAATCCCCACATTTGGAGATGCGTGGTTTTCACTGGGCAGGAAGGGGATGGAGATTGTAATCTGAAAAGTAACTCGAGACTTTAAATGTGTACTTAATTACTGTCCGCCACTGAAGACAAGACAGTCTTAGTTTCTATTGAATTAAGTTGAACCAGTGTCTGTGACGCACAGCATTTAGACCCATAACAAAACACGGAAACCGCACAGACGATGTTCTGCTTCTGCATGTGAGCAGCTTGTTCTTAACAATAAAACATGACACAAGTGGTTAAATGTGTGCAAAAAAGCGACCGTGCATCTTGATCCTAGATGTTATCCGAGGTTGCTCCTGACATGGCGAAAAGTATTCGTGCAGAGGTGCAAATATTTACCTTGTTCCATACATGTTGCCGGAAAACTCTGCGTTTTCGATGAACTCTCCGTTGTCAATTCCCTCCTGCATGGCCTCCCTCGTTGTGTAGTGGTAGTCTGTATAATGCAACATAAATAATGAATCTGGTTCTGCCAGGAACAACTTGCACAATGGAAAGAGACGAGAGGTGATTGAAATCGGCTGATGCTCGCTACATTTTCTTTTCTTTCCTTCTTGTGAGAGATTGTTTCATCACCATAAACGGGGAACATCAAAGGCACAAAGGCTGAACGTGTACAGTTTACTGGACAACATTCATGCTTAGCTGGTATATGATCTTCTCCTCTGAGTCAACTTGGAGACTGTGCGTGTGCTATTCTGGAATACTTTGTAAAGACGTCATTAGTGTAACTGTTACAGAGCACATTATAGCGTCCGCAGCAGATCTACAGGCCTCAATCTTCACAACATCAAAACCTCCGGACAAACACGTTCCTACTTTCTAACACTAATGGACACTGCGATAGCACACAATCATTAGCATGAGAACTTGAATGAGTAACTATCTGACCAGATAATCAGCCTGAAAACTGGACTCAGGAAAACTGCAGTTGGTAACTTTAATGAAGTAAACTTTATTTAATTTTTTTAAATCATATTTTAGCTGAAACTGTCACTGTATCCTGCATGAGACGGATAATCTGTTGATCCCGCTGCCTCCTCCTGTGCGCCTAACGCCATTTGTAAGATTCCTCCGCGCCCGAAGGAAAACAACCAATCAGAGCCGAGGAGTCCGTAACGCAGTGTCCATCACTGCTCGTGAACTCCAATTGCACTGTCAAATATGAATCAATAATCTGTCTATTTCTCGCCTCAAGTGTTTTCAGAAATCTTGCTCCGGCTGGTTTTGGCTCGACTGTTTTCAACATGGCGTCCGGGTCCCAAACGTTCTCATTTTACAGCTAAACGGTACGTTTAAAATATGTTTCTGCACACGAGACAATCGGTCTCTACTGTCAGGATAGAGCGACAGTTTCAGCAAATATGTTCCAAGTTACCAACTGCAGCTTTAAATATTTCTTTGCAACATCAAAACCTCAGTTTGGTTTCAAAGTGAGAAAGATTCCGCTGTTGTGTTCAGGGTCTTACAAAAAAGGACGTAACGGCTGGGTTTGGAAAGCTCAGATGCATCTTGTACATCCTAAAAATCAATTCCCGTTATGAATCTTTGTCCTGTGATGCTAATGCTAATGCTAATGGTTGGTTGCAGATCATCAATGCTCCATCAGCCACAGTGGGGGGGAATGGGAGAGTATTTTTTTTTTTTTGGACACAAAAATACAGGTCTGGAAATGGGAATCACCACGAGGCATCACAGGGGGCTATTTTCAAAACTTTTTACTCCAAAGTGTAAACTGTCTGATTCCTGATTCCTGAGCTCACTCAACTTTTTCTTCTTTTCTGTTTTTTTTTGTTTGTCACATGAATAGTTCCTGCGAATCCAATGAGCAGCGCGTGCCAGGATGATGAAAGTAACCCCTCTGCTTAAAAAAAAAAAAAAAAAAAACTGATCAGAAATCACTCCGAGGTCACCTTTATCTGTGGTTTCTGATTCGTTAGGACACGAAAATGAGGTTGACATTTCTAATTCTTCCGAGGAAAAGACGGCTGCTACAGGCAGTAAAGTAGCCCCCAGAAGCATGGGGAGACTGTTCAGGCCTATGGAGAAAGCAAAAAAGGCACAGAGAGGTTTATCCCTTTAGATCAAGGTAGCTATACAGTGAGGACAAAATCGTTCGTGCACTTCACTTGGGAGTAAGAAGTGTTGCGGCCGTTGTTTTAGATCGGGCAGGTAGGGGGGAGGCTGGGAGACGTGGAGCACAAACAAAAAGCAAAGAGGCGTTAAAAAAAAAAAATAAAACTTTTATCACAGTTGTAAAGATTCAAATCCTCGTGCTGCGTTCAGGTGAATCACAGTGTGAAGGTGCTAAAAACATCCACATGTTTGCTCAGAGAATCTGTGTTTGTGCTGACGATATATCGACTGAACCGGAACTGCAGATCAGAGCACAATGCAGCCGGTAAGTTAATCCAGAAGGATCTGTCCGACGTCTGGTTCCTAAAACCTTTCAGACCATGTGCCACGATGGAATGAACCAAATGTCCCTGCTATCAGCAGCCTCTTCAGCACTGGAAGCTTCTTCTGACTCTGGACCGTCAGCGTTGTCACTTCCTGACAAAATTCCACTTATTTGTGCTTTAATCAACGTCTGAGGAGTTCGAACCCGACTGCGTTTAGCTAACGTAACTACTTTGTCCCAACCAAATTTTATTTCTAAAATATCCAAACGATTAGGAACCAATTAGTACGTCATTGTGATGCAATGTGTAATTACTGACTTTAGTCTGTAATACGATTTCTTAATGACAATATTTTTGGTTTTAGGTTTAGACCGGAGCTCACGCACCACGAGCACCGTTTGGGAATCACTGTTTACTTTGCTTAAATGATGATGACAAATTAAAATAGATATGGAGGATGCACAAAGACGTGTGCAACGTATAAATGATGTTATCTATGTGTTTTGTGCTTCTTTTCTTTTTTACTTTGCATATGCAAGACTGGGAGACGTGTTGTAACCCCGTGTGGGACGGGACACAGAAATGAATGAGTGTAACACCTGTGCAGATACTACAGGTAACGTACCTTTTCCATCTTCCTCTCCTGGTCGAGGGTTTCTTGTTGTGTCTGTGATGAGAGGATGTCATCGTTAAAACCTGCCCGGAATTTAATTTAGAGCTATGTTGCTTTTTTTGGGAGATACTTAAGTGAAATTGTCTCAGCATTTAAAGGGGACATATAATGCTAATTTCAGGTTTATATTTTTTGATTTTGGGTTGCTATTATAACATATATATATATATATATATATATATGGGTACACATATACCCGCATTCACCCTCTGTCTGAAACACGTTTTAGCGCCTGTCTCTTTAAATCCAAAAAAGTCCAGTCTGCTCTGATTGGCTTATGAGAGAAATTGCAAAAGCAGTTATTCTAATGAGTCTGCATGTGACGTAGGAAGGTGAGACAAATGAATCCCATGTTGTCTTATTCCACAGTTTGTGTGTTGGTACACACTCCAGATACCCACATGTATGTGCACAAGCTCGGCACAAATTATTATTTTTTTTATCATATGTCCCCTTTAAAGATTTACTGATAAAAGCAAATCTATCAGACCGGAGGTTTCAGTGGAAGTTAGCACACAAACGCACGTGACACGCTGAATCCGAAGATGCCCTCGTGCTCATTCATCAGCCTCTTCATCAGAGTGCTCTTCCCTGCTCCGGAGGGGCCGCTCAGCACCACAGGTCTCGGTCCGGACATTGTTCTGAGACAGACGGGGGGGAACAGAGGGAGCTCAGGTTTGTGCCAAGAGCAGATTACAATCAGGTGTCTTGTGCCAGCGTAAATCTAGCCTTAAGGCGAGACACCCCGGACAAAAACATTGTTTTGCTCTGGTCAGTTTTGAGAGTTTGGGCTATTTATCTTCCATAACGTGTCTTCTTTCAGACTAGTGGAAAGAAAACATCCTAAATCCACATCCAGGAGTTTATTTAATAACTTTGTCTGTTTGTGTCTGTAGATTTCTGCTAAATTCTCCAAAAGTTACATTACATAATGCCTCATTTGCATATTTAAACATCACATCTCAGAAAACTTGTAATATAAAAAGTAATTGTGTTAATGTGAGTAATGAACTGGGGAAGTTTCATGTGATATCTATTAGTTACATTTTTGACCCTATTCACCTGTAGTGTGTACAAAATGTATGAATTTTACAATCCATATCTTTAAAGGAGGTTTTCTCTAAAGGAAGTTTTTCTCAGACTCTGAGGCAGAAATCTCCACTTCAGTAGCACTTACATACACCAAACTTTCCACTTTCATTCCTCTCTATATTCTGAAGCTTTGTACAGAGGGGTGTGTTCACATCTCATTCAGAGCCTCATTTATACAGCGTTTATTACTGAGAACATGGTGAAAATGGATTTTTTTTTATGGCTGTTGACAGTATTTTCTGATTCATGGAGCGATACAGAGATATTCAGAATCCTCTGTGTAAAACCTCTGACTGTAATGTGTCTGGTTTTATCTAATGTTCAGGTTTCTGTTCCGCATATTTGATTAGACAATGCCTCACTTGCATATTTAAACATAAAAAGTCAGAAAACCTGTAATACAAAAAATGAATTGTGTTAATGTGAGTAATGAACTGGGTAAAGTTAAAATGTTGAGCCGGTTCCTCATAGTGCTGCAGCGCTGTAAAAGCGCACTAACTCTCCTGTGATCTCGTCAAAAGTGCAGGAAGGTTAATCCTCTGATCCGAGCTTCTCTTAAAACCACTGCACCGTCAGGGAGACGCGTCCCAGCACGCACGTCGCAGTCAGGAGCCGACCTTTGCGCCTACATTATTGTGGTTTTAATCTCCACTTTTAATGAATCCACACTTCCCATTTCCTTAATTGAAATACTTAAAGATGTCCTAATTGCTGACTCGTTAGACAGCCGGAGGTTAATGTTGGGAGTGCCTGTTAATGAAGCCATGGCAGGTCAGCCGGCGGGATTAATTGGATCTGGGCCAGGCGGCACGGAGGGTCCAGGACAGGTGACCCGTTTACCTGAGGCCGATATTTCAGGGACGCTTATTATTATATTATTATTATTATTATACAGTCCCAAGTCTGTATCAGTCAAAAATAAACTCCAACCTTTCCCTTTTAACATGTTGGCATTATGAATTATTCACAAAAAACAAAAATCACAAACATTCTTTTTTTTTTTGCTTTTTAAGTTATTAACAGATCTAAACCTTAATGCAAGATTTCCTCAGTGAACTTATATTTACACTCAGAAGATTAGTCCCCAGTGCAGAGATTTGAAAACATCCAGACGTATTCTACAAAGCAGTGTTACGGATGTGCAGTGGGACTTTACGCTGCAGGATTGTAATACCAATATAACGCAGCTCAACTCAAACTCACATGAATCACATTAGTAAATGAATATCTGTTTATCAGAGCTGCAACGATCCAACTAATCTGTTACTTCGATCGACAGGAAAATGATCGGCAACTATTTCGACAATCGATTAATCGTTACATTTATTTTATGCTAAAAATGTCAGAAAATGCTGTTTTCAGGCTCTCAAATATAAAAAAGTCCATTTTTTTCTCTGTTTTATATCATATTAAAGTGAATATTGTTGGACATTTAAACACATCGCCTTGGAAACTGGACATTTATCACTATTTTCTGACATTTTATAAACCAAAAGATGAATCGATAATGGAAATAATCGTTAGTTGTAGCTGTGAGAGAAGTTAAAAGAATTCCTCCTTACCTTTCTTCACACCGCCTGTACAGTCTGTGTCATAGAAAGGTTTAATAGCAGATGATTCTTCAGCCAGGCCTCTCTGTGTGTGTGTGTGTGTGTGTGTGTGTGTGTGTGTGTGTGTGTGTGTGTGAGTGTGTGTGTGTGTGTGAGTGTGTGTGTGTGTGTGTGTGTGATCCACTGAAGCAGCTCACTGTCAGTCTGAATTACCTCCACCTCCCTTCAGCTCACTGTCCAATCACATGTGTGCATGCCGGCCCGCGTTGCACCATCCACAGGTGAGGTTTTCATGCACGCTGCAGCAGAAGCTTCGTGCACGTTTATCTGTTAATGCTGTCAATCCACAGACGGGTTGCTTCAGCATCAGATTTGCTGGATTCTGGCTTTAAACGGAGAAATGTACAGTAATTATTAAAGTCTTCCGCCCAGAGCTGGTGTGGAAGAAGCCTTTTTACACCTTTATTTACCCGGGAATGTTCAGAAACGCCAGCGCTGACCTACATGTAAATAAACTAGTTGGTTAGTTACATTTTGCAGCAGCTCGCTGGTTCAACTACATTCATATTTGCATTTTTTTTTAACTTCAACTTAAAAGGTTTTACTTTGCTTCTGTAATTGAACCTCGAGGATCTCGCTCTGACAAGTAAAAATTGTGGATTGTATAAGTGAAAGACGACAGTTAAATATTTAGATATTTATTTCTGTATGACCAATTATTTGCTTTTTGCTATATTTACGTATCACATGTAGATGGACTTTCTTTTCAAAGTAGTTGGAACTACTTTTTGCTAAATAGCTGTAGATAAACTTCTTCCAGCGTGAAGTCGAAGTCACTTCCCCAGACACGGTTATTGTTTTGTATTCTATTTTGTACTTATTTTATATTCCCTTTTTATCTGCACTGTCCCTTTGCTGTTGTAACGCTGTAAATGTCCCCGCTGTGGGACGAATAAAGGTTTTCTGATTCTGATTCTGCTCACACACTCGTACCGGTGCCTGGTAGCCGCCCTGTACACACAGTTTATCACGCAGCTCCACTAGAGGACGGTGGAGGTCAAAGGGCTGGGAATGAGGGAAGCGTCCGCTCTGCTCTTCCACTTCCACTGCAATTGAGTTACGTTCGAAAAACACAGATGACATCATCCTAATATGATGAATTTCAGGGGGGTTTTTTGTGGTGTTTTCCTTTCGTAAAAGCTCAGAACAGGGTTTAGTGTTCCTCTGCTGCAGAGGAGCTGTGACGGGCTCTGCCTGACTAATCCTGCGCCGACCCACTTCTTAAAGGGTGAGTTCACCACATTATAACAAAGCTGCCGACAGGCCTAAACAACAGCAGATGCTTCCTGTCATTTCACGCCGAAGATCCCCAGATTCAGCGGGTGAATACTCGTTAACGACACAGCGTGGGACAGTAACTAAGTACATTTACTCCAGTATGTACTTAAGAACAATGTTGAGCTACTTTAATCTCTGTCTCAATTCAGGCGGCAGATATCCACGACATTTACGTGATAACTTTAGTGTCTTCAAAGATTCAGATTAGAAATACAAAATATAATCAACAAAATACTTTATGTTTTATTATAAGTGAAGATAAACTTTATTGACCCCTTGGTGAGTTCACTATCTGGCTTATATATAGTTAAATAAATAAATAAATTTCCTCTTTTACCAGCTGCAACATTAAAGTGATGAACACAATAATGCCTGAATAGTTATAATTAAATAATATAATATATATGATTCTGCAATTGGCCGTTGTGCAGAATTAATACTTTTGCTTTTGGTACTTTAAGCATATTTTGATGCTAATCCTTTTGTACTTTTACTTCAGTAAAAGATCTGAGTACTTCTTCCACACGGATGTAAATATAATGTGAGATGCTAACTTTTGAGACACACGTTTTATTGTAGTAACATTGATAAAATTAGATTTAATGACCCTTTACAAAGAAAGACATCAAAGACGAAGGCAGAATGAGATTACTGTGAACGTTTCAACCTACAGGAGCTAAACAAATCATAACTGTTCTAAGCAAAGACAAACTGTACAGTAAATACAGCGGGTTGTTCTGCTAGTCAACATCATATACACACACACACGCACACACACACACACACACCGATCCAAACATACACAAAACTATGTACATGTGCTTTGTCATTCAACTTTTTTTCCCCCTCGTAAAACAGAAAAAAGGATTACAAAATCGATAAATATCGTCCCAAAGCGTGTCTTTTTTTTCTACTTGTTTTTCAGTGCCTGAGCTCTCAGTTGGTTTCTGATGTTTCTTCTGACGTGGCTGATGCTGCAGCAGGAACATGGGTATCGTACAGGGCTGTAAAGGAAGGTCAAAGGTCACACTTGCTGTTCTTCAAAATTGTCAGGGGTTAGTGGAAGTTAGGAGTGCACTGACGAACAGGTAGGACCAGGAGGAGGAGGAGGAGGAGGAGGAGGAGGGTGAGAGTCTATGACAGGCCAGCTGCCCACATGTCCACCCCTGATTGGTCAAAACAGAAGAAGTTTCAGTGAGAGGCTGCGTCACAGGTAGACCCGCCGCAGGTCTCCAGGTGAGGTGATGGTGTTGCACTGAGGACACAACTTCTTTGCTCCCTGAGGAAAAGGAGAAAAAGAACCAAAAAAGAAAAATCAGCATTTTAATTACGCTTTCTGTCACTTGCTTTGGCTCAATTCCTGAATGCGAAAGTTAAAATCGCGTAACAATTAAGTTTGTTTGATTTGAAAACGTCTCATTTATTCAAGCAAATGTGAGCAGAAGAGAACAATCGTCTGCAATTTGCACAATAAAGTTGCACTTCGAACTCAAAACTGACGAGTTGATTTCCGGTCAAAGTGTCTTCACAACTTCTAAAAAAATGTTCAAACAAAATCTGTCGGACAAGCATGAATTTTCCTTAAATATCTAAGACACGGTGTTATGTAACAAAACACGCAATAAAGAGCAACATTTTAAATTTAATTATTACATATATAATCTAAATGTAATTATTCCATTTTATATTATGCACTTTATTTATATTCTTGTATTGTAATATATATAATGTAATACATAAAAATGTTTACAATAAATATTACCAACACACAAAAAAAAATAAAAGTTTTATTCTTTCTTTGCGGCCCAGTACTGGTCCACGGCCCGGTGGTTGGGGACCCCTGCACTGCAGCACTGTACAGTATTGACTTTTCACAGTAAACCTTTACCTACGGTTGGAATTGGAATCTAAAAAGATTTGCGTACAAGAAACATTTCCAGGGTCTTTATTGTGGAGGCCACTTGACTGATGCAATAACTGGGTTTGGAAGAATTAATGAAATGTTTTTGGTTACTTCCTTTTGTGATGTCCCACGTGACAGTTTAGGGAACGTGGAGAAAGAAATGAGCCAAAGCGATTGAGAAAGACTGTGAGCACTCTAATCATTTTACGTTTATATGTGAGGTTTTACCAGCGTTCGGAGCCAACACTCCTCACAGTGAACGTGCCAGCACTGGATGGAGGCGAGAGGGGTGGTGTACGTGTCCTGCAGAGAGAAAGCAGGTGATGAGCGCTGACGTGTAGTAAACAAAGCTGCCACTAGATGTCCACCTGAAACTGCGGTAGGAGCATTAAGAGACGCTCCATCTACCATCGTTTAAACAGTCAAACCATGTTTGTCAGAACTGAAAAGAGTTTCGTCAAAGGAAACACTTCACACTGAACCCAAACACACACAGCTTTCATACAAATATACACACTGATGTGTAAAATTAAAACAAATTATAAAAAAAGATATTTTTGGCGTCATGAGCCCATGTTACATATTCAAATAATGCTAATAATACATTTTATTTATCAAGTGCTTTTAAAAAGGTATTCAAAGACGCTTTACAGATACATATTATTCACAAATACATTATAAAACAAGACAACATTTTAAAATACATAAAAATGATTACACATTAAAAAAAATGTATACAATTATGTAGAAATTGTTTCCATTTTTCAAAAAAAATGTACACAGATTTACCTGAAATAATATTACTTAAAGCGTTTCACATATTAAGATACAAAACACATACAAATCTGTATCAACAGAGCAGAATATCACACTGATTTTATAGATTTATTGCCCGACAGCACAGCTCCCTCCAGGAATATTCCCCGTGTCTGCATTCCTGCGCCGTGATCTCTATTTTGTGTGTGTGTGCTCTGTCGCTTTAATTTTGCCTTCGTACTCACCAT
>CALSBV010011200.1:8140330-8144516 GCA_943590825.1 Bovichtus diacanthus | reverse complement strand
TGTGTGTGTGTGTGTGTGTGTGTGTGCCCTGCTGGTCCTCCTGTGTGTGTTTTAGACTGCGAGTGTGTGTGTGTGTCGGGCTCAAAGCAGCCATTAGCAGGACAATATCCACCCGCTGTGTGATTGGTCGCCTCGAGGCCGGAGGCTGTAATATGAAATATGTAGGGAACAATGAGGCAGCTTGTAAACACGCAGGTGACGGAGAAGACAGGAGAAACCACCTGGGGAAACTAAATGGGGGGGTGGGGGGCTACAGCTGCAAAATCTCTCAATGTTTATTGTCATCTGAAAGCCGAACAGAAATAGACATTTTTCGGATGCAAAACAGGAAGAAAATGACAAATGGAAAAATGGAGGAAGTGAGAAGTTGATGGAAAAAAATAAAATGATTTGAGGGAGGATGTGAAGACGGGATTCCCCAAAGGAGATTTCTGGATGAAACACACTTGGTGGTCTAATGTTAAATACAGACAGTGGAGTGAAACCAGATCCTCGTACCTGACTTGTATCTGGGCGAGTTTGTTCAGCTCCTGCTGCATGTGCTCCTGCAGCTCTCCTGGTCGCAGAATGGCCTGGCAGACGGGACACACCGGGGCCTGAGCGTCATACAGACCCTTCACTTTGCCTGCATAATAAAGAGAGTGAGAGCGTTAAAGGTGTAAATCCGTGTGTTGATTCTTTCCCGTTGGCTTGGTGTTCGAGGAAAAGATGATCTGCGCCACGGAGAAAATAACAGTTTAAATATGGTGGGTTTCCTTTCAAAGAAGATTTTATTCAGGCGCCATTGTTTCCCTTTTTACACGTCGTAGTTGGCCTTCATTTTGGGTAATTCCTGGAAAATGTAAATCTATGTCTAATCCTGCTTTGTTGAACATTAAAGTCTGAGCCACTTAACTGTGCGTACCGTAAAAGTTGCATTTAATAGCCGGAGCTTTTATTAGCTTCAATCACTGAACTCAACCTGCGTTTATATGGGACAGGCGTTTAATTCCTTTCACACAAAACTGTTGCTCAGCAAAGATTGGAAATACTATCAAATTGTTTATTTAAACCAGTATGAATATTACTTGTACTCATTTCGACCATGAAATATCACATCAATTACGAATCATTAATTTGATGTAGCTCAGAGGCGATGCCCGTCAGCGACGAGCCGATTTGTCATACCGAGTGAGCCATTTATTTTGTAGCCGGCAAGGTAACAAAAACAAGCGTACCCAACAAACACGGGGCAGGGAGAAGAAAAACTTTATTTGCATCAGATGAAGTGTGGTAGACAGAGAGCTTCCCATGACAATATTCACAACGCGGATCAACTTTTTATGAAAGAAGCGTTTTGATTCTTACGATAGGTCGACACTTAGAGACGTACGGTATTTAAATAAATGAGGAACAGACACATAAAGGCTTCAAAGGTCGGGAGTGAATCTGAATGAATTATGCTTTGCTCATAGTTTCTGTAAAATGAACTGGAAGATTGACCTGATGATCTGAGACCTGCAGTTATTTGTCGTGTATCCACATCTGGAGGAAAGGGACTCTGTGTTTCACGCAGACAAACAAAAATACAATAAAAAAAAAAGTTCCCATTTGTACATTAAATTACTTTCTTTCTTCTTTTTTTTTTTTTTTTGCCATTTTCCCTTTATTAGATTACAGTCAGTATTCAACAAAGGCCTGGACCAACAGGACAGCTCCGCTCAGTCAACTCTTCACTGTGTGTTCAGTAGACCTGTGTGTACTATTGACAGACAGCGGCAGTGAGAGTAAAATAAGGTTACACACACTCATAAACACACAGACAGACTGATATGGCCCCCTGCTGTCAGTGTGTTGACATCATAGGCTGTCAATAGGAACATTACCCAGGAGGGCCGCTCGGCCCATTGGGCCCCACTGATGGATTACTGCCATAAGCAGCCAGCTGGGAGCCCGAGGAGCTCTACTATATCAAGATTTTACCTAGTAGATGAGGTGATTTACTCCTGAACGCCATCAATCACATGGAGGGAGCTAGTAGGAAAGATGCACCTAATTTCCCATCTCTGCAGTCAAAGGGAAAACAAATGAACCAGCTGGCACAATTCTACACGTTTAAATACAGAACTTGAACCCAACAATGTGCAGCGTGGAGGACTGAACTTCCCCGACACTGGACCAACATGTTGCCCAGCTCCACGCCGAATGCCCGGCGACATGATGCGCTCGCGATGTCTGCCGTCCCCTGACATCAGTTGAGCAATGAGCCCCCGTAATGAGGAACCAAATAGGATAAAATGGCCTCTAAATAAAACATGTGGTGGAAAATAGAAAGTGGAGTCAGGTGTCCTTGGGAGAGTGACAGCTCTCCTGGTCTCCCGCCCCCCCCCCCCTCTGTCTCTCTCTCTCTCTCGCCTTTTTTGCATCCCCTCGCGGAAGCCTAAATGACTTTTCCCGACACGCATCGAACGTTCCCGGGCTTTCTGCGCTCTGCCGCCCGGAACATGCAGGCATCAGTAAACAATGAAATCTCTGGGCTGAAATTGAATTTATAACCACATTACCTGCACAGATAACGTCTCCGAATGGCGCCGCGATAAGAGCAATGGGATTTGATTTTCAGGTGTTTTATTGGTCCACTTTTTGGATAAGCCCCCCTTCCTCCTCCAGCTGCAGCCTCTCCCCCACCCTTCACCTCTGCTCCACGCAAACATCAGATTTAATAGTGTGGGAGCGGCCGTGTTCCGATGTATGGATGAGCGTGTGTGTGTGTGTGTGTGTGTGTGTGTGTACATGCTCTTGCTGAAGCTTGACGCTGTGCTGGTGCTGCGCTCTCATAAGTGACAGTTGTTGGTTCATGACCACCTTTTTTACATGTCTCCGTCCCCCCCGCTGCCCTCCGCCCTCGCCCACATAAACCCTGTCAGTGTCAGTCAGCCTCAGCCCCTCTTCAGCCTGGGGGGTCTCAGACACACAACAGGGGGCTGTAAAACCTGCCTGCGGGGCTTGTTAACTGCTCCCTCACTACGGCAACTGGCTCGCATGGATCGGCCTCTCTGTGCCGAGTACAACTGGCTCGTCTCCTAATGGATTCGCTGTCTCTGTGTCTCGGATTGTTTCCCTTTTCTGTCTTTGTGTCTCGCCAGTTCAGGACCTCCTTTCCTGGATGTCTAGCCTTTGTCCAGCTGCCATTTGCTCTCTTCACTTACCGTTCCCACTTGGGAGCAGGCTTCTTTTGGCTATAATCCAGAGTTGTTCCGACGAAACAGAAGCAGCGATGCATCATTTCGCTTTCCTCCCTATTTTGCGGTCGCTTTCAAAATTGACGTATTTTAATGTACAACACGAAAAGCTCAAACGAAAACAAGGATTGCCCTGGAAAATAAACCGAATTCACACCACATGTTTTCAGGAAGGAATCACACAGATAAGCTCACATGAACACAATCTCTTATCTCCCCGTGGATCTGAAGAGAACACAACCCTGGGAGCGAATACCTGCGATATGTCTCTCTGCCCTGTCCCCACTACAAAGAGCGTCTCTGAGATGGTAAAGTTCATGTTTTGAAACACAACAAGATCTCCTTCACGTCCCCATTGTATGATTGACAGTCAAATCCTGTTTCTGTTGCTCTGCGTCAAGACGTGGACTGTGACTGTCCCGCGCTCAGAGCCCGCCACTGCAACAGAGAGATCAGAATCCCGCTGACAAATCCTTAAAGCATCGAATCCCCCTGGGGGTCTGGGTAATGGCCGATGCCAGCGCCCATATGACGGCTGCCAGTTCTGCTGATGCAGACGGAGCGGAGATGCCTAACGTGACCTTTAGTGAATGCCACATCACATCAGGCCTGGATGTCACCCGCTGACATTATGCCGGGGCATGAAAAGGCTGTTCTGCAGGGGAGACATGGTGACGAACGTCCCCCCGGTGACAAACCTGTGGACGTGGTATAATTCTGATTGACGTGAGGAGGATTGGACGGCTTTGAATGGCAGGGGGACATACGAGCGAGCATCCAGGGGAGGATGTGGAGCTTGTTGTGCGGTGGCTGGGCCTGTTTTTCTCTGTGTTCACCGGCGATAAAGTGCTGAGACAACTCCCTCTAACTGGCATCATTATCCCAATCATCAAACAATTCTCTAAGCACATCAGAAATCCCTCTATAAAGTCGTAACAAGCACAGACTCTATATAACCAGTAGGC
>CALSBV010011200.1:8130330-8135330 GCA_943590825.1 Bovichtus diacanthus | reverse complement strand
CCGCTCTACCAAAGAAAAACACACCCACCTGCTTTCCCCCTCACACACCTGTCCCACATCATGCAGCGCAGGTGAGCAGCGGAAGCCTCAACCATTAGGGACACGCTAATACACTTCAAACAACACCAAAAAAACATTGCACCCCCCCCCCTCCCCCAGCAGGGATTATGCTGAGAAAAAAGCCCCGCATCGGGACTCGATCCCAGCGCCAGCTTCTCGGACACCGGCCCACATCGTCCCCCAACCTTCAGCCTCATCAGCGTGCATCATCACAGATAAGCCCCCCCTCCCCCTCTCCACCCCCCCCCTCCTCCAGATAACATCTGATACTGTCAGAAACAGTGTTGACTGCTGCTGGTACGAGTGGACCACAAGCACCTGGCCCTCTGTGATACACCTGTGTTTGGGTTCGTCACACTTCCTATAGGATGTTATTGTGTCTGCCTGGATGAGCAAACAATGACGGCAGATGACGCCGGTTTTATCTTCAAGACGTGGAGGATGGAGCAGCTTCTCCTCAGCGACGCACACGCAAAAAAAAATCTATTTTATATATCTAAGAATACAATGCCGAACGTCAGGACATAAATTACACGATCAACATCGTTAATATAAATAACTGAATCGTGTTTTCATTTTCCTAGAAAAGGCTCAGACTCACAGCATCAGGACAGGGCGACACTCAACATGAAATTGGATGGAAATTGTGGCTAAATTATGGCAACTTTAAGGATGTTACAGTAAGGAAAATACATTTAAATAGCTGCAAGAACTCTCATGTAAACTCTTTACGACGTGTTTCAGATCGTACCGTCGAACTCACTTCACAAAGTAAATATTTGTTGCAGGGCTGTTGTGTTGTGTTGCCTAAAGGCTGAAATCTATGGCGTGGTTGAAGCATTACACTGCAAACAAAGGGGGGGGGGGGGGGGGGGCAGTAAACAATGCTTTTATAGTCGTTTTCTTTTTGAGGAAAAGGGCATCGGTGCGTGCTGTGTGTGGTATCCCAGCACCAGACCGACTCGACCCTGAAGCCTCGTTGAGAGAAAGATATATTGAGATTCAACACGACACTCTCGAGTGGACAGACGGCCCGCCACGAAACGTGTGTGTGTGTGTGTGTGTGTGTGTGTGCGTGGAGTCGTGGGCGAAGTATTCAGATCTTTTACTTAAGTTAAAGTAATAATACTACAGTGTAGAAATACTCTGTTACAAGCATAAAAGGCATTAGCAACAAATGTACTTAAAGTAAAAGTATAAAAGTACACATTCTGCACAACGGCACATTTCAGAATAAAATATGTTTTGATGTTGACTTTTAATTATTGATGCGTTAATGTGTTCATCGTCGTAATGCTGCAGCTGGTAAAAGTGGGGCTTTTTTAATTAATTTTTATTTTAAATATATATTCTGCTGAGTAGGAGTCAATAAAGTTTCATCTTAACCAATAATAAGACACGATAAATCATGCGTTCATTTTATTTTGAATTATTAACCTGAATCATCAAAGTAATTTAAGCTCACAGATAAATGTAGTGGAGTAAAAAGTATAATAGTTGCCTCTAAATTGTATAGTATATAAAATATAGGAGTATAAAGTAGCAAGAAATGGAAAAAGTACAGTGTGTGTGTGTCTGTGTGTGTGTGTGTGTAGTGAAACTATGAGTGTGCACACATTGTAATGGTTTGTGTGTGAGAAAGAAGCTAGAGAAGTGTGTGTGCTCATGTATGTATCATTTACACACACACCGCCTGTGTAGCCCCGGTGAGCGCAGCGCGGCGTGAGCCCCCGTCGATACGCCCCTCCGATCTCCCCCGTCAGCAAACACAGGAGAACAAAGAGGCCTGTGGCAGCGCCAGCGGGCGTAGATCTTCTCCCTGTGTTCGGGCGTAGCGGGGTCACACAGGAGCCGCTCACAGTTCAATCTCCTCTACTTCACTGATCAGGAGCTGTGAGCCGCTGCTAATGAGACCGGACCCTCTGCAGTCTGCAGCCCACCCACAGTAAACTCCGGCGTCCAGGAGGCCCGTAAATCACGAGCCTCATCACGACGCGGTATTACATCCAGTCTTTGCACCGCAACACGATATTTGCTGATGTCACAAACTCTGCCACAATATGATTTGGATTTAACACAATCAGATATATTTATATCAACTCACAAAAAAAGCAACTAAAATGTGATTTGATTATTTTAATTACTGGGGTCTTCCAGACATTTAAATGAAAAACATCAATTGTTTTTGATTTTTTCTTTTTTTTTTTTTAAAGAGTAAAAAATAGAACTCTTGTCGTTCACTATAAAGTGCCATATTTCTCATGTTTAAGTGCAAAAGAAGTTCAAAAATAAAAGATGATATGTGTCGATGTTGATCCTTGAGTCCAGAACTCTTTCAAACTGTAAATCCAGATAAAACTAATGAAACGCAATTATTGGTTACAGACAGTATTATAGTCACTTCACTTCGTGCAGAGAGTTTGATATGGGTATTGTAAACACTTGTAAATACCCAAAAGTATTTATCTTCAATATTAAAACAGTTGCACATGAAGAGCAACTGTGGATCACTATCATAAAACTAAAATACTAAACAACCAACACGTGTTTTTCAGAGAGTAATATCCATATTATATCAAAGGGGGACTTTACTGGATCATATTGTGTAAATGAGGGATGTGAAAAATCCAAATGCAAAAATCAACTGAACTTGCAGTAACACATTAAAAAAACGATTTAAATTGATTTTCCAATAAAGACTGACAAAGATGCCACAATAGGGCAGTTATTACACCTGTTTGTTGGACGAACACTGGACACATTCTTAACCTTCTGCACTGGGTTAATACGGAGGATATCCTACTGCTGTGTGACCTTTCTCATGTGAAAACTACAGTAGCACAGCAACTCGACGTGATGCAATGGTGCCATTTGCATTGAAACAATCCACAGCATGTATCCCATAATCATTCAGTGATTGATTTGTAATTGCACTAATAGGGTCACGACCGAGACAATAGGATGTGTAAAGCCGAGTCTCCGCTCTTACTCAGCCTCACAGGCTCGCAGCGGGCCTGCTGAGCGCCGCCTGTGTGGTCTGTGGGGACAATTAGCACAATCTCCATACTAATGGCAGCCTGTAATGGACACTGCTGAGCTGCCAGCTACTGTGTGTATGTGTGTGTGTGTGTGTGTGTGTGTTTGCATATGTATGCGTGTGTGAGGGAATGTTTGCATACGCGCATATCCTCCAGTGTGAGTGCCTTCCTGTGTGTAGTTGAGCGTCTGCCTGCCCTCTGGAGCGAGTGTTGAGTGCACACTGCAGTTCCTGTGTTCATGTATTTATGTGTGTGTGTCTGCATTACTAGTGTGTGTGTAAGTAGCCAGTAGCCAGTGTTTTACTGAGGTGAACCCCCCCCCCCCCCCCACTAGCTTCGTTGCTCGCGGCTCTAACCCTGATCCGCGGCCACTCATTAGCACCATAATAAAGAGTTGAGACGACACGTAAAAGGTTATATACTGCAGGACTGCTGTTTTCCTATCAATTATCAGGCTTGTGATTTATGGCCCCGGACCCAATGCTATTCTCTGAGGAGAATTGGGGGAGTGTTTACACCCCTACACAGCGGGGTGAGGGGTCAATCCCGGCAAACTTTGACCTTTACGGCAGGGCTGCACCGGCGCTGATGGGAGTCTGCGAGCAGCTAAGCAGCACTGGAAGTGACTCAATCGATCAGGATGCATGTGTGAGAAAGTTGCTTGAACATGTTTGAACTGTCACATGCACGCGTCCCATAACCTTTCTCTCTCCGCAGGTACAGGAGTATTTTTGGAAACTCGACACAAAGTACTGTTTGAAAATGTGTCTCCATACAGATGAAAATGCAAAAAAAAAAAAAAAAAAAGAAAAGACAATTGAAGCGCTGTCACGGCAAGGGGGCAGCTTGGGACACACACACACACAGACACACACATACACACACACACACACACAGGCGACCGTGAGTGACCTCCGTAGTGCATTCTGGCCCCTCTGTTCCTGAATCTAGTGGAGGAATACCTGCATATTTATGTGTAAACGCGTAGAAAGTCCTGCTAACGAGGTTATCTGGCCACATCCGCCGTCGTTGCACGTCATGTCGCCTCATTAGTGACGCCACACGAAGGAGGTAACGGCACACAATCTGATGTAAGAGGACAAACACTCAGTTTTCCCGTCTACATGTCAACACTGAAAACGGAGTTTCTTGAAAATATTTGCTCCGTTTTCAGGGGACAAAAGGCAAAAAAAAAAGCTACAGTTACAAAATCACCTGCGTACGTGTGGACTCAGCCTCGATGTCTTAATTCTTATTATAGCGCTACAGAGAAAACTATTGAGTGTCTATTATATTATATATTATATAAGGGGCAGAGAATGAGCGAGTGTACACATCTTTCCGTTCTTTCACCCGGACACTTTGCGGCTCCTAACAGATGTCTCCCTTTATTCAAATTCAAAAACGTTACCAATCTACAGCGGCTGCCAACGCTGCTTATTGAGCCACTGAATGATGTCGGGACGTCATGTATTTGTGAAGTAAAGCTATCACGCCTGGCATGCCTTTGACATATTGGCTTTCGTCAGGCTCCTCCACAGCTGGGAGACTTGCAACGAGCACAAGTGACATGCTGTAATGAGGTCTGTGTGTGACACAAAGCAAACACACATACTGTATATTTTATATATATACATATATATATACTGTATGTATGTTTATATATTATATATGTATGTACGTATATGTGTGTGTACGTTCCTGGCTGCCATCCAGGCGTGCAGGCTTGGTGTGGCCCTGCTGTCTGTCTGCCTGCGCTGCTCCTCAGCAGCATGTGTTTAACCCCAGCGTTTGGCCCCGCTGCCCTCTCTATCTGCCTGACTGATTTGTTAGGCTCCGGGGACAGGACAGAGGATGTGTGTGTGTGTGTGTGTGTGTGTGTGTGTGTGTGTGTGTGTGTGT
>CALSBV010011200.1:8066554-8124581 GCA_943590825.1 Bovichtus diacanthus | reverse complement strand
ACACACACACACACACACACACACACACACACACACACACCACTCTGTCAGTGTCTGGACACAGTGCATTTTGCCACTCCACTCCTCCGGTTTCCCAACTCGTTTTTCTGGTAAAGGGCCATTTTTAGTTCCAGCTCAGGCCTGCGCCGGAAAGCATCTCCCTGAGGAAAATAAGCATGACTCGCTCCAGTGAAGACATCTGCCCTTTGAAAGCGAGCGTGGCTGTTTGAACAGCTGTCAGAGCACACCGTGCGTCTCAGACATTCCCTGATAAAACAGAGGCAAGTCTGGGAGGGAGAATCGACAGAAGACAGACACTAAATGGACGGAAGGCGTCGTCCACCGGCAAAGATGGGACACGGTGCGTCAGCTGCGAGTTGTGCAGACTGACAACGAGCTGCAGCACCTGCTGTCCTCTGCTCAGGACTGGGGACTGTGTGAGATTTGTTTTCTCCGAAAAGTTTGTTCAGAGGACAGCATCATCGTTTTACTCCAGGTTCAAAAACACTTCTACAGAGTGTAAGTGTATTTAGTCACTTCCCTGAACAGAACGAAGAAGTAAAAAGAGAAGAAAAGTCTTGATGAAAATGACTTTTCAGTGAAAAGTTGTGTGTTTGTGATGCACGCGACTTAAATAAGTGATAAATGAGACTCGGATGTTTTCAGATAGTTAAACTCGGCCTCTTTTACTTCAATTCATCAGGACTTTCCTTCGCTTTTTCATTCTTCGTTCACCGTGGAGGCTTGTGAGAGAAAAACAAAGTTTTCTTCAAGAACTCAAGGATTAATTGATGTGCAAATATTTTGTGGGTGAAACATTCGTCAGGCGTATTCCTAATACCTGACAAGGAGACCGAAGCACTTGGGAGAATACGCAACACAACACAGATGGCCATTGCAATTATGAAGAAAACTTATAAAGTATAAAAGCAGGTTTTTGTGGTTTGGTTTGAACTTGAGTGAGTATTTGCATTGCAGTATGCGAGCACTACACACACTCTCACAACCCAAGAAGTTTTAAAGCTTAACAGTTAAGACTTCTGGTCCTGAAGTGACTGTCTGTTACCCAGTCAAGAGGAACAAGTGTATGTCAGACTTAGAAAAGTGCCGGGGAGCTCAATTGCATTAAAGCTCTTAGTTTGCCTGAGCTCCAATCTAATTGGATAAAGCTGGAAAAGCAGCTTCCAATGTGCAGGAAACTCTTTTTTTTTTTTTTTTTTTGGAGGAGGAGGAGAGATGCTCCCCATGTTCTATTCCACCCCGTCTTTTGTCCTTGTCAACATTCCCCAAATGAGATTCCCAAAATCAGGAGGTGAGGGGCGCACGCATGCACGAGTGCACAGAGCAAACACTGTCAGACAGACACACCTCTCACACCAGCGTGCTGGCTGGCATCTCTTTCCTTCCCCGTCCTTATTAAAATTCCATATTGAGATTCCTTCCTGCCA
Source organism: Bovichtus diacanthus (assembly GCA_943590825.1). Taxonomy (NCBI): domain Eukaryota; kingdom Metazoa; phylum Chordata; class Actinopteri; order Perciformes; family Bovichtidae; genus Bovichtus; species Bovichtus diacanthus. Next base: position 8,123,133 of record CALSBV010011200.1, on the reverse strand, counting down.
CTCCGCCTCCCCGGCCCTGTCACTCAGCCACCAACCGGCGACAAAATCAGCAAGTTTCAACAAAGACACACACATATGCATAGAGACACACTATCCAAACTTTTCTTAAGACAACTCGTCCCTGCTCTTGCCTTTATGTGTGGGATGAAAGTTTCCTTTAGGTGATATGTACGAGAACATGTATCAGCGTCTCCCCCTCCCCCCCCTCCTGCCTTCGCCCCTCTCCATCTCCTGCCCCCCCTTCCTCATTGTCATTATTTTTGATGGTGTCCCCCTCTGATCTGCCGAGCCTTTGGGTGCTCTCTCTCTCTCCTCTCTCTGGTCTCTTTCATCTGTCAGGCGCTCCCCTTGGCGACCGCCACTGAGGGGGTTTGATTTCCCATCATGCCTAGCATTGCCTCCATGACTCCGGCTCCCTCTCTCCCCACCCCCTCTCCCTCTGAGGCGAGTGTTGTGCCCCCGCGTGGTTGGGCAATTATCCCCGGGAGTAATGAGGAGCGTCTCTCCCGGCGCGGCGCACTGACTGACACCTCTCCCACTCATTTGTCAACAAATCAGACGGCTGGTGTGGGCGGCCATATTGAGCTGAGGGTTGTCGTTGGGAGGCTCAGGCTGAGGCGCATCGTCGCGTCTCTCTCTCTCTCTCTCTCTCTCCCTCTCTCCCTCCCTCTCTCTCTCTATCCTCCTCCATCCCTTCCTCTCTATCTCTGCCACCTCGTTATCTCTGACAGGGTGTCACTCGTTCCAACTCTCACTCCTCCCGTGTCAACCTCCACACGCTCCGATGTATTTGTGTTCCTCAGCCGCCAAGAAAAAAGTCAGACTTTCAATAGGCCTAATGGTCATATGTGGCTAATGATCACTAGGCTGAATAAGTGACACTATTCAATTTATTTATGTCAAAGTCAGTCACAGCCACACTCTGTAAACACTTTGTCCAACTGCACGATGGAGACCAGAGTGCAAAAGGGAAAATATTTTCAGATACGTCTTCACTCGCTCCTTTCAATTTGTCACTATTAGTCGATGCAGCTGTAGAGGAAATGTAAATCTGCAGTGTCATGTCAGTAAGCGCTTTGATGTGCCAATTAAACTCTGCACTGCATACTTTAGAGATGTGAGATGAGTGACTGTGTGCGAGCTTCAGACGTGCCATGCATGTTTACATAGCACGACGTGCGTCAGATGTGTGTGTCGAGTGTGTACTCACCGTGCTCTTTGCGCTCCTCCGGGCTCAATGACGCCTCTCCATCAGACAGCAGGCCGGACATGGAGAACAGCTTCCTCCCCGAGTCCTCCCCGGCTTTGAGGGAGCCTCCCGGGGAGCAGAAGTCAAACTCCTTCCCCTCCACCTCCGGGAAGCAGCTTTTCAGCCTCTTGGCAGGGGTGAAAGCCGAATGGTAAACCCCCGACTCCCTCTCCTCTTGCGGGGAGGAGAAAGGTCGGAAGGCGCCCACCCCGCTGTGGTTGAGCATGCTCAGGGTGGAGCAGTCCAGGTTCGGTGGGTTGAACTGTGGGTGCAGGTGGAGCAGGGAGGCGGGGAAGTCTCGGGAGGGAAAGGTGCCTGACATGGGCCCCTGGCGCTGATACATGGAGGTGAAGGTGTAAGAGGCGGAGGGGAAGGGGAGGTGGAGGTCCTTCTCCATGGAGGCAGGGACACCGAAGGGCCTGGGCGCCTGGCAGGGGACGGAGGCGTCTCGGCCGGCCTCGGCAGTGGAGGCGAGGACCATCAGGGCGGGGGAGGCCAGTGGAGCTGGCAGGTAGGAGGGGCTGTCCATCTTGAAGGGGCGGTGGAGGTCCATTCACCTCCCTGTCAGCGGTCCTGAGGAGAGTCAGGGGGAGTGTTGAGGTGGAGCGTAAAGGCTGAGCTACGATAGGACATGAAAAAAATTCCATTTCAAAAGATTTAGGATCTGTTTTCTTCCAAATGTGGCAACTAAAAATATAATTTTCTCCATATTATTACTGCATTGTAATAATCAATTTGACTCATCTTATGAATAAATAATTAGTTAGATTTAGGCACTTTTTTTTTTTTTTTTTTCTTTTTTTTTTACATTTTGATAAATTTATAGGGATTTTTTTGTTTAAGATCCTTAATGCCAAAAATAAATAAATAAAACTGTTTTGCAACTCTAGGGGCATTTTTACAATTACAGTTTTGGACCAATTTCAATAGAAAAGGGTTGGAGGCCTACTGTGCCTGTAAATAATTACGACGGAATAAACTGCCAATAAAACACACACGTAGAGAAGCAGAAGATAAATCTGATCGTGAGCTGATTGTGGGAAAATCCTTCAAACACGTTCTGAAAAAACAACCATTCCTCTTTGTTTCTCTCAGCTATTAATTAATTGTCTCAGTAAATCAATACATTTTAAATCATGCTAATTGTGAAATCTTTTTTTTTTTTTCTTTTTAAATAGAATAAGCACCCCGGAAAAGAAGTTTCTCTACATGTGTCGTAGAATGTGAAACACCAACCAGCACACAGACATCGTCAGGATTAAGTTTAATTAATTGTAGAGAGTTTAACATAATACGAAAACGGTTGAACAAAAAATATATTAGAATCGGGAAAACTGCTTCATCTAATTAGCTGGTTCCCTACTTCTTATAATAAATCGTAATAAATATATATATAAATATATATATATATATTTTAAATTGGCATTAGTTCTTGTAAAAGGCCGAAATGAAAAAGTAAAGTCTGAGTCCACTGATTCATATATTTGTGAACTTTTTTTTTTTTTTTTCCAGTTTATGAACTTAACAGCTGTTAATTAACCAGGATGAGATAAAAGTTTGCGCACGACATTAAATCGACTTTAAAAAACACTTCACCTGGACACATTTAAAAAAAAAAAAATACACACAGCTTATTGTTTTGCAAATTAAGTGACAATTCAGCGACTTTTTACCCAATCTAAAAAAAAATAATAAAAAATCAAGGTCAAGATTTGACCCCATTATAGGCTTTTGCAAGAATTCAAATGTTCCCATCAAAGTCTTTACGTCGTTTCAAACCCCCGGGCTCAGTTTTCCAGCGAGAGCGCACAAGTTCCCTTCACTTTAGGCAAAAAAACAACAACCAAAAAAAAAACGACAAAAAAGCTTCACACCCGACAGAACACACAGCAATCAAATAACCAATTAAAGCAATTAGAACACACGGAGCTGTACTCGCTGTTATCACGCAGCGTCACTTACCGTGCACTCAAAGCGAGATCTCGTCTCCGGGAAGCAACTCTCTCCCTCTCTCTCAACTTCTGATGTCAAGGACGCGGCACTTTCTCCCGGTCGCGCAAAGGAAAAGAGAGTAAAGAAGGGGGAGGGTGGAGTTGGTGGTGGGGTGGGGGGGGGAGAGAGAAGAAAAAAAAAAAAAAAAAAAAAGGAAAGACGTGCAGCTGCAGGCGGGCAGCCCGTTCTCCAGTCCCGCTCCAGATGTGAAACAGTGAGATGTGTGCACTTCAGGAGGCGAAGTCGCTGCGTTTCTGGGCTGGATCCGGGCATCAGTGAGCGGACTGGCTGCAGGTCGGGCGAACTCTGTTGGTCTCTCCTTCATGCGCTCTGTGTGACAATCCCCCCCATCCCTTCTCTCCCACCCTCTCTCCACCTCTCCCCCTCTTGTCCCTGCCCCCCCTGCCTTCTCCCCCTGAGACGCGCGCTGCCTGCGTTGGACACATTCAATTTGTTGCCTTCGCCGGATGTGTTACAGTGAAATTGAGTCAAAAGAAAAATACTGTATTCAGTTTTGCCAAGGAAAAAAAAACAAACTTTGCGCCATGTGTCCATATTGGGAATATAGAATAAACTAAATATGGATTCTTTATGCAAACATTTCTAATTTCTAATTATTAGCCTAAATGATACATTATAACTTTTACAAGAATTACACTGTGTAAAAAAAACCTTGAAATTGGGAGTATCATGCACCAAACATATCTATAGAAAAAGGATGCATTATGTGAAGACTTGAGATTCAGTGCGTTAAGTTAACCCAAGTCCTCACTTTCACTGTGTAGGTGTCACTGCTTTGTTACTGTGAATGGCAGCTGATGGAGTTATCCTCGCTCAGTCCGGACAGTCTCCGTGTGATTGACACTTGGGAACATTCCCTTTTGATGAGACACAATGCAAACCAATGGTATTATTTGTCACAGATAATCTGCTTTCAACTCCAACACATTACACACAGCGTGTAATATCTGCATTAGTCATATCTGATTTCCAAAACATTGTCAGAAAACACAGCTCAGAGCGCCACAAATCAGCCCAAATCACTCTTAATTTGTTTTTATCGGTATTGGTATTGCTTAAAGACTTTTTGAAATAATGTAATTGAAATAATTCCTTATTCCCCCGAGCCAATCCAGAGGCTTTACACTGCTAATCTAATGTGACACGCAATTTCCGTCGCTCAGACGATTGCTTCCCCTCAGGTCCCTGTCTTTAATGAACAGCCATTTGGCTGTGAGCCTGTGTGTGTGCATGTGAGTGTGTGTGTGTGTGTAATCAGAGAGCAAGAAAGAGTCCTGAGATAGGAAATGAGTGAATTGGGAATATCACAGCCAAGAAGAAGACACAAGGAGAGGAGGCTTGTAGGGAGAGATATCAGAGGGGTTCAGCGTGCTAACTCCGCCTGAAAACACACTGGATGATTGGGATATAAAAATAAATATTCACTCTGGCTATACTCTATATGCTCTTGCCTATATTACCTAAGACTGAGGAGAACCATTATTTAGACACTTCATCTGCTCCTTACGTCCATAAAGTGATCCCTGAGATGGAGCTCTCCGTGTGAGCCGCGTCCTCTCACACCTAAAGACAGCCGGTGGGTGAGGAGGTGGAGGGCCAGACAGCAGATGCAGACCTTTAAATGGACACATAAACCAGAGTCCAGACTGACTCTGTAACAGTCTTGCCCTCGGACCAATATGGGAGCGTGTAACACATGTCTTCCTTGTGACAATGCAAGGTCATTACTCCGCTTAGAGAGCACCCTCTCCCTCACACATTGTTTTAGGGTTAGACAACCGCATGCCCCAACACAGACTAACTCACAGTCCAGGGTTAGATGAGTCTTAACCAAGCGGCCACCTCCGGCTCTGAAAAATGAAGCCCAAGCGGAAACTTGCATTGTCTCTAATATCCAGCAGGGGGCGACTCCACTGGTTGCAAAACGAAGTCAGATTGTATAGAAGTCTATGAGAAAATGAGCCTACTTCTCACTTGATTTATTAACTCACTAAACATTTTCCTAATAAGTTCATGTTCTCAATCTCTAGTTTCGAGTCTTTTTCAATACAGCATGATGTTCATTTTGTAAATTATGTTCCCATTTAGAGTAAAATAGACGATGAAGCAGGGTATGCTTTAGGGGCGGGGCTACCTCGTGATCGACAGGTGGCTACCAGTTATTTAAATGTTCATTTTGGTCACCGAAAAATGTCTTTTTCAGCGTTTGGTTGCACATTTCTCTACCCTCTCGTGTCACCTCTCCAAAAAACCAAGATGGCGACGGACAAAATGCCAATCGCGAGGCTTCAAAACTGCATGGATGGCGTCACGGTGACGTCCACTTCTTGTATACAGTCTATGGTCTGAACTAACATGGGGCCTGAATTCCCAAATCAAATCTGCTCAGGGTAAAGATAACCTTTTGTGTAATTACAAAATGACAATCAACGGTAATCTAGTAAACTGGTATTGTATTCCTTTACTAGGAAGTACCAAAAATATCCTAATTTGTAAACTGATCAGTAAACACACTCACTACAAGTGGCTCGTTGACATTCTGATTATTATTTCTACCCTGTTCCTCCAATTTGCCCCTTGTGCTAGTGGCTGTGGGTGGTGTATATAGTGGATGATGATGGGTGTGTGTCCTGAAGGCCCAGTGAAGTGTTAATGATGTCCCCGCTGCCTCAGCCAGGTTATGGCACAGGGGCCGTTAGCCGCCCTGGGTAAACTGCATGGCTCCCAGAATAAATTGCCACCCGGAGCCACGCAGGCTGGTCAGCCAGCCAATTACAGGCCTGCCCGCTCAGCTGAGGATGATGGGATACGATGTTAATTGTATGTCTTCATTTTCTGGCAGGAGGTGAGTCACTTGGCTTGTCTTCTTGACTGCCATACACATGCATGCACACACAGAGCGTAACATCTTAATGTATGCCGTTTGTACTTCGAGTCGGTCTCTTTGTTCATCACATTCCTCTGTCCTGTCGCACAGATTTGATTTTAAATCATTACATTTTACAGCTTAGTTTCCGTAGTCTATCATGCAGCACTGGCAACCAGCAGAAGGAAAACGCGAATGCACGACTTACAGACAAAGAGTAAAAGTTAAAAGCGTTTTCCTTGACGGGAAACAAAGTTCGGTACACAGGTGAGTCCAAAAATCCTGCAAAGGTTTCTAAAACGATAGGCAGGGTCAAAGGCTGAGATACAGAAGAGTGGTCAACTAACACTGGGAGAAAGTCAGGAAACTGAAGCTGGATGTGTGACTAAAAACAGTGAAGGGGAGCGCACAGCAAATACACAAGGCAGGAAGGGTAATGAGGGACAGGTGGGACTAATAAGGGCGGGGTAAGTAAATCACACAGGCGGGAAAGTCACGGGGGCAGGAAGTGAAGCATCTGAGAACAAAGGTGAGTATCAAAATAAAATGATAACTCAAAAAACTGGAAAACGAGACAACATAACCTTAATCACGTCGTGGTATGTAACAGGTCTTCAGTTTAATTGCCAACAAGTAAGAGATGAGTTGAGGAAAATTAAATCAACGTGATGAGAGTTCTCCACTTCTTTTATTACGATGCCAGCGGCGGTCAGAGTCTTTTAACTTCCACAAAGCGTAATTGGAGTGGCGAACAGTAAATAGTCTTTATTTCTTTCCCTCCTCCTTTCATTCCCAGTTCTTGTTTTTGGGGCGTGGAGTAAACTAAGTTACTGTTCTAATCATTTCCACAGACCAATTAGTGAAAATTACCTTTTGCTGTGAGACTCACAATCTCCAATTACAGCAGATTGCCTTCAAAACAGGGGTGACGCAAGTATTGACGATGAACATGACATTTAAAAAAAAAAACTTAAATATGGATCTCGTGTTAATAATACACATACGATATTGGCAGATGTTAGGCCTTATGGGTTTGTTCGTTTATCAGTTCATCTGGTTGCCTGTTCACTATCCAAAAGTGAAATTGTTGTTTTATACAGTTATGGTTAAAGTCAGTAGGAAATTATGTTTTTTTTTCCACGCCTGCCACTGTGGCAGGTCACTGAACATTTCTACCTGCCACTCAATTTTGTTGTCTGACACCTATGAAGTCTATGTAGAGCAAACGCTTCAGAGTTTACAACCAGGAAGTTGAAATATGGAGTATATCATGTAACCTTAATCCCTGACTCTTTTTGAATTAGTAATTGCTTTTTAATAAATAATATTTCTTAATATCCACCATGGTGGCAGGTGAAGTGAAATAAAGTTTTTGAAGCCTCTAGTTTGCCATTTCGGACGTCGTCATCTGGATGTTTTTGCAACCAAAAGTGACACGAGCTTCAACTCAAAGCAGAATTTGACATTTTTAGACGACCAAAATGTAACTAACTTTCATAAACTAAAAACACACTGTGAAAGGTTTAAGGTTGTAAGACGAAAACACGGAGAGCAACCAGACCGGACCATTACTGTAAAGACCTGTCAATCACAAGGTAGCCCCGCCCTAAAACATACCCTGCTTTATCGTCTACTTTACAATAAATGGGACCATAATTTACTAAATGAACATCATGCTGTGTTGACAAAGACTTGAAACTACAGATTGAGAACATAAACTCATCAGGAAAATGTTTACAGAGGTAAGAAATCAAGTTCATTTTCTCATAGACTTCTATAGAAACTGACTTGTTTTTGCAGGCAGTGGAGTCACCTCCTGCTGGATATTAGATATAATGCAAGTTGCTTTTTTGAAACCCAGAGGTTGCTGCTTAAAGAGCATGAAAAAAACCAACAAAAGTTGTTTTCGTGCCTGCTGGAAATGCTAAAGACAGATGTGCCAAAACTCAAAACAAGAGTACAGGACAACCGAGCGCCCCGGCAGGAGCCTCGCGGTGGCAGCAGCGGCGGTGGAGATGAAGAGTGCTCAGTCCTCTGGAGTCAGTTGGGTACTAGTTATGCGGCGGAGTTCTACACTCTCCTCAGTATATCAACATAGAGACTATCTGCTAGCAGTGCTATGGAGAGAGAGGTTAGCTACTATATTAACATAGGGAGAGACAGCGCCAGAGCAGAGCAGTCTGCCAAAGACTGAGCAGTGGGAGTGAGACGGAGAGAGAGGCCATCGACCAGACAGCTACAAGATGGAGTGGAAGGGAACGTGTGAGAGATGAGCTGTCCAACATGTGACAATGTGTGTGTGCGTATGAGCAAAAGTGGAAGTATGTGTGTGTGTATGTGTGTGTGACAGCTCCCCAAAGCAGCCAGTGAGCGTGAATGTGAGGAGGAATACAGAGAGGTGCATTATGGTCTCAATCATTGATCGCTTCCTCCCCAGGGGGCTGGCGACTGCCCCTCACCGCGCACACACACACACATGCACGCACGCACACACACGCGCTAGTATCCTGTATGTTTACACATTCACAGCACACCCGTGTCGGCGGGCCGATACTGTTTGCATGCACTCAACTTTGTCTCTGTAGAGCTGAAGTTAAATTCTCCGAACTGAATACACTGAGGGGTATAAGTGGTTGCAAAGGAGGCAAACATATTCTGTAGGGATAGAGAGTGAGCAATGCACGCTGTGGGACTTCAGAGCGCGTACTGTCCAATTATATTGTCACTTAAAAGATATATATTTCTCTTACAGTCAACAAATCCCATGCAGAGACCAGAACCAGCAGTCTGTTAGTCGTCCTGACTATTTCTTCATCCTGAACACGTGAAAAAACGTGAAAAAAAGCGAGACATTGCCTAAAATGTGCCCTATTCGTTTCCTGTGGGACACAAGTGACTTTTCCGAAGGCTCCAGGTGACCCAGCACCGAGCAACGACATGAAAAAATGGATGAAGTTTAGCCTGTGGATGGAAGTCTGTGGAGGAGACGATCATTGTTGAAGTTCTCTTTTGTGGCCCTTGCCTGCAGCTTGGTCACGTCTTACGTCACATACGTTGTTGGAGGACGTGATTTTCATTACCAACTTGCGAGCGTTGAGCAAAAAGTTACAGAGGCAATCTTCCACCGTGTCGTCATGTTACACAAACAGCAGGAAAAAGGTGAATTTGTTGGGGGTTTATTTCATCTGTGCATTGAATCACATTTGATGTGCATGTGGATCATTTACGTGGCTGTATAATGAATATGGGACTGACTCAAAGTGAACTGGTGCGTGACTAATTTTAAATCGTTTTTGGGGCAACATGGAAGTATATGACTACACAGACGACCCTCGTCAAATTCATCACCAGCTTTATATTTTAGGACAAATATTTTCCAGGGCAGAAACATGAGTGGAAGCAGAAAAAGTTCCACCAAATCCTTTTCTTCCGCTCACCTTTAGTCTCACGTAGCCACGAGGCGGAGAGCAAAGTGCAGTGACAGCCCGTGTCCTCAACCCACCGCCACTTCAATCTACACACATAAAACACAACGCTGCCCACCACCAAACATCACACCCTCCCCCCCCACCTCCCTCCATCCCTCCCTCGCCGCCTCACCCATCCAGCCGGCTGGCTCCCCCGCCCTCTCTCCTCTCGCACCGCCACGAGGCTGACACTAATGTGACACTCTGGAAAATAATTACCAACAAACGCACTGCTGACTGCAAACAGCTCGCTCCCCTCAGTGGACTGTCACTAGTCATTAGTCTGAACCGTGGGAGAGGACAGGACCACCGAGAGGGGGAGGGGGGTGTGGGGGATGAGGAGGGCCATACCATGTGTAGAAGGAGGAAATAAAGAGGAGGAAGGGACATCTGACAGGTGAGATGGGAATAATCTGCTCTCCAGTTGTAAAACATGTAAAACAAGGTTGTGAGTTTACATGTCTGGTGGAGTTGCAGAATCTCCCCAGTCTTCATCATTGGCCCCCTCTGGTGGTTTACGTTATATTAACTGTGGGGACGCCTGGCCCACTTTGTCCAGGAGAGAACTACCTCAGACTGCGCTAGCACTCTCAGTATAGTGGTTCCTCGTGTGGGCAGTGTCCCTCCGATTTTCCATCGGAAAGCCGATTGGTTGGAGGCGAACATCGGAGAGGAAGTGAAACCGAACATCTCAGGGTGAGAGAGCAGAAACATCTACGGTCCAGGTAAGTAAAATAAAGGAAAAGGCGCTCAGCCCGAAAGCTGTTCAAGGTGGCAGCAATTCCGACACAATTATCCAAATGCCACAGGGTACATCAATTCTTTGAACACCAACCCCCCCCACCCCCCTTCCTGAAGACCATTATTTGAGTTGCCTTGAGGGGCAGCCGTGCCAGAGAGAGATTAAAATTTTTAGAGCTCCCACAATGGCCAATATTAAAATGTCTCAATACATCTGCCAGGCTATTTGATTGGTAACTTAACCCCTGACTCCTGAGCGAAAAAAGGCTCGTTCTCTGAGCTCCTGTGAGCAGGCTGGAGTCTAATTCTTGTATGATTCAGGCTAACGAGCTGGTAATAGCTCCTGTGTGTGTGTGTGTGTGTGTGTGTGTGTGTGTGTGTGAGGAGGATATTACAGTGTAGTGGAGAGAGGAGGAGGAGGAGGAGAAGGGGTGGAGGACTCTCATTGTTCAATAATCGGAGGGTACAAGGTTTAATCTTTGAGCAACAAAACTGTTTCCTCTCTTTGAAACACAGCAGGGGGGGGGGGGGGGGGGGTCTCATTGATGGCCAGTTTCCACACAAACGGGCCGGACGGGATCGAAATAAGTGTTCACATTTCTCTCATTCTGAAGTCGAGGCGGTAACAGAGAGCGAGAGACAGGGAGTTAGAGAGGAAGTGAAGAGCGTGTCTGTCTGTGTGTCATCCAGCCAATGGCTTTATCCAGCCTTATCCTGAACCATGAAACCATAGTGCATGACACCCTTCTATGCTCTGCACAGATATGGCTATTCACTGTTAGCACAGAGATTTGACAAGCCAGGCTGCTCTCACTCAACAGCCCGGGTCAAATGGATGACTGTCACAATCTTTTTTTTTTATCTCTCTCTCTCTCTCCCTCTCTCTCTCTTTTCCTCTCTATTCCACTCGGTTCAACCTCCCTTATGCTCTGCACTTGCAGCCAATCTCCCAACTTTGCCTGTTCAAATTGACAAATTCAACCAGCTACAAAGGAATAAATGAAAGAGAGGGGAGAGCCCTCTGAAGGGGATAATCTTTGCAGAGGGAAAGATCTGGTTGAGTGGGAGACAGGCAGGTGAACACATTCATCTCTTATTCCCAATGTAAACATTCACGTGTGAAGGTTTCTCTCCATGAAAACGGTGTAAAAGTTAAATCATTGGTAAATTATGTAAAAAAAAGAAAAAAAAAAGTGTTATTTAAAATGGCAATAGACAACATTTTTGCTTTAATTTATCACTACAAATATGTTAGAATAATGTTACCATCTGTGTTTAGCTTGATTCCATATAAGCCTGTCTGTCTGCCTCCGGGTCGCCTTCTCCCTTTCACAATAAAAGCCCTTGACACTCAACAAAATAGCGTACAATAGCTAGCCACCTGTAGCGGATCAACTGAAATGTTAACTGTGGAAACTCAACCCAGGAAAGACAAAGAAGGTGAAGAGGGAGAGAGATTTAAAAAAAAAAAAAAAGACTTTCTTAGAATTGATTGTTTCTACTTTATAAACCAATTAATCTTTAACAATACATTATAAGATCATCACTTTGTCAAATCTTAATTCGAAAACAAAAACAAGTAACTATAGCTATCAAATAAATGTAGTGAAATAGTCCAATGCATGCAAAGTACACATATACTTTAGTAAATGTGCTTTCCACCACTGGGAAATACTGTATGTCTAAAAAATGTCTTACACGCAAGCGTCAACCTCCGGGTCTGAAAAGTGAAGCCAATGTGGAAGTGCCACCTGCATTCTCTGTAACATCCAGCAGAATCCACCGGTTGCAAAAAAGAATTCAGATTTTATAGAAGTCTATGAGAAAATGAGCCTGCTTCTCACTTGATTTGTTCCCTCAGTAAACATTGTACTAATGAGTTTATGGTCTCAATCTCTGGTTTAAGTCTTCTTCAACACAGCATGATGTTCATTCAGTAAATTATGTTCCCATTTAGAGTAAAATAGACGATAAAGCAGAGTATGCTTTAGGAGCTATTTTTAGAGTGCGTTCACAGTGTGTTTTCAGCTCCTGAAAGACATTTTAGTTGCCTAAAAATGTTTTAGCGGTCATATTCCCATGTCACATCTGGTGGCAACGTCCATAACGTCCACAAACCAATGTCCATTTCTTATAAACACTCTGCGTTTACACATAATATTTTCCGTCTTTTTCGCTTACCTGTACGCATAATGTACAGTAAGTCGTGTCTCGTAAACCCATGTGGGTTTGTTGTGAGACACTCAAATAAAAAAGGTACACATTCACTCCTAAGTGGAATCATGCATCCTTCAAATCTCAACCTAGAAAAACATTGTACTCTTGTTTCCCTCGTCTCTGCTGTGGTGTGTCACCTTTGTGCATGTCTATCTACCTCCAAGCCCCAAGAGGCCCTTAATGCAGCCTGCGGTTTTGTGTGTGTCAAAATCTTAATCACACCACACACACACACACACACACACACGCACACGCACACGCACACGGTCTATGAGTGTTCAGTCAGGTAAAGGTCTCTCAGTCGTGCTCTGTGAGTGGCCTCTGCTCAAACAGATCAATAGACACTGGCACGTCCCTCCACCAACCAAGAGAAAACAATTAAAAGCCATCGATCCTGTGCCAGGCTCCTCCATGAATATGCATGTGTCCTTGACCTTCCCTTGGAGAGGAGAAGAGAGAGAGACGGATAGACAGACAGACAGGTGTAGGAGCACTCTCGCCCCCCCCCCCCTTCAGTTGTAATGTTAACGGCTTTGTGATTGTGCTTCGTGTATTGCTCTCTTCCCTTTGAAGCCCCTAGCGTCAAATCTCAAACATGCCTCGCAAGCTTACATGAGGCGTATTGTCGCATTAAAGCCTGTGAAACCAGTTGCTCTTTTGTAAGCTCGTTTTAGGCGCCGACTGCTCTTTTCGGAGCCGGAACAGAGATCAAGTTTTCCCACAACAACCGTCCCCTGCAGCTCTCCCACTGCCTGCCTCTTTTTTTTTTTTTTTTTTTTTTTAATTACAGATGTGTGACATGCACATGGGGACGTCTGCATGTTAGCACATCACTGTGCCTGTCCTGACACATCCTGTGGTCACAACAGCAGGGGCTGCAGGGGACAGCCCTGCCCTGTCCCCCGTCACTGGGGATTAGCATTAGCATGCTAACAGGACCCCCGGGGCAGCGCTGAGCTAAGGGTCACGCTGACAACTGTCAACAGCCTGCTTTAATTAGCTGAGCCTGGTCATCAAGGAGCTGCGCCAACGATGACTCTACATTCAAAGTCCTGTTTACTAAGAACCAGTGGTGGACAGTATATTCACTCAAGTACTGGACTTAAGTACAACTTTGAGGTACTTGTACTACGTGAGTATTTCCATTTCATGTCACTTTATTCCACGAGCTATTCCACTACATCTCAGAGGGGAATATTCTACTTCTTACTGCACTACATTTAATTGCTAACCTTGGTTACTTTGAAGATTCAGATCAACAATAGAAAATATAATCAACAAATAATGCATCAGGTATTATTATAGGTTAAGATTCCATTTTATTGATCCCTTCACCGTCACGGTTCTATCTCTAACTCACAGTGCTTTTCTTAGTTTCCTTTCCCCCTGTGGGTCCAGTGTTTCCCCGTGTGTGGCGTAGGGCGTGACCTTGTCCAGCGTGTCACGCTCACGGCCTCACCTGACCCCCCCCCCCTCCCCCCGCTCAGCTCCGGTCTCGCCATTTCCCCAGCTACGTGCTGCCACGCCATTCACACGTTCATCCTGGTGTTCTTGTGGACAATAAAACCTTTCCTTCCCTCAACTGTCTGTCTGTCCGTCCGTCTGCTCGCTCGCTCTTGGGTTCGATTCAACTCTGACCGAAACGTTCACGATCGACCCGTTTTTTTTAAAAAGCTCCTCCTTTTCCAGTTGCAGCATGATGATTCAAGAATATAAAATATATTATTCTAAATTGGTCCGTTGTGCAGAATTAGTACTTGATGCTGATTTGAAAGCAGGACTTTTACTTAAGAGTATTTCTACATTGTAGTATTACTACTTTTACTTGAGTAAAATATCCGAGTTCTTCATCCACCTCTGCTAATAACACGTTCTGCACACTTAGAAAAGTACCACATTGATCTTAACTAAAAGGATTCCAGCCTGACGTGTCGCAGCTGTGTATAAAAATCCGAGTGTTACTCCTGTATCTCCTCTGATCCATCCTTCATTATCCTTCCCCCTGACCCAGCCTCCTCTTGCTTTACATCAGGAGTCAACTGTGACATGTCACAATGGCTGGCTCCTAACCTGACAGTATCAAGATGGCGTTGTCATAGGCCCGGAGACGAGGTGAGAAGCAGAGTGTGTGAGAGGTAGAGTGTATCGTCAGTCAGTGCATTATCCAGCTGTTCTGTGGCTGTCTACCTTTTTCTGTGGCGGGTTAATGGGAGTGTCACACACTAGCAGACAGTTGGAGTCTCACTATTCAGCTGAGAGGCCACATCCATATACACTGCCTGCTAACTGACTGCCAACGCTGCCCGGGCTGTCCCGTCTGCCCCACAATGACTGTCAGTGGCAACCTGGGGGCTGGCTGGCGTGACTGTCAGCGACTGGTCACAAAGCATTTACCTGCTGACAGAATTGCAATTAGTCCGGGGAATGTTGTTACTTGGAGAACGAAAAAGAGAGACAGAGGGGGAGCCGGAGAGGAGGGAAGAAGGGGGGGGGGGGGGGCAGACGGGACAGGTAGGGGAAGGGTCCGATAGTTGGAGAGGTGGGTAGATAAAAAGGAGAGAAGGTGTGTTTGGGGGTTGGTGGCGAAGAGTTGAGGAGACAGCAGCAATAGAGAGTGAGAGGGGAGTAGATAGAGGAAGGGAAAAGAGGATTGTGAAGAGTGGACAGGTTTGATCTCTGAAGCTCTCCGTGTGTGTGTGTGTGTGTGTGTGTGTGTGTGTGTGTGTGTGTGCTGAAGATTGGCTCGCAGTGTGTGTCTGTCTGTCTGTCAGTGGCCGGGTCAACATATATTGGCTGAAGCCCCTTTCACACATGCACTGCAAATCCTGAAATTAATTAGGCATTACCCAGAGGAGCTGCATGTGGGAACGCAGACAAACGTCAAACATAAAACGGACTTTACCCGGTCGGCTCCCTGGTACAAAGTCTGCGTAATGTCCGATCGAGCACGTGTGTGAATGCAGCCGCTCGTGTTCTGGAGAGTTCAAAGCGAGCGAGCGGAGTGTTGATGGTGTTTGACTGGCATAAAACCGGAAGAAAACAAACATCCAAAAGGTGAAGAAGGAGAAGACAAAGGGTCATTTACACTTTTTCACTTTTCACTTCTGACAAGGACAATCTCCTGTTGTGTGCTATGTGTGTGAGAGGGAAACTCCGGACAACGTGCGGAACCGATTCTCAAATATTGTCCGGAAGTCATATGAAAAACATGTCTTTAGTGACACAATCCTAATGAATCAGTGTCTGTATGAAAGGAAGGAAGTGTGTCCTGTGTAACCTCTTTTCAGCACCTTGGACAGCTCTGTACGTTTCGTTTATGCTGCTGCTTGGATTTCAACACACCCGGCACAAAGACTTGCACTGAAGGAATCCACGACGGCCATTCCTCTGGAGTCACGCGGCTACATTACACACTGCGACCTCGCACGAGGCCAGCTCCACTTCCTCTCAACCTCTGGAACTCATCACCATCCACTAATGACCTCTCTCCCTTTCTCTGCAAGCTAGTAATGCTCTCATCCCGCCTTTCGCTCCCCATCTCTCTCCATCCCACACACTCTTTGTGTGTGTGCTCTCTGCCTGATAAGAGAGTGGCAGGGGCTCCTCCCTGGCCCCTAAGGGAGAGACGGAGCGTGACCGAAACTGTAGTCCCAAACCAAACACAAGTGGAAATTGGTCTATGGGCCAGGATCAATAGTGAATTAGCCAGTACGCTGGTTCTATGGAGGGCTGCTCAGCTCTGATCTGATGATCCATAGTAAAAGGCCACGAGTGGAGACTTGAGACGAGCACAGAGGCAAAGTGGTGACCTACTCAAATGAAGTGTCTCCTGAAAAAACTTTATGTATGTAGAGCACGACCGTCCTCGCAAGAGCAACAACAGCAAATCCTTAAAAATGATATGTATTTACTTGGAGTGTGAATCTTTCAGTAGTTCACGAATTCGACAAAAAAAAAAAAATCGATTCTGGATTTAGTAAATAGCGGTGCTATTTTCAGGATCCACTCCAGTCCGCTGTGCACTAATGAAGTGCACTAATGAATGAATGGCATTAAAGCAGAGAGTGTATTAGATTATGGAGATTTCATATTTGAAAATGTTATATCAACTGATTGCAATAATGTAAACACACAAAGGCAAACCTGAGACAAAGCTTACATTTATTCAAATAAACACTTTTTACTAAAACGTTTTTTAGTATTTCTCAAATCTTAGTGAGTTCAAGAATAAGGAGTCCTACAAAAAAAAAAAAATTAGTGACGTCACGGTGACTCGACCACTTCTTATTTACAGTCTATGCTTTTGACTTGTACATGTAAGTTGACGAAGAAACAAGGAAATACAAGAATATAAAATATTGTAGGTGCAGCATTCTGCCTTTCGAGAAGCCCTCTGAGGCCACGGTCACGTCTGGGGACGTGTTGCGTCGCCCGGTGCCGACATGCTCTCTGTGGGGCAGCTGTGAGTGCTCCACTAAACTAACCCTACTGTTCATCACTGCCTGCCCGTGGTGTGTGTACGTGTGTGTGTGTGTGTGTGTGTCTGTCTGGTGATTAATGAGCAGCAGGGTCTGATGGATTGTCCTGATCACAGAAGGGACACAATGTTGAGGAGACACACACACACTAAGTGGGGATACAGGCTGCTGTCCAACACACACATATGCAAATATATGCACACACAAGCGTACATTCACAGACATCCAAGCACATATACAGTCCATGCATCCAAGCACATTGTCTCCACGGCCACGCACACGCACACACACACACACACACACACACAGTTAACCTCTATCAGTCCATTACGTCCGGAAGTGTTCTCGTGCACCTGCACCTGCACCTGCACACACACTACTCGACTTCGTGCACCTGGTCCAGCTGACAGAGTGGAGAAGTTTCCGGAGGTGAACATGTGACCCGAGTGTGGCAGACACCGTCCCCCTCTCATCTCTCCCTCGATGCCTCTGGTCGTGCGATGAGAGGCATTTCTGCAGCTGTAGGTGAGACACTGGAGAGAACACACACACGCACGCACGCACGCACACACACACACACACACACACACACGCACACACACACACACAATCAAGGTGGCTTCTTCCCTCCGGGCCTCAGCAGGGAACACGTAACAATGCTCCTCATGTTGCCTCGTTGTCATGGGTGTTTCTTTGCCCGGCGAAGTGGGTTATTGTGATCTGAATCCACTCTGCGACGCTTCCCGTCTGACTGAGCTCTTCAGGTGATTTACATCCACAGAGTGGGGCTTTCTGGGGTCCAATGAAGCGCATTTTAGAAATATCCCATTTCCAACACAAACACATGCAAAGGTATGGCCGCGTACACACACACACACATACATTTCCCCCTCAAGCAGTCTGATAAGGTTGTCTTATCAGAAAAGAAAAGGGGAGAGAGGAGGGTTGGGGGTAGCTGTGTGATAATGGCTTTCACCAAATCCCTCCTCTGTCACAGATTAAAATGCCTGCTTGGAGAGCATTAGCAATCTTTCTTTTCATCTGTCCCCCCCCCCCCGTTGGCGAGTGCCATCGGATTTCTGGGCCAATCTATTGTCACAGGCCTGCCACACATACAAGGAGAAGTCAACCTCAATCTGATAGGCCATTGTCTTATTCTCCCCATCGCTGATTCCTGCTCATGGTATTGATCGCAAAGCTGTCCCCCTCACATCTCATCACATCGCTCTGTGTGTGTGTGTGTGTCTGTGTGTGTGTCAGTCAGTCTGATGGAACATGCGGTCAGTGTCCCATTGGAAGAATCTTCCCATTGGGAGAGAACGCCCAAATTAGAACTCTCTTTCTGTGATTACACATTTCTATAGGCGGCTGGATCGCACGCTGGAACTATGTAGAATTGAACCCAGTGGACTCTCACCTAATCCGGTCACTGCCGGTATCAAGAGATCACAGAAGTGGGGAGAAGAAGCCACTCGAAACTAACTGTGACACTGCTAAGCCACCTTCCACCGCCCCCTCCTCCAACCTTCGCCTCCTCCTTCTCCTCACTCTTGCGCCTCCTCCACCATGCCTCACAGGCCCGTCTGTCACCCCTCTATAATTATGAGGAGTGAGAGTAATGTGTTGCAGTATGAATAGGATTGTCGGCCTGATTGTGATGTATAGGCTTTCATTACCATGTCCAGGCCTGTGCCCTTCGCCATGTAGGAAATCCTATTTAGGCCCTAATTTGGGAGCCTCCCCGACCGTCCCGCCTGATAGCAATCACACACAGTAATTGTGTGCTGGGGCAACTGACAAGAGTGGAGGCTCAGACGTAGAGAGAGGGAAGGAAAGAAGGAGAGGAGGAGGAGGAGGAGGTCCTGACAATGATATATCTGCATAGTTTGGTACATTATTCAAGTCATCCTCTGCAGAATATGTATGTTTTTGTGTACTTATATTAAGATGCTTTGTTAGCATTTTTGAGTCACTTACAGTAAGACTGGAGATATTCACGTAT
Organism: Bovichtus diacanthus; assembly: GCA_943590825.1. Lineage (NCBI taxonomy): Eukaryota > Metazoa > Chordata > Actinopteri > Perciformes > Bovichtidae > Bovichtus > Bovichtus diacanthus. The sequence goes on along the minus strand of CALSBV010011200.1, from coordinate 8,104,100 downwards.
AGGATTTGATGCAATTTTTTATGATGGACAATTGGAGGGCTTCCCCCTTTCCCCGCTCTACTTCAACAATGCTACAGAGCTAATTGGGAGGAGCGATCGCACTAACTCGATAATTATGATTTATGAGACAATCTCTGGTGGATCTCGCACAGTCTTCCCTGATTTGATGACAACATGTAACCAGCCCTCTAGCAATCAATATTTGTACATTTTCCATGTCTAAGTTGTTAACTTTTTTAATAATTCATTAGTTCCTTCTTAGAGGGGAGCGATGCCGTGCACCAACATTTATGCAGATCTGACTCCACTCATAGGCTTGTAGATAATGAATGTCTAATTGACTCATTTAAATACTGTTTGCCTGCAGGAGGGCCTTTGCATTAAATGTTTGATTGCCCTCATATTAACGGTCATTAATCCCCTCTGCTCTTAATAAGGACTTTATGAGGCTTTCTTAAAACTTCCCGCCCTACCTCACCATCCCCTTTGCATAATTAAGTAGAATATTCAAAAATATGGAAATGAAGGAGCTCACAGGATTTGACTGATGGTCTTTGTGCCGTAGAACTCTAATTATAGGCAAACCTTTGCATTTTCTGTTCTGCATCGGGTCATGGTTCATTAGCTCGGGTCGATGCGGGTCGATACAGTTAACTCTTCAGTTTAATGTCCAAACTCCAGCCCGCTCTTCACACCGCGTGCAGCGGTTAATCACACCGGGAGAAGTTCTTGTACCTGTAGTGCTTGCCTACACGAGCGGTACGGCACAACCATGCACCGCGGTGTCCCCTGAAGCAAGATATACGGCACGGAGCGAACTTTTGACAGCCATTACAAAGTGTCACAGCGCCAGAGTGGGTGAGAGACACAAACTTGTCTGTGTTTATAGCCTAACTGATCCTCTTATTCCTGCTACTCCAGTCTCTCTGCTCTGCCCTAATCTCTCCGGGGGTCTTACTGGCCCAGGATGACAAATGGGAAGGAGAGGCCAGCCAAGCGTGGGCTCTGTGGAGAGGCTCAGGCCGGGGGTCTCACTAAGCCCCCCCTCAGCTCCGCCCTGGATCATCTCTGACATGGCCCGCACTAACCCCGAGGATGGAGAGGCCACACACACGTGACATATAAAGCCAGGTATGTACACAGCACACAAACATATGGTTCCACACATGTAAGCATACACAGAGAAACACAAGAAGAGATGAACCTTGTGATCAGTGCGCTGCAGCGGATTGATTCGTCTTTGCCTTATATCACACGTGCACACATAGGCGGTGCACAAGGTCGGGCTCAAGTTGCCCGAGCAACAGCCTAATTGCCCTCTTTGGCGGAAGAAAAAAAAAATAAAAATAAGTTAAATTTTTTGCTGTTGTGGTTGCATTAATACGAGCAGCCCATATTTGCTCAAATAAAAATCACCTTATCAGACAAACTCTGTTCCTTTTTATCTTGTTTGACAACTAATTGTCTCTTGGGGATGAATAAAGTTTTATAATAATACTTTTTATTATTAAAATGAACTGAATAGGATTCTAAAGTTGACCCGGTAAAGTGAGCACAATATTTGCAAAATTTGGTGGTTTTTGGAAGAATTTACCCAGGTGTGAACACACATTTGCATTAGAGCTTTGATTCTCTGCCGAACCCTTTTGGACTCGACTGAACCTGCCGGGTTCAGATCGGGTCGGGCTGCAAGTCCCTCAGGCTTTAACCGGGTCGGGTTCACGCAATTTACCGATGTTTTTTTTTTCTTTTCTTCCTCTTATTGATGAGGAGAAATGTTATACCATTTCAATTTAATATAAAGGACAACGGCATATGATAGTATCACAAATGTCTAAAATACTTAAGTGGAATTTTGCTTTATATATATATATATATATATATATACATATACCTTTTTTTTTTTATTATTGGAAAATGTGGGCTTTTCTATAAACTAAACCCAAAACTGCTTTGTGGCTCAGGCTTGGACAGAAACTATGAGGGTTCATGTTGGGACACGACTGAATCTCTGGGCTCCGTCGCATCTCTAGTTTGCACAGGGCGAAACTCTCAATTTCATTCGTCTTTAAAATTTTAAACAAATTCACAAATTTGAAATGGATTTGTGGTCGGTTAAATCACCATCTTTTATACCATTCTGGTAAATGCTTACGGGGTGAGAAGTTGCCTTAGTGCCTAATATTCTATCCCCCTATAGGTCATTTCATACCTCAGTAATGACATAAACAGACAACATCTCACCGTTCTCAGCTGCTTCAGCATTCCAGCGCGGTCTGTGAACTGGTGTCACCAGATAAAACCCAGCCAGCTCTATTTTAGTACACACAGTGCAGCTCAATAAGAGCATGCACTAAATGACTGCAATGTAATGAGTGGCTGTGTGGCTGTACTCAGAGCTGGGACTCTGACAGCGCATGAGAATGTAATGCGTTGAAGCCTCCTTCTCTTCCCCCTCTTCCCCCCCTCGTCTCTCTCTCTCTCTCTCCTCCGCGCCCCGCTGCCTCTCAGCCACGGGATCAGCTGCAGGCGCTAATGAAACGTCAGTCAGGTAATTGAGGCTCTGGTGGTGGCGGGCCAGCCAGGCAAGAAGTCAGCCTGTGTGGGTGATGACACCAGGACGCGAGCAGCTACGGGATCTCAGCAGCCCCCTATGAAGCATCACAGGAACTGCTCCAGGACCCAGCGGGGTGGAAAACATTACATTTATGCTGACATTTCCCCATGTCTTCCTGTTTGTGTTAGGGAGAAATCTGAGCGCGTGTGCCGGTTGAGTTGAGTCGTCAAACCAGCCAGAGATTGTTAACCAGCTCGGTGAAAGCTGAGGAGGATGTTCTGCCAGCAGCCCTAGTTAAAAAGGAGTCAGAGGTTAAAATCCTTTGTTATTGCACCCCAGAGTGATGTTACCATCCCTGCCATCCACTGACCTGCTCAGCACCCCCAGTGAGTTATGGGTAATGTTTAATTCCCCCGCCGTGACAGCTGCGGATCCGCATGGTAAATTGGATTTTTTTTTTCTTTGTTAGAAATGTGCTGTGCAGGTAAAGAGAGGGACATTTGCTGGTTTGCAGCGGTAACTCTGTCACATATTGTTCAGAGACCTCTCGATCTCTCCCTGACGAATCAAATCAAACCGGTTTGTTTCTGAAGGCTGACGGTGGAACAGAGTCGATCTGTCCAACCGGTCTCGTTTATAGTCAGCATGCAATCACAGCTCTGACCTGACACACCACACTCTGCTCACCCCCCGCCCCCCTCATCTGCCCTGGATAGACAATAAAAGAAAAGTCCAAATACATGGATACGCATACAAGCCGAGGTCTCCTCCATACACGTGCTGTATACTGACTTAGAAATCTTTATTACACCCCGACATTGTTAAAGCTGCACTAATCAACAAAGGGAGAATCATGTGACAAATCCACAAAGAATTTCCACCCAACTCTGCAGTTCCCCTCTTTTGGTTCACTCTCACTGCTCTCATCAACCACCTTGGTGTAAAAGTGTTATTAAACCTACTGTACAAGAAGGGCTCAGCACCGAACTGCAGACAGATACAGTTCGCGTCTAGCTGCTCCGCGCAGCAGACATGGAGCCAGATCATTTTCTAAAGAGTTGGTGGAGACTAAACAACACAATTCAAAATGAGTGCTAACGCTGCTCCGTGTCGATGTGGAAACAAAAGACTTTCATCCACCTGGTTCTGTCTTTCGTACGCTTTATACACGGAGATCTCACAACTTCTTTTTCCATTTCATCACCACCCTTCCACGCTCCTTCTTTTCAAGGTCGGACACCTTGAAGGACACCGCCGCCCTACCGGAGATGTCCCCGAGAGCAGCACAGCACCGGGGAATAGGAAGTCTAGATTTAGTCCGCTCTACTCCACTCCACTTTCTTCTGCCTCCCCGGGGCTTTAATGTGGAGAGTGGACAGTGGGGTTAACGCCTAGCTGTAAGCACTGCTTAACGCCAGTGATTGGGTTTGTGTTGCAGCAGCCCCCCACCACCACCAGCAAAAAAAAAAAAAAAAACAGTGGAAATGACTTCCACTGTCCAGCCCTGTGGGCCACTATGATATTCCAACCTGTGGTTTCAGCTCCACTTTCCCTTTGTTGCAGCGCCGCGTCCCAGAGAGCACATGTGAATCTGATGTGGAACAATGATTAAAAGTCCCCCCCCCCTCAAGGTGACCTAAAGAGGAGGTGAAAGTCAAAGTGAGAAACATGGAGATGAGATGGGGGCGTGGAGGTGAAAGTCTGTTTTGGACATTTGTTATGGCCCATATAGCGAGAGCTCAAGCCCGAGCTTAGAGGGGGAATTATCCAGGCCCCGTCCTTACACTCGTATTGCATCATTCCCGCCTCTTTCCCTTGTAGTAATCAGTGATTGTATGTGACATGATGGGTATAAAGCAGTGTGCCACGGCAAGAAGGCATCGACAATCTAATCATTGTCACATCAGCGATTACCTCCGGGCGTGATGTATTTGAACAGGGTTCTATCACATCTGCTATTACCTGCCTCTTCCTGCCTTATGTCCCTCGGTACACATCTTTTCTCTTAACTGTGTGTTCAATCACCACCGCCGGCACGGCCCCGGCGGTGCGGCCGAGCGACCCCTCGACAGTGACGTATGCCAGCGATTAGCCTGGATACAGTTCAATTATGATAAACAGCCAGTGCACCTCTTAGGCCGTGATTAAAGCCTCAGCCTGGCCTTGATAAAGACATCCCATCTCAATGCCATCACAACCACATTATAAGACACTCCGCCGCGGTGTTCTGCCTCATGCTTTTCACATCAGTGTTGCAGAACGTACACTGTAGCCTGGACGGAGCTCGTGGCAGACGGAGCTGCTGGGGGGTCTTTATCATTCACACATGGCAGGTGATGCATCCCTGCCCACCTATTTTCAATTCAGACTAGTATTTATTAATAACCTCCACTTTCTGGAAGCCTATCTTACAAGATACCTGCCATATAACTTAAGACGGGTTTAGATATTGAGAGACGAGAGAGGTAGGGAGAAGCCCCGGCTTTGATAAATGGATGAGCAGTGATGAAAAGAAGATATCAGAGGAGCATGAAAGGAGAGGGGAAGAGAGCAGAGCATTAATCCAACAGCAGGCTGGTGGAGAGAGGGAGCGAGAATGAGACAGAGAAAAGGGGAGAGAGAGGGGAGGAGGAAGCGAAAGAAAGATCGCCTTTCGGCTGTGTTCTGTCAAGGGAGAAATTACACATTTACGGAGGTTTTTTCAAGCAACGACGGGTTCCATAGATCAAACCTCTGGATTTATGAGCCAATTTTCAACATGAAATATAGACACAGAGAATCCATTTTACCCATGTTTACTTGCCTTCTCTCACTCTTTTCCTCACTCTCCCTCTCAATCACACGGCCCGCAGTGTGTGGACGGCTTTACTCCTGGAACCTTAAAACAGCTTATTAGAGACGTAAAGGAAGATGTTTCGATTGTGCTGATGACGAAGCGTTCAAGTGATTTTCTCCTGTGACGAGGATCACGAGTTAAAAAGAATAAAATAAAGTTAATTATTTATTTTGCCAAATCAACACAATCACACTCGGATTTTAACTTGAGATGATAAAGCTTCAGTTGTAATCCAAAAACTGTTAAAAGTGACCATTGAATGGTTTTTTGATATGAGTGAAGACCTCATTAAAGGGCAGACTGAGGTTGGAAGTAACGCAGATGTTTGCAGACTGCAGTACCCTGAAATGCTTGAATTCTTACAAAGAATACATCTTTATAGATATATAAATACACACAGCATGCCTAGATCCCAGTACTCCCCTCTTCTGGGCAAACGTATTCAAAATTTGCATAGAAATTATTGTCTAAGTGGGCTAACCGACATAATTGACATGCAATTAGCAATATTATGGGGAGGGATCCTAATGAAGTTTCAGTGGCTGTACCAACCTAAGAGTGATCACTGCTTAATTATCATATTAATGAAGTCATTATTTGTCACTTAACTTAGATGACAGGTAAGGTAAGAATGTCATGATCCTACAATTTCCCTGGCAAATGTGTATTCAACACTAATTACCCCCCAAGTTAAAATCTCATCTAGAAAGAGCGACGGACACTTTGAAAGGGCCCGCTGTGGCATTAACATGCAAAACACGCAGGAAGAAAAAAAAAAACAATGGAGGTTTATTGAATCATTGACTAAAGCATCTTCAAGGTCACCTGAGGACGAACAACACACATCAGTCCCACTGGCTCAACAGACAGAAAGCGCAAAGGGAACCGGCGGCTATCGCAGAGAGCGAGGTGCACTCTGGGAGCTACAGTGGGTACTAAAGGCCAACACAAAAACACATTTTCAGTAAACACTATGGCATGATTAGGCTACAAAAAAAAAAAAAAAACCTCAAGATGGGTCAAATGAGCATTGCGGCTCAAGGTCCTCCCACTCCCAGGGTCTCTTCTTTCATTCCAATTCATTTCAATTACCCAGTCATTCCCACCTTCTTCCCCGTGTCCCGATTAGCTCAGCCTGGCAATTTACAGTTGATCTTGCCTCATCTAAGGCCGAGCAACGGTGGAGGCAGGGAGACGGGCAGTAATGGAATGAAATGTCACTCAGTTGTTGCCTTTGTCACAATGGGGAGGGGTTGGAGAGGTCTCTCGCTGGTCGGTGAAAACTTGTGTATGTGTGTGTGTGTGTGTGTGTGTGTAGACAGTGGCGCTCCTACGTAAATGGACAGCAATGTGGGGTCCTGCTCCCGTGTCCCGGATGTCCACCCATGATACTCGCGGGTGTCTCCACTGTGACCAGAGTAACTTACACGTCCTTCCACCCTGTGCCAGCTGGTGCGCTCGTCCTCATCAAGGCTTCTTCACCTTTTTCACTGAAGACGAGCTGGACGCCGACTCTCTCCGTTTGCGCTGCAATGTGACACACGAAACAATGACATCAGGATCCGGCGGGGACTTCCTCCTCGCTTTGCTCTCCCAACCACTTTACAATCAATGGCCATCAAATAACGAATGTTGTTTAATAAATGACAGGATCCCCATATGGCAAAAAGGTAAGAAAATGTATTATAAATAATTTCCTGATTATCCTGGTCAAATTAATTGCAATGCACGATAATATCCCGATCATCATAAATATGCTTTAAATCTTACATTTAGTAAAGAAACAAATATTTTTATTACATCACAGAGAGGACAAACATTTTTTTTTTTTGTGAAAATTATTTTAGTGAAAATCAAAACAAACAATCTTAAATAAGGTAATCATAAATCACAAGGCCCCCCCTGCATAAAAAAAACCCCAAAAAGAACCAGCTGTCCTTTCTTACATTATAATTCCTGTATCTTTAAATCAGGCTGTATTTTATAGTGAGCTCGTCATTTGAGGATATTCAGGATTATCCCGATAATGGATAAAGCCACCACTAGCAGTTTTTTTTTTCTTTTTTTTTTTTTTTTAAATCAAGATCCACAATAAAACCCTATACCATCCCATCCCCAGTGAGGCCGGCAGAGTCTCTTGAGCATTTCAGTCTTTTTCGCCCTGCTGGAACGTGAAGACAGTCAATGCAACTTGTTTTTACCTGCACATATCTTTCTTATGAGGCTCGACACCTTCTGCCCAGATCCTCCCCTCTGCCACACAGGACCCCTAACCAATCACAAGGACTTCCTAGTGCAATGACAAAGACTGGATCCCTCACTGGGTTCCCACTCAACACTGTCCAATGACGACCGCGGGAGAGGAAGACATGCAGCTATTGGCTGTCCGACAGACTTTTCTGTACATTTTCAATCACCAAAATAAGTGATTTTATATTACTGCATCATCAGAAAATCATCATCCACCAAAATATGTTTTGTATAAATGATCAGGACTGATGACGAAGACCGTTTGAAATGACTGAAATCTGTCATCCATGTGTAACGGTTTATGTGCCGAGTGCAATCGAACTTCACAATTTCATTTAGTTGAGAGCTCTTTGTCGATCGTGTCACACGCCTCTACGCTAATCTTTTTCACACCAATTTAAGAATCTGATGTTATTTTCTATCCTTCTAGAAATCTGTATTCTTCTGACATTTGAAATGAAACCAATGCGTTTGGCTAATTGGTTCAGCCCTCGACATTACACTTTAAGACACGTAACAAAACTTTAAAATGTGGCCATTGCTTTACCTTCCATACAATTTGAAGACAACTGAAACAGTAGAGAATAGTTTGAGAGACGACTGAACTACAAAAAAACTTCCTTAAGTTCAGTCAACAACAATTCAATACGAGCAACTGGACGATCAATGTTTAGTTTCCATTAAAAAAATGTATTTGCCGTGATGCCGTGTAAGTTTCATACTAAGCATTGATAGACAGGAAAAACTTTTGACTTGCAAATCCCGTCTTTGGGTTTATGCTGTGCACACTTACAGAGTTGGGGGTAAGCGGTGCTCCGACAACATCAATGATCTGCTCTTTGGCTTCCAACTTGATGTCGTCTGCACTGGGCCAGGACGGAGCTTCTCCCCCCGGGGTGGATGCTGTAGTGCTGTTGGTGGCATTGAGTTCTCCACTCTGCGCTGCGACGGACGGTAAGACGCCCATTGTTCCACCAAACCCGCCTCCGCTGCCAGCCTTCAGCAGGGCCTCGTAGCGGTGACGCAGCATCTGTTGCTCGTATTCACAGTTGCTGTGGGCCTGCTTCAGCTCATACAGCAGCACCAGGTCGCTACGCAGCTCGTTGAACATCTGAACTATCTCCTCTGTGGGCATCGGGTTAAGATCTGGATCCACGGACACACACGAAGGAAAGATAAACGAAAAATTTAATTGAAGAGCTTTGATTAAAACACCACACAACGAATATGTGGAGGGCTTTTGATTCAGGATGCAACTTAGATAGTGTACAAGGTTGCTAGTTGAAGGTTAGTATCCTTGGTATGGTACATGCAAATAAGAAGCCATATCTTTAAAACCCTCCCATGTCATCAGACAACTGAGGACAATATATACGAGGACAGGACGTCTGAGATGCTGCATGCAGCCATTGCTCCCACGTGGTGTTTGTCAGAAATAGCTCCTGTGTGTAAGCTTACTGCTGTTAAGCCAGACAGTGCGCTTTTATGCTTGTATGAGTCAAAATGAGGCTGCAATGTTTATTTCATTATCTGTAAAATGTCAGAAATTAGTAAAAAAATAAAAATAAATCTCAGTTTCTAAAAGTCCAACGTGATATCTTTAAATGTATTGTTGTGTTAGTCCAAAACACAAACATATTGATTTTAATATGATATAACAGAAGCAGGAAACCTCCATCCAGCGATTAATCGATTATCAAAATAGTGGACAAATCGCTTCTGTAGAAGAAAACACCAAACCAAGACCATCAAACACCTGATTTAGGATCTTATATTGTGCGTCAGTTGCACAGGAAGGTTCAACATGTAAAACTTTCAAGTGTTAGCAGATTGCTAATGTTTATTCACACTTACCCACTCCTTGCTCCTGCAGGATCTGCTCAATGGCCTTGATCTTCTTCTGGCCGACAGAGTTTGGCAGCTTCATCTGAAAAACACACGCACACACACGCACACACACACACACGCACGCACACGCACGCACACGCACACACACGCACGCACACAGACACGGGTGTGATTCAAGGTGCCGGGGATATTAGGATAAACAGCTCCACCTCTGGGCTTTTAATTCGTATGAAATGCACTTCAGCGGGCCAGATCAAAATGTCTTTATCCACTGAACTCTGTCTGACTGATTAGCTCGAGGGGTACTCCACTCCTTTAGCCGTGCTAATGCATTTTCCATAGAGAGCGGCAGCTCCTCATCAGTCTTGGAGATGAATAAGAGTGCACTTGCTAGGTCTTACAGATATTAGCACGTCACGAACAGAATTAATCATCGCGGTGCTAATGAGAGATAGCTAGCTCAAGTCAGACACTCTGGATTCTCACATACATCAACTGCAGGGTCAAGCCTCAATAACATTCTTTTGATATTAATCGTGGTTCAAACTAAACTTAATGATAAATAACTGCCAGCACAGTAAAGAGAAATACAAGTTCTCAATACAAAAGGTCTGGGATTAATTCTGACTTCTGTACTTTGCAGCTTTGTTTATTGTTTCATTGTTTTACGTTGAAGGTGTGTTTCGGAATAATGTTTATGTAGTTTAATACTTTAATACTTTAATACCTCAATAGGATTGTACTCACCCTCTGACTGCGCAGCGTGACTCCCGCTGATTTGAAGTCAGGGAACTTGATGCCTGCTGTTTCTGGAACAGCCTAAAGAAAAAAGAAATACCTGATAAGAGACGAGATATGACGACACTCTGACCCTGGGGTAGAATTGACGTGTAGAAATATTCAAATAGTTATTGAGGGATGGATCCTAATTTCACTAACTGAGACACAAGAGCCTCTTTGAGACACAGCTGTTCCAGCAAAATAACACAAAATATACTGAGACGAATCTGAATTATTCAACAAGCACCATCACAAGGGTGACAGCTGTTCCATCTAATAAATAAAAAACATTTATGGGTATTTTTCCCTTTTAATGATGATTTAATTTGCTGTTTTTTACGCTTCTCAGATACGAATGGTTGGCTTTACTTCACCCCTTTTGTATGAGTGCACATCATACCGGTTTTTCTGTTTCTCTCTTTTGTGGGAGCTTCTTCTTTGAAACTCTCTTTTCGGCTCGTCTCAACTCCGTGGTCGTGTCAGCTGCTTTTATGAGTTTCTGCAGATCCTGGGCCTTCTTCTCACGCTCTTTCTTTCTCGTCTCAATCTTCCTTAGCTCCTGAATAAGATATTCCTCTTCTGCCACCTGCAGGAAAAAACAGAGAAGTGCGATCTTAACATCTAAAAGGCTGGTTCTGGTTAACATCTTACAAGCTTTGCCAATATTGTTGGATTATTCTTTTTTCTTCCACTAAAGACATTACTGCATTAATAACTGCAGTTAGAATTGGTTTCTGCTCAGCGTGATGCTGCAGGGCAATATTTCAGTAATGAAAGCGTAACAACAACATAAGAGTCAAATCAAAGTAGTATGTTACAAACTTGTTCAGGTGTGCGATTAAAGAGCTTGTCAAGTTGCTCTTTACGGCGCCTTTCATGCCCGGCATCAAAGATGTAGATCTTGGGCTCTGTCCCTGAAGCTGCACGGACCTTGGTCAGCTTACCACAAATACTATAATACCGTTCTTTCAGGTCCTCCACAGAACGTTTCTGAGAAGCATAAATGGAAGAACGTCACCACATATACAGTATATGCTTTAACTTACAGCATTAATATTTGTGCACTACATCCTCGGTGAGAGGGAATGTGAAGGCTACAGAGGAGTGACTGAGTGATTACTCTGTATTGCTGGTGGTCGTAGCGGTCATGGACAACAACGAAGCGCAGGTCAAAGCGCTTGCACAGGTCAAACAGGTGGTCCGTCTCTGCCTTAGTCCAGCCATCGTCATGGAGATGCATCTGATACTCCTGCTCAGAGTAGACTGGTACCTGCACTGTCTATAAAAAGCAGAGAGGAGGAGAGAAATAACGAAGTGAATCAGGATGAACAACTGAAAAAAGGTAAATAAGAGTATCTGAAGGAGATGACAGAAGATGGGTAGCCGTAAAAGTCCTTTGTGATTGTATTGAATAAGGGGTTGGAGTAAAGAGACTGTACTCATCCCTACCTTGTTGAAGCGGGCAAAAGGGTAGTCCTTGCCCTCCTCTGCCACACGTCTCCAATGGTGGAATATAGCCCCATCCCTGCGAGCTGGATTGGTAAACGGCATCCATTTCCAGGGACGCACTTTCTTACAGCCCAGCTTGGCTTTTACTGTCCTGTAGCCCTGAGTAGTATCACTAGGCAGCAAAGGGGGTGCATCTCTGGGGATTAACAGGAAAAACAAGTATTTGTTAAAGCAAGGGTAGAAAATAAGTAATGAAATGAGAAAGCTCAGAAACAGCAGTATTTCTTAAGGAAACTTAAGAAAGCAAAAGTAGAGTGAAAAGCATCCAGACAGGAAACATTACAAATTGGCACGGGATGTGCACAGCCCGGACAGGAGGGCTCAGAAAACCGCCCAGAACATCATTGGTACTCATCTAACAAGCATCTGTGATATTGGTGAAAAGAAGTGCCTCCGAAGGGCCCAAAGGATATTCATGGGACAATATCCATCCCAGCAAAAGCCCTGCTGGCAAGCGATACAGAAGTATCCGCTGCCGTACCACCAGACTACAGCGGAGTTTTTTTTCCCCTCACACTGTAAGATTCATCAACTCATACTCCACCAAAGAACATTTATTTAGCTTTAGGAAAACTTGCATTTCGTTGTGCAACCCTCATAGAATGACAATAAATGACACTTGAAAATATGTGGAAAATCTGCATACCTGATTATATTACCAAACCAGCTCAATTAGGACATTCAGTACATACAATTAAGTGACAAAAGAACAAAAGCAAACTGCTAGAAAATAAAAGGAAACTATTGTCATTTTTTCCCTTTCCTTTCTGAATTTATGATGACCAATAATTATCCATGGTAGAGAGAAAAACGCTGATGCAATGTAAAAGATTTTTAGAGCAGTTAGGACACACAGTCAATTCAGTGCAATGATTTAAAATGAAAAAGGAGCCCATACTTTTTATCTGAATAGAGCAGAGCATAGACCTCTCGGTGCATCCCCTCGGGTCTCTTGAAGGTCAGCGTTTCTGTGGTCTTCTTGGATTTTTTCTGTGACAGGTGATGGAGAAATTGGTTATTTATCTTAAAGAAAACTCTTGGTAACACGTTCCAAGAACAGACTAGCAACATGAACCACAATCACTGCTGTGGGAATGCCATGTTTGGTGTTTTTGAGTCCCACAGCATGTGTAACTCTTTGAATATTTGGGGAAATAACATTGGACAAGAGTCATTACGGGCAGGTTATGATTGTGTCTCACCTTGTCTGAGTTGATGAGATCTTTCTTGCTAATAGGACCGTCATTATCTCCTCCAGCCAACTCCAGAATATCCCTGACATCAGCCCCAGTAGTCATGACTGAATATGTCGGTAATTAACGTTTCTCACAACCTGTCAAACGTAAATGCTGTTCATTCATTCACATGCGCTCATTCAGCGAAGCGGTACTGTCCAACGTATACGCTCCTAGCTAAAGGCTAACGCTAACGTTGTCATTTCTAAGAGACGTTCACTTACACAGAGCGGCAAACAGCCAAAAAACGATTTTAAAAGACTTGTTTTAGTAATATTACCCTGAACGTTTCTGCCATACGTGAAAGCTATAGGGACAGTTATTGCGAATATTCACAAGCTATTGTTAAGGCTAGGTGAGTAGCAAGCAAACTAAACCGACACTACTTCCGTCCCCGCTGATGTCGCTGTAACCATACTACTCTATTAATGAGTGTCGCCGCCTTCAGGTCTGGCGGTGCACCGCAGCGTCTTCTTTTTTTCCCCCATTTTATTTTAAATAAATCCCAACTGACACTGAAAACACAACAGAGTTGATAGATAAAATTAATAAATATATTTTATATATATACATATATATATATATATATATGTATATATATGTATATATATTGGTAATACAATTGTAACAATAACTAAACAAATTTTTACAAGTTAAATCACAAGAATCGTATAGAACAGCCTACAGCTCTCATTCGTTAAAAAAAAATAACAATGGTTTAAAAATGTACATTAGTGAATATGGAAAACAAATTTAGAGCAAGAGTAATTTGGTAAAAAAATCCTCAAAATGATGCTTCCTTTGCAGAAACCAAGTAACAGATAATAAAATTAAGTATAGTATAGTACAGGGGTTCTCAAACCTTTTCAGACCAAGCACCACTTAACCAATAAAAAAACACTCAAGGACCACCTAACTCCCCAAATATCCAAAAACGATAGGCCTGCTTACCACTCCAACAGTATATTACACATTACAGGCTAATGTTGAGCTTATGTGACCTTCTCTACATCGCTCGTTCACACATTAAATCAACTATACAAATACAACTACGGATTCTACAAGCATTTCATTCATATGCGATCTAAACGGTAAATGCTGATAGATTTTACACATCATATGAAACAGTAATGTAGACTACATTTATTACTGAGTTTATGTCCGGGGGAACAGAAACTTACTTATGAAAATTAATGTTTTGTTCACATCCAAGCTTTTTTCGTAAAAATTAAGGTTTTTTTGACATTCAACCTTTTTTCAAGAAATTATTATTTTTTTGACATTCAAGCTTTTTTCATTAAAAAATTAAGTTTTTTTTCATGAAAATTTGTTTTTTTTCACATCTAAGCTTTTTTCAAGAAAATTAAGGGTTTTTTTCACATCCAAGCTTTTTTCATTAAATATTCACATCCAAGCTTTTTTCATTAAATAATTTAGTATTTTTTCACATCCAAGCTTTTTTCATGAAAATTAAGTTATTTTTTGACATCCAAGCTTTTTTGAAGAAAATTACAAGAAAGTGACAAAGCGATAAGAGACACAGAGTGATTCAGAAAAAACTTGTGACATGGTCAAACATGTTCTTTATTTTACATATTTTGTGTTGTTGTTGTTTGTTTTTTTTTAGAGAATTAGAGAAAAGCGGAATAACAACACGTTTTTTTACTGACTTTTTCTTTAGCCACCAAACATGATCATCACAGGTAAATCATCCTTCTTTAACTGACAGCTGGCAGAGAAAGGAAAGTGACACCTCTGCTTGAGCAGTTCAACAATTATATACTGTAAAACACTGCCCTCCTGAGAATGTATGACACATTAGGAACTAAATATGCGCTTAAAGTTTAGAATCAAAACTTTGATTCTGAAAGTATAGCTGCATGGCCTACTAATGTAAATCCTAGATATGTAAACAATCTGATTCCTTTACCAGGTCATCATACAGCATCCCTAAAGGCACAGCATCAAAATGAAAGCCTGTTAACTTTTTGGCCTGGTCTTGTCAACCATTAAGTCTGTACAAGTCAAGTCTCTCAAGCTTCATACACACTAATAATCACAACATTGGGTTGTCATGTTTTATATTACTGTTAATATGTTGAGTTATTCACTCAAACTAAAATATGGTTATTTTTACCCAGTGGTACCCTGAAACTGTCACTAATCTATTGTTAGTTGTAGAAAACAATGCACACTTGAGGTTCAAAACAGGAAAAGGGAAACACTTATTATTAATAATCAGTCAATTGTGACATTTTCTTCAAAACAAACACACTCAAACAAAATAGATTTTTATTCGACACAAGTTGTCTAAACTCTAAAACAATGTCTGAGTGTGTTTATTTGTCTTCAGTCTGAGCACTGTTATTCTGAAAATCCATTTTGTGCTTTGATGACCTTTACTTTTAAAGGTAAAAACCGGATGTAGACCGTTATATCCCTGGTTTTAAAATTCCCTGCTGCTCTTTCTCCGCCATTTTCGTTAGCTGGTGTCGCAGAGGTGGTCGGCATCGTTATTTGTCCCATAAAGTTCAGTTTGGAAGGCGATTGACTCGTTAATACCAACGAATATAGTCTTCAATAACAGAACTTAATTTAAAAAAAGACACTAAGCTGCGCAAGAAAATGTCTACCGAGCAGGCCGAAAGTACTAACGTGGCCGAGAAAGCGGCCCAGCAGCCGCAGCCGCCACCGCCGCTGCAGCAGCAGCAACAGCAGCAGCAGCCGGGGTAAGTTCATTCATCGAGGTTCCTTTGTTGGAGCTTAGTAGCTAACGTTAGCTAGCCGTAATCACTCAGATCCACGGGGATGGCCTACTTTTACCAGTCTTTAATAAAAAATGTCCCTATAGTTGCATCTTAATTAGGAAATTCATTATTATTGCCCAGAATGTGTTTTTAAAATGCGTCGTTTATACGTTTTTCAGCTGTTCGGTAGCGTGTTTGGGACCCGTCTATTTACAGGAAGAATCCACCCATTTTACGTAACTTGCAGTAACTTTGGCGTTAGTGTTTTATTTAGTTACTTGAAATAAATTTGGAGTTTTCCTCTTCTAATCATTAGCAATTTGATCAAACTTGGTAAGGTAACGGACCATTATGTAAATACCGTGATACAGGCAGGCCCACTGTGTCCAAAGAGAGGCCTTGCCATGCGGCTCAATTGTCTCGACAGCAAGCCACTGCAGAGTTTCATTACAGTGCATTGTAACTGGGTCTAAATAATACTTTTTTAAGCCTGGCTGTTTTTTTTTAATTTCCACTAACCTTTGTATCACTTAAATAAATGTAGTAGGGTTTTTTCATTATCGGGTTAAAGATAATACCTTTAGGCCCTCTATTGGATTGAGTTGGTAACACTGGTGGATTCATTTTGAGCAAAAGTCAAAATGGTGCCGTTGGCGCTGACTTTAATTTAGTTGTTATAACATGTACCAGCACATGTGTCTGGCAGGGAATGTACTTACGTCTTAGGAGTCCATAGTATCTGCCTTTTTTTTTTTTTAGCTTTTGCATTCACTTTTTAGACCCTAATCCTACTTAATCTGTACCTTTGTGGACTCACTAAGCATGTTTTACTCACTGTTAACTGGCCTCTCTTTACAGGGAAGTGAATGGGAAAGCCAAGCATGAGCCCAATTCAAGCAGGAAGGAGAGGCCCCAGAAGAGAGGTGGAGGCGGGCGATTCGAACCCTATGGAAACGTGAACAAAAGATACCGCGTTTTTGTCAGCAACATCCCATACGATGTTAAATGGCAAGCCCTCAAAGACCTGATGAAAGAGAAAGGTAAGGTGTTTAGATAAGGGGTCGACTCAGTCCGCTTGGACATGACAAAAGATGCAGCATCCAGGGTCATTTTGTTTGACCACTGCAGCTTTGAAGGGCTTTTGGGAATTTGTGCAGAAACTTTAGTTGTACAATGTTGCGTCAGATCTCGTGAGAGTTATCTGGAACAAAGGTTTTGGACGAGGTCCCTCATTTGTCCGTCAACTAAGGAGTTGCTGCAGACTTGCACAAGTGCTGCGAACCTGGATGGTAGACTGAACATTTATTCTCCTTCTTGAGAGTACTAAAACTTATTGTGGTTTTTGTGAAGTGGGGGTTGTATATGTGTAAATCCGGTCCACTACTGTGAAAATCCAATGGCTTGGGATCGTTAGCAGCATATTGAGATGCTTTCCCCCCAAGAAATCCATGAAAAAAACGCAGTACATTTCTGTAAAGTAATGATTTTGCCCAGAAACGAGGGACAAGTTCCTCTCAGTTGCAACCTGTAATCAATGGTAAAAACGTGAGCTCTCATGATTTTATAAATAAGAAAAAAATTGGAGACCGGTCAAACGAAACAATTTGTGATGCAGCAACTTTCAAGTTCTCTGAAAATATGGATTTCATGTGCTGTTACTCATGTCAAGTACTTGTAGTTATGGGGAATTGAAAACGATAGATGTATTATAAGTAATGCACTAAATTGGCATTTACTTGAAGTTAAAGCATGTGTGTACACGGTACAACCCTTTTTCAGAAGGAGTGCCTGGTATTCGTTTTATGACAACTGACTGTGGAGTTAAATTGCATTTTCTCTTTTAGGTGTGACCTTGACGAGCAAATGTTTTCTCAGCAGATCTCCATGTTGTGCCAAACACGGCCATTCGTTGGGGATTTCTTTGGGGTACAGGTCTACAAAATGAAGCAACTTCTTATGCACTGTCCTTGTATCTAGAGGTTTGATCACTGATGTCCATTCGCTGAACAGACACGTGATCTGGAACGAAGGCGTGGCTGTGGTCGACGCTGAATCAAAATTCTGATACTGAGTTTATGGAACAGGTCCACTTTCCCCTAAGCGCTTGCCTTCATTAAGATTATGGTTAGTTTTCCACTTAGGCTTAGTTGATGGGCTAATGTATTGCTGCATTGTACCTGATGTTTTAAAATGGCGACATTTGACAAAGTATGCACAGGTTTGCAATGAAATGGACGGAGGCATTGAACAGGTTTTGCCTACTTGAAATTATTGGGTCAATTATCTATAGGTAGAAGGTGGTGTTCGCGGCATTATATCCAAAGAGGCAGGCTGATGGCCATTTCAACAGTTGTTGTCCTCAGTCTATTGCTTTTGGTGCTTCGGGAGAATTCCAACAAGGACGGGCTAAGAAGTCTTCACTTTTTTAAAAGACCAAAGCTTGCTTTTTGTAGACCTGTACCATATTGTGCTGCTGCTGAGGTGCTGGGGGAAGGCGCAGGACTGGCAGTCTGAGCTCACTGTCACCAGCCGCCCTACTTGTGTGTCTGCTCTAAACCCCAATTGTTCTCTCGGCTTCTCTCCCCTTGGTGTGTGTCGTCTCTGGAATCTGATTTGTAGTGGGTGAGGTAACGTACGTGGAACACTTAATGGACGCAGAAGGCAAATCGAGGGTAAGTGCAAATACATACAAATAAAACATGAATAATCCTAGACAAACCTGTGTTTGTCAGCTTTGGTGTCTTTATTTTCATTGTTGGGCATTCCTAAGCTTCAGAAACATGGTGGAGTGTGTGTGAGATGGGGACATGCCGGAGGCGTGTTTTATTTGGTGTCGTCTGTGGCACTGACTTGAGGTCACCCCGAGGGTTGATGCTCTTATAAAAGGACTTCAGCTTTCTTTGTAGATAATCCCGTGGGATTGCAGTATTTGACAATGTCCCTTTTTGTTTGCTGGATTTGTTCCTCATGAACTAAAGGAGTCTAGTCTGGAAGAGGTTGTTACAAGGCTGTTAGATGGTTGTTTTAATAAAACTCAATCCGTAGAACTGCTTTACTGGAAATGTTACCTCCAACATCTTAGTATTGGGGAATCCTATCTCACTGTGGATTTCCTGCCCTTTGGAAGAAGGGAAAACTACTCTTTAATATTCACCAGACTTGCCTGCATTGTTTTAGTGACTGGGAAAACTGTGATATCTTAAAATTGTAATTTATTTGGAAGCACAAAGTTGTGGCCAAGACGGTAGGCTTGTGTAATGTTGTACTTTTGATTGTGCATGTAATTCTCTATTTTTCTTAAAATTTGTACCAATTAAAACATTTATTTTATTTAACCATTGCTTTTGTTAATTTGAATTCTTTACTCCTTTTTGACGCGGCCTGTTCTGATGTCTTCAATCAACAAAGGGTTGTGCGTAAGTAATCGTTCCTTTTCATTTTCAATAGTTTTTCAATGCTTCTCAGATGGTTAACTTGAACCAAAATGTCCACGTTGACAAAGTGGAAAGATCTGCACCATTGTCTGTTAAAGACAGATATTTGTCTAGAGAGTTTGTGGATTTTTCCTCACAGGAAATACTGTATATTTCTTTCAGTGTTGTTGAGTTTAGGACCGAAGAGCTAATGAAGAAAGCAGTGGAGAAGGTCAACAAGCACAACCTCAATGGACGACCCCTAAAAGTGAAAGAGGTAGGTCAAAGCAAGAATGACAAGAATAACGACTGGCCACAAAGCGATCAACATGTTCGTTGACGATTCTCCTGTCTCATATTGACTTGCTTGTTGTTAGGACCCTGATGGTGTGATTGCTCAGAGAGAAATCAACAAGACTCAAGGTGGAGGACATCCAGGAGGCCATGGTGGAATGGGCGGTATGGGAGGAATGGGGGGAATGGATCGCATGAACATGGATCGAATGGGCCCTGGACCAAATGGCTCCATGGTCAACATTCCTCCGAGTCTGATGAACAACCCCAACATCCCCAACGAGGTCATCCACGGTCTCCAGGCTGGCAGGATTGGCAGCACCGTCTTTGTGGCTAATGTGAGTTTTCCAAAAAAAAAAAACACAATTTAATTCAGTGATAATTAAAAAAATTAAGATTTGAGAAATTATAGCTAGTACATAATTGGTATTTTTGTTTAATAATATGACTAATGGTTTTAGCATTACCCATTACTGTAAAGCTGTTTATCTAATCAAACGGTGTAATTGTTTTTAAAATATAGGGGGGAAACCTTTAGGTTACAAGAACTTTACCATGTCTTGCCTATGGATAAATGAGTAGCTAATCTCTAAAATTGTTTCTTGTGCCTACAGCTCGACTACAAAGTGGGCTGGAAGAAGCTGAAAGAGGTCTTCAGCATGGCGGGCATGGTGGTGAGGGCCGACATCCTGGAGGACAAGGATGGGAAAAGCAGAGGCATGGGCACAGTCACGTTTGATATGCCCATAGAAGCAGTCCAAGCCGTCTGTATCCTTTTGAAAAATGTTGGATTGGATCCCCTTTGTGTGTGAATGTTAATTCGGTAGAATCACATTGTTTCCCAAAATGTCTCTGGTACTCTTTCCTTAATGATTTCACAGCTATGTTCAATGGACAGCTTTTATTCAACAGACTCATGCACGTCAAACTGGATGAGAAATCCCTGCCAAAAGATTTTGGCCCACCTGAGAGAGCTGCTTCTGCTCTTCCCCGTAAGTGTACATGCAGCTTTCTTTTCTGGGATAAAAAGAATAAATCAACAAATGGCCTGTAAATGTTAATTAACTTCTTTTAAGCATCTTATAGGATAGTTCAGTATTATAACCACAGTATCCTTGAAAGTTGAATTTGCATCTGTGACAGCTTTGTATTGGGTGTGGCGTAAAAACACCCAGGTAGCATCAGTGAAACTTTTGCCACATAAATATCGCCCAAGTTATGGGTTAGGACTGCAAGATATGGGAGAAATGTGCGATATGATTGTTGAATATTGTGATTATGATATTGCGTTAAATATACACATTGTAAAGTGTACTCGGTTCTGCCTCTGCTGCTTTTAGCATACGGCTAAAATACAGCAACTAGCTTGTTAAGGAAATGTATTTGTTCATTGAACATCAAACTGCACACTAAAGGCCCTGGTGCTTATCGCGCAAATTGACACTGCGATGCAATTAATAAACGGTATATTGTGCGACCCTAACCCTGGTGTCACTGGGGCCTCCTGCCGTCATGAACATTTAGATGTTGATCGAGCCTTTCACACTGGTCTGCTCGAGTGCTTCCTCTGCAGTTTTGATGCCAAAGAATTATAATATAGTCTATGTACATTTGTATCCCGTTTATTTGTATTGTGTAGACTGTATTAATTCTGTACCCGTATTCTCTGCCTAGGTGGCCTGAGTGGTATCGGTTTAGGCCTGGGACCTGGTGGCCAGCCCATTGATGCTACCCAACTCAACAGAGGTGGGGGTGGAGGCGGTGGTGGAGGTGGCGGAATGGGCAACATGGGCCCTGGAGGTAATTTAGCTCCAGTTTTATTTGTTTTGTTAAAGCCCTTGAATTAAAGACTGCATTAAAATCAGTGGCTAATCATTTCTCTTGTCCCTTGTAGGAATGGATGGAATGGGCTTTGGTAACATGGGAGGTCGTATGGGAGGAGGAGGCGGCGGTGGAGGAGGAGGTGGCGGCGGCGGCGGCGGTGGTGGAGGTGGAGGAGGAGGCGGTATGTACTGAAGATTTTTAAGTAGCTTGGCCGTTACTGTATTTACCTCAACTACTGCAGTTACTGTTGAAACAAACATTCCCTCTAACTGTATCACATTAAACACTTTGCAATGATTCATGGTACAACTCAAGTCACTGCAAGATGGTTTTTAACTACATTGCCCATAACTTAACAGTAAAATGGAATGTGTATAAATCAATTGTATGTTTTAAGCACCCAAACTCAGCTTTCCGTACCCAGCCTGTCCATCTTTTTCTGCCCTCTGGCATTAAGACTTTCTTATCCTCTGTTTTAGGAATGGACAACTTTGGAGGAATTAACAACATGGAGCGTTTTGGTTCTTCTGGGATGGGCAGGGTGAACGGTAAGGAGACGTGTTCAGCTCTCCAAAGCAAGCGTGGAGCACTTTCACGTTTTGCTAGTTGTTTCTAATGGTTTCATCTCTTGCATTGTCAGAGATGGACCGTGGGATTGGTGGTGCTTTTGACAGGGAGTTTGGGCGAAATGAAATGGGAATGTCTCGCAATAATTTTGGAGAATCGTTTGAAAGAGGAATGGGTTAGTATTTCAGGATTTTGTTTAAACTTCCCCTTTAACTTCTCTGAGCCTCATCAGATGTAATGCTCTGCAGAGACTGTCGGTTTAACTGTATTTCCCCCTTCTTTTTTTTTTTCTTTTTTTTGTTTTCTCACTTTTTTATAGGAAACTCACTGGGTATGGACCGCATGACTTCTGGAATGGACCGCATGGGAGCCAGCATGGACCGCATGGCGGGGATGGACCGGATGGGCATGGACAGGATGGACCGCGGGTCTGACCTGGAAAGGCTGGGTACTGGGTTCGACCGGATGGGCTCTGGGATGGACCGGCTTGGGCCCAGTATGGACAGGCTCGGACCTGGCCTGGACCGCATGAGCTCCAGCATGGACCGCCTCGGCCCAGCTGGGTTTGACCGCTTGGGCCCGTCTGGTTTGGATCGCATGAGTTCTGGACTGGACTTTGGCTCCCCGATGGGTATGGATCGCATGAGCAACACCGGGCTCGACAGAATGTCCACCAGCTTTGACCGCATCGGCTCTTCTGGAGGAATTGACCGCTTCCCCTCCGGCGGCCTCGACCGCATGAGTTCTGGCATGGATCGGATGGGGTCTGGAGGTGTTGGTGGGCAGTTTGATCGCTCTGCTGACTTGGATCGTGGATTTGGTGGGAATTCCTTTGGCGGAGCTGGAGGACCTGGAACTGGGGGAGGAGGAGGAGGTGGCGGCGGTGGCAACGTCAGGAAGGGCTGCCAGATCTTTGTCAGAAATGTAAGTATTTATCTCCTGGGTAGTTGGCCTTAATTCTGTTGATCATTATCCTCATGTATGATTATAAACAATTTGTTTTGGTTTTTCAGCTGCCATTTGACTTCAACTGGAAGATGCTGAAGGATACCTTCAACACATGCGGTAAGAGTAATTGTGGTTTGTTAATGTATAAAATGAATTGTTTGCTACTTTAAGATGACTTCTAACATGGGTGCTCTTCCCTCTGCAGGCATGGTGCAGTATGCGGATATCAAGATGGAGAACGGCAAGTCCAAGGGCTGTGGTGTGGTTCGCTTCGACACCCCTGAAACTGCCGAGCGTGTCTGCCGGACCATGAATGGCTATCGGCTGAATGGAAGAGAAATCGATGTTAGGATTGATAGGAATGCATAAATTCTGTCTGTTTCGTCTGCCATTTAATTTAGTCCCTAATGTCCAAATACTCTGTATGATCTGATTTCTCCATCAGCATATTCATATTATATTCCCTTGGTTTGTTAGATATTTGTAACAGTGAAAATGTTATTTTAGTTTGTAAGTTGTGAAAGTGTTTTAGTTTTTGCTAGTTTTTTTTTTTTTTTTTTTTTTTTTAGAGACCAAATTTTTAATTTTTATTTTCTGTAATGCTTCACCTGTCATTGCCTTTGTTCTATAAGGTGTTTTGATAAATAAACCTCAGTGTTTGAAATGCTTGTTGGATTTATTTTTTGTGTTATTGCATTGCCTTTCAATACTAGTGGATTTTCCAAAGTTTTCTTGTGATTGATGTACTTTTTGTCGATTAGTCATGTATTAACATTTAATGATAGTTTTACTTAATGAAAAGCTTGACTATTGTAATGGGGAGACACCTATGTAGTTTAATGATGCCAGTTTAAGCAATATATGGAAGTAAAAAGCATGGGATATTATATTTGAGCTCAAGACCCCCTTTGTGGATATGGAAGTTGCAACAAACCAAGCTGTTGAGACTTGTCAAATAATGGGAATAAAAATAAATAAATCTCCCTTGTACTTTTGAGGTATACATATAAGGTTAAAATGATATTTTTGGAACTTTATTTTTAAATGTATCGACTGAAATATTTATGTGCACTATATTGTAATATTTGAAATGTGATCAATTAAATTGAAACCAAGATTTAAAAAAATTACAAAAATATATATGACAGGTCACCACCGGAAGAAGGTCACAAACATCACATTCAAGATGGCGACCCCCTTGTGTCAGTGTTACCAGGTGAGTGCGTTGGACTTTTTGCGTTAAACATCCCTATTTAAACACCCTGAAATGATAAGTGGAGAAGTGGAGAGCTTACTTTGTATATTTAAACTAGTTTCACCAGACTGGGAGTGTTGGACTTTTTTTTACCCTGACTAGACTGCTAACGTAGCGCTAGCTAGCTAAGTTAGCTCTAATACTCAGGCGTCCAGCTGGTGTTTGAACTCTGAAACGTAAGTATTTTGTAATTAAAATGTCACCGTGGGTATCTCGCTCCATATTCTGACTTTTCCCACCATGTCGTTTTATGCCGATATCTTAATTTTTAGAAGGTTTCATGCTTTTATCAACAACATGCCTCACTGAAGAGTTTGTCACGAGCGTCATTGTCAGCAGCTGTTCTTCAGTTTACTGGAGTTTGAGGTGACTTCCGGTGTCTGTCTCCAGATCTCTGTGAGAAGAGGTTTGGTGGCATTCCCTTCCTCTTACCTGCTACGTCACAACAGACCCGATGTCTACCGGATACGTGGGCTCCTCACGTGCTCTTCACAGGTACACACACCTCACATAAACTGTGTGTGACTTCCAGCTCTGCCTTCCTCTGTGGAGAGGTTTCTTTAAAATTAGGGATAGTCTTCCATCACCATATAGGTCATATGTCTATAACAATCTATATCACCACACAGCAAGTTTTCTGGTAATTTAATAAATAAATAGTCTATAGGAAATAACCAAATGGTAAAGCCAAGTTGTGTATACTCTTGAGTATTTCCTCATTACATTAAGAGCTTTGGTGCTAAATGAAAATAAGAGTTTTTCAGAAAAAAAACACACTGACTATGTTAACATGCATACGCACAAATAATCCGATTAAGACAGTTTGATTGAACTACATAAGCAGAATTCTTGGGTGTCAGGAGTTGAACAGTAAAGCTGAATTAAGACAATCCTGCACACTGCTGTTGGAAAACACTGCTACAAATTTATTTTAACCAACATTTGTATGTTTCTAGGTGGACCTTTTACACATTATTCTCCACCATTATTGTGCAAAGAAACCCCTGTCCTGCTCATTATTATCAATTTAATCTCAGTGTATGATTTCATCATGATATGATTCCATTGAAAGGGGGATGATATTTGAAAAAATTAAAGATATTGCAGGGAAAAAAAAGGCAGACTAGTAATTGCTTTTTGTATTTGGATAGTAATGTAGAACACACGCTCAGTTCCCAGTTTAATAGGTTTACCTTGCTAAACTAATACAGTCTAATACTGTTAAATTGTATCCCATTTTGCAGATATTTCAGGTATCCAGCCTACCCTCACTGATTTTTAAATTGGGTGAATAAAATACTAGAAACCCCTGTCAGTATAATGCAATACAGTTCAACAGCACCACAAACTACAGCCTCCAAAATGACCATAAAGTTGAATCAACACCTTTTTTTTTAAACAAACATTACAGCCTTCACACCCCAGCAGGTCATTAATCTAGATTTAATTGAGCTGCTCGAGGCATGCTTGGAGTAAATTAATGTTATTTGTTGTTTATTCATACCAACAAGGTGCCTCAGTCACTGCAGGTGAGGTATTTGTCCGGGGACAGAGGCGGGGACAGAGGCGGCGCCAGAAAAGGTTTCATGGGGGAGCTTCTGCACAACATTAAGCAGGAGCTAAACAAGAACAGAGAAATGAAAGACAACATCAAGAAGTTCCGGGACGAAGCCAAAAAACTGGAGGAGTCAGATGCATTGAAACAAGCTAGAAGGAAATTTGTAAGTATATGACCACACACACACACACACACACAGCATTTCTATCCATTTTATTATCAAAAAGTAGTGTTCGGTTTGCCAATGCAATGTCTATTTCCCAGAAAACGATAGAGTCTGAAACAGTGAAGACCTCCAATGTTCTCAGGAAGAAGTTTGGAAACATCTCGGAGACCGTTAGAGAGGTGAATGTGATGCGTATCTCAATCAGATGCAGCCTTTCTTTCTGATTGTCATGTAATAGATGTGCTATTCAAGTCCACCCTTACAGTGTGTGTGTGTGTGTGCGTGTGTGTGCGTGTGCGTGGACAGGGGCTAGAGGAGGTCAGTCGTTCAGAAATTGGGAAGAAAATCAAGGATGGAATGGAGGAAGCAGCCAAATCGGCCAAGACCTCAGCAGAGTCTGTCTCTAAAGGTGGAGAGATGCTGGGGAAGACCGGTGCATTCAGAGCAATATCACAGGTATGGAGTCACTGTGCTGTGGTACAGATATAGTCCAGATATATATATATATATGTCCTTGTCCACCAAATGTTAAACTGTGCTATAGTTTTTTGTTTTGCTTGAATAAACTAAGAATGTTTATCCATAGAAACATAATCCTGAGCTCTTTTAAACCATGCAGTGATAATAATAATTACAATAATGTGTCATATTCCATTCATAGAAACGGCTCAAGGTTAAGGATACATGTCTGGAAATATTAATGTACTGTAATGTGTGAATGAATACTGGAACTTATTGTTTGTTGTCCCGCCTGCTACCCGTCCGTCTGTTCTCAGGGCATGGAGAGTGTGAAGAAAGACATCGATGACCTGGGTCACACTGGCCCTTATCGGCCTCCTGCAAGACTCAGGAAGAGGAGCGAGTTCTCCTCCAAGGCGGATGACGGCAAGGTCTTCGAAGCCAACAAGTACGTGAGTGCCCTCTGCTTTTCCCCTGACACCGTAAGAGGACCGCTTCTCAGGTTCAGAGATGGCTGATGCATCATTTATGGCTTTATACAGTCTAGTCATTGTTACTACAAATACAGGAATTGAAACCAACGCAGAGCTGGAAATCATCACAGTTTGCAGAGATAAGCAAAAAGAAACCATACTGTGGTTTGGAATAGGAGGGAGAATTCTCAAAGCTGAACCTTCATAGTATTCCTGATGTTTCCTTTACATTTAATTCATTGTAATTGCCGTAAATACGTCTCCTTCCTGGGTTAATATGGTTAAATGTGACGGTCAAGAGGAACACCAGGCTCCCTCAGCTCGCAGTTTCAGCATTTATTTTGTGTGTTTGTTCTTCAGGGAAGCGATGGGTGTGACGCTCCACAAAGACTCAAAATGGTACCAGCAGTGGAAGGACTTCAAAGACAACAATATGGTCTTCAACAGTAAGGACAAACTTTTTCTTTCTGTCTGTCTGATACAGTTAAATTCCTTAGTTTGCAAGAGTTTTGGGGGGGGGGTGCACCTCATTCAGGTCGACACACATGTCAGCATTCACCCATTCATACAGAGTGCCACGTGCTCATCAGTAGTGATACACACTCACACACACACACTCACACACCGTTGAGGAGCACTTTGGGTTCAGTATTTGGCCCAAAGACTCCTGAGCCACAGGAGGGGCTGCTATGGGATTAGGTGTGTTACACAAGGGTGCATCACGGTGGTGATTTAGTCCATATTATGCACATTATTATTATTATTATTATTAGGGATACAACGTTGATGATTTATAATTGTTTGGGGAGGTGAAAGAAATGACCTGTTTTTAATGGCACAAAGTAGACGGATTTGCAGCTATGTAGGTTTCCATAGCTGTTGCAGCATCAACACTTTTTTACTCCACCATAAATAAGGTTGAATACTGTGAACCAGTACACCAGTTTTCAGTAAGAGGATACATCTATTGGCTGGTTTGAGTGGTAACGTGTGACTTCATCACTGTGCCTGCACAATAACTTACACAACGTAAAATAAGCCACCTGCAGCTCTGCGGCGCCACAAAGTACAAGTTCTGTTTAAAGGCTGCAGGGGTGAAGGTGTCCGGGGACAAAGTTTTTGCACCATCGCCCCACCCTGCTGAATACATCTACGTTGTATTTTTCTATTTATGTATTGGAATCATACGCTCCATCAATCACCCAGCAGCGATGCACAACAGCTTTTTGCTGAGTCTCAGTTTTTACCCTTTTTATTCCTCATTGTTTTACCAGCGGGCCCTGTGGAATTTCATATTGTTGACAGAAAACAATACATCTAATCTCGGTATATGAACTTACTATGAATCTTTGAAGGATTTGCTGATCCCATGGAATATTTTTTTTCGTGTGTGGAGGAGAACTTAACATCTAACGTGTTGGCATTCTTTCGTTGACCGCAGGGTTCTTTGAGATGAAGATGAAGTATGATGAGAGTGAGAACGCCCTCGTCAGAGCATCTCGTGCCGTCACCGACAAGATGACTGACATTATAGGTGAGAGACCTTTGGTTTGACAGTCTGCATTAATCACGCTGAGAGGTCGAATCGAGCTATAACAGAAAATTAAAGTTATGTTTTGGATTCTGAAAAGATTTCCCAGCTGTGATGAGTCCTGTGGTAAAAAATAAAAAAGGTTTCTGTAACGCACCTCGCTCAAATCTCCTCAGCTATTTGCACAAGCTCATCCTTTTACAGCCAAAACGTCACCTTAGATGCATCACAAAACCCAAACAACTAAGCCTTAAATACAAATTAATTACTACGCGTTAACTGCTGGACTCTGGACCAAGACTGGCGTGTTCAGCGTGGCCAAAAAAAAACCCCATCGACCTTGGTTCCCAGTTGATTGGACCTTCGATTCCTGAGTTATGAAGAGTGACGGCTGAGGGGCAGGGACAGCGTTAGGGTTAGGTATAGGCATGATCCTCGTATAACTCCAGAACGGTGAGTGGTACAGCCTTCACATTTGGTGTGTGTAATGGTCTCCTCCCTCTGCTTATGTGTAGCGAGTTTGGCCCCGCTAGCTTCTTCCTTTCATATAGCTGTCATTGACCCCCCCCACTCTCTAAGACCGTAGCGCCTCACTGAACGCAGGGCGAATGTCTCCCTAACGGCCTAACCCTATTTCATCAAAATTCCATCCTAATTTTTGGCAACGAAAGTAACACTGTTAAATACATGTAACTACCACAGTATCGTCGTGCGTTTGCTAAATGCCGTGTGCTTCCTGTCCGTGTTTTAGGTGGGCTGTTCTCTAAGACGGAGATGTCTGAAGTACTAACAGAGATTTTGAAGGCGGACCCATCCTTTGACAAAGATTCTTTCCTCAAGCAGTGTGAACGAGACATCATCCCGAATATACTGGAGGTGTGTTGGGCCGCAAACAACCTGGCACCAGTGTCTGTGTAATGGAGTCATGGGAGGAATTACAGTAGATGTAATTAGGATTTTGTGACGTACAAATATAAAGCGTAGGCCGACCTCTGTCATCGGGCCTTGATTTTCTCTTTCAGATGCATCCAGGAAGTTTTTTTTGTTTTTTTTTTAAAGCTGATGTTTGCTCTGTGTCCTCGCAGGCGATGATCAGAGGGGAGCTGGAGGTACTGAAGGACTGGTGTTATGAAGCGGTACGGCCTTTTCTCACACGCTCGCTCTGAGCTTCAACTGCTAAAAACACAGATCCCATACGTTTTCCTTTGTTGCTGATCCGTACAGACAGCAGTAAGACCTTCCTCGGAGCACATTGGTGACATCGGCGCACATATTGGAAATGTTTAGTCATCATTTTACCGTCTTTTTCTTTATGTTGTTGTGTGTAGACATACAGCCAGCTGGCACATTCAATTCAACACGCCAAGACCATGGGGTTTCATCTCGACTCTAAGATCCTGGACATCGACAACGTTGATGTAAGTTTCTCCAGACGACACTACACAGGACTTACACTGCACAACAATCAGGTCATGCTGAATCACAGCTGTCAGTAGGCAGGTGTTCAAAACGCCTGGACACAGCTGGTAATCTAAAGATAGTTGCTGGTTGCAATGTTTTTACAAATGAACAAACCCACATTGTCATAGAATAGAAAAAGACATTTAAGCATTAATAGATGCTACTAATATTACTCTTCTCTCTTTTTTTTATTGTCCTTGCATGCTTTGTTTTCATACATCAACACTCGGAGCCTTTTTAATGCACGGCAACAGTTTTGCTCTGATTTTGAACAGTTTGTGGTTTTATGCTGATCTACAATTTTTCTAAATATGCAAAATCAAAAGTTTACAGCCAAGCCAGGCAAAGTTCAGTGTTGTCAAACTTTTTTCTGTATCTCGTGTTTGGCGAGTTCTATTCTCGGACTGTGTTTAGGTCCTCGCTGTCTCTTATCAACCGCAACTTCTGTATTTTTAGTTTAATGCTTGAATGCTTTGAGTAAAGTATGTATGTGTGTATCTCCGACTGCAGTTGGCCATGGGGAAGATGATGGAGCAGGGTCCGGTGCTGATCATCACCTTCCAGGCTCAGTTAATCATGGTGATCCGAAACGCCAAAGGAGAGGTGGTGGAGGGAGACCCCGTAAGTCACACGCACACACGCCAATCAACAAGCACTGCTTTGATTTGCTAGAATCTGCAATATGATAAAAGCGAAGAGCATTTAAAACATTTCCTAATAACAAATGTTTTGGAACGTCTTTTATAAATGATGCACCAAGAGAATGTTATGAGACAATTGAGCATTTTATTAAGATCAACAACCCAGACTGAAGCTTTATTGGTTGTAAATCAGCCGTATTTTGCTCTCGGGCTCCTGCGGGACACCTGTGATGGTAAAGAGGTCAAGGTATCCACTCTCTACCATCTGCCCAGTGCTCAGATTAAAAGACTCCTGCAAGAGGATTAATGGTGGATGCAGTGTTTTTATCAGCCGGGATCCAAATGTGTGGACATGAGATGACAGACTCTTATGGACGACAGTATGACATGTCTCCTACAGCCAGCGCCCCACAGAACTTTAAATCTTTTTCCACATTCAGAACTTTCTTGGTTTTTAGAGACAAATGTGACATCGGACTCGGCTAACTCAAAAATAATGTGAGCAACCTCTCTGGGTAGCTGAATCCTTCTCACTACACATCGTTTTCTCCTCAGACCGACACGCATATAAAACCCAGCAAGGCCAACATAAGCTTCCCAATTTTGACATTTACATTAAATACACTTACACTTACATTTAAATGTCTCCACTGTTCATAACTAGACTTATTATTATAATTATTATACTGTTAACAGGGATCAAGAAGAACTGAACAGTTGAGACTCACCGTCTGTTTCTCCTCCTGCAGGACAAGGTGCTGAGGATCATGTACGTGTGGGCTCTGTGTCGGGACCAGGAGGAGCTCAACCCAAACGCTGCCTGGAGACTACTTGACATCTCCGCCTCGAGCACCGAACAGATCCTCTAAGACTCTTTAATACGCACAGAGAGAGAACATGCTGCACCAGATGGAGCCCTGGAGCATGGAGACGAGGGACGGACAAACGGGACTCGCTTCACACCAGAAGTATTGTGGAGTAGTGTTACTAGGGTTACTTTCTCTTTTTTTTAAAAATTTTTTTCTTTTTTTTTTTACTACACTGGCTGTGGGTTCAATCACTGAAATCTCTTGTTTTCTTTTGAGTGTCTTGCCCGTGATTTCTGACCGTTCCTCTGCCTCACACTAGGCGGCGCTATACTACCAACAACTCTCATTGGAACTGCACGGTGCAGGGAAACCACTGTCTGCACTTGAGGGATACACTTGGGTTGTTCAACTTGGGTTCAGCTCTTTTTACTATGAGTATGAAAGAGAATGTGTACATCAGGACAGCTGATTTTGGGGACTGAGCAGGTTGATGTCGACCTGTAAGAACTCCCCCCCCCCACCACCACCACCACCACCTCTGTCCCTCGCACTCTCTCTCTTCCTCATCATGGTGATGTTGTGGCCAATCGGTGCTTTTTCTAGATCCATGTTTGTATAATATTTGTCCACTGTAGTTGTTAAAATGTGTGAAAGTTTATTTATTGTGAAAAATAAAGATTACTCCCCCCCCCCCACCCCCCCCCCCCTTTTTCTTTCACACTAAAAGACCTTTTTAAAAATACATTTCTACCAAGTATTTTTAACTTTCTACCCTGCTAATGGTTACGGTTCTTTTCTGTTCTGGAGGATATCACGTGATTCCTTCTGGGGCAGTTGCTAATTACTATATTTTTAATTAAATCCTCGAGTGGGATTTCAGCCGTCGCCATATTTCCTTCTGTTTCTGAGTGAGTTCATACGGCCGTGTTTCAGGAACAGAGCCCTCGCTTGTATTGAATGAAATGTAGCTGCCTGTTTGTAAACAGGATTGTCATGAGTGACACATGAAGACGATCATTTAGACTTTAACACCATGTGTCATCACACTGCACACCAGAGTCTCCCCTCTGGGACTAATAAAACAAAGAATAAACGGCCATTTCACCAATAATCTCTTTGATTAGTCACCACGTGTCCATGACGGGGTTAGAGGTTTCCCCCTGCAAACTGTCTGCACGTCTTCTAGAAATCCTCTGCTGTCTGCACATATATCTCACTGACACCTTTAGTGTGAAGAGCTTCACTGACATTTGGATTCACGAGGAGGACAATTACGCCTCATTACAGGCGTATTTTATGTACAGATTCCGATTTGTTAGAGACAATATTTTATATAATGTCACTGAGATTCTGCAGCTAACAGATTATTTTTCATTATTTGACGATTATTTTCTGGATTAAAATGTCGGAAAATAGTGAAAAATGTCCAGTTTTCTCAAAGTCCAAGGGTGATGTCTTTAAATGTCTAATTTCATCATTCCAAAACCAAAAATATCCCCTTAAATATATGATATAAAACAGAAATCTCTATATTTGAGAGGCCATTTTTGCATGAAAAATTACTTTGAACGATTAATCGATTATCAAAGTAGTTGGATATTTCTTTTTTTTCCGATTGACTAATTGTTGAAGCTCTACTCAGATTGTAGTTTGCAAACAAAGCTGCACCACATTGAGACTTTTTCTCCTTATCAAGCCTGCAACTTGCCCCATGTCCACTCTGTGTGATGTCACCGCCTCAATTAAGATGTCCAAACTTTTTTTCTTTGTACCCATCTACTGGTCCGTTTCACAATGTTATGTTCTTGAAATAGAAAATGTAATCTGGGCTGGATCCCCTCAGGAGGGCCTCTGTGCTCCACTCAGAACATGTTCCACTTACAATGTGTCCACACAGCTCAGTACAGAGTTGCCAGCTCTCACGCTGCAGGATTGATTACAGCAGCCTTGGGGGAGAAGGAAAGAGGGAGTGGGGAGGGGGGGTTGGCATGTTATATACACCTGCATGTGTGTACTGTAGGTCCGTCTGTGCACGCAGACCAGTAGCTCCACTGTTCCACGGCTGTCCTGGATGATGGATCCTCCCTGTTGCTGAGTAGCGCTGAGGTTGCAGCTCCCCAATGTAGTGTTCATCGCTCAGGATGTATCCCCGTAACACACACACACACACACACACACACACACACACACACACACACACACACACACACACACACACAGGTATTCAGAGGAGCCACCCTGGAGAATCCACTACTAGGGGAATGTAGTCAGCTGGATCCTATCAGGAGATCTGACTCCCACATTTTTACATTGAGTTGACTTTAGATTGATTTCCGTACTGTTCCTCTCCAGCAGTCTGATAATCAGTTTGCATCGACTATAAATATTGAGTCACCTTTAGTATTTGTTGGATATTATTTCAGCCGGAGCTGTTTTGAAAAGTGCTTCTTGTTGGTGCATCTGTGGTGCTGGGTGACGGATGTGTTGTGGGAACATCTACACGCGTGTGACTAAACCTGGATACTGTATAAAAAGAAGAATCTAATTTGGTATTATCTTGCCTTTTAGTTTTTTTTTTAATTATACAATTTTCATATGCAGCTTACCTGCTTCCACGTTTACAATTCATGACAAAGAAAATCTGCAATAAGAATTCCAAACTAACTAACAAAAACTGGAGTAAATGCAGTAAAAAATACATATATATCTTGAATTTGAAGGTTGCTGCTTTAATGCTCAAGTAGATGTTTGTGTACCTGAGACACATGAATGAAAGTCAATTGATTGAGCTTCCAACAGTGATTTGACGTAATGAAAATGTATTTTCACAAAAGTCTGGATGCCTGAAAAGTAGGGGAAGCTTATGTAAAGAATATCGAAATGAGAAACAAATATGCAAACAAGCAAAAACATTTATGCTCCTATAAACTACCACCCTCCCAAATAATCCCCAGATTCAAACTTTAACTACAAAACTAATGTCTTACCTACTTCAGTCTCCAGAAAGATCCTCTGCTCACACAGACATCCTCTCTTTGGAGGTTTCCCTCGTCTCACTGACGAACGACGACGATGAGCGCCTCCAACCACGCGCATGTGTCCACACATGCACACGTGGGCAGGGAACACTTCTCTGCAGGGAACACGAACGTCACACACAAGAGCAAAGAAGGTAACAGCCATGCAGCGGGCCAAGCGGGGGCTCCTCTCACGTGCACAGCATGTGTCTTTCCCCAGACACACACACACACACACACGGATGTGGTGCTTGATCAAGGCCCTAGGAAGTAGGGCAGAAGTGTCACATAGACTCTCGCACTTGACGGGTGAGTGCTGACATCCCGTCGTGGCCCGGGCCCCCGGTTGGACTAACGGGCAGAGTGACGGCTCAGGAAGGAAGAAGTTGGAACAGAAAAGTCACACGTCCTAAAACACCATCACTGTGGAGGCAACGCGCAACAATGTGGCAGGACACCTTTAAGTCTATTGAAAGGTGTTAAAGGCGCTCCCATATTTTTTACAAAGCCGTAACAGTAACTGACTGTTCCCCACCACTTATTGTTATCATCAAACTAATTTATGACTTCATAATCTCAGAGAATATTCAAGTTTTTTTTCTCCTATATTTACGACTTTAATCTTGTAAATTCAGATTTTTTTTTTTCTCCCCCTGAATATTACCACCCTCTCCCACTCCCATCATTTATTTATTGCCCGTGAAAAAGAAATGAAAGTTGGGACGATAAGGAGATTTTATTTGGTTTCACTTAATAATAACGGGCTGCTCGTATTAATGCAACCACAACAGCAAAAATAAAACACATTTTTACTTTTCCCTCCAGATGGGCTGAAGCTCAGCCTTGTGCACGTCCCTGCTTACGATTCATCTTCATATCACAGATGGACATTTTCTTACACATGTCTTGTGTCTCTCGCCTGTCAGACGTCCTTTTATTTAACATCCGCCCCGTTTCCTTCCCTGTCATCCGTCTGATGCTCCATTAACGATGCTGTCCTTGAGCTGCCCTGGGACCCTTTTCTCTAGTCCTCCTTCCATCCAATTAAAAACCACACAGGTTAATCCAGTATCTGATTATATCAAATAGTAGAAGCAATATGGTGGAAATAACCATCCTACCCCGCTGAGCGCCAAAGAAGGAAACAATTTTATGCATCAGATTCCAAAGGACTTAATGCGACATGACATTGTTCTTTCTTCAACAACAACTCTGTGATAGGAAAGAGCTCGAATGAAGGTCAGCAAAGTCTGTACCTGTGTGTGTGTGTGTGTGTGTGTGTGTGTGTGTGTGTGTGTGTGTGTGTGCTGGACAGAGGTCAGGTGGGGTCCTTTCTCCTCCTGTACAGAAACTGGAGGCACTTTTTTAATAAAAAAAAAAAGCAGGAGCAGGTTTGATACACTGAGTGATGAGCTTGGTGGAAGGCAGATGTGGGTAATTAGTGGTAAGACAACATCTCAGATACACACATTTCTGTAGTTGGTACACAAATTCTTTGTATTTTGGATAAACTAAATGAAAAAAAATCATCTTTGCTCATTGAACACGATGTTTCATGTTTTCCTGAACAATTTCTTGTTTTTTTTCCTCAAGCATAATGTGACAAAAAAAAACAAAAAAGGTGGAGTAGCTTCTGGACGGTGCAGTAATAGATCTTTGAGGCTTTTGTTTGGGGATATTGCCTCACATTAAAATATCATTTTTCTTGAAAAGGTTATCCTGCTCATCTTTTCATAAAGCTACCCCCTTTGTTATTGCAACTTTAACAGTGTTTGGGATCTAATATTGAGGAGCTTTTTTAAAAAATGTTCTTATTTTTTTGTCTTCCAATGAAAGTCAGTGGTCAACACATCCTTATCTCGTCCTCATATATCGCTCCAGTCCCATAACACAGGACAGAATGTGGACATGTGTTGCCAAAAAAAAAAACAACTTCACCTTTAATAAAATTGAGAGGGAAGGAGATAGAGAAATGGGAGAAAAAGAGAGACAAAAAGGGAAGTGAGGTAGAAGGATTGACGTGTGTCCAGATAGTTCTTGTAAAGCATTGGAAAGCAGGCAGCACATTTATGGAGGGTCAGATGTGCCTGTTCAGCAGTAATAGGCAGTGAGAGAGCTCTAACCAGTCCCCTGTCTCACCCTACCATGCACGCCCAGAGACCAGCAGGACGTGGAGGACGTGCTGGAGCTCCCAGGCCCGACATTATGGCTCTCACCCTGTGTGTCTGCATGCGTTGGTGCTGATAAATGCTCACTCTGCGTAGGCACAGACGGGTTACTCCAGGTCATGAAACAGGCTCTTTTTTTTTTTTCTTTTCTCACATATTCACTTCAGCTCCCTCTCTGCTCTTCCGTCCGTCTCTCTGTCACTTCAACCTTCAACTAAAGACGTTTGCAGGTCTTTGGGAGTAATACTGCACATGTGAAAACAAAGATGTGTGAAGCCTTTTGCGGCTCCAGAGGGAGCTGCACACAATCTCCGGAAGCTAGAAGTATTTTTTTCGGGTGTATGACTATAACTTTCTCATTGGGTGGAATAGGCGCCATCTTCGAGTCCCGTCTCATAAAACATCCACGGGCTAGTAGCTCGAAGCTACTGTAGCCGCTGCTAGCATCACACAATCGGACATCTCCAGCCGAACTTTTAGTTAAGTAGCATTTCGGTTGATGTCGGCAGCAGGTTTTGACAAGGAAAAGCATTTAAGCCTGCAATAAAGAAGACGATATCTCCATTTCTGCTGCATTAATATTTATATTTCTTGGTTAAAAAAAATATAGAAAATAGCCTACTGTGAGTCCGACAATGTTGTAGGAGTGTAATGCTAAATGGGGGGATAACTTTTTACATGTTGCAAACGTATTTCAAATATTCAGATAAGGAGATCAGCATCTGATCAACAGACGTCAACAATATAAACAATATAATGTAAAGAGATATTAGCAAGAACATCTCAAATACCCTCTATGTCAGTCTCTCTCTCTCTCTGTCTGTCTCTCTGTCTGTCTCTGTCTCTGTCTGTCTCTGTCTGTCTGTCTCTCTCTCTCTCTGTCTGTCTGTCTCTCTGTCTCTCTGTCTCTGTCTGTCTCTGTCTGTCTGTCTCTCTGTCTGTCTCTGTCTCTCCCTCTGTCTGTCTCTCTCTCTCTCTCTCTCTCTCTCTCATCCTTTTCAATCTCTCTCTGTCTATCTCTCTGTCTGTCTCTCTCTCTCTGTCTCTCTCTCTGTCTGTCTCTCTCTCTCTGTCTCTCTCTGTCTCTCCCTCTGTCTGTCTCTCTCTCTCTCCCTCTGTCTGTCTCTCTCTCTCTTTGTCTCTCTCTCTGTCTCTCTTTCTCATCCTTTTCAATCTCTCTCTCTCTCTCTCTCTCTCTCT
>CALSBV010011200.1:8043217-8066029 GCA_943590825.1 Bovichtus diacanthus | reverse complement strand
CTCACTCTCCCTCTCTGTCTCTCCCCTCACTCTCCCTCTCTGCTCTCTCCCCTCACTCTCCCTCTCTGTCTCTCCCCTCACTCTCCCTCTCTGTCTCTCCCCTCACTCTCCCTCTCTGTCTCTCCCCTCACTCTCCCTCTCTGTCTCTCTCTCCTCTCTCTGTCTCTCCCCTCTCTCTCTGTCTCTCTCCCCTCCCTCTCTCTCTCTGTCTCTCTCTCCTCTCTCTGTCTCTCCCCTCTCTCTCTGTCTCTCTCCCTCTCTGTCCTCCCCCCTCTCTCTGTCTCTGTCCCTCTCTCTCCCTCTCTGTCCTTCTCCCCCCCTCTCTCTCTCTCGGTCTCTGTCTCCCCCCTCTCTCTCTCCCTCCCCCCCTCTCTCGCTCTCTCCTCTTTGTGCCCCCACCCTCTGTGCTCAGCATATCTCTCAGTATCACGTTTGTCTAAGCGAGCGTCCCGGCCCCCGCTCGATCCAGACGGGTGAGCAGGTAAAAATGGTTTGGGTATTGCGTTTCCTCAAAGATTTGAAACCGGGTCCGCCGGGGGAGATTGTGATTTTAGATAATTGATGAGGCTCCTCAACACTTTGTCTTTCCCTCCATCATGTGAGCCAATGAATGAAGGGGGTCAACGCGTGAGCAAATGACCCACTGTAACAGTGAGTGATGCGACGCGGTATCAGTGTTTATAATCGTGCATTCATTACTGCTAATGTGGCCGTAATGACACCATAATCAGCTTACTAATTGAGTGTCATTACAGGGGACGCTGGTGCTGTGTTCTCCCCGCAGATGGCTTATGTCACTGTCACTGTTAATTATTGATCAAAGGGTGGTAATAATCACATTGTATGCTGAAATGAGGAAGGACTTACTTAATCTTCTCCTCATGGTCCTGTATTAGGGACATATTTGGACAATTATCTCAATGCTTTTCTAACCAGATGTCTCTCATTCTTTCAGGTGGTGAGTTAAAAGACTCTGAAACCAGGACGTCGAGTCTGCATTCAACAGACCGAAGATAAAACTGGTTAAAGCCCCTTTTTCTGTCTCCACTGACGACTTCTCAGAAGCCTCATTTTTCTACCTCTTGTTGTTGCTCTTGTCAAAAGAAGAAAAACCTTCTGACGGCTCCGACCCGCTTATCACGCTCCAACAAGCCGCTGTGAAAAAGGGGGAAAACGTCCCAGGTGGCCGGCAACGTCTCCATGTGATGCACCGTTTTATATTCAGGGCCACTGACCTCCTGGTCTAATTAGCAAAACGCACACAATGTATGCAGACCGACACACACACACACACACACATGCTTTGGATAGTTTTGTGTCTCACCTAAACAGCCTGTAACCAATCACTCATCGAGAGTGAGAAAACAATACTTACATTTCCAGAGAGCTTCATCTCACTGTTTGGTCACTTACTCAAAATGCGTGCTACTAAAAAAAAAAGTAGTCCACGTTAATTAAAAAGTGTGTGTGTGTGAGTATGCATGTGTGCCTGTGACATTGACAGCGCAGATAAGAGACAGGCCTCTCTGCATCATGTCACTTCGACTGACCTAGATTTGTCTGAAAAAAAATTAAATTGCCAGCAGAGGAAGACGTGTGCGCGAGAGATCAGAAAACACATCTCAGATAAAAACACAACACTCAATGACCTTGAAGATTGTTCCGCGGTCTTCCTTTCTTGTTCCCTCCCTGGCCGCCTAACTTCGCCCGACAAACAGCGAACACCATAGAAAAACTTGCAAACCGCCTTCTTATCAATCATAATCAAAAAGTCCAGTCTCCAGTTTGGCCTTCTTCTTCTTCTCCTTCTCCTTCTTCTTCTTCTTCTTCTGCGTCACACCTCATGAACACCTTCCCATCCTTCTCCGCACCTCCTCCCGTAACACTAACCATCAAGTCAGTGTGTAAGCCCTGCCTACGGGCCCCTTGGAGGATGAACGATGTGCCCACACTCGACTACGAGTTGCTGCTGTCCCCGGCCAGCTCCTCTCTCCCCGGCAGTCCTGGCGGGGGCAGCAGCAGCCCCCCTCTGGCCTTGGTTGGCGTGGACAGTGAGCAGCGCACCGCCATGGCCTTCGTAGGCCTCCTCATGCTCTTCCTGGTCTTCCTGCTGGTCAGGTGCTTCAGGATCCTGCTGGACCCCTACAGCCGTATGCCCGCATCATCCTGGACTGACCACAAGGAGGGGCTGGAGAGGGGCCAGTTCGATTATGCACTGGTGTAGGGTGACGTGCAAAGACGGATATTTCATTGCACACGGACAGAGTCTTTAAGAGCAATTTGGGTGTGGAACTGGACTGTACCAACGCATTATATAGTGAATACTCTCTGACGGGAGGGTTTGCCCGATGTTGGCGTATGCCTGGTTTTATCACTGTGTTGCAGCCTGTGTACTGCTGTAAATATGAGGCTGCAGGATAGGGTGACCAGGCACCTGGGAAAATTCGGGACAGTCCCGAATCCTGTCCAGGTTGTCCCTAAAATTAGACCAAACACAAGTTTTTATAAGGCATTGCAGAATAAAATATCGGCCGCACCCGGGAGCTGTTATATACGTTGTGTACAAGAATTGCGACTGTTTTCTTTTGTTGTTGCCGTGTACAGGATTGCCGCAAATTGATAAACAACTACGCATAGCTGTGACGTTGTTGAATTCAAACATTTATGGTGGGAAATGAAAACACGGTGCCCCGGGAGCTGGTGAACATCCAGGAGGAGGGGGCAGGGAAATGCACGAGTGTCATTGCTGCCTTAGGAGATCCAAACAAAGCATTTGCAAAGTCTGCCGGACAGAATACTACTATTATTACTGCTGTTCGTACACACTGGATGTAATGAAATGGAACCCAACTCCCCTGTCCCGAATTTCAGCCATTCTCACCTGGTCACCCTACTGCAGGATGTTCTGTAAGCGTGACAAGTTCAGTTCCACAACATGCACAGAGATGTTGGACCACGAAGGACAGAAATAATGAGCTGCACAGCTGCCTTAACCTGACCTATCCCATCGAACATGCTACAACATCACCTTAGGGCTTTCCAGACTCCAGACCTTGCCAGTATTAAAACGTGTTTTCCGGGAGATTGCCTAGTTTATAACCTCGAAGCTACATTTTTGATGATAACTCTCGACATGCAGAACACAAGCAGAACTTAAAGGGGACATATGATGAAAAACTCACTTTTGCAGTGCCTGTGCACAGACGTGTGGGCATCTGGAGCGTCTCTCCGCCCTCAAGAAATAAGACAACTGTCCGGTTTCTGCGGGCCGCCTCAGTTAGAAAACATGGGACTCACTTGTCTCCACTTCCTATGTCACACGCAGGCTCATTAGAATATAACGAGTATCTCCACCCACGGCTTGAGAACTACTTTTGCTAATTTTTCTCGCAAGCCAATCAGAGCAGACTGGGCTTCTCTTAAAGAGACAGGCGCTACAACTGTGTTTCAGACAGAGGGTGAACACAGGTCTATGGAGACAGACGGTATGAGAAAGACAAAGGTTTTTTTTTGAACATTAAAGCATGTACACATCTTCTAGTAGAAACCCCAAAATACACGAGTACAAACCTTAAGAAAGGGCATGATATGTCCCCTTTAAATGAAGGCGTTTACACATAAGCAGATGCCCCTTTAACAAACCAATGTCCATCGTGAAGCATCAGAGTGTGAAGTGCTGATCGAGGAGTCCTCACTTTTCTTATTGGGACAACGATCCTGGAGCAGCACTGCAGTTTCAGATGCTTTTTAAGCAGGTAGTTTGTGTCTCCATAAATAATGTCTTGCATAACGTTTTGCG
Organism: Bovichtus diacanthus; assembly: GCA_943590825.1. Classification (NCBI taxonomy): domain Eukaryota; kingdom Metazoa; phylum Chordata; class Actinopteri; order Perciformes; family Bovichtidae; genus Bovichtus; species Bovichtus diacanthus. Next base: position 8,062,230 of record CALSBV010011200.1, on the reverse strand, counting down.
TGTCACTGTGTCCGTAAATGAGAAGCCATATTGAAACTATAATATCTTATTACTTATTACCGCAAGTAAAGTTTATGTTCACTGGTTGTGTCCTTTTGCTTAAGTCAGGTTTGCAAAGTGGTGATGAAGCAAACCGCAACCTTTAGGCAAAAGAAAGCTTTATTTTTCTATTCTTGACTCAAGTTTGGGAGTCTCCTTTTTGCTATCTTTCTGTCCTCTCCCTGCGTCAACCTTTAGACTGTGGATTTTTTGAGGTAGTCATGCAGCCACGTCTTAGGAGGCAGAGCAGGTAGCTTTGTTTTTCTTGTGTTTTGTAATTACGTATTTTTCGGACTATCTGCTTTGTTTTTGATACACGTGTGGAGGAAAAAAAAAAAAAGAAAATAAAAGACTTCTTCCTAATTTCCACTGGAAATGAAATAAATGAATAAATGATTGCTACTTATTTCGTCACATTGTGTCACTTTTGTAAGACATCTACACATTCGCCCCTGGGAGGAAAGAATAACTCAGGACGCAAGACTTAAAAATATAACCCACAATACTTTATTGCCGTTAATGTCACTGGACAAAAGTTTACAATATTATGTGAATCACTCTAATTTTACAGACTGCCATTTGGTGTTATAAATCTTTGGTTTTTGTCTTTGCACATTCAGCATATTAAAAGATGTTCCATGATGGCTGATTGATTTATTGATCGTCGAGCTGGCAGACGTGGTGCGACTGGATGATTGTCATTTCAGCTTTCAGCTGGACTCTGGTGTCGACGAGCGTCGAGGAACGTTCAGACCGAATCAGGCTCCTTGTTCTCTAAAGTACAACATGTTTCAACGCTAGCAGGTGGTGACGCCGTTGTTTCAAGTATGACACTGAAGCAGAGAAGCGACACGCTGCCCTTTTTTTTTTTTTTTTTTTTTTTTTTTAAACAAAGTGGCAAATAAAAGAAACAAAATTACAAACTGACAATAAAGATACAAAGTATACAAAGATTCCCAGGTTAGAAAAATGGTTATGTATTATACACATTACAGGCTGTGGGACAGTGCAGCAACCTTGACTGTTAGGAGGAAAAGATTCAGCGCCATAGATCCTAGCCGGAGATCCGTATGGCATCGTACAGACAGTGTAAGCTTGTATGAGATAATATATGGGAATGTTAATTATCTTTATATGGATGTTTGGATTTTTTGCTGAGGGCTGATTTGACTGGTGACAGTGGTTTCAAACAATGCAGTCAGTCAGAAGCAAACACGACGCTGCATTTGCATTTTTTTTGTGTTGGATTTCCTTCTTTTTTTTATTAAAAACGAAGTCGACGGCACATAAAACGCCTTCGATCTTGGGTTTACTGTGAGTGTTTGTTTTGGCAGCCTTGACATTTAAAAAAAAAAAAAAACAACCCCCATCTACATTTCACTTAAAAATATACAATTAAATTTTTCAAGAAGCGAAGTTTGATAATATTGTTTTTTTTTTTTTTTTTCAGCACCGAGACAATACGAAAGACAGACACACACAACAACACATCCTAAAAAGAATTATTTTGCAATCTAGATTCAAGACTGCACTTCCTTTGTACAGCGTACGAGATGGCATTATCTAGCACCGTTTTTCTCTTTGAGAGAAAAAGAAAAAATCTTGAGAAAATGAAAGATGACCTGACTTTAGTTACAGCTTAGGTTAACATGTCATGTATCTTTGAGGCCGTAGTCAGCTGCGTGTAAACGAGGCTCAGACCTTTAGACACCGAGCTCACGGTAAAGAAAAAGAAGTCAGATAAAAGTCCGCTTATAGTCGAGTTCAGCCTCCCAACACCGGAAGCCTTTATGTTCAGGAGTTTGTTTTAAAAAAAGAGACTTTGGTCCAGAATCAGTGCTCCTGAAATCCTAACCCCTACGAGGACAAACACAAACGTGACCTGATCTGTCTTCTTTTAAGTCTACGAGCTACCAGCCGGTGTGTTCCCTGCTCACGATGGATGCTGAGCGACACCCTCTTCTGTCCATACTCGCTGAGAAGTACTGAGGTAACCAAACGTGACCGCACACACACGCAAATACGCGAATCCCTGCTTGACAAAAGTCTGTTACATCAGAGTAGGACGCAGCGTTTTTCTCGTCTGAAAATTGGTTGCCATCCAGCTATAAACACGGACCGCTATGGACTAAAGAACCTGAAATGCTGCGTTAAATGTTGCAGTCCTTCGTGTTAACATTTTCCAAACAGCACAAATACATTAAACGACACACTGAAATACTGAGCGGGGGCGGACGCGACGAACCTTGTTCCCCCGGTGTTGTAATTTTTATTCTCCCACCGAGATCACAGAGAGGTGAGAGAGTCCTCGGACCAGCATGACGCCCCCCCAACCCCCAACCCTAATCAGCCTAATCATATCACCTCTTCAGAACATGAATAACCGCGTTACCACACTTTTGGCCACTCTCAGCACTTAATTTTTTGATGCAATTTCTTGCTTTGCTTGTTATCAAAAGCGCTTCATGGACTTGTGAGCCATCTTTCTAGCCATTTTGTCTTTATCAGCGGGGCTACGGTCCAAGCACCGGATCACCTCTCTGCGCTCGCCTCCACTGGCTGCATGAGTGCTGGGTCGGGCACGAGTGGAGGGGCGTAAGAGGAAGTGTAGTCAGGGTAAAAGAACAAAAACAAAACATGAACATATAATAACATAAACAGTAACAAAGTGGTGGTAGAGTGGGGCTCAGTCTTTCATAGCCCTTGATGGCCCCTGGGGGTGGGGACGGTCCTGCAGGGGAGGAGTTATTGGATAAAAAGGGGGAAGGGTTGAAGGCTTTAGGAATCAGTCCAGGACAGGATTGTGAGCGCGCTCTGAGCTCAGTGCAGGTGGATGAGGAGCTTGATGCGCAGGGCGTCTCCTATCTCCCCTTGTAGGTAGTCACTGTCGTGCTGCTCCTCCAGCTGGTGTAGTCTTCGGGGCCCAAACAGCCGCAGGCTGGCGATCTCCAGCCGGTAGGATCCCGCCGGAGGCGACCTCTTGCTAAGCCGGAGCACGCTCTTCCCGTCGCGTCGCTCCAGCAGGCGGAAGTGTTCGTCGCCGTTGCCGTGGGTGATGACATAGCGCACGTGGTGCTCCAGGGGCTGCAGGGCGGGCAGAAGCTCCAGGAGAGGCTCCTTGTTGAGCAGCGAGGACAGAGAGAGGTTCATGGGGATGGAGGCCTGCGTGTCTATGCTGGCCATACTCACTGCTGGTTCCTATAGTGAGGACGGAGACGGATGGGAAGAGACGAGCATCATCATTATTATGAGTCTTTTAAATTAAACAAGGACCATGCAAAGAAACATTAACTTCAAAAACAGGAGAAATACTTTATGCCAGATTTAGCTCTGAGCTCAAGTCTTTTTGAGGTCCGTGGGCAAGTAGAAACTTTCAATTTACATGCAACACCATCCAAAATCATCTCCTTCACTTCTCCCTACTCAGTGTCCAGTGTTTGTCTGTAGAGCACTGCATGGTGAGCTCACCGGCAACATGAGAAAACACTTTCACACACTACTCTTAATTAGTTACTTTAAATGAAAACGTGCCAGATCAACGCCGGCTGGTGGACATGCATTTTTGTTATAATTACGTGATATTAGGATGGATATTATATTAATGAGCGTATTGTTTCTAAATTAAGAAATACTTTTGTGGCCGTTTGTGCTGTGATGCACACTTACATTAAACCGATTATTTCCTGCCTCAACTCTTTCTTTGGGATTTGTCTCGAGCTTGTCGTCTCACAGAGAAAAGCAAACTTTACCCCAATGGAAAACACTTCTTAATAAGACTCTTTATAAAACAGCTCTGCCACTAATCCTACAATGCGTATAGTAATCCGCCCCAAAACCAAACGTAGGAGCATCTCCAGAAAGTGAGAGTGCTCCTGACACCGATGTAATCCAGCACACACGCGTTACGTACCTGGTTGAGCTCATTTTCATCAGCGTTGCGCTTGTGCCGTCCGCTCTTTCCTCCTCCGTTGATCTTGCACTCGTAGCAGGCCTCGGGAGACAGACTGTCGTCGTCCTCGCCCTCAGTAAACTGGCCTGGGAAGCCTGAGCCGGACATGCAGTGGCTGGATGGAAACAACCAGAGCTTAGCATGTTGGGTAAATTCACTGGCAACACTCTCAGCACCACCGGCCAGGAGCTACTCGAAAACTGTCAAGTGACGGCGCTTTTCACTCAGAAATACCAGTTGGTTACATGAACGTTCTAATGTGTTTCCTCTCACCCCTGTCCGGCTCTGTAGAAACCTCCAGGACAGCCGCACAGGTAGCCTCCGTCAGTATTGGAGCAGCCGTAGATGCAGGGGTTGGAGCCCGTGCTACATTCATTCACATCTTGGCAGCCGCTACCGCCTTGCTCAAAGTCAAAGCCGGAGGGACACACGCACTTAAAGCTGCCCAGCGTGTTGTAGCAGGAGGCCGAGCCGCACACCGTTGCTGCCTGACACTCGTTTTCATCTGCGGAGGAAAGAGGAAAAAAGTGAAAAATGAGGAGGTGAGCGAGAGAGGAGAGGAGACATAGAGCGGCTAATTACAGGATGGACTCCGCTGTGCGCTAATAAAGGCGGTTTGTGGCAAAGTATGGCATGAAAGCAGAGTAAAGTGTGTTTGAGATTATGGAGTTTTTTTAAATATCTGAATACGTAATATCAACTGATGTAAAGACATAGAGGCAAACCTGAGACATTTATTCAAATAAACACTTTTCACTCAAAAGATTTTAGTTTTTCTCAAGTGACGTCAAGAACAACAAGTTCAAATTTTGCAAGAATTTTTAAATGCTGCGTGTTGCATAAATAAAAGTGGAAGGCTGAGGCTAGATGCCTTTTTTTGTTTTCTCCGAAAATTTATTGTGCACAAAATTCCAGAGTAAAACTGGTATTTTGTGGTAATCACACAAGAATGCTCGACACAACTTTGTGTGCAGGATCACCGTCCATCAGTGCAAATATCTGGGCTCTCCTGTAGATTTTTGGAAGTTGTGAAGATAAGATAGAAGATAAGAATAACAATTTAAAGTGAAACATGCCTCTAAGACTCAACTATTTCATAAAAAATAAATGATTGCATATTGTTCTATACCAACATCATCAAAAAAGAGCATAAAATATTACATTCTGTATTAGTGTCCAATTAAAATGAGCTCAATCAAGAAAATATATGTATAATTCTAATAATTATCATAATTCTAATTTTCATTATTGTTATTACATTATCACTTTAAACTAATAGTAATTTAAGTAGAAACTTGACCACGAGGTTGTTTGAATGAGTCCCTACCACATTTCTTCTTACATGACTTTCATATAAAATTAAACATATTGTCGCCGTCTTATAATGAGCCTGAAAGACGTCGACCCGTGACGAATGGGTCCAGTATTGCGCTGTGTAACCGGAGCCTTCGTTGTTCATTCCTGTCAACATGACGACCTCCCAGTCCGTGTGACTCACCCACGCACTGGTTCCACTGGTAGTGCTGCACGTAGCCCTGAGGACAGCCGCAGCGGAAGCCTCCCATCATGTTCTGACAGCCGTGCTGGCAGCGGTGGTTACTGCCGCACTCGTCCACGTCTGAGGAAAGTGAAAAACAAATACAGAGTTTTTAAATCTCTCGCGTTTACTTAACTTAATGCCGCCTTCCATCCGCAGAACCCCTCTCCACGTCCCCGGGTTGTTTGTTTTTGGAATTAGCTGAAAACTCTAGTTTGACACGTCTGTACAAAGTTCACCTTGAACTGTTTAACACCGTGCTGTTCCAAGACCCTTGACCTCCTTTTTTTCCTGTTTGTCCCTGAAGAATGTCACGTTCTCCTCTTCTTCTCCTTCTTCTCCCCTCATTAGTCTCTCCCTTTATAAAGCACTCTTGTCCCTTTGTCTGTTGCCAGTTCATCTTTGTTCTCCGTATCAAGCGGCCCAGTATTTTCTCCATGTTCCTGGTTATCCTGATCTCTGCTCGTGTTTTTGACTGCACCTTTTGGCTGCTCCCTGTCGGATGTGTTTGCCTGTCTTGGGTACACTCACCCGTGTACCCAACCTGTTTTCCTGCAAGTAAAGACTGTTGCGTTGAATTCACCACCTGTGTCTGAGTCGTGCATTTGAGTCCTATTCTTTGTGGTTGCCAGCAGCCGTTACACATACTTTACTTTGTTGAAAGGATCAAAAGCCTCCGTCTCCTAACTCTTGGTTGACTTAATGTGCTTCCTATATGTAACATTTAAAAAAACAATATATACAGTATTAGAGGGATGCCATTCTCTCCTTTGGTTAATCAGATTCCTTCTTCGGAAGATTAGCTTGATTTATTTATTTAGCCGTTTAACAGAGCAATCTCTATGTGCAGCTGAGGCGACTAACGTAATGAGAAAATAACTTCTGTACGTGCAACACACTCTTATATTCCTTCCTTATAGCCTGTACGTTTGCTTGTTTTTTGTGTGCGTTTTCAGCGTGTTTCTCGCGCCGCTTTGTCTTCCTTTCAGACGTATATGTTGTGTATCGACAACCCAACAAAGGCACACTGAGTTCGAGACCTTCCTCTGAACTACATTCAACCAAATGTAAAGGTTCCCGTGTGCGCTCACCCTCGCACTCCACGCCGGTGTTGTCCAAGGAGAAACCTTTGGAGCATTCACAGTTGAAGCTGCCAGGCGTGTTGACACAAGCGGCCCGGGTGCCGCACGCACTGTTCTGACCAGAGCACTCATTGTTGTCTGCGAAGAGAAGAGGAAACAGATGTTTTTATTTAAATTCAAAAACTTTTTATTTGTTGTTGTTGTTGTGCAGTGTAACCCTGATGTCCTCCCGTCTTGTACTCACCGATGCAGGCAGTCTGGTGCTGCGTGAAGCCGGGAGGACACTTGCAGGTGAAGCCTCCGATGGTGTTGACACAGAGGAACTGACAGTTATGCTGCTTGGTCGAACATTCGTCCAGATCTTAGCGGGAGAAGAAGAAAGCACTTAACGTCCATTAAAACCGAATTACATGAGAGGGATGACGCTTCAAAGCTATAACGGTTGCTCTTAGAAATGATAAGGAAAGCAATATTTCATTGGTACCACACAATAATAATAATAATATTAATAATAAACAGCACCCTCACTGCCACGGTGTTGAGGGTGTGAGAATAATCAATATGTAAACTGTTACAATGAGCCTTATTGTTCCTTATTTAGATGTAAGGTGTTATTGAATTAAGTAACTTAGTGGTCAATCTACTGTGAAATAAGAAGCAATATTTGTAAACTGTGAAGCGGAAGAGTACACCACTTCCTAAAAGGGTGACAGAAGATCTGATTGGAGCAGAGAAGTGCTGAGATGCGGGGCCTAAGTGCCAACAAGGAGCCAATAGGACCTGGCCCCAGCCAACCAATGAGAGAAGACTATACCTGAAAGGCTGCGGGTATAAAATATGTTGTAAACTAGAGATCTATGAGACAGAGGAACTACTTAAATGTGGCCAGTGGACAGTGACATGGTCCTCAGCTGAGCACTTTTGCAATGCTACCATATCATCATGGAATAAATACAGTTAATATGAAGAGAAGTTTTCTGAAATTGATTTCTATGCGTCCCTATTTCAAATTAAAAGAACACAACAAGGGCAACAATACAACTCATTTGGTTCACTATCAAAAAGACCGTTAAATAGCATCTAATGGCTTTTTAGCTGTGAAATAACCCAACAGGCACAAATCAACACCTACCTTTGCAGGTCTTTCCATCTGGCTGCAGGCTGTATCCTCTGGGGCAGGAGCAGAGGTAGCTGCCCTCCGTGTTCTTACACAGGAAGTTGCAGGGCTTCGGCGACAGAGCGCACTCGTCCATATCTAGGATATGCACGCAGGGGGAGGACAAATAAACAGCAATAGTCAGTAGGTATAAAACCAAATGGCTGGGAAAACCAAAGTGACTGGTCGCAGGAGATCGGCCGTACCGATGCAGGAGGTTGCAGTGAAGTCAGTTTTGTAGCCCACGTTGCAGTGACAGCGGAAGGACCCGATGGTGTTGATGCACTGACCGTTACGACACAGATCGGGCATCACATGGCACTCGTTGATGTCTGGAAGTACGGAGACATTTGTGAAAGTGATCTGGGTTAGACAGACACTGTGAGCCTTCTTTACTTTATTCAACTGGATGTACCTCACACTGGTTTTACTTCCCAAATTTATATTTTTCTATTTATTTAGTTGTTGTAACTCCTCTAAACATTGTGGTCGTACAGAAATACTTTGCCATTTTGAACATTGTATTATATTATAGGAGCAATTCCTGCTGGAGCTATGGAACAGTGAAAAAGCACAGTTGCTGCATGACTTTTTATTGGCTGCAAAAGAAAAACAATAACTGTATCTTGGCTCTAAAGTTTTTGTTTGTTTCACTGCATGGCGTCACCGTGCTACCCACCTCTCCCGTCGGTGGTGTAGCCAGGTCCGAGCGGGCACATCTTCTTGTACTGCACGGTGCCAGGCAGCGGGCAGAGCTCGCACTGCGACCCCCAGCCCCGGCCCGCGTTGCAGCAGCACTCGGACTTGGTCACACTGTTCCTGTTGGTGGACGACTGCTGGCACATCGTCTGCAGAACCTCTGAGTAACAGTAGCCCTTTCGGTTGTCTGAAGGAAAGGACGGCAGGACATGAGGAGTTCAATTCAGCAAGCTTTCTGGTGTAGCATAAAAACACATTTAAAAATGCAGCATTTATATATATATATATATATATAGAGAGAGAGAGAGAGAGAGAGAAATGCAGCATAAAAACAAACAACCAAACAGCGTTTACGTCCATTATGACGCTTTGACTTACCAATACATTCGGTTCCAGTGGAGCTCGACTCGAAGCCGTCGTTGCACTCGCAGCGGTAGCTTCCCACGGCGTTGATGCAGCGTCCGTTCTTGCAGATGCCGGGCTTGGCGCGGCACTCGTTCAGGTCTGCACGGTGTGCGGAGCAAAAGGGTGGGAGGATGGAGAGTGTGAAGAGGCGGATAGAAGAAGCAGAAGAAGACGACTGAGGAGACCCTGAAACTACTTCACTCACCCATGCATCCCTCTCCATCGGGCCTGCGCTGCATGCCAGATGGGCAGATACACATGAAGGTCCCGATCAGGTTCTTACAGGTCATACCCTTGGAGTCGCAGTCGTCGAGGCCCTCGGAGCACTCGTCCTGGTCTGGGGAGGGACAACGAGAGATGGTCAGGAGGTGAAACTACTGTTGTCTCCTGTGTCAGTGTCAAAGGATTACTACAGCACAGGAAAGGAGATCTGCCATGGCCTCGTACCTCTGCACATGCGTTGGTCATCTCTCAGCACGTAGCCGGCGGGACACATACACTCGTAGGAACCAAAGGTGTTAACGCACCGGAAGGCGCACAGCAGAGGATTCTGGGAGCACTCGTTGATGTCTGGCGTCAAGAAGAGAGAAAGGATCCTTTAGTTTACCGTCATTTCAAAAGATGGGAGTTCCCGCGCCGATGCGAGTGCTACTGAGGCAGTGACTGACCTTCGCAGGTCATCATGGCTCCGGGTTCGAAGCCCTCCTGGCACGAACACTCGAAACCTCCCACCACATTGGTGCAGGTTCCATTCCCACATGGGTTTCCTATCGAGCACTCGTCAGTGTCTGGAGAAGAGCGGGGTTTAGATAGAGGAGGCAATTAAAAGCAATGAAAGATTTATTCTGTGCCTGACACTTTAGAAAGCTCATTACAAGCTTAAATGTTAGTCCAGAAATAGATCAGGCTGTAACGCAGGAAAGAAAGCGGATAATGACAGAGATGGGACAAAGCAGGGTTTTTTTTTTTGCAAGTCACAAGTAAGTCTCGAGTCTTTGCACTCAACTCCCAATTCAAGACTGACAAGTCCCAAGTCCTAAACTTTGATTTTCGAGTCCCAATCAAGTCATAATGCATTCTTCCCCAAAGTTTTTAAAACCGCAACTTGCTTAGTGTTGACCAACGACCATAATTATCTGGTGTCACGTTAGTTCTTCGTGTTTCTCTCCTGCAACATGCTGTCGGTTAGGCGTCGACTTCCTGGGAATGAGGAGCGTTAACGTTAGTTGATTCAGGAAATGAGCTAAATTTGTGGCAACCTTTTTAAAATGACATACTTTTTAATCTTTGGGTTCGGGGGAAGGTATCAAGTGTTTTTAGGTCAAAAGGCTCAAGTCAAGGGAAGTCAAGAGTCAGAAAACAAACTGTGTGATGACACTGATTTTGGTGACATATTGTGAGACATGGCAATAAAGTTCCTAAAAAATGTCCTGCAGCCACAGATTCGTTTTCTTTGTCTCCTCAACTGTTCCGTGATAAATACTCAAAACGCTCAGTTTCTTCTTCTGTGACTCCAATGTGGCCGATTGTGAACTTTCATTTCAGACACCATCTCACCGATACAGTTGACTCCGGTGTAATCCAGGTTGTATCCAAAGGGGCATTCACAGCGGAACGATCCGTCTGTGTTGATGCAGATACCGTTCTGGCAGATGCCGGGGTTATCCAGACACTCGTTCATATCTAAAGAGCAAGAGAAAGAGAAAGAAGAAAATGGCAAAATTGAAGATAAAATAAAAAAAAAAATACAAGACCTCCACAGTTGTTCATTAAATCCGTTAAAAAAAAAAAAGATATATCCACTGTAGCACTCACCTTCACGATTATTGTCCAGTCCAGGCACGGCTCCGTGGCCGAAGGGACACAGAGTTTTGAAAGCGACTGGAGACGCACCAGAGACAAAGTTAGCTTCATTATTACCCAAACGTGTGTGTCTGTGTGCTCGTGTGTGTCTGCGGTTACACACCCTCGCTCTTGTTTGGGCACAGCTCGCAGGGAAGTCCCCAGCCCTCCCTGGACATGTTGCTGCAGCAGCACTTCATCTTGGTGGTGTTCAAAGCTTTGGGGATGGAGCATTTCCCTGCCTCGAACTTGGTGAAACAGAAGCTCTCTCTGGTGTCTGGTGTAAGAAACAAGATTATCCAAGAATCGTTGTTATACACAAAAGAAAACCTCAGTGATAAAACATGTCAGAATTACACATTCATTCAAGATGCTAACGAGCTTCTCTCACCGTAGCAGCGCCGCTTGTTGTCAGAAAGCACGAAGCCTTCCTGGCAGGTGCACTGGAAGCTGCCGGGGGTGTTGATGCAGAGGCCAAACTGGCAGATGTTGGGCTCCACCTCACACTCGTTGATGTCTGGGACGGGAGCGTAACGAGGGCGGGGGGGATTAAGGGAGGTGAGAAGATGGCGGTGGTGTATTTAGAGCTTGTTTGAGTAGTTGTAGAGCATTTAGTCCGTAATGAAGTGTGTTTATCCCTGTGTGTGTGTGTGTGGGTGTGCGCCTTACCGATACACTGGTCGTTCTGCACCTCGTAGCCAGCAGGGCAGATGCATCTGAACGATCCATCCAGATTATGACAAGTTCCCGGAGTGCAAGTGCCGGGCAGGCTCACACACTCATTGACATCTGTGGAAAATGTGACGTTGCAAAATCAGAGAATGTGTGTTTGTGTCTGCGAAGGTCAGACAAACTGTACTGTAGGAAAACTAAAGGCTGCAACTGTGGATTATTTGTCATTGTCGATTAATGTGCAGGTTATTTTTTCTTTTTTTTTTTTTTTAGAATAATCGATTAATGCTTTGGTTTTTAAAATGTCAGGAAAAAAAGAGAAAAATGTCCATCCCAGTTTCTCAGCGTGAGACTGGATTTGTGAGTCACTTTAAAGATAATCACTTTAATACGATAAGAAAAACAAAACAGAGAAAAGCAGGAAATCTCAACATGTGAGAGGCTGAAAAACAGAACGTTCTGCCATTTTTTGCAAGAGAAGTTACTTTATTAATTAAGTCATTGTCAAAAAAGTTGGTAAACGTTTCAGTCGATCGATAAGTCGACTAATCGTTGCGGCTGTAAGCTTCGTGCTCTTGCTTTTCTTGCGTATATTTAATCAAAGACTTACCGACACAGTTCTTCCCATCCAGAGTATTCTCATAGCCCTCATGGCAGAGACACTGGAAGGAGCCGAGGCCATTAATACACTGTCCGTTCCTGCACACCTGACCCTGCAGGGCGCTGCACTCGTCTATGTCTGGAGGGTAAACATCGAGAGGGTTAGGCATCGCTAAACGTTTCCTCTGCTTTTGGATATCCATCGACAAACACAACAAATGACAGGATAAAAATAAATCCCAAAAAAAGTCAAAACACTCTCAGATTTTATATCTACATTTTATTACATTCCCAAATGTAATACTGCTACAGAAAAGGGCAGCGTGTTTTTAATGGAATTTATAGGTTATCTTAAACGATATGACATCCGGTGTCGTGACCTTTAGAAGAAACCACAAACTTGCTTAAGGCAAGTTAGAATAAAGACTTTTTTAAGCCACTCAGAATTCAATTTTAGACAAATTTTAAGCTTCTTTTTTTTTTTAATAGATGTTGACAATTATTTGCAGATTTTACAACGCAACATCAGGAAAATAAATAAATAAATAAAATCTTGGCTTTTTCAAGACTTTTAAAAAGATTGATTGAAGACATTTTAATTCCAATTCATTTTTTTAGATTTTTGAATTGATCTGCCCTGCCAAATGATCCGTACCCATGCAGTCGTTGTTGTGCGTGAGCTCGAAGCCGGGGAAGCAGAGGCAGTTGTAGGATCCCACCGTGTTTTTACAGGTTCCGTTCCCACACGGCTGTCTGTCACACTCATCGATGTCTGAGAAACACACGGAAAGATCGACATTTAGGCTGTTGCACAGCAAAAACAAGTGTAAAACAACGTCTGCATTATGCGTCTTCTCACCCATGCACATGGTCTTGTCAGCATTAGCCTTGAAGCCGTTGTGGCAGACACAGCGATAGCTTCCCTGCGTGTCGATACACTCTCCATGGCTGCACACATTAGGAATCTCCTGGCACTCATTACGGTCTGAGAGAGAAACGGAAAAGACAAATATTAACATTTATTTTAGCTATCGATTTAGCCTTTAAAATTAGATAAAATGTTGCCCGTCTTGACTCCCCAGAGCCCAACGTGATGTCTTCAAAAAGCTTATTGTTTTATCCAAAATCACAAGATATTACATTTGCAATGATGTGAAATACAGAAGCAACCAATTGTGACGTTTGAGAAACCAGATCTTTCCTTTGATTATTGACTAAAACAATGATTTGATCATCAAAACTATTTGATGCATTTTTCAGTTTTTCTATTTACTGCACTTTATATGCACATTATGTGTGTTGTATTCTATTTATAATATGTTTTTTGTGTTTTTTGCCAGATTAAACTTGTGTTTTGGTTTTGCTTTGTGGATATTCCGGCACGTGTGTTATGTGTAGGTTGTTTATGACGTAATAAGACGATCCTGTGTGCATTTAAAGGCTGGTATGAATGATCCTCTCTCCGCAGATGTTTCACTGTCTCCTCAAAGCAGAATACAATCCTTTCCCCCTCAACGTGGGACGTCCATGTTTGAAATTTTCCTCACATCACCAACACGATCAGCCGCCGTCCCTGCGAATGTAAGATGGGAAACCCCTCGTAAGGCCTGTCAGACTCACCCACACAGGCCCCGCTGGGGGACAGTTTGAAGCCCGGCGAGCACTCGCAGCGGTAGCTGCCTGGAATGTTGATACAGTTGGCGTTGCGTTGGCACAGGTTGTCCCCGCTGTTACACTCATCAATATCTATGCGGGGGGGGGAAAGAGAGAAACAGCGGACATCAATCACAGGTGCCATAGCTGTTTGCTTGTGGGCAGCCATTTTGGCTCTGATGCGGCCCAGACAGTTGCTGCGGATGACTGACGGTCCACATTCTTTAAAGATTTTTGAAATATTTTGAAATATTTTTGAGAGATTCTTTAAAGAATCTTTAAAGAATCTCTCAAAAATCTTTAAAAAATGTTTAAAGATTCTTTAAAGATTCTTTAAACATTTTTTGAAATATTTTTGAAATATTTTGAAATATTTTGAAATATTTTTGAAATATTTTTGAGAGATTCTTTAAAGATTCTTTAAAGATTCTTTAAAGATTTTTACAGGTGCTCTACCACACTTGTCTTTACAAGGACATAAATCACAGGTAGAGGCAGCATTAACGCCACTGAGTGGACTGCTTGTAAAAGTGCCTCTCGGCCAGTGAGTGAGAGTTACTGTGTGTGTGTGTGTGTGTGTGTGCGTATGTGCGTGTGAGTGTGTGTGTGTGCGAATGTGTGTGTGTGTGTGTGTGTGTGGACCGTAAAGGGACAAAAAAGGAAACAAAACCAGCATCAGAGCAGACGTCTGTGTAACGCCACCACGTACAGATCGCCTCATAATAAGCGGATGCGGTAACCGTTGGCGACAGGAGGGTCTTACCTTCACAGATGAGCAGGATGTTGTTGTAGCTGAAGCCCATTGGACACTCACAGCGGAAGCTCCCGATCTGGTTGATACACACTCCGTTGGCACAGATACCGGGGATCTCCCTGCACTCATCAATATCTGCACAAAACAACACCGCGGGGTTATGGGAAATGTACCTCGCAGCGGCACCGTGCACAACTTTGGACCTTGCGGTGATCTTACCGATCGGCTTGCCGGTGTGGATGTCAATGATGAAGCCAGGAGCCTGGTTACCACACAGTAACTGGTACTCCGCTGAAACACACAGACTCAACAGCTTTATTTGATTTAATCTCGTGTCAAATGTTCTTGTTCGTTTTTTTTTATCATAATTTATAAACATAATAATATCATTATCATACCATCATAACATAATTCATAATAAGTTTCTTTATCAAACTTTTTTTGTCTCGTTTAAGTTGACTCCTTCTGGGCATTTTAGTCAAGTTTTAGTCAATTATAACTCTTAAAACATTTGAGTCTTTTTGTTAAGTCAGTCAATCTAGTCTAGTTAAAAACACGTCACTTTCTAATGGCCTAAGTCTTATTTTAAAGTTTTTCAAAAAACTGAAAACATTTATTTATTTTTTTTAAACTTTCAAATAAAAAAATATAGAATATATTCTATATTCTTATAGAATATAGAATATATTTTTTCTGTTTTTTTTTTGTTTTTTTTACTTTAAAATATGACTTAGGCCATTTGTTTAAGAAGGGGATGAAAAGCAATAATTTTGTCCTTTTAGTCAAACTTATTTCACATGACATTTGATCTTTATGTGATGAAAAACAGCTTTGGAGCTCCGAGTCCTCCTGAAACTTTAAGCACTATAGTAACACGGACAGAGACAGAGAGAGCTGAGGAGAAGGTGGAAGGAGACGAAAAAATTGAGATTTTGGTAAAGTCTTAAACTACATTTTAGTCTTTTTTTCAACGATATTGAAATGTTGATATCGTCACAGTCAGTGACCCGCACCGGGCCGCACAGAAAGAATAAAAAGTGTGTGTTGGTAATATTTATTGTAAGCATTTTTATGTATTATATTATATATATTACAATGTAATAATAATATAAATAAAGTGCACACTAAAAAATGTAATAATTACATTTATTATATATGTAATAATTAAATTATATGTTTTGCACTTTATTGTGTGTCTTGCATGAAACCGGTCCGTGGTGCAAAAAGGTCGGGGACCGCTGCTTAACGAGGTCGGCGCCGCGCCGCCATCGTCCCGTCTTAGTCATGGAATAAAAGGTCGTTTCGCCGTAGTTTGCGCTAGCGATAGCCTGCGCTGGCTCAGAGTGCGTCTCAGTGTGTTCATTGGGACTCACTGGTAGCAGGAGTGGGACAGGACTCGCACGGCTTGTTCCAGGCTTTCCCCACGTTGTAGGCGCAGCAGCACATCTTCTTGGTCATGTTGAAGGACAGCTCGTTCTCACACGTGTCGTTGAAGTTGCGGTAACACACGCTCTTCCTCATGTCTGCATTTGCAAAACAAGGAAGACGGTGCTTTCAAATCCAAAAAAACCTCTGTGAATACTTTTTTAAAGTTGACTTTCAGAAGACACGATGCAGAGAAAGTCTTCTGGCGGCTTCCACTCACCCATGCAGTTGTTTCCTCCGTTGACCTGCATGTACTCGGGGGGACACACACAGGTGTAGTTGCCCAGGGTGTTGTAGCAGGTACCAGGTCCACAGATCCCGATGTGGGTCGTGCACTCGTCGATGTCTGCGCGGGGAGATAGAAGGAAATATGAGGTGTTGTTAATGCTCCCTCTTATAAGAGATCTGCATGATAAGAAATAGGGCTAAACACAGTTGTAGTAGTAGTAGAATTGTAGTTCTCACCCTCACAGATGCGAGTCTCCTCATTGAGATAGTAGCCGGCTGGACACTCACACTGGAAACTACCGAAGGTGTTCACACAGTTTCCACCCTGGCAGAGACCCGGCAGCTCCTGGCACTCATCAATATCTAGAGAATAGTTCAAAGTGTGAGATCCAGAGAGCATTTAAAATATACAATAATAAGTCGTTAGTTTTGAAGCCGCGACAAACCAAAGAAAACTTTTACTGACCGAAAAAGGTGTAGCCTGAAGCCATAGCTTATTACATCTAGCCTCGAGAGAGTCAACATGTTGTACAATTCTCATTAAAGGAATACAATGAAAATTAAAGAAAGATCAAATATTTGTTCAGTATATATTCCTAAAAAGTCCCAAACAAACTTCATGTACACACTAGTGTTAATACCTCAGATTTAATCATCTAATTCATTTTAATTATACACATTTATTACAAATGTATATTTTATATATAATATTACATATAATATTATATATATATATATATATATATAATATTACATATACTATTATATATATATATATATATACACTGTATATATATTTTTTTTATAAAACTTAAACTTAACTCCTTGTTTATCTATATCTTTCTTTTGCATTTGTTCTAATCTTAAAGTTTATAGTGACTCACTCTAATTTAAAACAACTTCCAGAAGCATCTAATTTTTCCAACTTTATACATAAATTGTGCTCTTTTAAAGTCCTCATAATCTTTACATTTTATAAAAATAATATCTTGGTTGATTCTCTCTTCGTGTAGCGTAAACATCAGATTATGTCACTCATGTACTCATTTTATGTTAAATTGCATTTATTTAAATTTTTTTATGTTTTATTCTGAAATAGAAGCCAAAGTTGAGTTAATTGAATGCAGGAGAAGCACACAGAGGAAGCTGTATGGTTTACCTTCCAGGATGACAGTGATGGGGTTGGGTCTGAAGCCCTCGCCTCCCGGACAAAGAGTCTTATACTCCGCTACAGACAGAAACACGCAGCACGTTAGTGAGACTTTCCATTTCACAGTCAGAGTATGATAACCAATCAGAGTATGATATTATAACGTGATCAATCAGTGGTACGTACTGGAGTTGGGTGCGGGGCACAGTTCACAAGGGTTTCCCCAGGCTCCTCCCAGGGAGCAGCAGCAGGAAGCTCGGGTCACGCCCACGCCGATCTCCGCGCTGCAGGAGATTCCTCCATCACCCCGTGCAAGGATGTCCAGGAAGCAGTTGCCAACGCGGGTATCTAAGAAAGACACATCTTTTCTTATCAATACGTGGGGAACAGGACGATGGCGTGGACGTAGGGAGGACATATTGTGAAATGTGTTGCACGTCGTCACTGGTTCAGTTTTGGAGGGACGCAGCTTCACTTTTTGTTCATATATTTAATACATACATATTTTTAAAAAAAATCTAAAAAGCTGCAAAGGCCTGATTTTAAACACATATAATGTATTTAGTCTCTATTTCATATTAAGACTAATAAAGAGGATTCTATATGGCTACATTTTTAAACTCAAACTGGAAGAAAAAGATATATATACTGTATATATATAATTGATATAAATTTGAGTAAACAATGAATAATGCCGGATCTGCTCCACGCTATGCTCCATTTCTTCATTTTATGCATTGACTCATTTACTTTTTTATCATCCTAATTTTTTCCCTTTTTGCAAATATTTCAGATCCATCATAATTGCCTGATGGTGTGACTCACCTACGCAGCCCACTCCGGTGGGGTTGAGCTCAAAGTCCGCTGGGCAGTTACACAGGTAGCTCCCTGGAGTGTTCACACACAGGCCGTTGATGCAGTTCACAGGGTCCGCACACTCGTTGATGTCTGCGACACACAGCGACACACACAAGCTCAGCAACACACAACAACGGACACCTTTCTAAAAGCAAGTCACGTGACCTACAGGAGAAGAAAAATACGACTTTTGATGCTTTTAGATCTTATGCCACAAACTAGGGAACTTGTTTGTTTACTTTCGTTGATTATGTGACTTTTGTTTTGAGCTTATAATGCTTATGGAGGGGAGATTCCTCCAGTTTTCTTTTAAAAAATCTCACCTGCACAACTTGCTTCTGCTGCTTTGTTTTATTGTGCAAACAAATAAAATAAATAAAAAAATCCAAATCCAACAAAGACAGAGGAATGAAGGGAACGAGCAGATGCGTGCGTCGGATGTCTTTCGTCAAAATGCTTGAAATGTTGACCTGATGCGTGATCTGCGATCTTTAGAGCTACAGTTACAGAAGTGCAACACTAACCAGTGCAGTTTCCTCCGCTGCGGTCCAGCTCGTAACCATCGTCGCACACACAGCGGAACATTCCTGGAAGGTTCTGGCACGTTCCAAACACGCAGATGTTCTGGAAATTACACTCGTCGATGTCTGTGGGAAACGTGACATAACGAGAGAGAGAGAGAGAGAGAGAGGGGGGGAGAGAGGGGGAGAGAGAGAGAGAGCGAGAGAGAGAGAGGGGGGGAGAGAGACAGAGAAAGAGAGAGAGAGAGCGAGAGACGGAGAGAGAGGGAGAGAGAGAGAGAGAGAGGGGGAGAGAGAGAGAGAGAGGGAGAGACAGACAGAGGGAGAGAGACAGAGAAAGAGAGAGAGACAGAGAGAGACAGAGAGAGACAGAGAGAGTGACAGAGGGAGAGAGACAGAGGGAGAGAGAAAGAGAGAGACAGAGAGAGAGAAAGAGAGAGAGA
>CALSBV010011200.1:8007724-8043117 GCA_943590825.1 Bovichtus diacanthus | reverse complement strand
GTGAAGCCCATCTCACACTCGCAGCGGTAGCCTCCTGGAGCGTTCAGACACTGGCCGTTCTCACACAGGTTCACGTTGTCTGCGCACTCGTCCATGTCTGAAACACAACGGAGCAGCGCGTTGCAAACTCACTGTGCATGAAGCTCGTATTGAATTAGGATTTATTTAGAACCTTTTTTTCAGTCTTACCAGAGCAGAAAAATCCGTCTCCATTGAAGCCTTCCTTGCACGTGCACCTGTAGGACCCCGGTGTGTTGACACAGTCTGCGTTGGGGTTGCAGTTGTGGTCCTCTGCAGAGCACTCGTCCTGATCTGCAGGAAGACAGAGGAAAAGCAGAACTCGATCAAAAAAGTCCCAAGAAATCGAAACTTACATACAGGAGACAATTTTGTTCCTTTTATTTTGTCTCAAAAGCGTGTTTTCTGAACATGTACTCACCCACACACTTGATGCCGTCTCCCACCCAGCCGTCTCGACAGCGACATTTGAAGCTTCCGGGCATGTTGATGCAGGCGGCGTGCATGTCGCAGTTATGAGCCCCGATCTCACACTCGTCAACATCTGGAGAGATACGGAGAGCGATTAGCATTCACACACATTCCTGCACTGGCTATTTCCCTTTGAACATCAAAATTAAAAAAAGACTACAAAGAATATTGCAGTCTTTGCTTTCTTTGTTTGTTTGTAAAAATTTCCATGTTATTAGCAAAGACATGGGAACATTCTGCTTTTTGCTTAGCGGGTAGTTTTTAATCCTATAAGTAGTAATGTCATTAATAAATTACCGTAAAATGTAGAGCTGGAAATACTTCATGCATCGCCGAGCTGTCTCAGCGTTCATGTCGGGTATGGACACACAGAGACCCTGACCTCTCAGCGTGTGTGTGTGTGCGTGTGTGTGTGTGTGTGTGTGTACCTGTGCAGCCCGTGGATCCCTTCTTGACAAAGTATCCCAGCTGACAGTGGCATATGAAGGAGCCTTTGGTGTTCTCGCAGTCGCCGTGGAGACAGATGTTTGGGTTCAAGTCACACTCGTTCACATCTGGGCAGACAGGGACGGACAGACAGCGTGTGAATGTTCCGGCGTTTAGAGATCAGAGTGACACATGACAAGGTCGACAGCGCGGAGAGACTCAATGAATAAATGAATACGTGGCCGACACAAAAAATATATACTCAGGGACATTTAAAAAGATTTCCAAGTTTGGTTTCTCCTCTCACCGATACACGTCCTCATGTCCATAGAGGCCATGAAGCCGTCGTAGCACAGACAGCGGTATTCCCCGGGGATGTTGGTGCACTGGCCTCCGTCACAGATGTCCGGAGACTCCTCGCACTCATCAATGTCTGACGAACAAGCAAAAACGGAATAAGTGGCACATTTAATGCATATAAAATAATATTCAATGCACATCTCTCTCTATACTCTCTTCATCATACACAAAAAAATCCAAGAGGGTTTAAAAAGAAGAAACATTTTATAATCTCTTAATCTCTTATCTTCATATTCTTCATTCTTTATATTTAGGTTCATATGTGGCTTATTTCCCTCTTCATACTTAGTTTAGTTTGGTAATTTTTTCTTTTTATGTTGTTATTTTGCCAAATATTGCACCTTACCCCATCTCATCTCATCTTATTTTGAAATGTTTCTATATATATATATATATATTTGTATAAAACATTTTGCACTATTTGTACATTTTAATATTATACTGTCTCCTACTGTGTATTGAAACTGTTGCGCAACAATTTCCCTCGGGATAAATAAAGTTCGATCTTAGTGATTTGGGTGAATTTGGAGGAGATTTCTTGTGAATATTTCATCAAAGATCAGTTTTCCTGTTGTAAGAACTTTAATAAAATTCTCCGTATTATGAATATGTTTTTTTTTTAAATAGTTTTTAACAAATCACACATACATGCTTCTTAAAGCATACGTTTCTAACGCAGGACTGTTTACCTAAAATCTACGTGACATGATGATCGTTAAGGTATTGTTGTAGGAAACGCAGTTCATATAAAATGCAGACATACGGAACATATTGTTGGATTACCTGCGCAGGTCCGGAGGTCGGGCATCAGAGCGTAGCCCTCACTGCAGCTGCACTCATAGCTGCCCTCGGAGTTGGTGCAGTGTGTTTCGCAGCCGCCGTTCATTATGGTGCATTCATCGATATCTGCAGAGAAAGGCCACAGCTACAGCTTACATCTGAGGTCTCATTAGATCAGAATGACACGGGTAAAACAGTGTGCATGCAAGACCGAACACACACACGCACACACACACACACACACACACAGACACACACACACACATACACACACAGACACACCGAAAAGACAATTTCCTCTTTAGTTGTCCCCACTCACCGACGCAGCCCTGCCGGTCGGGCGTGCCCTGGTAGCCCGTGTCACAGGAGCACTGGTAGGTTCCCGCCATGTTCACACACTGGCCGTGCTTACACAAGTTGTCGCTCAGCTGGCACTCATTCACATCTGACAGGACGAGCAAACGAGAATTAGGCAACATATGGTGTATTCAGGGCAGTTATAATAAGTATTTTAGTTATAATAAGTATTTTAAAGAAACTGAAAGATTCTGAAAACTAGCTGTTTTTACATTAGAGCCACTGTCTTCATCTTTATTTAGATACTTGTACACTGTAATAACAAAGAAACACAATGAAACATTGGGTGTTTTTCCATTTGAGATAAAAAAATTAAGTAAATAATAAATATTTCAAAGAATAAGTGCATTTCGGGGAAATATACATTTTCCGCTTCTCTCAAATTCCCTCACATTTAAATTCCCGAAGCCTCGTGAAGAATGTGACTCTTTCCATCGCCAAGATTTCTATAAACGATATCATATCAGTCCTCTAAAGATGTCTGGCTCAAGCCATTTCCTTAGAATTGCTTTTCCAGCAGCTGTACTTCGTCTTCCAATGAAGTGTTTTGTTTTAATATTTTATACATGTTGAATGTAGAAGCCCCAGAAAGGACTTTGCCCCAAATATAGTCAGTAATTCTGAGTATTTACTTTTGGACAGACCGTGAGGTTGAGCAGTATTTTGTCTCCTCTGAGCCCTAAGACTTGTTGCCTTTTCACTCACTAACATAGAACTTGTTTCTGTGACGGCGTATCTTCAGAAACCTGTTATTTAACCCGTGTGGTGCAGTGTGAGGACTATAGCCACACTTAGTAACATGATTTAACCACCTTTCCAGATCCATTTATCACCTGTTAAGTTTGTATCTTTCATCCCCTAACTGGTGCATGTGTGTGTGTGTGTGTGTGTGTGTGAGTGTGTGTGTGTGTGTGTGCTCTATGATCCACCTTCACAGGCAGATCCATCGTTGCTGAGCGAGTGTCCGGTGGGACATTCGCACTCATAACTTCCCTCCGTGTTGAGGCAGGTGCCTCCACGACACAACAGGGGGTTTCTCTCGCACTCGTCAATGTCTGCGAGCAGAGATGAAGAGGTGAAGAGGTGAAGAGGTGAAGAGGTGAAGAGATGAAGAGATGAAGAGATGAAGAGGTGAAGAGGTGAAGAGATGAAGAGGTGAAGAGGTGAAGAGGTGAAGAGATGAAGAGATGAAGAGGGACGAAAGGAGGAGAAAAGGAACAAAAATGAAAATAAAAAGTGAGGGATGGAAAGATTAAATCTGCCGAGCTGGACTGGGATTGCTGTGTAACTCACCCATGCAGTTCTTCATCATCATGAAGCCGCTCTCGTAGCCTTCGAAGCATTCGCACTCAAAGCTGCCGGGCGTGTTGACGCAGGCGCCGTGCCCACACAGGTCGGGGGAGATGCGGCACTCGTCAATGTCTGGAAACACAAAAGACATGACGAGGGAACGCTGAGTAACCGCTCGCTAATGTCACGCAAACGTTTTCATTTAGGGGAAATAAGGGCGGCCTCTCTCGTACCCGTGCAGTTCCTCTCCTCGGCGTTCAGCGCGAAGCCGTTGCTGCAGCGACACTTGAAACTGCCGATGGTGTTGCGGCACGTTCCATGAGTGCACAGACCCTGGAACACCTTACACTCATTGACGTCTGGAGAGGAGAGACATACAGTTAAAGTGGCCGAGGCTACAAAACGAAATAATACAATTTACTGGATAAATATTTGACATAAGCAGAGTTGGAGAGTAATGAACCAAGTGTAATCGAATTAGTAGTTTAATTACATTTAGCAGTAGCTTGCTAGTTCAACTACATTCATAGTTACATTACTTTATTTTCTCTGTAATTTACTGCTGAATCAATTCGGGGCCATAAAAGAAATGGATTTTTTATTTTTTTTTTTTACTACTTCTGTAGTTGAACCCCCTTTTAGACGAGGCCCCGCCCCTTTTCTTAGACCAGTGCTCAAGGTTTCTGCATGACATGTGAACAAGTGTTGGAAATAAAATCAATTGCGAGGCATTTTTTACTGGCATGTCACTTTTCAGCATTATGTCTTTTGTTATAATTAAAATGTTAAAAAAGCTTCCCCTCGACACTGCTCATAAGTGTGATTATTACAGATTAGAACTTAGACTTCAGATACAGGGTTTTGGACCAACACTCATGGGATGCACAGGAAGTGTCCGCTCCTGGTACCTTTGTAGAACGACCGGCCGGTCAGAATTTCGCCTCTGTTGGCGAAGCCGGTCCCTCTGGGACAGATGGCTTTGTACTCCGGTGTGGTTTGTTTGGGACACTCCTCGCAGTCGACGCCCCAGGCCGCGCCCACCGAGCAGCAGCACATGTCCACGCGGTATCTCCCTGGCAGCGGCTCGCCACACTCGTCCTCGTGCCACTTCAAGTAGCACTGCTCACTACGCATATCTAGAAAAAAGTTGGTTAAAAAATCAATATTGAATAATCTGCCGATTATTTTCAAGATTTAAAGTTTTGGTCTGTAAAATGTCAGAATAAAAAGTGGGAAAATGTTTCTCGAGGTCCGAGGTGTGTTGATGTGAAAAGCTGGAATGGCCTCAGGAAATAACAGTTTCATTGGGATGTAATGTCTGGTTTCTTAGTCCTCTCACCCACACATGTGCGTCCAGTACTGTCCAAGGTGAGACCCTCAGCGCAGTCGCAGCGGAACGAGCCCTGCGTGTTCACACAGCGGCCGTTCGTGCACACGCCGGGGAACACCTCACACTCGTTGATGTCTACAGGGAGCGGGACGGAAGAATCACAAGGTGGAACACACACACACAGATATGGACACTTTCAACATTAAGAGCACGTTACGAGGACAGAGAGAGGATTTGGTGGGCGGGGGACGAATGGCTGCCCCTTCGTCACCGTTAGTTAAGTTATGAAATGGTCTTACCTTCACAGACGAGGCCCTTCATGCGAGCAAACCCACGGGAGCAGGTGGCGTCTGAGGGGACACGGGAAGATTAAGAGATGTAATAAAGACATGCACTGTATGTAGAGTATGTACATTGGGTTGCCTAAATGTCAGGGAAATACGTGGGCCTTTCATTTAAGTTTGAATCAGTCCGGTGATGTTTGTTTATTTGTTATCATGTGTTAATAATGTGTGCAATCGTAGAGCAGTTATTAGTGTAAAATCGGCCTTCAATGGTGAGTTTGGTTGTTAAATGCCATTTTTGGAGGCTGTCCAACAAATATGAAAGACCTTAACTCTGGAGGACTGAAAGCTCGGTCAGAATTACGAACAATAAAACGCTGGTGGAAAAAGTTTGCAGCATCTGTGTGTGAGAACGGACCGGACTCGCAGGGGTCGCAGGGGCTGCCCCAGGCGGCTCCCAGCGTGGAGCAGCACTCGGACTTCAGCGTGGCTCCGTTGATGTTGACCTCGCAGCGGTTGTCTTGTATCGTCAGCCAGCACGTACTCTTCATGCTGTCTGTGGAGCCGGAGTCACAGCAGAGAAGACTTGGTTAGAGATGACTTGTGGGGATTTCTTGTAAAGAACACTGAACGTTAACGGTGTGTATCCTGACAGGGTAAACATTTTAACTTGTAGAGATCACCGTGAAACTTCTCCAGTTCATTACTCACATTAAGACACTTATTTTTTGTGTTACGAGTTTTCTGAAATGTTAAGTTTACATATGCAAATTAGGCATTATCTTATTAAATATGTGCTAATTTGCTACATTTCAAGAACAGAAATGTGAACTTTGGATAAAGCAGGTTCAGAGTTCTTGTTTCATGTTGTTCACATATTAGAGTCAAAGGTTTTTACAGAGGAGATTCTGGATCTCTCTTTGTATCACTCCACAAATCACTAAATACTGTCCATGTTCTGCATGTTGTTAGTAATAAACGCTGTATAAATGAGGCTCTGAATGAGATGTGAACACACCCCTCTGTACAAAGCTTCAGAATATAGAGAGGAATGAAAGTGGAAAGTTTGGTGTATGTAAGTGCTACTGAAGTGAAGATTTCTGCCTCAGAGTCTGAGAAAAACCTCCTTTAGAGAAAACCTCCTTTAAAGATATGGATTGTAAAATTCATACATTTTGTACACACTACAGGTGAATAGGGTCAAAAATGTAACTAATAGATATCAGCATGAAACTTCCCCAGTTCATTACTCACATTAACACAATTACTTTTTATATTACAAGTTTTCTGAGATGTGATGTTTAAATATGTCAATGAGGCATTATGTAATGTAACTTTTGGAGAATTTAGCAGAAATCTACAGAAACAAACAGACAAAGTTATTAAATAAACTCCTGGAAGTGGATTTAGGATGTTTTCTTTACACTAGTCTGACAGAAGACGTGTTATGGAAGATAAAGAACCCAAACTCTCAAAATGAGCCGGAGAAGGATGTTTCCACCTGGAGTGTCTTAGATATTTTCCTAGTACAAACAACACATATTACTGCTAATGAGGACATTACTCCACAGCACCACCAGTGGCCAAAATGTCCAAATCTCCACAGGGGACCTTTAACAGTGGCCACGAAATACACCACGAAAACAATCAAAATGTCACCTTCGACTGTCCTGAAGCCCACGCACCATTACATCCAATCCTCTGCTACTCCTAATGATCTGAAGGAGTGTACAGTCATAACGCTGACACCATCTCCAAAAACCACAAGTGCCACACAAACACAAAAACCCTCATTTACTTTCCCTTTCTTCCCCTCCGCTGAGTGATGAGCTGTAAAACACCAAACAGAAATGAACCAAACCAAAGGAATGTGTGTCCCTCTGACAGAGCCAGCTCATGCAGTATTTATGATACGTAATGACTCATCCACCCTCGCAGATACAAACACATCTGTATCCTGTATTAGCGTGGAGCTTTCTCAGGATGATTTCCCCAGAAATAACAAACCTCCAAAACAAGTGGAATATTTGCCCACGGCGGAGAGTCTCACATAGCACACGTCATCGCACGGAGCTCCAGGAAGTAAAGCGATCTCCATGCGAACCGAGGCCACGCATGCACGCAAGTATTCATCCAACACATCATCCGCGTGTGCCATTGTGCCCCGAACATCTGAGGATGATAATGTCTCTGGGTGGCTCCTGGAGAACTCCCTCGGTGTGTTCGTGTGCAAAACAGTGGAGAGTTAAAGCGCTTGATGTCTTACCCACGCAGATGGTTTTGGTGGAGTCCAGCTTGCTGCCGTGGTTGCACTCGCAGTTGAAAGACCCGGCCACGTTGCGACACGCTGCATTGGTGCACGGTTTGGAATCGCACTCGTTGATATCTGGAACACGTGCAAACACACATCTTAGATCAAGGCAGATTTGGATCATCATCACCACTTGGGAGTTACAATCACAATGTGTGTGTGTGTGTGTGTGTGTGTGCCTTCTTTCCATGAGTCACACGTTTACTGGAAACTAAATGTAACACATCTGGTAATAATGTCACCTCAGAATGACCTTGATTGTTGGTAAAAAACATTTTGAAATAAACGATAAAACACACGTGGCTGTGAGGCGGCACTAACACGTGAGTGTGTGTGGGAGAGAATGTGTTTGTCTGTGAGTGTGTGAGTGAGTATGTGTGTGTGTGTGTGTGTGCGTGCGCTCACCTTCGCAGGTCTCTGAGTCGGGTTTGAAGACAAATCCTTTGGGACAGGAGCAGGTGTAGGAGCCGGGAGTGTTTCTGCACAGACCGTTGTCACAAAGCAGACGGTTCACCATACACTCATTGATGTCTGCAGGGAGAAAATACAGGACAGTGGACATGTGAAATGTCCAATTAAAGGGCTATCACGCAAACTAGCAGTGTGTCACACACAAAAAAAAAAAAAAGAAATGACACATGAGAAAAGTAGGATTAATAAGCCATAAAACACAACACTTGATAATTCAACACACTCATTGCTGCTGCTCCAGCTTTACTTAAGTGAATTAAAAACATGGAGATGATCCCCTCTGACTCACCAACACAGTTTTTGCCACTGGTGTCAGACTCGTAGCCGATGTTACAGATGCAGCGGTAGCTTCCTCGCAGGTTCTCACATATGCCGTTCTGACAAATGTCCGGGTCCAGGGCACACTCATTGATGTCTAGGAGAGGACAGGCATCATGTAGAAAACATACTGACGTGTTTTTTCTCTAAACTTATTTATGAACAACTTACTCACCTCTGCCATCGGCTGTGATGCCGATACCACTGTTGCATACCGCCTGGAACTCAGCTGCAAGACACACGACCAGGAACAAAAACACATGAGAGCATTTTTCTTTTTGTGGTAACTTTAACCACATGAACCAAGACTTCCATGAATTGGAATAAACAGCATAGAGCAAATGAAAGATCGCACCTGAGTTTCTGGAGGGGCAGGGTTGGCAAGGCTCTCCAAAGCCATGTTCAGCATTGGCACAGCAGCACTCGGACTTGGTCACCGCACCGGGGAACGGCCGCGAGCACGTGCCCATCTTTATGGCGCCGTAGCAGGTGGTCCTCATGTGCGTGTCGACACACACTCTCCCGTCTACATCGATGGCCAGGCCTGGGGGGCACTCGCAGCGGAAGGAGCCCTCGGAGTTGAGGCAGCGGCCGTTCATACAAATGCCAGGAGTCTGACACTCGTCGATGTCTGATGAAGGGAGGGCAGGTAATGCATTTGTCATGTGTCGGCTTCTGTGTGTGCACAATCGGCTATTTTCATTAGTAAAAAGAAGGAGAATTCCTCAAAACATATGCAGCACGAACAATATGCAGAGGATATGGGTGTCCTACAAAAAAATCTGTCTAGTGGGGAGTATTTATTGTATCATTCTAGATACTTAACATATGGTAGGTAGAAGAAATTGTCTATAAAAAACACGTTTCTGTTCTCATGCGTTTTCACTGATCACGCAGCCAACTCATGAGCAACTTGGCAAAATAAAAGGAAAAAAAAAGGCTTACAATTTTTCAGAATAAATCAAATGAGTCGCTTAGGTTTAGTCCGTCTTCACATTTTCTTCTGCTTATATGATTGTTTAATGCTCCGTGTAAAATACGCAAACACACAACCTACGAGAATGAAAATAAATCCCAGAGACCTTGACGAGGAATCAGCTCATGGGGAGCCTTCTCGAGATTAACATGTGTTGTATTTCAGATAAGCTGTCGGTGATATGGAAACACTGCAATACAATAACAGAGACTCATAAATTAATCCGTCTTTGGATTGTTTCAAAGTCATTCATACCCGTGCAGTAGCGGCCGTTCGGTGCTAAAGCGAAGCCGGGCTTGCAGATGCACTTGAAGCTGCCGTCTTCATTGATGCACATGCCATTGAGACACATGTTGGTGGTGGCGCACTCGTCGTGATCTGCAGGCGAAACAAGGGGAGGAGGATCAGGATCAAGTTCACGAAGGGCGAAAGTTCAGGCGAAGCTCGACCCGGGTCTGTGCCGGCTCCCTTACCGATGCAGTTCTTTCCATCGGGAGTGAGCTCGAAGCCGGCGTTGCAGATGCACTGAAAGCTTCCCTCTGTGTTGACGCAGCGGCCATTGCGACACATCACGCCATTCACAATGCACTCATCGATATCTGCAGGGAGGAGGGAGAAAGAAGACGGACGTGGCTCAGTTTTATTGTATTTTAACCACAAGTCCTGCTAAACATTCTTCAGTACAACATTTATATTAACAACCCATTTGTGCACAAAGAATATATTTAGTTTATTTAGTTGCTCTGGTTGGTCTAAAGTCTTGAAATCTGGTACAGAAATAATATCTAACAGGACGTTTTCAGATCACATGAAAAATATGACTTCTATCAAGTTGGGATTTTTGAAAAAATGGTGTTTATTAAATGTCTCCCATATTTATTTTCATGCTGCATGTGTCTGCATATCTTTGAGT
The DNA here is from genome assembly GCA_943590825.1 of Bovichtus diacanthus. NCBI lineage: Eukaryota > Metazoa > Chordata > Actinopteri > Perciformes > Bovichtidae > Bovichtus > Bovichtus diacanthus. The sequence goes on along the minus strand of CALSBV010011200.1, from coordinate 8,032,812 downwards.
AAATATGCTTTTCTAAGATGCACCCATCAGACTATATTTCGTCTTTGGGCACAATGGGACCGGTTTGGACCAATTTTGAAAACTTCTTCAGATTTGTCGAAGCCACCAAAGGAAATTGTGTAGATGAAACGTCTTGTCGCGGTGATATAGTTTGACAGCGCGCTGAAACGTACCGATGCAGGCTTGCTTGGTCGGGGTTCCCTGGTAGCCCTCATGGCACTTGCAGTGGTACCCTCCAGGTGTGTTCACACAGTCTCCGTTGATACATGGATTACTCACACACTCATCCACATCTGGGGAGGAAACAATAAAGCAAACACAAAACTGTGACGTATCCTGACTGGCAGAGCGAGCGGGTTTGAATCACCAACCAATTATAAAAAGCCATTACATCAGCGTATAACCAGACAATAACAATTATAGACACAAAAACAAAACAATGAGATGTACATTGTGACATTTTAGGGGAAGAAAACAATGTGTTCAGCTTAGAAAGCTTCATAAGATATTCCAAGTTAAAGCTTACTTTTAAAACGCTGGTTATTGAGTCTCCACGCAGGAGAATATTATATGCATTACACAGAACCTCAGTTTTCCCTGTTAAAGGAGCAAAACTATGGAATTGTATATTGGAACTGAATTAAAAATGCAACACAATTGGAACGTTTTCATAGAGGTTTAAACAGCATTGTTCTCACACCCCTGTAATGTTTGTGTTTGTTGTATCTGTGGACATATTTTTGCGCATGTATCTACAGTATATGGGTGTATTTTCCTCTCTGTTTGAAATTTTACAAATGATTTTTAGATATTAGCGTTTCGGCCGCATCGCATCACATTAGCTCAACTAAACTAAATATCAAACCGTTAAAAGGCTGCCTTTCTCCCTTTCCGCGAGGCCCTGCTCCTTTTTCTCTCCTGTGTCTGCTTAATTATTCATTTCAGTCAAATGTTTATTTGATACAGTAACAAATGACAAGCTTGTTTAGTTTGTTTTCTTTCCGGGTTTATCGGCTTTGTCGTTGTGGTGTCTGGGATGTTGTGGACGATCGGCTGCTCAATCAAGGAAAGTGCAAACAGGTTCGCCTCATTGTGTCCTCTCACGGAGAGGAGCCGGGCGCTGTGAAGATGTAGGACGATAGGGAAGAGAGTTCTGCAGTGACTGACATTCTGTAATGTTGGTATGGATGGCTGCTCATAGATAGATTGAGATGCAAGCAGTGGGCAGCTTTCTGTGAGGCTGCAGCGTTCCTTTGTTTGGTGGGGTTTTTCCCCACTTCAGTTTAATTTAGTTTGATTAAAATTCCCAGATAATCATTTTTGCCCTTTGTCTCAGCAAACTTTTTTTTGTTTCACTACTCCTGCTTCCAGCACCAAACCACCTCATCTGCACTTTATATGGTGTGGCAGCTCTACACAAACACAATGCACATTTCCCCCTGCAAGCATCAACCATAAGCATCAACCTACGCTTGTATTAAGTTCCTTAAATCGGCAGAAGATGGCAGTGCAGTGCATGCAATGTACTGTGGCCCTGTCACATAGTGGCCGTGTCTGCCTATATGCCTCAGGGAGGTCATGGAGAAGTGTCTGAACAGCATTGCATGGGCACTTATGCGGAATACAGTGAGTGAGAGGGCCCTTCTTTACCGATGCATTCCCCGCGGACATCCTGTCTGTAGCCCATGTTGCACTCGCAGCGGTAGCTCGTGGGCGTGGGAATGCAGCGTCCATTCAGACACAGGTTGGTGAAATGTTTGCACACGTCAATGGTGTCGTTCACAGACACCGTGCCTGCGAAAACACCACAGACAAATCAGCAACGCAAGCAACAATGCAACATAGAAACACATTTTGATGAGAGACGAGCCCTTGGATGGCGCACCATTCAACAGGCGCCCTTAGATCCACGGAGCAACTCACCGATATGTTGGTGTCCTCCTCCGTTGCCTCCAAAGCTTCCTCCGTTGCCTCCAAAGCTTCCTCCGCCATTGCCCCCGATGCCTCCGTTACCATTGCCGTTAGGTACACTGGGGAACTTGTATCCATAGTTGAAGCCGTTGCCGTTGCCGTTGGGGAAGTGTCCGTTGGGGTAGCCATGAGGGAGGCCGTGCCCTTGGGGAACACCCACGATACACAGTCGGCGGAACTCGTCTGCAGGAGGGACAGAGATCACGGGGAACGAGTCAGCGGACGCTTTACGTTACAGTTTTATTCGTTTCCAGCCGGAGGAGGAACATTTTCACAACCGAGACTGAGGCCGACGCTATGGACACCTCAGGCCAAAAAGCACTCGCACACAAACTCTTTCATTCCCACTGCACTCATTTATCATTTCTCATTCTCATTTATTTACCATATTGTTTTAATGTGACTTCACGGGAGTCATTCATGGGTCCATATTTTTATGTTGTTTGTCAGCCTCTAACCTCAGACGGTTTTCTATCATTAGGCCTAAACATTTAAAAATGTACTCACTGTTTCCTGGAATTGCAGAATTCACGAAGGCCAATACATCTTTTGTTGAAGCATAAAGTTGACCATGTAACTGTTTTACTGGTTTCACATATGCTTTGACTGGAGTAAAGCCAGAACAAGTAATTACAGAAAACAATGTGCACACATACTGATCTCCTCTACTGTGCTTTAGGAAGCAGTTACAAGTCTAGTGTATTGTTAAAGTCTATGCTTCTATGAAAAAATGTGTATTTTGTCTATGTATATATGTCTATGGGTGGACAAATACATGTGAAGTGCTGTATGTTTATATGTTCTTCACTTCATTTGACAGTCACAATAAATCAAACACACACACACACACACACACACATGTTATTTCGGCGGTGCCAGTGAGAGCACAAGAACATCCTGTAACTGATCACTTCTGGATCGCACGCTCTCACGCAGAGAACGTTTTCTGAATTCCAGCCTGCTTTGAGGAGATGATGGGTCATTATCTTCCCACAAATCTTTCCCATATTTTCTCTGTTTACTTTGTGCTCATGACATCATGCTCATCAGTTTGGCGTGGATGCGCCTCCTCCTCTGTCACACACGCACAAACTCAAAAGCGTCTCATCTGGTTCAATATGTGTGAAACTAATTTGCCGTGTGAAAAGTTGACGCCGTATGGCTTCATTTACGGCCTGCGCTCATGCCAAGTCCGATAATCCGACAATCAATTTGTCAGCAGCATCACTTTGTTTTTTGGGGATCAGCTCGCATATAAGAACAGCTCGTTTTCGTGTGTACTCACCAGACCCCCTGACAGGGCACATCTCGGGGATCTGTCCCAAAGCCCAGCAGCGTCCTGTGTCACAGCAACACTGCATCTTGGTGTACTGACCGCCCAGCTCCACAGCGCAGCGGCCGTTAGCCAGAGCGGAGAAACAGGTGCCCACGCGCTGATCTGGAGGAAGAGGAGACATTTAGACGATCAACAAGGAATTAAGTCACAAAATGAAAGAGATGCACAAGGCTGATTTTAATAAACTTTATTATGCATAGGACTGTGTAACTAACGAATGTTTTCAATATCGATTTAATCTGCTGATTAATCGCTTGGTCTATAAAATGTCAGAAAATAGTGGAAAATGTACATCCCCAGTGCAGGATTTCAGGTAACACATTCAGGACTATTACCACCTCTGTCACTGCATTATATGCAAGGTTAGAAGGTTATAAAAGGTTCCAGGTAATCTGTACGTCAGAGGGCTGGCCTGGCCGTCCCATGCTGCCTGGGGAGGAAGCTTCTTTATGGGCCGGCAGAGGGAAAAGGTTGACTAACTGCAGGCATCTGAAGGGCCTCCGAAAGGGGTCTTATTCCTGACAGTTTTCCAGGTCAGGGTCAATGGGGCAGGAGAGGGGGGCTGAGGTTCAAAGAGCGTGCATAAGGAAGAGTACGTGGAGAGGAAGAAGAAACGGGGGGTTTCTAGGTATTTAACAAAAACACCAAAAAAGGGAAAAAGGCAGAGGGAGAGAATGCATGTATATTGTTTTAGAAAGTGAACAACATATGTGAAGGAGAATTTTAAGTGTGTCTAGAAGAGGGAAAAAAGGGGCGGGGGGGACGCTGAAAGCAAAATGAAGGGGGGAGTGGAGGGAGGAGCACAAGTCGATTAACTCACTAATGAGCCAGCAGTCTGGAATTAATCAGTTCCATGTGGAGCAATTCTTGCCAATTAGAAAGAACATGAGGGGCTGCGCCGTGTCTAGGAGCACACATTGTACAGTACACACACACACACACACACACACACACGCACACACACACACACACACCTAAGGCCATGCATAACTACACACACATGCGCTTGTACAAATACAATGTACACAAATACACACAAATAGACACATACGCAATCTGAAAAACATCCCAAAGGAATGACCGAGCTGGAGGCCGGGTGGAGGGCGGGTGGGGGCGGTGGGGGTTTGGTGATGAGGATGATGATGACTTAAATTGGATCCAGACCGAGGTTTGTCCGCTGGTGTTGCTCCACTACACAAGCATATGCTTTCATTTTTTGAGGTGTTTTTACAGACTGGCTGACTGGACAGGTCCCCCCCCCCCCCTCCCAAGCTTCCACCGTGTGACAGGGCATTAGGCTCTGATTACTGTCAGGACCCCCAACAGCTCCCACTGGCCTTCTTTACCCCGGTACAGTACGTCCCAGGCCAGTAGCCCCACAGTATAACCTCCAGGACCAGAGCTACACATCCAGCTTCTAGAACATGAAAAACAATTCTCTTTAATTCACTTTCCGTTCTGAGGCAAAGAGATCGGACTAAATCGGGAATCGAATCAAAGTGGAAGAAGCCAAGTTTATGATAACTGTCTTTCCAAGTCCAGGTTTGTGTTTAAGTCTTAAACCTGCATCTTCTTTATTATCCAGCAGGGGGCAACTCCACTGGTTGCAAAAAGAAGTCTAATTGTATAGAAGTCTATGAAAAAATTACCCTAATTCACACTTGATTTATCAACTCGGTTAAAAAAAAAAAATAGTTTGAATCTGTAGTTTCAAGTCTTCTTCAACGCAACGATGTTCATTTTGTAAATTTTGGTCCCATTTGGAGTAAAATAGACGATAATGTAGGGCAGGCTTTAGGGCGGGGCTACCTTGTGATTGACAGGTCGCTCGGTCCGTCCGGTCTGGTTGCTCTCTGTGTTTCCGTCTTACAGCTTTAACCCTTTCGCACTCTGTTTTCACTTCATGAAAGTTAACTGTAAACTTTTAGTCGCCTAAAAATGTCTTGTTCAGCGTTGGGCTGTACTCTGCTCCACCCTCTCCTGTCACTTCTGGTTGCAGGAAACCAAGATGTTGACTGCCAAAAACCAAGATGGAGGTCAAAACGCCAAGCTCGAGGCTTCAAAACTGCAGTCCACAAACCAACGGGTGACGTATATACAGGACTAAGTGTGACTTTGGATCACTGGGTTGGACCTGACCCGGTCTAGTCTGGTTTTGTTTGGGTCGTCTCTGCCTCTGTCTACTCCCAATCTAGCCTTGTCCATTTTGGAAGTGGGACAGAGACGGAGGTTTTGGGGGGTTGTGTCTGGCAACCTGCTTTATTTGCTCTCTCTTTTTTCTCTCTTCCTCCTCCGGCAGGCTGCAGAAGAGCAACTGGAAAGCACACTGAAGTAAACGGGGCGCAGGATCCAGATCTCAGAGGATGGGAGGGTGGAAAACGGTTTGAGAGGAAACGGCGAGATAGATAGCGGGGACGAGAAGTGCGAGAACGCTTCAGTTTTAGAGATAAAGAAAAGATACCCGACGGAGATGGATGCGAGCACAGTTCCAGAGTAAACAGAGAGACTTTCAACTTACTGTGAGGCACACTAAACTCAGCAAGAAGAGAAATATATAGAAAGTAACGTCATTTACAGCCACATGCCATTGATTCTGAAATGAGACGTTGAATAATCCTGGTTCGTGGAACTGTTTTTATTGGGTCACCAGTTGGCAGTGCAAAATGCATAGCAATGATATGATGTGTGAATTCATTTCCCGGATTCAAACAGCTTTGCTGGATTGTTCAGCTCGGATTTGCTGTTCGAGAGAGCGGTGATTTTTTAACTATAAAGTCCTTTCTGTCAGCGTTTCAAAAATAAGTCGGCAAGAATTATTCAGATTGTTTCTAAATGTTGAGGTTTGAAGCTGAGGGACGAAGGGACGAGTTGACAAACAGAAAGGAGAGCGAGTGTCACTAAATGACATGTAAACATTTTACTTTGACTTCGTTTGTTGTGTTCTTCATCAGTAGTTTATAACTATAGATGTTAAGGCAATTAATGATGTATCGTTATGAGTTTGTATGGGAGTTTTCCCTCCCTATACATACATATATACGTTTATATATATATAAACCTATACACCTGTTCCATTGAAGCTACCTGTGAGACCAGCCCCCACCCAGTTCACGCGCGTTCATACGTCTCGGTATTCTTTACCCATTTCCTCGCAAACTTAACGAAAAACAGAAAAGCTCCACTGATGATGGAGGACGGATCGCAGGAAAACTATAAAAAAAAATAACCTGGAGCAAACATGTATTTCCAATTACAATCCAGAAGTTTTACTTTGCTACAGAAGCTTTTTTTTTTTTTTGTTGTATGAGGTTAGCTGGGCCTGTGATGCTGATAGGGTGAAGCAGACAGACCCTGAGCCGTCCGTTTCGGGCCTGAATCTCGAAATAATGTATTAACACCTGGTTGTGTTTCACCGCGGCTGCCATGATTGGTGAGGATTGCAGGAATACATTAACACCTGGTAGTGTTTCATGGGACATGTCACTAAAGTATGCACCGTATGTGTGTCAGCGTGTGTATGAATGAGTCAGAGGGGCACAGACATTAGAGCACATTAATGCTGTCAAGGCCAAACAGTGCGTGCAAGTGTGTTCGTCTGCACATGGTGACCACGGGCCAGCTTGACTCATCAGAACTTCCCTCACAGGAAGCGTCGATGGAGGGAGGGGAAGTGAGCGGCCAGATGTGAAGCTTTCAACTGGCCGGGGGGGGGACACACACAATATGAAAGCGAGAAAGGTCGTGAAAGTGTGTGTTTGACTCACCCACACATCTGGAGCCATCTGTGCTGGAGACGTAGCCCCGCGGACAGGTGCAGACGTAGCTACCAGCAGTGTTGGTGCATTCTCCTCCATCACACACGCCGGTGATGGTGCTGCATTCATCGATGTCTGAAACACACACACACACACACACACACGCATGTTACGTCATTATGTATTACCTCATCACGTCACGGGACACGGCTGTCGAGCACGCCTCACACCAGCTCAGGACGTTTTCTAAATGTCTTTCGTTTGGAAAGATGCCGATGCACGCTGCACGCCGCACGCCGCAGTAAAAGTTTAAATGGACTGGAGCAACAGTTTCTCCCTGAAGAAAGCGAATCAAATGGATCTGCAGTCGACTGAAGTGGAACGAATCCACTTCTGGTGTGTTCTGTTCATGACATGTAAATCACATGAACGATCCAACAAAACCGTTAAAGGGACAGTTCACCACAAAAAAACCCCCCAAAAACATATTTTTCCTCTCACCTGTAGTGTTGTTTATCAATCTGGAGTGTTTTGATGTGAGAGGCAGAGCGCTGGAGATATCGGCAGCAGAGATGTCTGCCTTCTCTACAATATGATGGAAGTCGATGGCACTCGGCTTGTGGGGCTAAAAGCGCCCAGAAATACGTTTGAAAAGCTCAACAGTCAATGTCTCTTTAAAGAAATCATGACCCGGTTACTCAAGATGATTCTCAGACCGTGTTGTGAGCAGTTTCACGCAGGAACTATTTTCTTTCTGATGATAAATAGAGCTACAGGTGAGAGGAAAAATCTGTATTTTTGAATGTGGGGTAACTTAAAGCTGAGTGAAAGAAGAATAGCAGCAGCAATATCCAATGTGGTCCACTGTTGCTAAAATATACCAAATTTATTTTTGTATCAGATTATCCTCTCTCACATTACAATAACCAATCAAATTACATATAATACAAACAAAAGAGTCTAAGAAATTACAACCACATGGAGTATTTACTGAAAACAGTGGATGCCTTGTCAGATTCATAGTCCGATATCTACTGATTATGACGTAACTGTGCACATTTTAACACTATTTTATTTGGCCAGACTTGATTGTGATTAGGAGAAAATGACTTTCACTGGATTTCAGTGGAGCTTTTTTTTCCTCTTCTCCCCAGCTTTCTTCAAATAACTACAATGTACAACTGCTTCCAATCTGCAGATGGCAACTAAATTGAAAGAAATGGGCGTGCTGAAAGAAACAAAAGTCCCAGGGTTATAGTTGACCTTATGAGTGCGATGTCTGAGAGTACCTGGGCCCGGTGCTTGGCAGGGCCCACCTTGGTGTGGTGCACTTTATGATGGCATTAAGCTGTAATATTCAGTGGAAGGGGGCCTCATTGCTCCATGACGGGGGAACCCAAAGCGAAGTTCCAGAAGGTATTGGGTTTTTTTATGATGTGTCACGCTTATTTATACGCATACGTAATTACTGCACCGCTGCGGGGCATAATTACAGCAATAGCGCAGACGTGGTGCGTGCGGTAATGTGTGTGTGTGCCCTGCACGTTTCGTTGGGAAGGGTGTGTTGGTGTTTGTCTTTCTAGGAGTAGAGAGTGTGTAGCTTGTGCGTTTTTTTTCCCCCTTCTGTGTAGTAACGCCCGCCGTGGGAAGCTAAGAGGCTGTTCTTCCCCTGCTGACTCCTGTCTGACAGCAGTGGCAGAAGGCTTAGGTGAGGCAGTAAAAGCCCAGCCAAAAAAACCTTGTGTCAGCAGCAACAACAACATGCCAGACGTTACGCTGCACACAGACGTAGCGCTGTGGGACCGACCGTGTGTGTGTGTGTGTGTGTGAGTGGAGGGAAATGTGTGTCACCTGGAGAAATGTCGACAAGCATCTGCAGCTGAAAGTAAATATGAAATATACGTGAAATATCTGTGTGATTTAGCCAGTTTCCATTGGTTCATCTAATCTATACATTGATGTGCGAAACCGCTCGCGTGCACGTGTGTGTGTTCGTTGAGTGCGTGAGAGTGTCAGAGCAACGGGGAGGTCCGTGTGTGCAATGAGAAAGTCTCCCAGGTGCCCTAAGTGTTTCTTTGTTCAGCACTAACAGCTGGTTTTGAGCCAAAAGGCTGTATTTATGGAAGGGAAAATGGAAGGAGAAGCAGAAAAAGCAGAAAGAGTAGTAGGAGGGGTAAAAAGGAGACTGTTAAGCACTGTCTGAACTAAGAGCAGCCCATAAAACCAGGTGCTTGTTGCGCCCAAAACGGTCAGACTACCATGACATCTTAACTGCACTTTATCTTAACTGCTCCAAAACCTCAGTAATTTCGCTGTGAAAGCTCTAAGTGAGGCTTGTTTGTGCATTAGCTAGAAGGGCATTTCAATAAAGCTTCCCCAAAGGATCGGGTCTGATTGTTTCCCAGATTGCACTAAACATTGGTTTCCTGCTGATCCATGACTTAAGATACACGTCACAACGGGTCTTTTGTTTTACAAGCTTTACAACACTGAACTCTTTCTCGTCTCCGAGTGAATGGGTGAAATGATGAAGTCGCCCGATGGCAACAGTTCTGCTGTCAACTGAAGAAAACAATGAAAATGTTTTTTAATAAAAACTATCTTACTGGTGCAAAAGATTCACCTGTTTTTGAAGATCCATTTGTTGAATTGAGTCATTTAAAAGTGGATTGCCATTTGTTGCTTTTGCCTGTGTTTTTAATGTTTTTGGCTCGGTTTGTCTGTTTGCGGCCCGATTTCCATGAGACTTGGTGGAAGGGTGTAGCCTGAGCCACGGAGGAGCAGATCTGAGCACAGGGGGATACACAAATGATGTTTCGCTTTCGTTACCATTGCGAGATAGGGCATTTCAAAATCTGAAAAATGAGTTCCCGACTGGAACGTGAACGCCGCTCAAGTCGGTGCAATAACTCAGAAACACGGAAACAGAAAGCAACATGCTGCTAAATGCTCCCAGCAATAAACACATAAACACATCGTCTTTGCGGTTTCCACATCACGACTTAAAGCTCATGAACACACCGCAGTGGGGAGAACGACTTCCCAACTGGGGAAATGGGATCATCCAAGGAGCACCTGAATGCATCATCTCCGAGTGCCAATGCAGTGATCTGTGTTTTTCAGACAAAATTTGGATTTCGAGTCTCATCATTCATTGTAAACTGTAAACGACATATTTCTGTCGTGGGGTGAGTTAACAAGGAGGACCCAAACGCAGATGACAGGAGGAGAGTTAACAAAAAACAGAACTTTATTATAAAAAGCTTACAAAGGACCAACTAACTACAAACAAACAAGCAAACAGGCAAAAGCAAAAACTGAAAACACAAACCAGGCTGGAACGAGGAAACGCGAAGATCAAAGACAAACGAACTAAGACACAAGAGGAAAGACTTTACAAAATAAAACGGGAAGTGGTGAAACATCTACGTCAGGGGTTCTCAAACTTTTTCAGACCAAGGACCACTTAACCAATAAAAAAACCCTCACTAACCACCTAACTCCCCAAATATCCAAAAACAATAGGCCTGCTTACCACACCAACAGTATATTACACATTACAGGCTAATATTGAGCTTATGTGACCTTCTCTACATCGCTCGTTCACACATTAAATCACTATATAAATACAACTACGGATTCTACAAGCATTTCATTCATATGACATCTAAACGGTAAATGCTGATAGATTTTACACATCATATGAAACGTAGACTGGAGTTTATTGCTGAGTTTATGTCCGAGCGAACAGAGCCACAACTTACTTATGAAAATTAAGGTTTTTTTTATACATTTATTTTCCATGGAAATTAAGGTTTTTTTTTCACTTCCAAGTTTTTTTGAGGAAAGTTAAGATTTTTTTCACATCCAAGCTTTTTTTCAAGAAAAAAATTTGTACTTTTTTACATTCAAGTTTTTTTCAAGAATTTTTTGTATTTTTTGACATCCAAGCTTTTTTCATGAACATTTTTTGTATTTTTTTTAAATACATTTTTTTCCCATGAAAATTATGTATTTTGACATCCAAGCTTTTTTCAGGAAAATTAAGCTTTTTGTTTTTTTTTTTACAGCCAAGCTTTTTACATCAGGGGTTCTCAAACGCACACAAAATCACTTTTTGTCGCTGCGGCTGAACCACCTGTAGCTGCTGAACCACCTGCATCAGGACGATGCACCTTGACTTGGCGTCAGATTTTTCATTTAATTTTCTTTTACCTGACTCGTTCTTGAGCCATCGATCCATCTTGTCAGTTGACTCAAAATGACCGCGCAGATCATTTATGACGTAAGATCGTAAAACGAACCCACGTAGCTACGTAGCTATGCTACATCTTAGCTACACTCTACACTAGTCATTTTTAAACAGTTTGAGAAACACTTTTAAACTTATAATATATTAACTTAAAATGTGACATTTAACCAATATACTCACGGACCACTAGGGGTCACTCACGGACCACCAGTGGTCCGCGGACCACCACTCTTTGAGAAAAACTGATCTAGGCCATGACAATTTCACATTTTCTGACATTGTCTTTTTAGGTTAAACGTGTTTCATGAGAGATTAACCAAGGGTTGAAAATACTCATTATTTGCCGCTCTAGTCCATGATCACTTTTGCTGAAGAAATAAAGCTCACGCTGTACATAAAGTGGTGGAAAGAGGCTGAGTGTGTGAAATTTAAGTCAAAAAATGACCATGAAGGGGGTAGAACGTTCTAATCCTAAACTCCTGCTTCATTTCTACCTCGTCTCAGAGTATCCTGGTAGTATAACTGCTCAGGCCTCTCTGTGCTGGAATGTGGCCACGACCTCCACACCCACGTCTCTTCTTTCGGTGCTCAGCTTGTCTCTGAAGCGCTCATTCTCCCCTCACAGTAGGTCCTGAGCCGCTGGTGGTGTTCACCCAAAACCACAACTGAAACTGGGACAATTTAGTGAAGTCATCTTCCCATTTCCTCCTTAATTCACGGCATCATAAATCATAAAATGCGTGTCATAGTAATTGCTTCTCATGAATCTGAAGTGGACACGCTAGTTTTCTTTCTGTACGTGGCGCAACTCTCAGCCCCGCTAGGAGAATTTAGATAATAATTCATACACTACGAGATCCAGTTTGGCCTTGGTCTTGTTTAAGAGCTTTCTGTAATCCTCCCTAAAGACTAAGAATATATCGGCTTCAGTCCAACAGGCACAACCCCTGCCTGGCTAACTATCGGACTGTTTAGCCTGGGCATTGTTTAAATTCCATCCAATCAGCACATTGTAATGTGAATCCTGTGTGTGTGTGTGTACGTGTGTGTGTGTGTGTGTCCAGACTTCTTTAACTCTGAACATGTCGTCATTTTTAAAACGCCGTGGAGATTTGTAAACTGATCCCCGCAAACCCCACAGTTAATAATAAAATGCACCGTCCATGACTGTGTCACCGGTAACTCAACACTATCTCATTTGTACTGGTGATAAATCTACACGCTCAAGTACTCTGCATTCACGTGAAGTCGATATGTTTTGTGATGTTTTGATCTTCAAATAAAGATTCAAATCAGCTTGTATTTATTAGTTGTTATTTTGGCATCCCGAAATAAAACATTTGACTTTGAAAAAAGAAACTCATGGCCATTTGTCATTATGTTTTACGGACTAAATCATGAATTAGTTAGTAAAACTGTCAATTGCGACAGTAATTTGTTGAAGCCTAAACCCAAATTGCCGTTATGCCTGAGGAAAATGTGAGACAGCTGCACTCACCGCTACAACCTATAGTATTATAACACTTTCGGAAGAGTAAAGTGCTCATTTCCCTTTTTCCTCCTCTTCAAGGACGCTAGAGTATCAGCTCGCCCACAAATCAGCAACCACGAAGCCATCAGGAAATCCCTGTGCAGCTCAATAACCTCAAGAATATTTCCCCTGTCAAAGATTGCCACAAGTCTTCAAGATTTCTTTATTGACCAGGGTTACACAGAACTGATGGCCATCCATCTTTGGAAAAATTTTCCAAGAGTTCCCAGTTGGAATAACTGCGAGAACCTCACCAACAACTATGGTGTTCATTCGCACTTCTTTCTTTTTTGTGTCCCATCACACAGTACTGTCCAACTTCTATCTGTTGCTGCGGTACTCGTATGCGCAAAATATCGCATTATTATCAACTAGCACTGCTAACAATGGCTAACAATGCTAACCTGGCTAGAGCTCGATCGACTCTGGTGTGACGTCATTCCTAGCTTCGATTTCCAACTTCCCAGCACAAATGGAACTATTTTTAATGTCTTCGCTCCTCATTTATTCGTTTCTACGCAGTCTTCAGAGACTCACCTTCACACTTGTGGCTGGTTTCACTCTGACGGTGGCCGGCGGGACATTTACACTCGTAGGACCCCACAGTGTTGATGCAGTTACCTCCGGCACAAAGGTTTGGCACTGCCTGGCACTCGTCCACATCTAAGAGAAGGAAGGAAAGACCCATGAGAAGAGGCACAAGCAGAAAAAGAACAAAGGTTCTAATATTATACGTGCAGCATATTACAGTATTTTTGTAACACACCAAAAACTACAATAAAGGACTGAACTTCAAACAATGTGCATTCTATAAAAATCTAAGTTTATATCAGTTATACTTCAAAGCACATTTTGGAGCATATTTCTGGCACCCTTTAGTCGCTAAAATACTGTTCTTCATTCTTCTTCTCTACTTCTTTGTAAAGGGAATGAGGTAAAGCGAGAAGTAGCTTGGCGCCGGCTGTGGTGTCTAAGACCCCTTCCAGAAAGACCCGCTCCACTTCACAGGAAATGGCTTTTTAAATGTACGTTTTTCCCAGCATTCAATGTGAGTCACTTTCCCCATTATTGGGGATATGTCAGAGGGCGGGTTCCTGTAAGAAACTGTGAGTATCTCTGATCCTGTCTACCCTGGAACACACACACAGTGGGTTTATATTCACCACATTGCCAGTCACTAAGCAGGACCCAGACATTATGAATCAATCAATCTCTGCTTTTTTTTTGTTGTTTTCTTTTAAAGAAAGGGTTGAGATCACTGTCTAGTGTTGAGGAAATCTCTCTCAAACAGCTGAGAGAGATAGAGAGAGAGAAAGAAAGAAATAAAGAAAGCGTCTAGCAGCTAACATCCTGATGTGGAGCCTGGACATTTGGATTCATGGTCAGCTGTGCTTTGTACTTCTGCCAGAGAGACGTTGCTCTAGGCTGCGAGGTATGTATGCGAGGTATAGAGAACAGAGATTCACAGAGAGACGGAAGGACAGATGGACGGGGAAAAAGAAAGTAAGGAGGTATGTGAGTCTCGGAGAGATACCTCTCACATATGAACGGCCTTGCAGCCCCGTCCAAGAGAGAGGAAGTTGTGGAGCTAAATGCAAACCAGATACTGATGCCAGATGTGTTACTTTTTTTGAATTACCCCAATAAATAATGTATTCAGACTTATACATATAGGACTGTGTCACATCCCTTTGATATATTTTAACAAATGTTTATCTATTTGCCAGGCGTATGTCCATCAATACTCGTTGGTACATCCAGTGTATTTTCCAGCCGATAGCTATTGTACCTAACTACGTCCTTCGTGGCCCTGAACACAAGTTAAGAATAACCAGGATTAAAAAAGTGAAGGGTGAAAGATTATTTTTTACAGTGGACCTAACTTCTGTTCAAGGTGGAGATCAATGTTTTCCTCTGAAGTAGAAGTAAAGTATAGTTGAGTTGCACATTTTTTTTTTAAAGTACATTGAGGGACTTTTGTAGGTCCAGAAAAGTTACAAACGTACCATAATTCAATATTTTTCAAATGTAAACATCATAATAAATCTAAAGCTGTTTGGGGTCCTTTTAGTTGGGGGCCCCAGGCAGTTGCCTCTGGTAAAGTGCGGCCCTGGTTGGTTTGGTGCAAACAAAGATAAATATCAATGTGACTGTATGCACTACCGCTAGATTTGTGCCTGCATGAAAACAGAGCCAGATTCCTGGACATACAGTACTGTTATACCGACAGAATGGTCTTTTTGTTTGGCAGGTTTGGCCAGAGATTCAGATACCTGGAAGCACACACTTTGTACACACACCCTGTCAACACATCTGCCAAGGAAGTCTAGCAAGTACTGGTATGAGCCCACCATGTGTAACTTTCTTTAGCGAGCGTAAACAACACTTGAGTATGCTATAGTCCCCCAATTTCCCAGCCTAAATACATAAGGTCCTTCGCTCTGATACTGTTGATGTGTGGCCAGGTGCTATGAGCATCAGAACAAAAACAAAGGACACAAGGGACACAACCTCCACATATGTCATATATTGATGCAGTCTTATTGCTTTGTCTGGTCATTAGAGAGGCATGCAGAGAGAGTCTGGTCTGGTCTGAGGGGGCTCTGGGACACCAGCAGCAGGAACGTTGATGAAAGAAGGTGAATCTCAGTTCATTTTCCCCTCAGTTTCTCTCTTATAATCTCCATATCTTGCTCTTTTGGACCCATGTACCGAGGGCTGCTTGATTCTGTTATGTCTGCAGTTATTCCCCATAGTAGCCAATTCCTTTTCTTTCGCCGTATAAAATGAACTGTTGTGACCAGGAGGATAATCACAGCCTCATGAAACTTTACAACCACAAACAAGAGGCCGAAGGCATCCAGAGGCATCCAGAGGCATCCAGAGGCATCCAGAGGCATTCTGAGGTATATTGATATATTGATGTTGGTATATTATAATAAGGGGCTTTCTGAGCAGTTTCCAGAACAGAAGTGCTCGTCATTCAATTGGCAAAAAATGCAATTGATCTACAAATTTCCAAAGTTTTTGATATCAAATGACAGCATGGATTTTTCTATGGTGTTCACCGAGGTCTCGGTGTCTCAATGTGTTTATTTGACGCCTGAGTGGTAAAAAAAAAATATGCTTACATTTGTATCAAATCTGTGTAACAAAAGGTATCAACCTAAAAAACAGTTATGAGACATAACTGGGAATGGCCATCATATACTTCCACGATAATGTTTAAAGCTCTTCTACACGCTAAACTAACGCCTAACCAAAACACAATGTTTATTACGGAAAGAAAAACTTGCTGCATTTCAAAAAATTCTTCAGGTTCCCAGCTCTCAGATAATGAACAGCACTTCTATGTGGCAAAAACTGTCGACCTTCTCCTACCTCCCCCTAGAGGTCCCCTGTCCCCCCTTAAAAAGTGGGTCTATGGCAGCGGGGAGCAGCTGTCCAATGTTTACAGGGATATGGAGACGTGTGTTCACGGCTTCTGCTGAATAAGACCTTAACAGGAAAATACAAGCGAGTGTCAGGCCTCCAGGTACCTGTGTGCATGTAAACACAAGCAACGTTGTTAACACTACCTCGAGGATGTTGTGGGCAGGAATTGCAGCTGAGATGATGACGGATAAAGTAATGGTTGCAATGTTGAGTGTGTGTGTGTGTGTGTGTGTGTGTGTGTGTGTGTGTGTGTGTCCTCCTTCATCACTGTTACAAAGAAGATCTGCCAGGTGTGTCTACCAACCGACAACCTCTGGGGCAGAAACATTAAAAATGGCCAAACCTGCAGTTCCTCTAATGGCCACATGAGGCTGTCTCCAAAAGTGAGTAAATCTCCATAGACTCCCATGTTAAAATGTAACTTTACAGCAGAAAAATAAACATGTTTACATGTACACAAAATGGTTTTGGTCTCTATAGCTAATTTCCCTATTCATGTTTTCCGTAACAAACCCATTATGTCATATTAAGTCCTAAAGTTATGCATAATTAATGGCTTATCCGCTTTGAGCGACAGGTGGGTGCCGTCACAGGTCGCCAGCCTCAGCTCCACCTCTTTGTTTTTGAATTAGCCTGGAGTTAGGTGGTGTTGGCACTGTCGGAACCACTCGCATTTAGCTTTTCAGAAACCTCTGGGTGACGTCACAGGGACTTAGCTGCAGTCCATGGCGAGCACAAGAAAGACAGAGGGGTGCATGTGATTGTATGTGCTCCGAGCTGACCTTGGCACGCTCCAGTGCGGATGTTGGGGATGAAGCCTCGCCTGCAGGGGTGTGGCTGGGCAGGGCACTGCTCGCAGGGGTGGCCCCACGCTCGACCAATGGTGGCGCAGCAGAGGGTTTTGGTGCAGACGATTCCACTGAGCTGGCCCTGGCACATCTGGTTGTTCACCTGGGTGAAACATGGCCCCGTCCTGTAGTCTGTGGAGGCAAGAATCCTTTGTTAGCTGGTGACTGATATAACATTTGATTGATTAAATGATAAAACGGTGATTCATTTCCTTAAACACATCTGGCGCAGCATTAAATGAAACCAGATTACATAGTTGAGAGTTTTCATGGGGAAGGCATATTGCCCCTCATATCGAACTAACTGAGTCAGTTCTTTCCTTCGAACAATGACTGGAGGAGTGGATGCATTAGAGGAGGACTTTAAACAAATGACTCACGGGTCCTCACGTTTTAATTGTTTCAAGTGTTTAGTCATTGAGTCAACAATGGGCTCATAAAAAGGAGCATTTACAAGTAGCAGGATTTACAAGGACATAAGAAGAACAATATGAGAGTTGGTAGCAACCTGACTGCTCACGTCAGAGAACGTGATTTCAGGCTTTTTATTATTAAACCTGCTCAGATTAAACCGCAAAACCCCCTCCAGATTCTTTCTTTCTGCTGGAATTTAGCAATAGGATTTGAATGACTTCTGTATGGTCTTTGTGATAATAACTTAACCCATTGGATTGTTGTACTCCACTACTTTAACGAGGAGTTGGTGGCGGTGGTTTCTGTGACGGTACCAGCAGCTAATGTGGTCCGTCTATAACGATCACCCCGCGGCGATCCTCCTCCCTCAAAATGAATGCGACATTTCAGCGCATCTGCATGTCGTCTCCAGGACAATGCACTTTTGCGTGTCCAAAAACCCATGGGACGTCACATGACACGTGTTACCCAGAACACAAAAGTAAGACAAATGTCTCTTGAAAGATGTGTTGATATCGCAGATCCTATCTTTCTGCGATTTCTGCGGGAAGAGATAAGTAAATACACACATTCCAACAGATGTTGCAAGTAAACACATGATGAGAACAAAATGTCTCCGGTGGTCACCTCGCCTCCTCGCTGCACTGGCGTAATCTCGTTAAATGCACTTCACGAATCAGGCACAATGACCTCATGCTGAAAGCGTTTCAGCGATACGATTTTCGTCTTTTCAATCACACATAGCCTAATGATGGCTTCCTTTGTGAGAGAAACCCTTATTAAGTTCCCTGCAGTGGCGCCAAACTT
Source organism: Bovichtus diacanthus (assembly GCA_943590825.1). Taxonomy (NCBI): domain Eukaryota; kingdom Metazoa; phylum Chordata; class Actinopteri; order Perciformes; family Bovichtidae; genus Bovichtus; species Bovichtus diacanthus. The sequence goes on along the minus strand of CALSBV010011200.1, from coordinate 8,014,463 downwards.
AATATAGCGTTCGTTAAAAAAAAAAAGAAAAAAAGAAAAAGTAGATTGTTAGATTGTCACAGGGGAGATGAAAGACAAACTGCACAGTTGGTTAGCCAAGGCTGTGACAGCGAGACGTGGAGAAGGAGAAGGACAGAAAGGCATGGGAAGATAGGGATCAGCGCTGGTGTCTGCTGGGAGTCCTTCTTCAGACTTATTGGTTCCTTGTGCTACATGAAAGGGGATCGCAGAGGAGAGCAGGAGAGGCAGAAAGAAAGAAGAAAAAAAAGAGAACGCCAAAAGGAAAGTAAAGTAGGTCAAACTGAGCATGCAGAGTGCAGGTTGGAGCCCACGCCCGCTCTCCCTCTCTCCTCCATCTGTCTTCATTTCTCTGTGCCCGCTTCAGGTCTTCCTGTCTGTCTGCCTTCTACTCTCTCCTTGCCTATCAGCCGCTTTGCACACCACATGCATTTGCTCATGTTCCGAGAAGCAATACAAGCAAAGTACCTGCATGCAAACCTGGACACAACGACAAACCTGCTACATTAATACTGGACAAGGTTGTCGTTTTTCTCATTCAACAAATCCCATAAAAAAGACCCAAATCAACTGTGCTGCGGTCCATCTCTCAGTACGTTTCAACTTCCCTCCCCTGCCTGTGACACTCTGCCGAAGACGTAAACCTTTGAAAATACACGCAAAGATATAGTGTTTTGCCTAAAACATCTGGGTGCTATAGTTTTCAGAAAGCAATACTTGAATAGAGGTTGCAACAAACAGTGCATTTGTTGGAGACTATTTTCACCTGCAAAATCAATACACCTTTGGCGCTCTAGGAAGCACGTACGGCAGCAGGACGGTGTCGTAAAAAGTAAGTAAAAAGATACATAAAGCGTTGGTGGCACACTTGTGAGTCAATTCATTGTTGTTGCTTTTTTGTTTTCAATAAGAAAAATATAATATATTACATTTCGGCCTTAATTCTTAAAACCAAAGCTCTTAAATAGTCCGACAGCAACTGCCATCAGTCTTGTTTTGGGACTGTTCGATAAAATAATTCAACTGAAAACAGTTGAAATGGACAGCAAAGAAGGCAGCGTATGCATGTGCACTAAATGAAATATATATGCATGCACATGCTTTCTCAAACATTTGGCCCACTCCTCTCTCTTTCTGTTACACACACACACACACGCGCGCGTCCGTGTAAACACACACGCCTGAAGGAAAACACAGCATCTGTCCGAGCTGCAGCGTCGAGCCAAGCGACAGACTAGAGGAGCAGCGTTCTCTAAAAGCACGACATGAAAAACAGTGAGGTAATGCCGCCGAACCTCACGCCGTGCCAATCAACCGTTGTTCGCCCCGTGTGCTCAGGCTTTTGTTTTCACCTCGTGCACACATGTACGTGTGGTACGCACATGTGGTATTTCATGCATGTAGAGTCAGCGGGCTCGGGCAGGTTAGGACAAGGGAGCAATCCAACATCCTGATTCGCTCCCGCTGACAACATTCGGAAGTAATTTTGTCTAATTAGTGTTCAAATTGCTCAATAGATCAAAAACATTGGCCAAATCCTCTCTTCTATCCTCTATCTGCTGTGAGCAACCTCTGTCTCTCGTCCAGGCGTCTCCAGTTTCCTTCACAACCAGCACTGTGAATAAAGTCATTTTGTCCTCTTGTGTTAGACTCAGTGGAGTCTTCCGATTCTTATAATTCTATATAAGCTTATAATGCTTTCATTTCATGAAAATCTGCGCTTCTAATAAAAGTGTCCAGGAATCGCAGCCAGATGTAACTCAGTCCCAAGTTTGCTGAAAGCACTCGTAACCTTTCACCTAGATCAGTCCACATAGATTACCCAGACGTATCAGACGACGTTACCCGGATCTGACCCTTCACATACGATGAGGTTTTTTTGTAGTGAAGCCAACCACATAATAATCTAATATTGCGGAAACACGATCCGACATCAAAGCATGTTACTCTTTGCTCTGATGAAAGTTGGATTAAAGGAAGATAAAGAAAACTGCTCAGGCTGAGGTGAGAAAATATATATTTAATCCTGTCTGGAACGTTAACTCTGCTGGGAAAACTTTTTCCCATCAACCGTCTCCATCTGTGGGATCGGGCAGATGGGACGAGGGGGGGACGAGGACGGGGGGGGACGGACGAGGGGTGGGGGGACGAGGGGGGGGGGGGTGGAGGGGGGGCATGGACCTGAGCACGAGAGAGGAGGAAAAATCCCATTTCAGATTCATTAATAACTGCTGAAGTATTTATATAAAACTCCCTGGAGTCTGGGAAGATAAAGAACTTGAAAGATGAGTTTATCACATTCCAATCTATTATCATTAATACAAACTTTCCCATGACAAGAGGTCAACAGGACAAATGAATTAGGACAAGAAATATATGTATATACACTTGCCTGTATGTGTGTGTGTGTGTGTGTGTGTTTGCAGATGTCCTCTCTAGACTTTATACAGCTGGAAGATTTACTCTGAGTCTAAACATCATGCAGTTATTCACCTGTTTAGAAATAGGGACATTTTCTAATTATCCTCTGTGTGTGTGTGTGTGTGTGTGTGTGTGTGTGTGTGCGTGTGTGTTTATCCTCATTATAGCGGCCTCTGTGAGTCTTATCAGTGCCATTATCAACAAGCTTGAAATCACTCTTTTCCTTTGTCCCTTATCGTTCCTCAAGGAGTCTGCTCCTTTCATTTTGTCCACACCAAAGGCAGTCACCCAAACTTGACTAAATATGTCACACACACACACACACACACGCACACGCATGCACACACAAGGTATAACAACTCTGGGAGAATGGAAATTGGAGCGGTAATCCCTCAGCGATCTAACGAGATCTGAAAGCCTGTAACTAACTGCCGTATGAAAAACGTCCAAGGTGATGATGTGATGATGTGTTTAAATGTCTTGTTTTGTCAGTCCAAAACCCAAAGACACTTTAATATGATTTAAAACAGGAAATCTCCGGATTTGAGAGGCTGAAAACAGAACTTTCTGACATTTTTGGGCATGAAAAACGTCTTCGACGCTTAATCGATTCATAAAATAATTGACGATATTATTTTCCGTCGATCGACTCATTGTCGCAGCTCTACGTTCCTCTGTAAAACAAAATGTAAAAATAAATCTCTATGTCACCCATTGTATTGTAAAATCTATATTGACTTCTACAGCTATTTTTGTCTGTTGTGGGAAACTTGCCACCACAGTGGAACAATAGTGCAGACTCAGACTCACAGTCGGGCAAGTGGGCTCCAGGCTCCATCAACAAGTAGCTCTCATGGGACATGTTACTTAATCAGGGGTGTGGGGGGGAGTCTTTGTAGTGCTTTCTGAACTGCAGCGGGAGTAATTCGGCCCATTTTTCATCAGGCTAGATCAAAGACGGCCTTCATCGCCATCCTGTGAGGCTACTCAAGTATTGATTTGGACAAACCAGAGGCTCTAAATTTGGCACTAATGAATAATTCCCTCCACTTCTCATTTAGGGTATGGACTCATCCAAATTCAGCAGCCCGATGAAAAGCAGACGAGGAAAACTAATTGATGATGACTAATGATCCTAATGACACACAAAGCGTAACGCGATTGAAACGGGAGCCTCTAATCACACAAGCACCTGAACACACCTCGTTACGTTCACCGAGTGAGGCACATTTGCAGACATGCGTTGAAACAGAGTGTTCTCACAACTCTCAGCCGGTTCTTGAGTTGATATTTGCTCGGTTCATCGCGTGTCTTGCAGCGGAAATTCCTGCATATGCGAAAACACACATATGGGGTCTGCATTAAGAGTCATGCTGCATTAGTATTTAATTTATAGACTCGCTGTTAATCTAATTGAGCACGGCTCCCAACTGGCTCACTCAAACTAAATTGCCATTGGAAATATTTTCCACGGAGTGACCTGTGTCTGCCCCGGAGTCCCACCCTTCCACCAGCGCAGCCATCCTGTCCCTGTCCTGCCATGTTCTGTCCACTCTTATCCAGAGTCAATAGAGCAGAAATAGCACAGCTTCCTACACTTCCAGCACCTCAAAATGCCCTTGACGTCAACGCCTGCTGGGGGGGCAAAATTGCTCCTCTGCGATTACAGGTTTATTTGCTCTGGACTGATCACAGAGCCCGTCGACGTCCACAGAGACAGGCTGGACTGAGCAGTGCCGGAGCAGAGACAGCAGACTCAAAGCTCTGCTGACACCAGAGGGGGGACCAAGTCCTTGTTTTGCAAGTCACAAGTCTTTACACTCAAGTCCCGAGACAAGACCCCAAGTTTTCTAGTTTTTGTAGTTTTTTGAACAGAAAAACGTAGCGTTTCATTTATGTATTTTAGCTACCTCTCACTGTATTTTATGTATCCTTATTGTCTGATTAACACTGTGTTGTTCGAATGTTTCATGTAATGTAATGGACAATAACGTTTTCTTATCTTATTTTAGTTCTACATGGTAGTTCTCCTGCTACTTGATTGGAGGCTGTCGGTTCAAACAAAGTGAATCTGGGGGTATCAAGTGCTTTCAAGTCAAAAGGCTCAAGTCCAAAAGAAAGTCATCTGTGTTAAAGTCCAAGTCGAGTCTAAAGCCGTCAAATTTGTGACTCGAGTCCAAGTCATGTGACTCGAGTCCACACCCCTGGCGCACACTCATCAGTAACCACCACCTCTTAGCGCACATGCAGGTGAAATGATGTGAAAGCACACAGCAACACAAACACGTGAAGCACGCACTTAATGATGCATGTAGTACAACCGAGATTTAGAGTCTACGGCCATGTTCGCAGCTCTGAGAGCCTGAAACTCACACCCACACAGTAAAGGTGCGGGTGTAAGTGGCATGCGCACATATGTAGGCGCAAAAGAGTGAGGCGTGCTGTGTATGTAGCTGCTGAATAATGACAGGATGCTCATGGTGGGAGTCTTTTTTTCATTTAAGGAGGGGTGACTCACTCTAACTCTATCTCTTGCTAAACAAAGTCCACGAGCCCGAGGCACGCGCAGCTCTACTCACACACACACGCACACACACACACACACACACACACACACACACACACACACTAGACACGCGTACACGGAGGAGCTTCCCATGACTCCATGCCTCCGGCACACAGACTTTCACTGCCTTCACAATCGCGGCTCATCTGCAGTCTCCTCACTGACTCATGGACTCTGAAACCACAACACACATCAGAGCCGTAAGAGCGCCGAAGGTCACACCCAGGACGCCCCATTCATTTCAGGCCAAACCCAATATTAAAGAAATATACTGGTCATTTATCAAAATTATTGAGTGTCCCGGAGGGTATTTCTCCGAGTTCGAGATTGATCATTTTTGTCAGCGCACAAAACCGAATGACACACTTTTTAAAAGTCCTTAGTGACCTGTTTGCTAAAGCTGCGGTGACAAATTGAGTGAATATAAATATGGTGTAGCTGATTAAATTCAAATTGTTGAGGTCCAGCTTTCACTTTTCTTATCCACGGTGGCTGGGATCATTTTAAAGTTGGCTGTCACTAATATGATTTCTTATGAGTTATGCCGTTGATTTGACAAATGTAGCCCGACTCCTCTCTGCCTGAAGGATATTTGGCACCAGAAATCACACACACACCCACACACACACACACACACACACACACACACACACACACACAAAGGAGAAACAAACACAGATTGATAAGTGTTTCCCCTGTGACTGCAGGTCCAGCAGTCTCCCCATTCCCGCAACATGGGGAGTGTTTGTGCTCCCCTCCAGCAGACTTTGTGTACACAGCTGGGGAGCCCATTTTCATTTTCACCCCCCCCCCCCCCTCCATCCCTTCCTCCTCCCTCTTTTCTCTCTGTCTCTGCGTCCCTACCTTGCTCCAATCCTCATCAGGAAATGTCCACGATCACTCTACAAAGAAAGTCTATTCTGTCAGTCCTGTGGGGATGTCAGGGGAAGGTGGGGGGGGGTTGGGGGGAGGGGCTATTTATTGCCAGATGTCTTCAAGGCTCCCTCTGACAAACTCGAGCCCAACATGTTGTATTTTGCACAACAACAAAAAAAAGAGTTCCATAGAGCAATACGTTGAAGGATGGAGAGTATGATGAGGGCTAGAAAAGAGAAAGTGATTACTGGAGAAAGGAAGATTGGGATTAAGAGTCGGCAGGATTGTATTTGAAGAAAACAGAATACAAGCATACTGTACATACATAGGTAGGGAAAGGAATGCTGAAGAAAGTCTGAGATGAATGAGGTGAAATTACAGCCAAGAACTTTCCGCTACATCAGTGTCTGTAACAGCAGGAGGAAGAGGGAGGAGGTGGAAGGTGAGAGTCACAGAAAGGGGAGTTTGGTGACAGAATACCTGAAGGTGTTAAGGTTTCCTCTCCACTTTTAGGTGAACTGAGGTGAACAAAAATCCAGGTATCCCCCCCTCCCCTCATCTGGCATGGGACTGCACCACCTACTTCTAACACGCCGCCATCACTTCCCACCACACACATACCACAGGCTTCTGTTCAAAGCCCAGGGGGCGAACACCCACCGCCTGGCTGCGCTCACTGCATGAAGTCATCCGCGTTGGAGGAGCCTGAGTGCTCACCAACCAGAGTACGTCTGGACTGATAGGAGCAACACTCACGACTGCACAGCCGCATCAAAGCCTTCCTTGTTTGATATCTTGCTTAACATTAGAGTGTGTGTGTGAGTGTGTGTGTGTGTGTGTGTGTGTGTGTGTGTGTGT
>CALSBV010011200.1:7983890-7995685 GCA_943590825.1 Bovichtus diacanthus | reverse complement strand
TAAGCAACAATATATCTGAGTGTAAACAACAATGTATCTGAGTGTAAGCAACAATGTATCTGAGTGCAAGTAACAATATATCTGAGTATAAGCAACACTATATCTCAGTGCAAGCAACAATATATCTGAGTGTAAACAACAATATATCTGAGTGTAAGCAACAATGTATCCGAGTATAAGCAACACTATATCTGGGTGCAAGCGACAATGTATCTGAGTGCAAGCATGCAGTTTGAGGAAAAGAAGAGCAACTCTAAGCACACGCAGGGACCATGTGAGTGTGAGGGTGAAATCAAGTTGAAAAACACGCTCTTGAATAAAGATAGTAAAAAAGCTCCGTAACAGAGCAGAAGTTCACAGTTGCTCCAGGTCAGGTGTCTGTGTCCGTGTATGTGTGTGTCATTGCACTGGTCATAGGTCAAAGGTCATCTGTCTGGTATCTGACCCCCGTCAGGACAACTTTTAAGTATTGCTGCCTCGAGCAACACCTGGGCCTGTTAGTCTCCTATCAGATCTGGGAGTGGGGGATGTTCAGGGAATGTATAGTGAATAGAAAATGACCACTCTACAGATGATGATGATAAGCAAAGGGAATTCCAATCAGTGGCTGGAGATTTATTTAAAACAAATAGAAATTATTTTAAACATGTTTGTCAAATTGTATTTAAGTCGAAGTAAACAAGCATTAATGGTAAAAATGTACAAATGTAAAAGTAAAAGTAATCCAAATCCCAATCTGCAGAGTAACTCGTAACTACACCAATCAGATAAATGAAGTATATAGTAATTATAGTGAAGTAAAAGTGAGAAGATCAAAACTGCATTCATTATAATACTCCAGTAAATGTACTTTCCACCTCTGAAAGGGAAGAGCAACAAGAGAAACTTATACTGTAGATAGGTGGATCTTGGCCTGATTGTCTTGCCTACCTTGAGAAACAGAGGGAATGAGTGTAATGATTAATGATTATATTAGTCGAACAGAAAAATTATCGGCAATTATATTGAGAATCGATTAATCGTTAAAGTAATTTTTCACGCAAGAAAATGCTGTTTTCAGCCTCTGAAATGTGGAGATTTCCTGCTTTTCTCTGTTTTATATCATATTAAAGTGAACATCTTTGGGTTTTTGACGGACAAAACAAGACATTTAAACACATCACAATGGACTTGGAGAAACTAGGATGGACATATTTTTTATATTTTCTCAAATTTTATAGACCAAACGATCAATCGAGAAAACAATCATCAGATTAATCAATAATGAAAATATTCGTTAGTTCTAGCCCTAAATGAATGAGAGATTGTTGGCAGTGTAACGAGAGACGTACACTTACAGAACTTACAGTAAATCACTAAAATACTATAAGGGTGTGTGTTGTGATAACCCTCCTGGCTGACGGACAGCAGGAGATATGGCACAATAACTTAAACTGTGGTCAACCACACAAACCCCACAGAGATGTATGTTTATTGTTCCGTTTGATATAATAACATGTGACATGCAATGGGCTCATGCAACGCGTTTATGTGCACAAAAGGTAAATGTTTATTCATTGTGTGTATGTCAGTGTGGCCGGAGACGTCAAATGTGGTAAGTAAACTGATGGCTGAATCTCTTTATACAGTCTGACATTAAAGCCCTTTATTAACCGACCACATGCCAATCAGCTGTCCCTACAGCTCAGTCTTAGCCTGCACATACAGGAAGCATAAAATGCAGACACATAAAAACCTAAAAATGGAACCTAATGCACATAAAACCAAAAGGGAAACTGGCAATTGTTCACTCATCCCAAAACGTCATACGATTTTCTTAAGCTTTTTTTGCGGGTTTTTTTTTCCCCTTCCTTTGTCCTCAAAGGTAAAGGAAAGAGGTCTGAGGTAAAGAGGTTTGTCCTGTGGCATCCATTCACTTAAAATGAGGCTTACGCCACGGCAGACTGTAAAGAGAGGACCCCATCCAGGCCATCAGGGCGGATTTGACGTTATCCTGGAAGGGACTTGAGTGGCTGAAAGTAATTCTCTGCTTTGGGGCTGACTGTCTGCCAAGTCAGCCATGCTGGCTAAGGCATCTCTCCTCAGCAGAGCTGGATAGAGCTGGGCCAAGCTGGGCTAAGTTAATAAAGTGGGTGGCTGCAAAAAAAAAAAAAAAAGAAAGAACTTGGCTGGAGTCTTCAACTCTAGCTTACAACAGATCTTATTAAACTCTATATATTCAACTTTTGGTCGGTACAGCATTTAAAAGCGAAAGCGCTCAGTCGCTGCCTCGGGCTTTTCTTCTCTTTCTACCAACCGGGCGGTCAATCGGCCATCGAGTAACACAGGCCAGCCCGCCAGCCTAATGTCTGATCAGATACCGCCCTTGAGCGGACCGATGCCAGGCTGCAGAGTGCGGTGGGAGCCAATAAATCAGAGTCAGTCAGACCCAGCGCTACCAGAGACAGACCAGGGGATATGGAGTTCTAGCCAGTAAATAAACACTGCACTCCAGCCCAAGGCCAGCGTAATGACCATCATTAACCTCACCTCCCTCCGTCTCCCACACAGAGAATCTGTGAAACACATACTGAGTTACTGACAGTCGGCTGTGCTGCAACTCTGAGATGAAAGTATTACCATAAAACACAAGTCTGAGTTTGCAGGGATTATGTTTTCTTGGGACTTCATCGATTATTCCTTTGGTTTATATCTTATTTTGTTTGAATGTAAGAATGAATTACAGAGGATTCTTGGTTGGTTCTTGCCAAATTAATGTTGTTATCACGATCAAATGAGCCAAAAAAATGTGTGTAAACTAGGTGCCTTTTTGAAGAAAAGTTAAAGTTGCATTCGTTGTACTTCAGCCAAGAGCCTATTATTATTGTATGTTCTGTTTGTGCTCCATACCATGTGGTCATGGCCACAGAAATAAATGAAATGAGAAAAATGATAAATTTCATATTTCTCTGTGTCCATGGTGACGTCTTTAAATGTTCTGTCCAAAACCCAAAGATATTCACTTTAATAAGATACAACACAGAGAAACGCAGAGTTTTGTGGGGGGTTTTTTTCATATTTGAAAACAGCAATTTCTCTAATTTTTACATGAAAAACTGCTTTAGCAATTAATCGATAATCGAAATAGTTGATGATTTTTTTTTTTTTGTCCATCAACTAGTCGATTGGTTGACTCATCATTGCAGCTCAATTTGGGGTGAAAGAGTTGTAGTGAAATCCTCAACTCAAGAAACATTTGTCCCTCGTTACACGAAGCCAAAACACTTACTCATCGTTTGATTTCTTCACGCTGCGACTTCTGTCAAGCAGTGGGATGAAAAATGCTCACTAGTAGATGACTAATTTTACCCGATTCCGGATAATCTGTGATGTTTTTCAGACTCAAACAGTAACTGAAAATAAAATCAACACATTAGACGTATTTGGTTTGGCCAGCCTGCACGGGAGGCGCTTTAAAGTTTGGGAATAATTCAAGTGACAGTTACCAGGCAACACCTAGAAATCCAACGAAAATAATCAAAAAGATCTCAAACATTTGGTCAAATAACTCTGGTTTTGTGGTGCTCGTACTGGCCTGAAGCCCAGCGTGCAAGCAGAGCTTTTTAGCCTGAACATACCCCGAGTTTTGGAGACAATGTGTAATGGCATCACCTATTTACTACAAAACTATCCCCGCGCGAGCGTTTCATTCCTAACCCAGTGTTTCCAGAACTTAACAATGTAATGGAAAAAGTCTGCAGGCTTTTGTAACATGTTCTCATGAAATCACACACAACTTGATGGGAATAATATGCCATTGTGCAAGGTCTCCTGCTTCCTGACTGCGGCTGCCCACTGTCTCTTAGACAAAACTGTGCATGTGAATTATTGTTCGTCAGATCATATTTAATGTTTTGGGTCAGACAGGATAACTCTCCCGTGGTGGCTGGAAACACGACAGCGGACTTCGGAGTAGGAATGTTAAAGGACCAACTCGTTTTTATAAAACGTCTACTTAAAAATATGTGTCTGCAGAGGGACCATTATCTTTATTTAACATGGACAAATGCCTTTTCTCATTTCTCCTGCACAGCGGGGGTTGTCACTGAATATGTTTTCAGAGAAAACTCCACTTTGTGAGCTTTACCCCGCACTATTAATGAGCCACAACCGACTACAACTCGCGTTCACTTTAGTTATTTCTCTCTATCTCTCTCACCATCGCCGCCAATTTCTTCTTCATCTCGTCCCTCATTTCTTCATCTGCTCTCTTCCTTTCATATTCTCTCTGCTGCTTTGTCACCTACAGCAGTGAAACAAATGCCCCTTTTCATACCCCCCTCGGGTGATACGAATACCTCATTTCCTGTGGCTTGGCACTGGGGGAACCATAAGCTGGGACAGATGGGAGTCTGATTGGAATAACTGATGCAGACACTGAAAACGGGCTCCAACAAAACATCCTTTGTTTTTCAAGAAGTGGCAAAATATACAGTAAAAAAAAACAAAAAAAAACTCGTTGCTGCGCTGACAAACATCGCACACCCAGAATCCTGGTGTTTAGGTAACAGAGGGGTGCAGCCGGGTGCAGGTATAGTTCATTTCACTGAATACTCCCCATCTACTCGAACACCTTTAAAAACCCACACACACAATTTTCCTGCCTCAACTTAAAACACCGCGGCCAGCGATCTCCCCGCAGCAGTCCTGGCTTTCTCCAGCTTAACTAATACACTCGGTGGAATTTGGGTCATGCTTTTCACTCATCGTCCCCTCATGAGATGTATAGAAGAAGGCTGCCATTTTTTTTCTTCCTCCCTTTCCCATGAAAATGTCAATTTGCTGTAAATACGCTGGGAGATTTCAATGTGGCAAGCAGCCTGTTAAGGTCGAACATGTGCTGTTTTTGAGAAAACAATGTGGTAGTATTCAGCAGCATAATTTGGTATAAGGCGAGCTTGGCCTTAGCCCAGAAAGCACAGCAGTTGAAAGAGAGCTGCCAGGAAAGTAGAGAGGGGAAAGACATTTATGTTTTAAACTTTCTCCAGATACAGTTACAAATGCTCTGAGTTGTGCATGCAGAACCAAACTCAGTGCACTTTTTCCTTCTTTTTCTAGCACTATTTTTGTGAATGCTTCCCCAGTATGATGTGAATAAAACAACACTGTAGGGTGCTGCTCATTTGGGACTTCCCAAAGTCAGTGACACACACACACACACACACACACAGGTCGTCATCCCTACCCTCTCAGTGTCTCCTGGCCACGGCGTCGAACCCGCTGCACCTCTCTCTGGTCCACGGTGCCGGTGAAGCGGCTGGCTTGGTACGGTCCGTTCCCGGTTTCAACACAACACACGTGGAACGCCCCAAGACACATCGCCGCCCATCCCAGCAGCACCTGGGCCAGCTTCCCTGAAGCCATCGGTCGGTCTTGGCTATCCCTCCAAACGTAGTTATCTCCGTGTCACCTCTCACTCTCTCTGACTCTCTGTTCACCGTGTGGACCCAGGCTGAGCAGAGGGATCTAGACCTGGATCCAGATCAAAAGTCCTGGTGTGCACTCCAGAGTAGGGGCTGGACAGAGGAAGAAAGAAGATGAGAGCTAGGAAACACTTTGAAATACTTATCAAACTTACACTGAGGGTGAAAGTAGTTCAACATTTTTTTTTGTCCCATGTCCGCTCACGTCCCTTTATCAGCCCCATCACTTGTGTTTTATATATAAGTTCAACTCGGATTGTTGATGTGGTGTGGGAATAATCACAAAAATGAGTTCGCAAATGGAAAAAATTCACGTGAACGCTCCCTGAAGTCGGAACGAGAAATCGGAAAGTCGACGAAAATGTTGGTACACGTGTCATGGCCGACCTGATCCGCCTGAAAACACCCGGAGCTATAAAATAGGCCGACAACAAATCTTATTTGTAGCCTCCAGGTTGTTTCCACATTATGACTTAAAGCTCATAAACAAACCCAAAGTCGGGAAATGGGACCGTCTGAGGAGCAAGTGAACGCAGCACTGGTCTGCACTGCCATTCTAGTTTGAATAATTTATGGATGTTATTCAGCACTAATATACAAGAGGAGGTTTTTATTTATTTTTTTATTAAATTGTCAGTTTAATTTAGGTTGTTTTAGCCAAGTTATGGTAATACTCTCTTCCTGTGTGTAGCCTGTCCTCTTTCCAGGTTACATGGTGGAGAGGAGGTCACGTGGCGACGCCTGGATCCATCTTTATCATCTACGTTGACATTTATCATTTTTTTTTAATTGTTGGGTATTCTGTACACATGACTTCTATTGAACGTCTGTCCGTCCTGGAGTTTTCTTCCATTTTTTTCCCCATTAAAGTTTTTTTTTTGGAGCGGAGTTTTTCCTGAATGCTTGAAAAGCTGTAAAAAAGATTGTAAAAAAAAAAAAAAAAAACAAAACCCTGAGGCAAATTTGTGATTTGAAAATGATCTGTGATATTGGGCTGTATAAATAAAATTGATGTTACTTGGCGACTAGTTTCCATGCAACACGTGATTTTAATGTGTTAGAACAGACTCGGGTATGGTTTCCCTTTCCACATAGCTCCTGCAGATGTAGCCCCGGTATCCCTGGTTGGGAATTATTGATCTAACCAAATCAATTTCACCCTTTGGGACACAGCTAAAATCGCTGTCATACATTTTCCGACCTTCAAAAAAAAAATCTGTGAACAAGACATCGTACAATTCTCTTTGTCAAATGGTTTGCAAATGTAATTATCCACTGATTCGATGTTTTGTGACATGCTTGGTGGTTCTATTGAGAAAAGAGAAAACATGTGAGTTGTGGAGGGAGTAAAGAGGAGCATGCAAGGAAATCGAAGAGACGCTTAAATCCTGCCTTCCAACAATCTGTTTTCACTATACTGCACTTCAAAGCCGTTGCATAAGTGGTTTATCACTCCACAGACACCAGACACTGTATGTAGTGACTACATACTACAGAGAGAAGTCATAAACGGATTAGAGAGACAAGCTCGGTGTCAAAGATCCAGTGCTGTTGAATATTAAATAGTCATAAAAAGGGACGTTAAGGAGGATTGTAATCACATAGTGAGATTGTTTTTGGCCCCTTTAGGCCTCTAAAAGATGTTTTACATAGAAGAAAGAAGGGGGGTAAAACTCTCATACATGCACACTGTGACAGGGGGGGGGTCATAAATAGGCATCGCTTCATTTCAAAGGGTCAGAAGCCAAAAATGTTGGGAATCACTGCCCTAAATCACAGCCTTGTGCCTAGAGGGAGCCAGAGATTAAGTGGTGAGGTAAAGATGATCAATCAAGTCAAAATGTTCATACCACGATCGGAGAAAAAACAAACAAAAAAAATGTATTACTCATCCATATAATAGCCAAAATGAAATGACTCCCATTGTTGTTCATTACGTGATTCATGGAGTCTGGCTTTCTAAATCTAATTATTTTTAGATGTGCTAACCCTATACATAGCTTATACTGTCTTAAAAGCTTGTCCCAACTGCATTAGTGCATACTGAAGACATTGAAGTGGAATCGGACAGCCATCAGGTTTATTGTCTCTTCTCCGCCTCATTATAGACCACAGGTTTAAGAGAGAACTGTGGGCCCCTGGTGATATATAACCTCAGTCATGGGTCTAACCACATTAGCCTATATATCTGGGCTGGACAGAGAAGAGAAAATAAATATGGCCCCCCGGCATCCCACTGACTCATATTCATTTTAAAGGAAGATGAGAGATAGATGAGCAGTGAACTCACTCAAGTGTGGAGAGAAAAACACAGAGGAGTGACGCAAGACCAGACACGACATGACAATTAAGAGAAACTAATGTTAACATAATTGCATGTAATTATCTCAAATAGTTTTTCTTTTTCAAGGCGAAGACAAATAAAACTATTTAAATGTTCACACACAACTACTCTGTGGTGGCTTATTATAACTCCAATTGTAAACTACTAGTATGAAAGGCCAAAGTAGGTAGGCGTAGCCAATTAACATTCTTATGGAGTTATTAAAAAAATAAACTTATTTTCACTTCAATTCCACTGAAGAAAAAAAAAAAAAAAAAAAAAAAAAAAAAGTTGTCTGTAGCTGCCTGCAGTGAGAGAAGTGAATGTAGGCGGGATCAATGCCGAACAAAAGAAATGCCTGATCAATTACAGAGTGGGAGCTCTGCAGCTCTTCTCCAACAGTGCTGTCAATCATCCAGTCTGCATTATCAAGTGATCAACGCCTCCTGGAAATATGACTGACAAGAGTCATGCGAGAGGTGAAAGCACAGCATAACTCAACACGCCTAGAGGAATATTAAGAGATGCAAACCCAGAAGAAAATGTGCTGTTGCGGTTACTGAAAAACCCAAAAGTTGAGAAACACACTTGAAGTCCATAACGTAGGGATATATTCAAAAAATATTTTAAAAAACAGCCTTTGATGCAGTTGCAAGATGATAGAAAGACACACATAACAATTCACAATATTCCTCTGCAGGTCACCGCAACTTTATGAATGGAGAAAAACGCAACATCAGCTCTTACTCGCTGAAACACAAGTTAAACCCAGATGGGAAAATAAGTTACGCATTATTATTTTGTATCCCCCTTTACATGCCATGAAAGTTTATCCCTAAGAAATAAAACTCCAACAGGCGAGCGATCAAACTGTAAAACCTGACGACCCTGCCGGAGGATTTTTTTTTTTCTTCTTCTTCTTCTTCTTCTCTCCATGCAGTTCGTCAAAAAAGCCGGTTAAAAAAAATAATTAAATTAAAAAAAGTGCAACTTGCAACTTGGAAACAAATGTTACACTTTTTATCCACCTTTCTGCGTCTAAATCTCATCATTTGACCCCCGTGCACCTAACAGACATGCATTAAGAGGTAATCCTGCGTTTAACAACGGGCTTCTGGAACAATAGTCACAATCAAAGCCATTGATAACTTCATTGAACTGCAGTCAAACAGATATCTAATGCACACAATACCTTGCAACAATTGGAGTGCCTTGGCGTCGAGGAGCCCAGAGTCGGAATTTGAGACAGGATATGTGCCCGAGAATGGAATATTGAACTATAGCCTTGTGAGAAAAAGAGAAAAGTTAGGGAAATGCCCTGTTTCAGAAGAGGGGAGGGGACAGAAGAGTGAGGCAGAGAGAGAGAGAGAGAGAGGGGGAGAGAGAGAAAGAGAGAGAGAGGGGGTAGTAACGGACTGCAGGACAAACCCACATTCCTCAAGACTCCTAGAGTTGTTATAACAGCTAAACCTTCCCACTGTGGCTAACACAGCCTAACTATCATCACTCTGCAAAAAAAAAAAAAAAAAAAAAAAAAAAAAAAGACACTCCTTCAGGCGACCTCAGTGATGAGATAAGAGTCTCCGCAGTAGATGATCTTTGATGATAGCACAGCACCATTTGCATTCATGCTGTGGAGCCAATAATGACAAATCGGTCATTATCCATGGGAAGGTGAAGAGGTCATGACGGCTGTGAGTCAAAGCAGAAAGAAGCGGCAATAAACGTGTAGTTCCGCTCGACACACTTATCCCGGATCACGGTGCATTAATCCGGGACGTTAACAGCAGAGCATGAAGGGCGCGCTGCCCTGTTGCAGTGAGTCACATTTACGCCGGCTATTCAAATGGTCCTGCTATTTACTGCCATGGCCCACTGCTGCTTGTGATTGACACATCCTTGTGCTTTGTTGTCACAAGTGCTGATAGGAAGTTCGCCTTGAGAGAGTGGCCAGCTGGGTGGTATATTAGTGAGGACAGCTGAGCACATCCCACTGTGCTGATATCGCACCGCTCTCGGTTAGGTTCCGCTCCAGAAAAGGAGACTGTTTTAGTTCGAATGAACGGAGAAAGCGAGGTCGAGTCAAGGTGCGCGCTCTCGACGCACACTTGGACACGTGTGTTCATGAATCAATCGAAGACGATAGGTATTCGAATAGATTTTCCTTTCATATGGAAATAGCCATAGTCCGGCCTGACTGGTCCGAATCAGAGTGAAGCCTTGGTTCGGTTTGCAGAAATGAAGCGGGCCACATAAACAACTTGATTTTGCTGAGCGCCGTGTATGAAGGAGCTGCCACTCCTGTGCAGGGAATCGCAGACTTTTGTACAAATATTGCCGTTTTTCTCACTCGGCACTGATCTACAAATTCCTTCTTCAGTTTATCTTGAGGACTTCCCAAACATCACTGCTCCTGTTGGCTTTATTTCACGTGCTCGCTGTATGTTCTCTTGTCCCAGAGGTCAAACAAACATCAACTTCTGCAGGAGTCAAAGTCAGTCTTCTTTCACTCCTGTTTACCCGTCGTTTACCTGTGTCCATCTCAACAAAGGCGCGGGCAGCCCATAATCCTGTGTGTCGGTTTGCTTCGTGCAATTGGGTCTGATTTAGGTCGGATTATGTTCACGATGCGATCAAACCGCACTCGGTTCTCTTTGAAAAGGGTCTGAGACCGCCACCCTCGGACCAGTTGCTTTGGTCCGCACCAGAGTTCGATGAACACACACTAAACCTTTGGCTTGAGGAAGCGACCTCTGCCCTCACGTTGTTGTTGTAGCGTATTCGGTGTGACGTCTTTGGACGCATTGGAGTTACTTTCCTGAAAGAAGTCCTGCTTCTTTTTTTTGTTTTGTTGCGGCATTGGAATGGAGATTGTGAAGAGAAACGTCTGACAAACGAGGGAAGAAGGTTCAAGACCTTGACATGGCAACATCTGTCCTGCTGTAGTGTCACACATCTGCCCGGCTCAGAAACATGGGATCCTTAAAGTATTGCTTTAATACCAAAGCCGTGTTGATGCTATAAAATCAGAACCTTCTCCGTGTATCCGATGCGAAAAACCTCTAAACCCTGTTGTGCTTTCAACAAGATGAGGCGGCTTTTACTCCTGTTTGTTGATCATCACTGATATAACCATGAATACTCAACATACCACAGGCAGGGTACTGTCTTTGGAAGGCATTGGTTCAAAGCTTTTCACTGCATGCGTGGAAGCTAAGAAGCATTTGAAGAAGCATTTGAACACCTTTGATCTCTCAAACCATCTCTGAAGAAATGTTGGATTTCAAAGTGGAGAAACCTTATTTGTCACTGGCAACCTCTTTGAAGGACAATAAGCAGAGTCGGTGTTTGCCTATCTGTTCACACACACACATACACACGCACACACACACACACAGGTTTCGTAAGCGCCATAAGTACTTTTTTACACATTAGGGCATTATGTAGACCTGAAGGCTACCTGGAAATACTCGTATTCATTTTCTCCGAGAGCCTGTGATGAGCCTTAAAAGGCTCACATGTTTTGTTTTGTTGTTTGTCTTCGGCCAGTTTTCAAGACAAAGATTAACAAAGTTGGGTAATTACAACCATGTGCATAACGCTTTTTGTCTCTGCAGGACTTGGCATGATGTAAATTTACCAAATGAATGTGGGGGGCTAGGATTTCCGGAGAAGAGATGATGTAAAACCGCTTTTAATCATCAGAGGATGCATATAAATGTGACTTGAAAACCTGAACCTTTCCACATTGTGTTCATTGATAAATGAGTGTACAGCTTTGTTGCCAGCGTATGATTTACACAATAGTGAAACTAACCATGGAAATTCTGAATAAATCAGATTTTAGTATTGCAAAATGTTCCTCTACCGGGCACATGGCCAGGGGCACAAAGTGGCCACAAAGAGACAGAAAATGACCACAATGAGACACAAAACAACTACAAAAAAACACAAAATGACCACAGAGACACAAAACAACTACAAAGAGACACAAAATGACCACAAAGAGA
>CALSBV010011200.1:7964159-7983880 GCA_943590825.1 Bovichtus diacanthus | reverse complement strand
CTACAAAGAGACACAAAATGACCACAAAGAGACACAAAACAACTACAGAGACACAAAATCACCACAATGAGACACAAAATCACCACAGAGAGACTAGAAAATGACCACAAAGAGACACAATACAACTACAAAAAAAACACAAAATGACCACAAAGAGACACAAAACAACTACAAAAAAAAACACAAAATGACTACAAAGAGACACAAAACAACTACAAAGAGACACAAAATGACCACAAAGAGACACAAAACAACTACAAAGAGACACAAAACAACTACAAAGAGACACAAAACAACTACAAAGAGACACAAAATGACCACAAAAAGACACAAAACAACTACAAAGAGACAGAAAACAACTACAGAGACACAAAATGACCACAAAGAGACACAAAATGACCACAAAAAGACACAAAACAACTACAAAGAGACACAAAATGACCACAGAGAGACACAAAACAACTACAAAGAGACACAAAATGACCACAAAGAGACACAAAATGACCACAAAGAGACACAAAATGACCACAAAAAGACACAAAACAACTACAAAGAGACACAAAATGACCACAGAGAGACACAAAACAACTACAAAGAGCTATATAGGCTCTTATGAAGGCTGTGTGTCCTGCTCCTGAGCGGGAGAGGTGGTGGGGCCTTCTGCATGTCTGTCGAAACACGACCGACTGCAGGTTCGTACCCCCCTCTCACTTCTTCCTGTTGAACATGGCTATTCAGTCTAATGGCAGCGTGCTGTAAGACCAGCATGCAGCAGCGTCCTGCAGGATGATGTGTGGTGTGCTGCAGAAGCTCTTAGGGAGTCTCTCACTCTCACACTCACACCATGAAAGACTGGGATCGATGGGAACAAAGAATAAGACCCTTAAGGAGTTCATTTATGTGTGTGTGTGTCCCCTTTTTTCTGTCTTTCCTCCCTCTCTCTCCCAGCAGTCCCTCCCTCTCCCCTCTAAATAGAACCACATTTCGCCAAGCAGTGATCTGGCTACAGTGAAAACACACCACTGTCTGTGCACATTGTACTTTCAGAGCCCGAGGAAACACTTTTACCAGCCCCTCAGTTCCCCTCTTTCTCTTCACTCACTTTTGTCTCATGTCCTTCTTTCCATTCGAACACATATGTCGAACCTAAGGTACATACGGCTTCGAGGAACAGGCTGCCTAAACGCAAGAACTGTTTGCGCTTGTGGCGTCACTAAAGTCATTAAAGTGGAAGATGTTTTTGTTAGGCCACCGGATTCATGTCTAGAGGAACGTCAAACAAGTGCTTTTAAGATAAGAAGTTGTATTGTCCTCGTGGCGAGCGCAGTGGTGACAACACGGGCTCACGTTGTTCAAAGCAAGCAATTTGTCCTGCACAGACCAGACTGCATTACTATTACATGTGTCCGGCCCGGTAGGAGCAGGAATGCGAGGACTCGGTCGAGCTTGGGGTCCCTCTTGCAGCTCACACGGTATACAAGATGACAAGCCAGTACAGAAACCAGATGAGGATTGCATTGTCCTCACATGAACACATAGTTACACACTTTTACACACACACGCATAAAGCCCGCCTACCCTTTAAGTCCCACCCCAACTCAGATTCCATATGTCAGCTTCAATTATCAGTCTGATTCATTGATGGGACGATATGTCGTGATGCAAGCGGGTCTCTTCGTCTCTGCATGTGAGAGTGTGAGAGTGTGGAAACTCAGATGAGGTGTACTTTTTTTTTATACACTTGTTCACTTGTATATTTGTTGAATTCTTGAAGTGGTGCCGGATCTCTCCCAGCGTTGAAAGACAGAACCAGGAGAGACCACCAGAGCCTGACGAGGGCTTTTCAGACTGTCTTTTGCTCAGCCAGGAGAGCCTTCACTGAGCCAAATCACTTCCATGACAGCCTCTCAGCAGGGAGAGATTCATGTCCAAAATGAGTCATACTGTACTGCTGTCCTCAGGGGTGAACCGGTGCGTGTGTGGGTCATCGGAGGAAAGAGGACTTTATGTTAAAGGATTTCATTTGTTTCCCTAACTTATTTTTCTATATTTTCTACGTCATTTCGCCAAGCAGTGATCTGGCTACAGTGAAAACACACCACTCTCTGTGCGCATTGTACTTTCAGAGCCCGGGGAAATATTTTTACCAGCCCCTTCATTCCCCTCTTTCTCTTCAGTCACTTTTGTCTCATGTCCTTCTTTCCATTAGAACACATATGTCGAACCTAAGGTACATACGGCTTCGAGGAACGGGCTGCCTAAACGCAAGAGCTGTTTCCGCTTGTGACGTCACAGATGGTTTTCGATCTAGGTCATGAATTACATGCATATTCTTCTTCATCTAAAGTAAATGGAAGGAGTCTCTGTCTGTCTGTTTGTCCTTCGAATTTCCAATCAACTTCACCCTTGGTTGGTCTATCGCTGAGGAATCACAAACATTGCAGTGTCGAGTGCAAACTCTTGAAATCGACGGGAAACGTTTATTCATCCCGAGTCTGAAAAGTGATGCCAATGCGAAAGTGCCTTAAACCTGCATTCTCTCTAATATCCAGCAGGCGGCGACTCCACTGGTTACAAAAGGAAGTCTGGTTGTATAGAGGTCTATAAAAAATTAACCTACCTCTCACTTGATTTATCTAAATAACATTTTATGGTCTCTATCGCTAGTTTGAAATGTTCTCCAATACATTTAGTAAATTATGATCCCATTTAGAGTAAAATAAAGCAGGGTATGCTTGAGGGCGGGGCTACCTTGTGATTGACAGGTTACTACCCTTCAAACTTTAACCCTTTCACAGTGTGTTTTCAGTTCACGAAAGTTAATTGTAACATTTTGGTGGCCTAAAAATGCCTTGTTCAGTGTTCGGTTGTACTTAGCGCTCTCTCCTGTCCAAAAAACCAAGATGGTGATGGTCAAAAACCAAGATGGCGACGGCCAAATGCCAAACTTTAGGCGTTTTTGTTGACAATTTGTTACACGAAAGATACACGATTGACCAATCTAAAAACGATGTTAAATGATGAACAAAGCAGTCGTGCTTCAGCTTGGCTAGTGTTAGCTTGTGGTTTTACTTGATGGTGGGAAATCAGCTGTCAATGGACCTTATGCATCTTTGAGATTTGCAGTGGAGATATAATGATGTGTTAAAGAGAAGTGAGGCACATCACTGTAAGATATGAAAAGGTCCAACGTTAAGGTAAGGTCTGTTTGATCTGCAGGGTTGAAGAAAAAGACATCGGAGGAAAAATAGGGGATTGTTTTGAGGATTTCTTTTTATTCTTTGTATGCTAAGCGAGTCGAAAGAGGCAATGATGACGAGGCTAGAGAAAAAGACGAGACGAGCCTCTCGCCTGCAAACATCACTGACTGTCACAGTTCCCATTTTCCACGCTGAATGTATTCACTCTGTCTCTCTTGCTCGTAGTATGTTTGGGCAGAGGGTAACCTTAAGGTCATGGGAGCTTGGTGTGTGTGTGTGGTAAGGTGGAGCTGCGGGATTGGAGGCTGGCTTCGTAGTGTCATCATGGTCTTGGGGTTTGTGGTTGGGGTCTGTGGGGTCAGGGTGGAGTGTGACTGGGTCTAGAGATGATCCCAGCTGGGAATCCTGTGGTCTGCTGGTGGTTGTTTCCCTGGGTGCATGAAAATATGATTGGCGCACCACACACATGAAAACACACATACACAAACAAAAACACACAAGACCACACAAAGTAGGAGACTGCAGACATGAGACGTTTTCTCATATGAACACTGGACTGAATATCAAGTCAGCACATTGTCTGTCTACACGTAGCACACAACAGGAGATTGTCCGTGTCAGAATCGTTCTCACTTTCTTCAAATACTCTGTTTGTTTTGGGCGAGCGGCGGCGCCTGGGTAGAGCGTGCAGGAGGCAGGACATGACGGGGATTACACCACGTGTAATTTGGTCACAAACAACAAGTCTCTTGCTGTTCCTTGAATTCATCTGACGAATTCCATCTCTCCATCTAGACATTTTCGTTGACGTCTTCACGTAAGTGACCCTTCTTCTTCTTCACTCTCGAATGTTTGTTTTCTTCCGATTTCACGACAGCTGCAAACGGAAACGTCATCAACACGTCTGCTCGCTTGCTGTGAATGCACCGGACAATGAGCGGCTGTATTCACACATGGGCTCAATCAGACATTACACACTTAGTACTTAAGAGTTAGTAGTGTAAAGTCCGTTTAATGTCCGATCCAAATGATTCGGACATTTGCATTCTCACATACAGCTCCTCCAGATAATGTCTAGATACGGGTTGCAGTGCATGTGTGAGACAGACAGACAGATAGACAGAGAGACCTCAACATCCGACAACCCATATCCTGCTCCTTTTTCTCAGCTTGCTTTCCCTTTTTCCAGCTTGTTCCGCCCTCTCCAACCTCTTCTTCCATCTTTCTTTCCATCATTTACTTACCAGGTTTGGCATTTCTTGCCTCACCTTACCCGGAGCGCTGCTCCGCTCGGCTCTGTAAAGACCTGGCCTCGTGCAGCTGTGCTGTCCTGGTGATGCAGTGGGAGAGGAATGTAGAACTTCAAAGTATAACATGAGCGGAGACAAAGAATGGCAGTGTTCAAGGAAGGATGAGAATATGTGATCTCATAAAACAGCGCACTAACACATTGGTCCATTTATGCGAGGTTAGGCTGCAGAGGATGATGAGGAGGAGGGAAGACCTGCCTCACATGTTCCCTGCCTGCTTTGTGGGAACCAGAAGAGGAAGAGGCCGGTATACACGTGATGTTGTTCCCCAGAGACATCGTTACTCTGCACAGCTCGTTGGGCCACGGTTGAATGACTGTTAAAACATACAGTGGGGAGAGGGACGGAGATAGGTTGATGGTTATGATACGGGAAGACTTTTTGGAGAAATTCCATAACCCGTGTAACTGCAAAAGACAGAGGTTGGGGCCTCTGTAAAAAAAAAAAAAAAAGAAATGAAAAGAGAAAGGAGGCAAAGAAAGAAATGTAGCAAGATTCCAAGAGAGCGGAAAGAATCCTCAGACTGCTTGCTAACAGTTTGAGGGGCTAATGGCTTTCAGATGTGCGCAACGTCTTTTGTATTTTCAAAGAAGCATAAAACATTCCCTCTAAGAGGAATCCAAACAACGGCTGGAATTCACAGACTGAAAATTCACAACAGCAGTTAGAGCTAAATGTTTATCTCATGTTCGCTCATGTTACAAGTATTATGTGTCTTACTTACACAGACAGGCCTGTATCTCTTAAAAAATGTTAATCACCTTTCTTCACCATTTTTGGACTTTACTTTTCTATAATGTAGATGTTTTCTCTTTGGGAGTGTTGTAATGGGTGCAAGGGGCTGGGCGGGGGTGGTGTTTCCCTTATTTCCTGCTGAAACCTTGGGGGAGCTGGGACTTGGACGAGGTGAGGTCATTTCTCGCTCCAACTGTAAAGTTGACTGCAGAAAGGTGGTGTGTGTGTGTGTGGGGGGGGGGGGGTCCTGCAGTTTCCCTGTCCATACGTACTTTATGGCTGCTCTGTGACAGTCCTCCATTTATCAGGCAGTTTATGAACCCTATGATTTTATCATCTGAGTCAATAACATCAACTGTAAAAATAAAAAATGAGAAGGTCGATACCACTCTCGTATCTTCTCTTAAATATACTGCAGCCGGTCAGCTTAGCTTAGTAGAACAGGAGACAGGGGAAACAGCTAGCCTTGTTGCTCTGTCTTAAGGTAACAAAATCCACCTACCAGCAATATCCGTGCAAAAACTGAAATATGAAAACCGACAGTTCGTTTTTATGAGCTGGACTATTTCTTGGCTGGGACCAGTAAAGTCCTGGAATCTCTTCTGGTTGACAGGCAGCTAGCCACTGACAACTAAAGCCCATTTCCCTCTGAACAAAAAAAATAAAAACGCACTAACATCTGGCTTTTGTCTTCAGTGGGAAAAGTTACAATCAGCATTCATTCCCGGGACAAATTACTCCGCAGTAGTCACGGTTATTTATCAGCTCCACCTCCGATTGGCTTGGATGGAAACGTGACACACTCTCATTTTCCCCGCCCCTTTTCCGGCGTGATGCTAATGTTACGTGCCTTGAAGTGAATATATAGTAAATTATTACATTTATTAACAAAACATACTGTTATTATGCTCTCCTCAAAGCCACCAGACTCCATTGACAGAAACTTCACCTCCCAGGCGTCCCATGTTTAAAAAAACCTGCACCTACGCACTACTTTTGTTGGTAAAAGTGAAAAGAAATTACTTCATCTCATCGAAGTCCAAGCTCCATCCTAGCCTCATGCGTTGTTCTTAACCAGACGTGCATTTGGCAAATCCACCAGTTAGTCTTCATCCTCAAAGTCCTTTTTCTTGCGAAACCAAAAAAAATCAAGAACCAGTGGGTGTTTTCCACCCACCAGAAAGCGAATAAGTACATTTTCCAAAAAAAGCTTTTCCTATAAACGGATGGAAACTGACAGTAGGACAGATGGATGGAGACTCACTGACAGAAAAAAATATATCGTTTATCAGACATCTCTGAACACTCATATAAACCATCTAATATCCTTATATTCTAGAACATTTCATAAAGAGTCACCTGGTTTATTTTTATCCTGAAACATATCCAATGATTCAAAGCCCAGAAATTCATCACTTGTGGTTCCAAAATCAAATCACATCAATTTAAAATCAATGTAGGAATTCATATTCTACCCAAGTTAACTGCTGTAGTGAAGACAAAAACAGCCATATATATATATACGCATATATATAGGTGTGTGTGTGTGTGTGTGTGTGTATATGCTTCATTCAAATTTTCTTGCTGTTTTAATGTGAGGACAGTGTATAACCTACTTTACTGTAAATTCAATAACTAAGCTAAACGAATGGGTTTTTGCCATTTCTAATAAAACCTTCCAAGAATTTTCCCCAAGCCCAGCCTCTGTGGTGAGTATGAGGCAGTCCATACTGAGGTGTGGCCCTCTTAAAATGACTTATGCCACTGAGTTAAAAAAGGAAAAGGGTGAAAAATGAAGCCTAATCCTCCTTCTCCCCCCTCTCGTTGACTATTGGAGGGGGGATGGGCAGCAGCACCAGAGGAAATGGCATCTGGATTTTGAAACAATCTGTCAAGCAAAACCTGAGTTTAACAACTTTGATATCTCCTTCCTCCCCCTTTTCTTAGTATGTTTGCACTTTAGCGTGCCATAAACTTGTCATCTCCATTCCAGTGGAGCCGTAATTTGCCCAATTCTAAAGTACATACAGTATATATACCTGTATGGATTGAAATGTACTGTGGCCTCAGGTTTTAAAATACTTCAATTTATGTTCATATTTAAAAAGTCAAGATTCACTTATGGAGGATCGGAGATAACCCTTATACACTATCACCATTAAACATCCCCAACCCATGATGTTATTGTGTGATGAAATGCTGTAACTTACTCTGAACTTCACCTCTACCTAACTCTTGTACTCCGTTAAGTACTGATTTCCTACATTTTCCTGAAAGCCTTTTGACAATCCCCAGAGAACATGGCTGAACTTCAACTGAAACCATAACATTGATAATATACTTGATAATGATCATAATCACAGTAACATTTTTCCCAGTTGAGAAAAAGTGAGTCATGCTCCGCTGCCAAAGCGCAGCATGTCGAGTGGCTGTTTAGTTTTTTTTGGAAGGACGTTATCGTCAAGGATCCCAGTGCAACTCCGGTGGATTGTAGTGGTGAACATGAAGAACACAGAAGATGTATTCCAGACATTCAGACACGCACCCTGCTACGCCCACTGAACTTACTTTTGCTTTTCTTCCAATTTAATGTATCCATGAAAATCTTTGGATCTCCAGTGGTGGAAGAACTATTCAGATATGTAAGTTACTTAATCCAAAAATATTATGGTGCACGGAAAAATCCTACTTGATGGATGGAAGGAAGGATTGGTTGGTTGGATGGTTGGATGGTTGGCTGGTTGGATGAATGGATGGATGGATGGTTGGATGGATGGATGGATGGATGGTTGGATGGATGGTTGGTTGGTTGGATGAATGGATGGATGGTTGGATGGATGGTTGGTTGGTTGGATGGTTGGCTGGTTGGATGGATGGATGGATGGATGGATGGATGGATGGTTGGATGGATGGTTGGTTGGTTGGATGGATGGATGGATGTTGGATGGTTGGATGGATGGATGGATGGATGCTTTATTGATCCCGACGGAAATTTAGGCATCCAGTAGCTTAAAAGACATAACATTACATATTTAATTTAATTCAATTCAGAGACAAAATATACGAATAAAGCCTGTTACAAATACAAAAATACACTGCAACATTGACCAGAGGCTGTGTAAACCTGAGCAGATTTTGTGCAAATATAGTTATATATTATCATAAATATTGATATTTATCAAAAAGAAATATTTGCAGATTTGCAGACGTCCCAATGTCACGTGACGGACCAGTGAATTGTAATTCCATGTTTTGTCCACTATGTTAAATTGCCCTTAAAGCCTGGCGCTGTTCCTGGGGGCATGGTGGCTCCGCCTAACTCCCGGCAAATCCCAAAATGTACAAAGAGGTGGAGCGTCGGTGGACCTGTGACAGCAGCCAGCTGTCGCTCAAAGTGGCCACGCCGTTAACTATGCATATCTTTCATTTAAACGGGTGAGTTTTATAAAAAAAAATCTCCCCCTGTACAGTTGCCATGAACCAGGACGTTAGCTGTAGAGACTAAAACATGGGGGTCTATGGGGATCGACTCACTTTTGGAGCCATTTGAGATGCACTTTTCGACAGTGGCATTGGATCTTCAGCACCATTAAGGCTGGAACTGGTAGCTCTTGGAAGTCTACAGAGGTATCAACCCACAAAAAAAAAAAAACTGAAAATACTCAATCAAAGTAAAATTTCAGTCTAAACACATCAGCCTTACAATAAGTGCAGGCGAGATTGACCAATTTCCTCCATCTGGATACTGGACGTCTCCCATTACAAACATGTCTCCATCTCTGTCAGCTAAGAATAAATGTTTACTCGTAAATGTTAGCTCGCCGTCTGCAGAACAGGTGAACATAGCGGCGTGGAATCTGATCATCAAAGACAAAGGGTTGAACTTAATATGATTTCCTTCAAGCAGTTTGAGCCATGTTCTCATTTTTAGTTTCATTCCAACCCACTAAGCCAATCATTTATAATCAGGCCAAATAGCACGAAAGTCCTGCCTCAGCCCACAAATAACACGCCAGGCATCTGCACATCCACCTCTATGTGTTTGTACGTTAGCTTGTGTATGTTTCTTTCACATACAAGTGGAAGTACGAACGTGTGTCCTTGTGATGTCAGTGTGTCGGGTTGGAAAAGCCACAAAAAGCCTTTTATGAGTGTGAAACTCTAGTAAAGCAGGTGTACTTTGGACAAATGGGAGAACAGGACGTCCAGCGAGCAGCCAGCCCGCTGCCTGCTCTGCGGCTGCACTGTGATTATAAGAGGTTTGGGCAACAGATGCTAAGGTACTTGGAACGTCCTCTTAACCTACCTGCCTATCAGCATTCCTTCCACCTTTCATCCATCCCTCCGGTCCTTTCTGCCGTCGTCTCACGCACGCGCTTCTTGTTCGGCCGCAGCTGTTAGTTTTGCTCCACGTGTGAGTGGAGGGATAGGAAGAGACTGATCAAAAAAATTAATTAATTAAAAAGAAATATGCCCAGAGACGAATTCCTCTAAGAAATCATCACTTTGTGCTGCAATAAAACAAAAGCAAAAATATGCTCTGTGCATGCTCCAATAAAACAAATCAAGAAAAATGCCTCTGTCATCCTCTTTATGGGAAACTGAAGTCATGTCCCTCTATCAACACAAACAGATCCTGTTGTTCCCCGCGACTGTCTGTGACACATTTGTTTAGGGTCAAACCTCTATTGCTGTAAGACACGCATATGCTCTGAGGCCTATTAAAGCCGCGTATCAATGGACCACCCAAGAGTTTTACACAAACCAAAAAGGGGAAGGGTGTGGGGGCGGCGGGGAGGGGGGAGGGGTCTAGAAACCCAGATCAGAGCGTGCGTTGTGACAAGAGGAAAGATCTAAAAGAGATGATGAGTCAATTTTCGCGCCGTGAACTGCTAATGTACTGTATAAACATACGCTCGCATGTACACACACGTATACGCAACACGCTGCGTGGTCACTACCAGAGTTTGGGCTGAAAGCACCAGGTGGCCAGCTGTGTTTGCTACATCAGGACACTCTCTCTGTTTCTCTTCCTCGCTCGTACACACAACATTTTTTAGCTAATTTGTCTAATTTAGTCCATCTAGGTCACAGCTCCCCTTGTTGCTCAAATGCATTCATCGACAGCCATGTTACTCCATAGTTTCCCCACTTTGATTGTTTCCAGGCACGTAATCAAGTGTGGCTTTTCCTGGAAAAAGACGGAGTCGGTTTTGCTAATTACTGTGATTACATATGTTTTAAAGGAATAGTTTGACCTTTTGGGAAATCACACTCATTCACTTTCTTGACGAGAGTTTAATGAAAAGATCGGGTCTCTCGTCGTTAATATGACAGCCAGGAGCTGATTAGCTTAGCTTAGCATGAAGCCAAACAGGGCCTGGCTCTGCCCGAAGGTTTAAAATAGAAATTGACCAACCAGCATTTCTGAAGCTCATTAATTTAACATGTTTCTGCTTTGTCCAGGAATAGGTTTTGGCCTGCTTACAGTCTTTATACAAAGCTAACTGTCTCCTGTAGGAATGAACATTTCACGTTTCAGCTAATTTACCGAAATAATAAACAATTTCTTTACGAATGGTTTTTACTAGTTTCGTCAATCAGCAACCAAATCATGTGAAGATTTCTTTATATTTTATTCAGACATTAAGATAAAACTTCCAATGCCAAAGTCCAAATCTGAATTCAGATAACCGCTAAAACCCTGCTCTCCTTTTTCACACAATGGGTTTGAGAATAATTTAGCTAACAGCCGGATTTCCACTGGCAAAACCTGATTATTGAGTCAAGTAAGTTATAGGTTTATCAAGTGTGCGTGGAGAAACCTCAGCAACAATCAATTAAACAACACAAAGGAGGATGAAAAAATGTTTTCATTTTTTTTGGGGGGGGCGTCAATAAACACAACACATAGATACAGTTCCTGTCCCAACATGATTAGTCACAGCGAACTATATTTTTCTGTGCATGAATCTGTTTCACTCACTCACTCACTCGAGCCCCGTTCCCAGTGGACAGAAAAAACCCACAAACACCCGCAAACATCTGGCTTTTGTCTTCAGTGGGAAAGGTTACAATCAGCATTTCATTCACAGGACAAATGACTCTGCAGTTGTCACAGTTTTTTACCGGCTCCAGCTCCGATCGTCTGTGATGGAAACGTGACACCCCGATGGACACCATCCTTTACGGCCTTTCTCCCCTTCGATGACGTGAATATATAATAAATAAAACCACCATGGATTTGGACCGTTTTTATAATTTACTAACGTACAAAACATACAGTTAAATATGCCCTCCTCAAAGCCACCAGACTCCATTGACAGAATCATTGATTTAACCTCGCTGATTGTCGTATAAAACGCACTTCATTGAAAGTCGGCAGAAATAAAATAAACCTCATCAAAAAGTCCTTCCACTGTTCCAGCAACCACCAACTCTGGTTTCAGAGTTTGAAAGAAAGACTGAATAAGTAACAGATGAAAAAAAAAAAAAAAAGGAAAATTTTCACTTTTTATTAACCCAGCTTATCGTGTTGATTGAATGCGACACACCGGGGAAAAAACAAAACAGAAAAGGCCGACTCTCCTACCGGCAATGGGAAAGGAGACGATCACCTATTTTTAGCAGTTTCTTTCCCCGTGTGTAAATAATGTGCTAACTTTGGTGGGAAAAGGGTCACAACCAGAAGTCCCTCACACCCGGGCTCTAACATGTGTTTGCTCTGCATTTGACAAGTGCGATCCTGCTCAGCTGGGCTGTGGCTGCTTGTCACCCCACTGGAGCTCCCACACGGGGCACTTTGAAGTGTCGAGGGCCCCCCACATGGACAAAGCAGTACAGTAGGTGTACGAGCAGACAGAGGCCTGGGGGAGGAAGGGATGGTGGGGGGGGGGTTGTCAGGATGAAAGGTGGTGATGTAGCAGTCCAGCTGTTTGCTCTGCCAGCCCAACACCAAGCCTTGGCACACAGGATCTGGAAGAGTCAATATTTGTTGCTCTGAGTGTCTGGTGGAGTCAGTCATAGACTCAGTGAACTCCTGAAAGAGCCTGTGAGGCCGCTCGGCTGCCAGTTCACCATATTTGTGGTTCTTTGAATTCCTGCTTCTCCAAAGCTGTCAAAAAAAAAAAAAAACACTTCTTAAATGGATCCTTAATACAAAGTAAACTTGGCCATCAATTTCCCGAGACTTCCTGTAAGGTTAGTTGGAAGTGAAAAGAGCCGAGATGTGACTGTGGAGGTGTGTGGTCTCGCGGAGGAAATGTGTGTAAGCCTTTCTAAAACATGGTCTCCCGCATCTGGTACTAGTTGAAGGCTGGTGGTTTGAATGTGTTCTGCGTCGTTTTAAAGTCTCTGCCGCATCAATGTACTGACTTGACTTGATTAGCATACTTCACTGTAGTTTGCGTCTCCAAATAAAACAAAGACTCCACATGTGGGACGCTGAACGTCAGTCCACATTTGTCAGCAGTCACCTTTTAAATTTCCCCAACAAGATAAGTCAATTCAGAGAGAAACAACCACACGCGAAAAAAAAAAAAAAAAAAAGAGTTTCAATGCTCTTGTCCTCTTTCTCCACTTCCTGGGCCGGCACGTGTTCGCGATGAGCACACACTCAGCGTTCTCAAGTGTGCTTGTGTCTCTTTTTGTGTAGCCGTTTTCTCACAAGATAACGTCTGGAGAAGCAGGTCTGGACATTATCCGGAGCTTCTCTTTCACACATGTATCACTGGAAGTACTTGGTTTGGTTTAGGCGAAGGGGTCGTGCCTGGTAGAGCGCGCAGGTGGCATGTCATGACTCGGATTACATGTACTACATGTAGCCGCCTCGTAATTTGGTCGTAAACGAGTCTCTTGCCGTTCCTTGTATTTGTCTGACAATTTCGCCATCTCGCTTTACCAACAGAAGCCTCCGAATCCCCGTCCCTCCGGTTGGACATCTGCTATAGAAACATCATCAACACGGCCCCCTCCCTCGCTGTCAAATGCCCCGGACAATGAGCGACTGTATTCACACACGGGCTCAATCAGACATCACAGGCGTCTGAGTCCGTTTGATGTCCGGTCCGAACAATTCGGACATTCGTGTTCTCACATGCAGCTCCTCCAGGTAATGTCCAGATCATTTCAGGGTTGCAGTTGCATGAAAGTGGCTTTTATGTCGAGGAGAAAAGGTAAGATCGGAAGAGGTTTGTGACTTCACTTAAGGGCCCATATTACGATTGAGATCATTTAAATTGGGAATAGGGTTATATTAGGTTATGTTAAAGGAATTCTTCACCTTTAAAAAGGCTCTTTGTGTATCTATTACTCTTCCACCGTGAACCGAGAATCCGAAAAACGGAGAAAAGTCTTGATGAATTGAAGTAAATGGGGACTTTTAACAACAAAACATCCGTTTACAAACTCTCCCACAACTCGTGCGGGATAATCCAAGTCTCATTTATCCAGTCGTATGCTCACTACCAAGATCTAAACATTTACCCTTACTTTAAAAAGTTTTCTTCGAAAGTTCAAGGTAACACGGGTTGAGTAATTGATACACGAATGGTCATTTTTATGGGTGAAGTGTTCCTTTAAGGCTGATGACATGGCATCGTGATGTAAGCGTGTGATCACCCTAATCGGAGGAATGCAGTCGGCTCTGTCAGCTCTCTCTCCAGCCCGTCCATTTTCATTATTCCCACATACAGGTCATGTGATTTACAGCTACGGGCCCCAACTCTGGTGATATAGTGCAAATTCCTGACTGGGATCAGTCAAGTTTCATATGCATATCGGGGGTCAGGAGCCAAGAAGAAAGGAGGGATGGAGCAAGAGGAGAGGAGAGGAGAGGAGGAGATAAGAAGCTGGAATTGGAAATTGAAAGGAAAATAAATATAAAGACCTAATGCCTCTTTGGATCGTGTGTTCGGAGGGTCTGCGCTTAATGAGAAACTGACATGATATGTACAGTACATTTTTAAGACAACAATCAAAGACATTATGAGGGAGGAGAGAGTAAAAACGTGGGCGAGACTAACAAGATGAGACAGAGCGAGGGAAAAACCACACAGAGCGAGAGTCATTTCCAAGTCCAGGGTTTTCTCTGAGAGGTGTGAGGTTTTACAATGTTTAAAATCTCCAAAGTGCTGTTGACATAAGACCTCAGCAGAGATCACAGGCCAGTTCATGGAACCAGCCAGTTGAGCACCTCCGCTGTCTACTGTATTGGCCGGGATCAGATTGAAATGTAACATATGCCATTCATGTATGCAGTTTGGCTTTTATCCTAGATGTCTTGCATGTCTTACGTTCCCCCCATGGGAAGCTCTGTCAAAGCCAAACCACATTCAAGATACAGATTTACAGACTTGTACAGATGACATATTTCGCTTGTTTTTACACCAAACAGATGTTTAATCATACAAATAAGATTAAACATACAATATGCAACTTTCTGCCACTAGGGGTCTGTCGATCAAAACAATATCAGAAGAGTTTTTTTGCCGTCGCTACGCAGCGCGGGATCATGGGAGTTGTTGTTTTCACCACCATTGCCTTCATTGCAGTCAGATCATCGTTCAGGAGTTTTTTTGGAAGAATTATCCACAGAGGTCTCCTCCTCTCCAAAACAAACGGACCGGACCAGGTGATTAAAACCGGTACTAACACTGAATAAAGCAGATTTTAAAAATATGTGTTTCTCCAACACCGTACGGCAGAAATAGGATGGAGGGGCTACGAGCTAACCGTCAACGTTTGCTCAGCTTCTTCCTCTGATAACTTAAGATACAGACTTTAGGAGGTTACCAGCAGCCAAACAACCCACAGAGGTGATTAAAACCAGTAAAACAAAACTGAATAAAGTGGTTAAAAGTCAGTGTTTCTCCGGCACTGCTTGGCTTCCGCTAACGTTTGCTCAGCTTGCTTGTTTGTTCGATGACTAAAATTATTAATCCGGTAAAAATATATAGTTAAAAAATCACTAACTCACTCTAACGGTAGAAATGTGGCTTAAAAAGTCAATTTTTGAGAGCTTCCATGCTCAAAGGGGATACAACGGCATTACAGTTGAAACGAAACGCAACGTTAGCTGGATTAAAATTACAGATATCTCTGGGTTTGAAAATAGTTGGAAACATTTGGGATAATGTACACGATTTAACTAAATATATAACATAGGTCTAGTTGTTTTAGAGATTTTAATGCAGAAATATTACATGTTTTAGCATGTGCAGATGAAGAACAATGAAGACTTCTATGGCTAAAAGAAACCCTGGCAGCCTCTTCGGCTATAAAAAAATCAATGTCACAGGTTCCCGGCTGTCATTGGGGACGTTAGATAAGAGAGTTCCTGTCACTGTGAGAGGTCAGCGCAGCCCATTGTGAGAACAACACAGTCATTACCTACTTGAACAAAGGCCGGGCTGGCAACACGTGAGATAATGCAAAAGACACGGTGTGTAATTGCCTCAAACCACTTCAAAACCAACAGGACAAATAAGTGGGGGCGCCGGAAAGAGGAATCAAAGCAGCAGCTGGTGACAAGCAGCAGTGATGTGTCTGCTGCGAGGGTGATGACAACAGATAATGATAGTAAGATGATGATAAAAATTGATTTTTACGAGATAATGAGAAGGGAAAGGTAAGGATGAGCGGAGGGACAACAGTGATTGGCTACAACATTTTTCCATTGGCCTCCAAAATATCCCTTCCAAGCCCCCCCCCCCCCCCCCCCCCCCCCCCCCCCCAGCCATCCACATAGATAGTTTTTTTTTTTTTTCTCCTGACTGGGAAGGATGTGAGCCAAACATGATGCGCCTTAATGGTGGTATGATAATGATAATCATTACTGAAACGATGATGAAAGATGTGTTGCTCTGAGTAATTCAATGATGTCACTGGAAGACAATGAGAAGCTGAGGCAGCTGCGCGCGTCCCGACCTGCGAAGCGACGAGGCTGAGGGCTGCTGGGATGAAGGGTGGACTCCACTCACGAGTTCATCAAAGGGGGGGTTTGTCTGTGATAGTCTCTCAGATATTTGTCCAGACACTAATGTGATCATTGGGCCTTGCTGACATGAAATGACAGTAAAAAAAAAGATGAAGGTTGCTGGGATAGCAGGGAAATTTCCTCCTGGATGAGGACACGTTTTCATTTCAAACGACAACAAAAGGAAGCTCATCGGGGAATTAGAGCTAAAAGGAACAATGTGTGCGAATGCAACATGGCAGGCACTGATGGTTTCCATTTGAATTTGGAGACTTAGACTTTTCTCTTGCTTACAAATATTAGTTTGATTGGCCTAAACAATGCGAACAACACACAAGCACACAAGAAATGTCAATATATTCTATATTGATGTTATTATCAACAAATCCAACAAATGAAGTCATGCTACTAACAAGTATGTCCTGTGTAGCCAAAGCCTCAGAGCGCTTATTCCACCGTCCCATACCAGTGTTGTCCAAAAACTATTCAAAGCACATCAATGAGCCACGACTTGGCACCGGGTGACATGTTCCTACATTACAATAAACATGGGCACTGAGGATTGAGTCAGCAGCACATGCACCGTTCTAAATACACACCAGCGTATTAATCCACGGCTGAAAATAGTCCCACAATTTTTTTCTATTTATTCCTGTTTGAGTAACGTTTGCAAAACAGCTACAGCTGTGTATACATATCTGTGTCTTCAGTTATAGAACATTACAGAAGGACACCAGTCTAAGAGGTTCAACTGCTTATGAAAAGTTGAATTATTTTCAAGTACTCTGATCTTTTTGAGAGCTTCCATGCTCAAAGGGGATACAACGGCATTACAGTTGAAACGAAACGCAACGTTAGCTGGATTAAAATTACAGATATCTCTGGGTTTGAAAATAGTTGGAAACATTTGGGATACTCTGTACTCTGATCTTTTACTGAGGTAAAAGTAGTATTGGCAAAGTGTAGAAATACTTTGTTAAAAGTAAAAGTACTGCATTCAAAATGTCACTTTAGTAAAAAAGTATTAGCATCAAAATATACTTAAAGTACAGAAAGTAAAAGGACTCATGATGCAGCATTTCAGAATAATACATATTATATTATCGAATTATAACTATTGATGCATTAATGAGTTCATTTCTTTAACGTTGCAGCTGGTTAAAGGTCTTTAAAGGCTATATTACTGCATATACTGCCGGGACGCTTGTGAATTTCACCAAGGGAACAATAAAGTTTTATCTTAGCCTATAATAATACATGATCAATTAATTTTTCATTATATTATCAATCGAGTTTTTCAAATGAACTAAAGCTGACAGATAAATGTAGTGGTTAAAGGAAATATTTTAGTTTTCTTCCCACATCTGTACACCCCGTCCGGCCTTTAGTATAGCTCTCAGTCTTAAACCACATTTATCATAAAGTTAAATCCCCTAAAACAAAACAACAAAAGTCATGTTCTCAATCTGTGTAAATCATTGAACACGTTTTCTAAATGAACCTTCAACCAAAGACGTCAGGGTAAGAATTGCGTGAATAATTAGTTCTTGAAAACGAACTGAATTCGAGAATGTAACCAGTAAAACTAGGACAGAATCGAGCAGCTGAAGAATTGCTGAGGAATGCAGCGAAACAGACCTTTACCTGTGAATACCTGCGACCTTTAACCCCAACAACAGTCGCTGAACGCCAGCTGGACATAATAGCGGGTCATTAGTGAGGTGTACCGTTAGCTGGGGAAAGAGGCGATGACTGATGGCAATGATTTTACTGCTCAGCTTCACCTGGTTTCTCTTTCCAGACGCTTCGGAGCGGTCGGGTTGAAGACGGAGGTTAAGCATGAAGGTGAGAGTCTGTTATACCATCAGAGTCATTAAAAAGTATCTAAATATCCCAAATGCAAACCTGGGCGGAGTTATGTTTGTTCGAGCACACATTTGTCCCGGGTGGGAGACTTTTACCACAGAGAAAATCACTTAAATCAACAAAATATTAATAGTTATGAGGTTTTAAATGCAGTCCTCTGGCTTTGTTCAGCTGTTCTTGAACCTCACCCATCTGTGTTTCATGTTTCTTGAAATAAACAATTGCAAGATATTTGCAAATGCAGTACATGACTCGGGTTTGTTCATTTCAGTTGCCATGATTTAATAAAGTTATGTTTTCAAGACATTTCCATTTCACTTCATGTTTATTTTTTATTTATTTCTTTTGTAAATGTGCTTCAAATTACACAGAACATTTTGTATCTTGCTGAACATTTCATGAATTTAAAGTGCGTGTCATGTTTTTGTGCCTTGTTTTTGTCAAGCGCTCTCTTTTCTATTGTTCATTGTTTCAGTAACAGTCATACACTACCTGCGAATACAATTAAATTGAGCAAATTTTAGAAAATCTAATGAAACTAAATTAAACTTGTATGCTGGGTTTCTTTTGGGTAATTGAATTTTTTTTACCTCCTATTTTTTTTCTGTTTAAAACAATAATAACCTCTGAAACGGTGTCCCATTATTGTCGAACGATGATGCCGATGCTCTCTTGGACGTCGTGTCTCATGACCTCAGGGTCTCTTAAATTCTTCCAGCGTGGAGCTGTGTGAGACTGACCCCCGGCCCGACACCACTGACGACATAGCCTCCATCTGACTTGAAGTTTGCCTGTTAATTAAGGCAGTAAACAGGCGGGTGAGAGAGGCTTTGTAGCTGACAAGCAAACTTCCTCACATGAAGTTTAATGATGTTTACCTCCTCGGGTCCCCTTGAAGGATGGAAATGTACTTTTTCGCCAAACACATGAACACATAAACACACACGTCGGTACGCAACGTGAGAAAAACCCATACAGCTGCTTGTTTTATTATTAAGTGTTCTCGCTTCCACAGCAGAAATGAATCAACAAAAAATACTCCATAATATTCTCTTGGCATGCATGTTGTATCTGACAATAATATTGCTGATTGTATAGTTGCCAGAAACCAAATGGAGGGTTTTATTTTTTTCATTTGTTTTCTGTTCCGCCAGCAGGAAAATAAATAATAAATGTGGCCATAGCCTTTCGCAATGCCTGAATATCACACAACACATATAACTTCAAAAGGATTAACACTATTTCTCATTTTGTGGAAAACATTTGCAGATTTCTTATCTTTTAAGCCCTCGTGAGAGAAAGCATAGATTTCAGTATAAGAAACTGGAAAAGGTTACAGAATGATATTCGCTTTAGCTCAGGGATACTCAACTTGCTTTGCCACTTTTGCAAATGTTTTACAAACTTTGCCAACTTTTGCCAATGTCTACTATTATTATATCTACTTTTTCTATAGTAGCTTTTATGAGAATAGTTTTTTCTGGATGGTTTATGCAATTTACATTTGACTAAATTTCTGCCGTATTGTATTTGATATATGCCTGTTTAATATTGATCTTGCATTTTCGAGTTCCTTTATATCGAGGCACGCTCAGACAGACAGCGTCGCTCAGACAGACAGCGTCGCTCAGACAG
>CALSBV010011200.1:7910634-7960657 GCA_943590825.1 Bovichtus diacanthus | reverse complement strand
TACGGCCTTACAGTCCAAGTTAAATCGAGGAGGAACAGCGTGGCGAGATTAGCAATGAAAGTGGTAGAAATAAAGACCACTGGTCCCTTCACACCAGCCAGTAAATGTGAAAAAGAAGCGCTTCATGCTTTCTTCCCTCCCAACACCTTTAGCACAACCAACAGCACAGC
Organism: Bovichtus diacanthus; assembly: GCA_943590825.1. NCBI lineage: Eukaryota > Metazoa > Chordata > Actinopteri > Perciformes > Bovichtidae > Bovichtus > Bovichtus diacanthus. The sequence continues at coordinate 7,960,487 of CALSBV010011200.1, read as the reverse complement.
AGCTTAATCCTTGCTTATGTGGCTCATAGGGAGGAGACATTGTGTCATGAATTTAGTGTCGTGCATTATGTTTTATGGTTTCGTTTTATATGTATGTGTATCCTTTATCTCTCGGGGCATGTGTAATATTTTAATATATTTTTCTACTGTGTGCCACTGGTCTTGTCGGCTACGTTTTGTTTATTTTATTGTTGATTGCAGCTGTGTGCAGAATTATTGCCCCAGCAAAATGTCCCGTTGGGGACAATAAAGTATATATTAGATATACAGTTACAGGGAATATAATGCATTTAATGTCCTTCAGGCTTTGCCCTCTAAACTCTATATAGAGTAGCACATATATTAGTAGTGTGTAGAGGTTAATACCTGGAATAACACACCCTACTCCCAGACTGTATTCCCTAAAGAGGGTAAAGATTATGTGACATAAGGCAAAACTTGCTTTATTACCACATCTACACACCATCTGGTGAATAGTTTGAACTATATATGACACCAGCAAGCCAGTTACTTTATCTCTGGGTGAGAAAAAGCAGAAGTTTGGGAAATGCTCAAAGTTGTATAGGACATATTTGGATGCGGATTCATAACGTGAATGTGTCGTGGAATTTGGCCGATACAAAGTAAGAAATAAAGTTGATGAGCCCTATACACTGAAATGAAGATACTGGAAGAGTTTAGTTGTCTTTGAATTCTTTATTCTTGCAAGAAGGAACAGACAAAACAGAGCATGTGCATATGCCTGCGCCTATGTCTGTGCGTATGTCTGTGCGTATGTCTGTGCGTATGTCTGTGCGTATGTCTGTGCCCAGACTCTTGTTGGCGCGAGTCTTTTATACAGAAAGACGAGACATAATACAGGACAGGTCAAAAGAGGTAATACAGGGTGAATATGTTTGTGAAGAAAGGTTCCCAGCAGCTGTGTAGAACTCCAGGCTGAGAAACCTAGAATAAGGAAAAGGCACGTGAAGACACAGAAAGTTCTTAATACATGAGAAACTAAGAATGCGCAAAGTGTAAAACAACACATTTCCATTCAGAGATAGTGTGAAGCTTTGGCTTCATCTTGAAATCAAAACCATGTAGACTACATGAGAAAGGAACAGGACACATGTAGAGGCAACATGACTGCAAAGTGTCACGCTCTCAAGGTCACAAAGAGTTACATGTCAATTACATCCAGCAATAAATCCCATCACTGTCTGCCTCCAGACTTTACAGCAGGATTAACAGCATATGGCTTTTGTAATACAAAGAGAAAGAACAGTGTGTGTATCTACACACACTGACTGTGGGTGGAATGTGTGCTGTTAGAGTATGATTGGTATGAAAAGTAGCGTCATGTGAGCATGGCTCTAAAATCTGTTGTAAGTGTATGGTGTCCCCACAGCTATAATAATAAGCTCTCTAACACAATATTTAATTTCCCCTAATTATTTTTTCAATGATCTCCTTCACTCCTCTGAGTTGTTAAGTGTTTAGCTTCTTCTTTTTTTTTTTGATGCACTACGATACGGAGATGCTTTTATCGTAGTGCATAAATATGAATATATTGGTCTTTTACAAAGACATTTGTGATGAAAGCGCTGCTTGTTATTCTCACACTCCCATGTCTCTGTTTATTTCACTCTACTCACCTTAGGAAGTTGAACAAGAGGAAAGTACGACTTCATTCAGGCTGCTGGGATTTTCCCCAAGAAATGTCTACAAATGAACATAACGAAATGAGTAAAAAAAAAAAGCATATATATATATATATATATATATATATATATCGGTAAGTAGTGAGCCGCTGCAAAACATATTTTCCTCATTGAAGCTAAAAACAATAATAATGATAATAATAAAGTAAATAACAACATTTTTTTTTTAAATATATATTATGGTGACAGACTTCTTTAGACACATTTTATTTGAATAAATATTAGTTACTGACATGGATTTCTTATTTATAACATATTTTAATATACTTGAAATAACATGACATTTCAATTGAAAACAACTGAAGTTGTGTTTAAGCTTTTTGGAGCTTTGCTGCAGTCGACAGACGAGATCATGTCACATCGTTTTCAGACCAGCATCACTCAATTGACAGAGAAAGGCAGCAGGCTGCAGGCGCTGCAGGCGCAGCAGCAGCAGGCTACAGGGGCAGCAGGCTGCAGGCTGCAGGCAGCAGGGGCAGCAGGCTGCAGGCTGCAGGCAGCAGGGGCAGCAGGCTGCAGGCGCAACAGCAGCAGGCTACAGGGGCAGCAGCAGCAGGGGCAGCAGCAGCAGGGGCAGCAGGCTGCAGGCTGCAGGCAGAAAGATCACGAACACTGGCTCCCAGATATGTTTCGAGTGCCAAACCATGAACATACACCACATGCTTATCTCATGCAGGCTCACACCAACACCCGATGAGGTGATGATGGCGACGGCGCGTGCCTCTCTCCGCCCTCAGCAGGTTGCGTCAGACTCGCTCCTCCTCCCACGTTTGCTGCTGTGCGCTTCCCATCTCCATCACAGGCGCGCGGACAGGTAACCGCAATGTTGCGTTTATTCTATTATAGATATATATCTATATATAGATATATATATATCACACCGTTTCTGTACCTGTAATAGACACATGTGACGTCAGAGGTGAGCTGTTCGTTGACGGGCTGGTCGAGGTTCCCTGTGGCTGTCGCACTCCGTGGGATGACTATTGTTATTATTATGATTATTGCCTATGTGGCGTTTTCTTTTCATCCGTGAGCTGCTCGGTGTGTCACTGTCACTATGACCAGTGTGCCGCTACTGGAAGCAGCGTTTAAAACTCAAACATCGATCAGCTGTGGGCATGTGGTTTTCACAATCGAGTTTGTGTTTATGAATGTGTTTTTGTTGTGCGCGCGCGCGCGTGCGTGCATGTACGTGGGTTTTGGAGAGCACTACGAAGCCATTCATGCATCCAGGCTGCTGTTCAGGTGATACGTGCAGAGACTCGTGTTGTTGTTTTCTGCCATGTAGCCTGACTTTCTGTAATGTGGTTTAACACGGAGCGAAAACAATAAGTCGATTGAGCGATTAGTTGATCGACAAGCAACTGCTTTGACGATCGTAATTGTTGATGATAATTGCTCAGGCAAGAATGCCAAATATTCTCTGTTTCAGCTTCTCAAACGTCGGGCTGTCACTCTCACACACACACGTGCAATGACAGATCTGTAAAACTGAGTTTCTCCACAAAGTCACGCAAACGCACCACTTGAACTCATGTGTTTACCAGAGAGGTGCTCACAAAGTGTGTTGGAAATAAGTCACCCAGCGCGAAAAAAAAAAGCATAAAATAATGACTAATCAACTTAAGAAATGTTAGTCGACCAAAATGACCGTTTGTACACTAATCGACGAAGAGGAGTTGGTCCTTCTCAAATGTGATGAAGTGCTGCTTCTTCTGAGTCATGTATGATTGTAAACTGATGATTTTGGACTGTCAGTCGGATACAAAGAGGAATTTAGAAGATGCCATCTTGAGTTTGGGGAAATTTAAATCACAATTTTCCCTATTTTCTGACATTTTGAACAATGAATCAATTAAGATCGGAAAGCAAACTGCAGATTAAGTCGTTTATTAAGATCCATGTCAACATGCAAGACGCTGTTTGCTCCCTGTGCTTCTTTAAGGTCTAATCTTGAGGGTCTCGGATGCTGTTTGGCTTAAATATGCACGAGGCATCACTGTTTTAACAGGTCCGGTGTTCTCCTCCTCTCCTCCTCTCCTCAGGATGGAGGCCCTGCTAAATGAGTGGCTGTGGCAGGAGGAGTACTGGCTTCCTCCCGGGATCCGCTGGCAGGACATCGAGGTGAAGGAGGACGAGGGCCGCTTTCCTCGACCCGGGGATCTCATCTACACCTTGCCACTGGCCTTCGCCTTCATCGCCCTCAGACACGTCTTTGAGAGGTGAGACACACGTGCCTTCATCACAGCTGGGCCACGAATCACAGACGCAAGATCTACTTTTTCATTGTAGTCATTAACTTTGACCTCCCCTGTGCTTGACTTGCTGGAGCAGTAAGTTTTCAGTATTTATGGTGGATATGTGTCGTGATCTTAGACGCATAACATTGTGATTTCCTGCCACTAGGGGTCTCTTGAGCCGCAAAATCACAACAGACTAAGTTTAGTGGCGTCCATCAGCTTCTCAGTGTTCATTGTTCAGGAGATTTTTTTAGCAGGAGCAGAATTGTCCACAGAGAACTCTGTGTGTTTCTCTGATGCTGCTCCGCTCGCGCTAACGTTTTCTCAGCTTGTCTCGCTGATAACTTAAGATGCAGACATAACTAAAATGTCAGTTTATTCTGTCAGACAACACTGACACATGCTCAAAGGGGAAACAACGGCGTTACAGGGGAGTAGATAAAAACGCCGTTACCTTGATTTAAAATCACACATTTCTCTGGGTTTGAATTGCTGGAAACATTTGGGATAGTAAAAGTCTCAACAAAACTCAAAAAACTCAAAACTCAACAAAATATATATCAGAGGTCTAGTTGGTTTTAGACATTTTAATGGGGAAATGTTACATATCTTACATTTAAATGATTGATTGAATGTCTTAAGGAATGCGTGGCGTTTAAACACATCGTCTTATTTCCTCTTGGCACTGGTTATGCTGGTTTTCTGCCCTGCTAAGCGGCCTGTGTCGCTCCTTCCCCCTCCGTCAGTGCTCCCAGTGGATAGATCAGACGTGCAGTGGGAGGTAGGCATCATGAGTGGACAGTTTTCAGCTGCTGACTGTGTAAAAGCCCGTCCTCCTCCCACAGGGGCTCGCCATTTATAAAATGTGATGTTTGCGTTGGAGGAACAGAAAGGAAAGTCAGCGTGATGATGACGGCGCTTTCTTGGTGGTGAAACAGCTGATGTAGGTTTAAAAGCAAAGTACTGCTGGTGGACTGAACTAAACCTTCTTGAAAGTTGGATGGTGACCGACGCTGTGAGGATTCAACCTCTTTTAGAGATATTTATATATATTATATTTGGAGACTGTAAATCCCAGAGTGGTGCTTATTATTAGATCCTGCAGAAGAATCTAGAGACGTCTTGAGAAAAGGTCAAAACACCTCTGTGAATCTTGCAACAGGAAGTGGATGTTAGTCATGTTTTAAAACCTCTTCATCAGAGTCAATCGACATCAGTCGATCAACAAAAGACATTTGAAACTATTTTTTTTAAGCAAAAATGCCCCAAAACATGATTCATCCAGGTTCTTAAAAGTAAGAATTTTGCTTGCTATATATATATATACATATATATATATATATGTATATATATATATATATATATATATATGTATGTATATATATATATGTATATATATTCGAATGTCAGTGATATGAATGAAGCTTCGAAGCTTCAAACTTTTCTGTGCAGCCCTGATCTTCTCACACTAATTGTCTCTTTTTTTTCAAAACTTTTCTCTTCTTTCCTCTCCTCTCTCTCAGGCTCATCGCTGACCCGCTAAGCAAACATTTAGGTGTGAAGGACCGGATTTGGATTCGAGCCGCTTCAATCCCAAAGCTGGAAACCTTCTACAAGCAGAAGAGTCGGCAGCCGTCTCAAGTTCGTATTGACCAATAATCATCAAATCCTATTTTAGTTCTCCTTTTAGTTTGGTTTCACGCACTAGAATCTCTTATGCTGAGTCAATAATAAAATGTCCATCTGGGAAGCCTTCAATTATTACTCTGCACTCGCAGCACTAAGCTTTACAAGCAGCTGCCAGCACTTTGTGGACTTGTTTTGAGTTTTACTGTCAGGCTTCATACAGGCTGACCTATCCTTGTTGAGGGGAGGATTTAAAGACTTTTTCTTAGGGCTGAAAAAATAAAATAAATCTGCAGTTAATATTTTTCCCTAATTCTGCGCCCTTTGAGCCGGTGCATGTCCCCACAGAGATGCTGTGTTACCCTGCAGAGACGGGAAAATGTGTGAGGAGGTCTGCATGCATTTGTGACCCGAAATGCAGAAAGTGAAAAGATCGTTATGGAACCGCATGAGTAGCCCTGGCACGGTTTCATGCGTGGTTAGTGTGTTAAGATGAGTTGTACTGTATTCTCTCTCGCAACCACGACCAGTTAAACAAAAAGGGTGAGAAGAGTGAAGGCACAAGGATCAGTCAGGAAATGCTTTCACGCTGCAGTGTGAGAAAATGAAACCTCCACCGTCCGCCTGCTCTCCTCGGTTTTCACGATCCCCTGAGGTTAGTTACCCTCTGCGTCAAACACGACAACACAAACACATCGCTGTGAGATTGCAATGGTTCCGTTGTGCAGGGAAAGGTCGTGCTATTTCCCCTTTGAACATGTGCATGCATGTCGCAGAGGAGTTTAGGTTCACACGCTTTTGGCTCTGCGACACGGAGGCTCTGCGCCTGTCAGGAGGAGACATGAGCTCCGTGCATGCATGTGTGCCCTGACTTATTCGTACATCATCTATTTCCATGTGGCCGGGGCGATCAGCAGCAGCAGCAGCAGCAGCAGCAGCAGCAGTTGTTGTTCTGCCATGTAACTACCAGGCCACAGACACATTCATTTGCACAGTAAGATACGAGCATTTGCACAACGCAGTCCGGGGGAAGGAAACGTCAAACTCGAGGCAATCCACAAACCCACATTGACGACGCGTCCACTTCTTATATGCAGTCGATGGTTTCACCCTCAGTGTAGTCGGCTTCAAACCTGACGCTTTAATGGCCACACAAGGAAGTTCAAATATAATAAAATGGAACGTTGTGAGTTCTGGTTACAGGCTCGTCAGTGCGGAAGAAATGATTGGATTCAGAACATTTATCACGGTGTGGAGTCCTCCTTCTTGCCAGGTGAAATATGCAGCTTGTCTGTAATGAAGTAGTTACACAACCGCCAGGGAGGCCAGCAAGAAGCTCCGGCTGCTGAAGGATCACATAGGAAATATTGCATCAAACAGCAGGCAGCGTTAAACGCTATTGTTTCAAGTGCTAATATGAAGTCTTACCCTGCATGTGTGCCACATACTGTATGTGTAAATATGTATTTGTGTGCGTGTGTGTGTGTGTGTGTGTGTGTTCAGAGTGAGGTGGTGAGTTTGGGGAAGCAGTGTGGACTCTCGCAGAGAAAGATCCAGACCTGGTTCAGACACAGAAGGAACCAGGACCGACCCGGCAACACCAAAAAGTTCTCGGAGGCCTCGTGAGATTTTATTTCCTTAAACACACGTACTGTTATATGTTTTTACCTGAGGTCTCTTCAGCAAATGATGCGGAAAGTCTCATGTTCTGATTCTGAAAATGCCTTACATCAAAAAAATGACGTAAAAAATGACGGCCATGTTTTGAGTCTGATCCAACACAGATTCTTTTTTGCAAATGAGAATTACATCGGTCATAATCCAGCATGTTGGAAAGACATGTTTCATATTCATGGGAACACACCAGAGGTGGGAGTAAGAGGTGCGTTGATCTTTGGACGCGCTCCCTCCGTGGCGGCTGCCTCGTGTGTTGACCTCTGCCGGCTAACCTGACAGGTTGCCAGGTTTGCGTGCATTTCCTTAGAAATAACCCAATCCTGTTTCAAAAACAAAACGTAACTTCTCCATATCTAGAAAAAAAGCAAAATATAGAATTTTTGAAAAAGTCCTTTCGAGTGAAGTCTCAAGTCACGAAGGCCAAGTCGAGTGCCACTGGAGCCGAGTGACGGGAGTCGCCCGCCGTTGGCACCTCTTAGACGTTTCTCCAATTTGTTCCTGATTCAACTAATTCACTCATTTCATTTATTCCACAGCCTCTAACAAATGACGCTGTTCATGTTTATCTGTGCAGCTGGCGTTTTGTCTTCTACCTCGCATCGTTCACTGCGGGGCTCGGCTCTTTGGTTAATGTAAGTCTGCTACAGTCACTCATACAACGCGTAGCAGTGGGACAATGTTGGCTTTGTTAGTGAGCGGTAATATGTAGACGTTTGATAATCCCACACGGTGTCACAGTCACATACTGTGCGACTTTGTGTGCGCACGGCTTGTGTAAATGTTCAGGCCGAAGCTTGTGAAGCTGATGATTGTTTGGTGTTTCAGACGCCGTGGTTCTGGGATCACAGAGAGTGTTGGAGGGGTTATCCCAAACAGGTGAGCAGGAAATAGTGAGGTTTGATATGAATCTAGCCTCGTAGATAACTTGATATGCTTTTCTTTCATCCCAGTAAGAACTCGAAACAAACATTTGCTTGTTACAGATTCTCAAATGTGACGTTTTGCCTCTTTTCTTCATTTTCTGTGATCTTTCGGTTGGACAAGACGCACACTTTCAGAACACATCATAAGCTCAAAGCTTCAATGGGCGTTCATTTGACTATTTATATGCTACATAAAAAAATATGTGAAAAATAAATGACAGATTGTAATGCTAGTGACTGTAATTGTTTCTCTGTATACAGCACTAATACAAAAATCAGCCGTGTCTCAAGCACAGCTGTGATACACGCTAACACATGGGTCTTCGACAGGGGGTCCATGACCTCTAGGGGGTCCTCAGAGTTACTGCAGGGGGTGGGGGGGATAAATAAAGCTTTTTAAAACAAAGTATTTAGTCTATTTAGAAAGGTGTCGGTACTCCCCACACTCACACTAACGTTTTTACACTTACTTTGAAAAGCTAATATCTCCGCTGATGATGACAGGTTTGCCTGCAGGGCGGCACGCAGCCTTTTATTGTTGGGCCTCGAACAGAAACAAATGCAAAGCTGCTTCTCTCTGTATCTGCAGTTGGACTGATTACAGCTCTTGCAGGCAGTACGCTGACCTTTATTTGTCCCCTTCCTGAGGTGTTGTGACAGAGAAAGGATGTGTTTGTAAGGGTTCAATGCCTCCGTCAGCTTCCTAGCATTGTGTTGCTGCAGACTGTGAGGTGTTTGGATTAGAGATAGCACACCACCACTCTCTAACGCGCTCTGAAAACACTTTTCTCTTGAAAGCAGGTTTGTTGTGAGGAAGTTATTCTGTCACCGTCTACTTTCATTTCGTTGAACGACGTACATTCTTTTGCTAAATGCGTTTTTTTTTGTTTTTTTTCCTTCGCTGCCTGCATGCATGTTTTTCCTGAGGCCACGCAGATAAGCCGGGTGATGTGCATTTTGACGTATTGTTTCTCTCTTCCTCTCATTCTTCAGCCCGTAGCTGAGGCTCATTACTGGTATTACATCTTGGAAATGGGCTTCTATTTGTCGCTGCTCCTGTGCGTCTCTGTGGACGTCAAGCGAAAAGTGAGTGTGAGCGTGATTGATAAGTATGCAACACCCCCACCCCCCCACACACACACACACACACACACACACACTTAAAAACTTAGAGCAACACCCTGTTTTTTTACACGGTTTCCTGGCTGAAAAACCAAAGAGCTGAACGTCATGTGCAACACAGTGTAATCCAAATGTTGTTTTTCTCTTGCATGTTCCTACTTAATACGGATTATGCACTGGATTTATCTCCTATTACATCACACATTTGTGTGCTTCGCTCTCATTTTAAAAACTTAGTATTACAGGATTTTAAATCTTTAGTAAGAGATTCGCAACTAATGTAAAATTCACTGAAATAGAAGAAGAAATGGATTCACCCCAGGCCTATCCAAAAGAACTGAAACGTTTTTAAATGTGCCCTAAAACTACTCCGTTTATTGCTAAAATACTCTATATACAGAGATTACACTAAATAATGAATGGAATTCATCTATTTTTCATGTTTCTGCTTTTTAAGGAAAGCATTTTAGTTGCTGCTACAGCGTCCCTCCTTCTGAATTTCCTAAATTCAGTGAGGAAAAAAAAGGTGGTTTCCCCAGCAGCTCCGAGCTGCTGATCAAAGATATCTGAGCTTCAAACGCAACAACAAATCCAGACCACATGTAAATCTGCCTTTCCAACACTTGGCCGCAGAAGGCCGCAGACGGAGTGGTGCTGAAGTCTTAGTGAATCCGTCTTCCTCACACTGTGTGGTCTCTGTGTGCTCACGTGTGTGTTCCAGGACTTCAAGGAGCAGGTCATTCATCACATCGCCACCATATTCCTCATCGCTTTCTCCTACTGTGCCAACTTTGTGAGGGTTGGCACTCTGGTGATGCTGGTGCACGACTCGTCTGACTTCCTCCTGGAGGTAAAGCACCACACTATTGAGCCCTTTTTAAAGGGGACGTGCATTATGCTGCTTTTCAGGGTCATGCTTGTGTGTTGGTTTCTGCACGTGTTCAAAAAGCACGTTGTCTGCCTCCATACACCTGTGTTCACCCTGTCTGAAACACAGTTTTAGCGCCTGTCTCTTTAAGCCACCCTCACAAAAAAAAAGCCCAGTCTGCTCTGATTGGCTTGCGAGAAAAATGAATAATTAATATCAAAATATTTCAGGGTATTTCTGCAATAACAATATTTCTGATGGTATGACAAAATACTGAATACTATTCTTATATTAATTTCAAGAACATACAACTGCAACAAAATAAGTGTATGTTTTATGTGTCAGCATGAAGTTTACCTCTGGAATTCAGTAAAAAAACTGAAGAAAAACGTCTCATTTCTTTAGTTTGTAAACAACAACAGTAACTCAGCGGGAGATTCACATTCTGTAAAAAGTGTAAATAGTGCAACAAAATAAAAGCAACTACAGATCCAATGCATACATCTAAACAGTTGCCAAATACAATAAAAGTTTGAATCTTTCAACCTTTAACCTGCATTTCTCCTCCACTTCCTGCTGCTGTAACGTGCATCGCCGTTCCTGATATGTTCCCTTTAACTAGGAGAGAAAGGAAGGAGGAAATAGAAAAATGCACCTTTTTAAGTATTTTGTAAACTCCCGTGCGATGCTTTTGAAAAACATCGCACAAAGGTCACAGGGAACTTGACTTGAATACAGCCATTGTGTATTTATTGCGGAAGTTTTTCTTCTCCTTACACCCGAACACATTATAAACCTACGTCCGGGATGAACGTAGAAAAGCAGTACGGTGGTAAAATACCCTTCGTGGCTGTAAAGGTCTTACCTGCAGGTCCCTCAGCGAGACAATAGCTCCATTGTCCTTGGTTTCATGAGGCTGATTTGTCCCGGGTGTAACATTTCACTGATAGCATCTGAAAATAACGATTGTCAAGCTGAAGAACTGTGCGGAGCTGGTGGCCAGGGTGTCATCTGGCCTCTGATAAAAGTCATAAAGGGATGATGTGGGTGTCATATTCAGCCAGCAGATCCTGCACAGCCAGGTGTTTTCTGAGTAGGGCAAACTGGGACTCCTCTTATGTTTAATAATTGCTGTGAAATTCTATTGTGAACTGCATTGCCTGAATTTGTTCGTTTCTGTCCCGCTACTGATTTGACAATATAGGTATTGGATTGAAAAGACTGAGATCTTCCTTTTATGATATTTTCTTTCCCGTTGAATTGTCTTTCCTCCTTCCTGGTGAAATGAGGTCAGGTAGGTAAGTGGTACAAGAAATGATCCTGCAGCTAAAAGCTAAAAGAGAAAAAGCCCGGGACTGTACGTGGAGATTGATCATAGATGGGAGCTGTGAGAGGGTTTGGTTTGGAGAACTAACCGGCGTGTTTTTCTTCTTGAAGTCTGCCAAGATGTTCCACTATGCTGGCTGGACGAGGACGTGCGACTCGCTGTTTGTCCTCTTCGCTCTGGTCTTCCTGCTGACGAGGCTGGTGGTGTTTCCTGGCAGGTAAAACTTCACGCTTTTCCCCAGTTTCTCCCAGATGTTGAGATTTACGAGCCACAAACACATGGCATCACACGCCGCCTCGCACTTGGGAGTCTTTTTAAAACATTTTTTTGCAAGTCTGTGTCCCAGCAATAATAATACGAGACAACTTTCACACAGATTTGTTATAGTGCATCACACACTGTTACGGTTCCTGTCGAGGATCTACTCAGCTGTTCTGCAGCACCCAAACTGTGTCCACGTTTTCTCGTGTTTCCTGCTTTTTCTCCGTCTCCCACCGACCTGACATCGCTGGTTTCTTACCTGAGCGCAGCAGGTTTACACTCCACGGAAAAGAGTTGATTTTGCCAGTTGTAGAAACAGTACTTGAGTGGTCTAAATCATGATTTCTCAACGTGGTGTCCGGGGACTCTCAGGGGTCCGGGAAATAATTTGAAATAAAATGAAATTGAGCTGTATCGTTAAAAGGTTCATGTCTACAGATGGGGACCATTCGCACCAATAAAACAAGCACCTGCAAGATGTAAAAAAAAAAAACTTAATTTTCATGGGAAAAATGTGGGGGTTTTTTTTTAAACTTAATTTTCCTGAAAAAAGCTTGAATGTGAAAAAATAATAAATGTTTTAATGAAAAAAGCTTGGATGTGAAAGAATACAAAATTTTCATGAAAAAAACTTAATTTCCTTCAAAAAAGATTGAAAAAAACCTTAATTATCATGAAAAAAGCTTGAATGTGAAAAAATACAAAATTTTCATGGAAAAAGTTTGGATATGAAAATACTTAATTTTCACAGAAATTAAAAATTTTAACTTCAAATTTATTTATTTATTTTTTTAAACTTAAAAAAAAACTTTTTTTTTAAAAAACTTTTTAAAAAATTAATTTTCTTTTAATTTTAATAGAACCCCTGTTATAAACCCTTCAAGAGTTGGTGCAGGATGGACACTAACACTGATGTTTCTTTCTCTGTGTGTGTGTGTGTGTGTGTGTGTGTGTGCGTGTGTGTGCGTGTGTGTGTGTGTGTGTGTGTGTGTGTTTCAGAGTGGTCCACACAACCTTGGTGGTGTCTCGAGAATTCTTCCAGCCCTTCTTTGGTTATTACTTCTTCAATGCGCTGCTGTTAGTGCTGCAAGCGCTGCACATCTTCTGGGCTTATCTCATCCTGCGCATGCTCTACAAGTTTATGTTCCTGGGCAAGGTGAGAAGAGAGCAAAGTGAAGTTCAATCTTCATCAACTTCATTTCCTGCGAAAAATGATTTTGTTTGACGATTAAAAGAGGCGTCTGCTCCGGAAGCTGGACATTCTTTCAGAACATTACATAAATATTCATCCGCTACGTGTGTAGAAAGTTTGTTTTTCTTGCCTTTTTCTTTACCATCATCGTTCAACAAGTTCTTAAAATTGAATTCCTAAATTAATTCACATCATATTAGACATTTTTAAGAAACCCAACATGGCCAGTACTTGCTCAGATATCGTGGTTTGCATATATGGAAGATCACATTATCAAGAGTGCGTTAGAACATTTTAAAGGACCAGTGCGTAGTATTTAGGGGGCTCTATGAGCAGAAATTGAATATAATATTCATGACTATGATTTTTTATTAGTGTACAATCACCTGAAACTAAGAATCTTTGTGTTTTCGTTAGCTTAGAATGAGCCCTTTATATCTACACACGGTCCCTTTAAAAGGAAATTGTCCTCACATTTAATTCCTGATGTGTAATTATTTCTTGACTTCGTGTAGCCTATACATGATTTTTCTGCTTCTTCTTTTCCCGGGATTGTTTCTCCAAGTATTTCTTTGTTTTTACTGGATCGTTGTCGACTGATTGGTTAATTCTTCTGCTTTTTAATTTCGTTAATTATGTTCGCTTAGTTTTCTTTTTTGTCTTACTTGTGTTTTAAATGAAATAAAACAAAAACAAAAGAAAAGGGGCGTAATGATTACAGTCTCTTTAGCACCAAACTTTTCATTTATTTAAAATGTTTTCCATAGGTGGAGCGTGATGAGCGCAGCGATGAGGAGAGTGAGGTGGACGATGAAGAGGAGGAGCCTGAGGACGAAGGGGACGAGTGCAGCTGGGAGCAGAGGAAAGGCGCCATCAACTCCAAACTGGCCTCGCTGGCTAACAACTGCGTGCTGAACAACCTGACCAACCAGAGGAGCATCAACAGCAGACTGCCCAAAGCCAGGTAGGGCAGCAGCCTCCTCCCACGTCAACGAGCTTCACCTCCAAAACAAAAAAAGTTCTTTCCTCGCACCGCCGGCTGGAGACGACCACAGTTCTGACACATGATACACACACGTAGCTTGTGTACGTCCAACACGGCCCACTGACGACTGCATCGTGCTTATCTTTTCTTTTTTTTTTTAAATGTAAAAAAAAAAAAAAGAAAGAGGGCGAAGAAGCACATATGATTGTAAATCTGCTCGGCCAGTGTGAGACGAGCGAGACATCGTTACTGTCCCCCACTGCACTCTGGGAAGATACAGCTGAAGGAGACGGTGACATTTCCTTTATATAACTGTTGTTTTTGCATATTTTGTATTTATGCTTTCCTTTCTTCTCGGTATTATAATAACGTGTTTGTGAATACATAAGGATACAAGTCCTTTGGGTGTAGCGCATTTATCCTTTCTCCGGTCAACAAGGGAAACGAAACGCTTTCTACACAAAATCGAACTGTTCTAACCTAATATGTGGTTTAATATGAGCAAACTAAAGCTAGAATGTAATAGTAATTCACTCCCACAGCTTTGTATCCACATACGGTCGCTTGTACATAGACTATTAAGGGTATTGATTGTAGTAAATCTGTTGATAAGCCACTTTATATATCTATTTTTTAATGAACCATTTACTCAACAGGTACTTTTTATGTTGTTGTAACGTGTGGCAGAATCTAAAGGCTCCTGCAGAAGTCCTTTTGGGATGATGAAGTTATATTTTTCTGATTTCTGTCAGTTATGCTTCCTTCTTAGAAGAGATATGGCGCCCCCTCGTGCACAAAGAAGAACTTATCACTCCCCGCGTCTGATAAGAAATGATGCCTTTTACGAAGAAATGTACCGCTCCGAGACACACCCACTTAAACCATACGTGTGTGTGTGAGTGTGTGCGTTTACTTTCTTTTTCTACTTTGAGTTCCATTGTGACCGGCAGCAGGATTTCCTCAACAAGGTTTGTGTTAAGGTTTAGTTTTGTGCCTTGGCTGCAGTTTTTTTTTCACTATTCTGTGACGAGCACTCGAGGTGTCGCAGCAGGATTCACTGGACAGGTTTTTAACTGTGTTAAGGTTTCGCTGGAAATCTTAGTGAGGCTGGTCGCGAATAAGTAAGCCATGAAAAGTATGCACACGCAGACGGGCATTAGTGAAATGTGACGTATTTTAGATGGTGGAGTTGAAGGTCGAATGCTTTATGACTCACGTGACATTTTTATAAAAGTTGACGGCATATTTTGATATGACAAGACCGGGCTCGACTCGGAAACAAGAGGTCATTTGAATTCTTCCCGTGCATCTACATGCGTATTTAATCACGGTGAAAGACATGTATTCTTACAGTATAGCACAGAGATGTTCATCAGTCACGACCAAAAACAAGTGTTGCATGAGGGCAACTCTTTAAAGGGGACTTTGTGCTTATTTTAACATTAAAGCATGTAAACATATTCTCATAGGAACCCAAAATACAACCTGAAAACGAGCGTGATATGTCCCCTTTAAGATAAGTGCTTGGAGTAGAAACTGGGTTGTGTGCGTCTCCGAACAACAGTACTTAGTAGCACTGCTGCGGCTGCACTGGATCAAGTTGTAGAGCACTAAAAGGGCTGATCCACAATAAACACACTCACGGCCCGCGCTAGAATAGTGTATTTTAAATTAAATATGAGTATAAAACTAGTTTCCATGAAAGTAACACTGGACTGTTCTCTTATGGATGCTTTGTTGATTGTATGGCCAGTTGGAAAGTTTTAATAAATGACTTTTACTGAAAGAATTAACGCCACTCTCTTATTTCATTTTGTGCTTTTTTTGCATTTATTTCACATCCAAATCATGACGTCTTACATAAAAATATTTTTGGGAAGTGCTCTGAATGACACTTCAATATCTCTCTCAAATGGTTTTTTTATGTTTTTTTTTTTTTTTTTATTTGAGAATGTTGACAAATATACATATACGTGCAATTAGATCGCAGTATGCTCTTTTTTTGTTTTCTTGAACAAATGCGTACGGAAGACCTAAAAAGGCAAAGCCAAAAAAAATAATTCTGCTGTTCCGTTTTCTAAGTTTGATGTAAAATGTTTTCTCTCCTGTGTTTATAACTTCACAACAAGTGGCGGGGAAAAGGAAATCGAAAATGAAAATATCGTCACTTTATCCTGAATTTAAAAAAATGTGTGAAAAGTGAAAGTATGCAAGTATAAAAATAAACTAAGGCCGTGCTCGTATAGACTGTTGGGTAGTTTACTTTATAACAAAACATCCTATTTTATAAGCTCTTTGTATGTGTTTTATATGTAAAAGTCTTCAACAGTAGAAGTAGAAAGTGGCATGTAAAGAAAATACAAGTACAAGTACCTCAAATGTATACTTAAGTACAGTACTTGAGTAAGTGTACTTAGTTACATTGCACCACCGATCCCATCACGTGACCATCCTCATGGTGACGCACCCTCGGAGGGGCACCGGGCAGGGAATGGCATCATCCACCTCAATGCACGTGTCTATGTAAGGGTCCACCAGCACCATGTTGGGGAATGCTTTGTTGCTCTTCCTCTCGCTGAGCAGGTATATCTGACCGCTGACTGTTGTGCAGCCGCAGAAGAACTTCCTGTCGAGACATTCCTCCTCCTGCACCGTCCACTCGTCCGTCTCCACGTCAAAACGCAAGGCTTGGCCTCCAAACAGGTAGAGGGCGCCGTTGAGCTCTGTGGCTACCAGGTCATATCTGTGAAAGGGTTAAAAAATAAATAAATAAAAGTTTCATTTTCACATACCTGCCAACCAAGGCTGGAAGGAGACACTTAAAAAAAAAAAAAAAAAAAAAAAAAATTTTAAATAAAAAAATATATTCTTTTTTTTTTTTTTTTTTTTTTTTTTTTTTCAGAAAACAAGGTTTCTATAGCTTAAAGCAAATTAGATTCAAGAATTTTTTTCATGCACCTGGGATTGAAATTTAAGACCAATTTTAAAATAACCACAAAAATTGAAGGAAAAAAACAACTTAACTTCGGGTTAATGTTTATTGTAACCTAAAACATGACTTGTTTTCTGTTCAGTGAAAAAGTTAGATGATCTACTTCAAAAGTTGGACACAACGGTAAAGTATTTTATAAATATGTGTTGCCAATTACTTTTGAGATTTAAAATTGCAATATCAGAAAAACACAATTCACAAAATCCTACTTGGAATGTCTAAGCATTTTAAAGACTTTTGAAAGATTTCTTTAAGGCATTTTAATACCAATCAAGGCTTTACTTTTAGATTAATGAATTCAATACATTTTAAGACTTGTTTAGGATCAAAGGAAGCAAAGCTGAAGAGTCAGTGCACTATTGAAAATTCACTCACCGTGGAAATGGAGAATATGAGACCACGTCCCACTGATCCTCCTTCACCATGTACCTCTGAATTCCACCAAACACCTCCCCGTTTTCATCCAGGCCACACGCCACGTAGATACACGAGCCCAGAGCAGCAGCGGCCGCCCTCTCCACAGCCCGAACCATGGGGCTGACCTCCTCCCACTCCTCTGACCCCAGCACCAGCCTTTCTACGTCGGCCACGAGCCCTTCGTCCATGCTGCCCCCCAGGACATACAGCACGGAGTCCAGCCCTACGGAGCAGTGGCTGTGCCTGGACTTCTGCAGGGCCGGCCCGTCCACCCAGCGCTGGTTCCCACACTCGTAAATCCTGACCCAGTCCGCACTGAACCACAGCACGTCCCGGAAGTAGCCGCCTGTCACGACCACATTGTCTCCTACATAATGAGAGAATCAGAAAATAAAGAAAATGTAATGTTAGGAAATAAATTATTCTAATGTCCTGTAAGTAGGTTCTGGTGATATGGCCAAAATCTTCTTTCCAGAAATGGGTCATTTCATATCTCGATAACGATATATATTATTATATAAGATAAGATTAGATAAGATAGAAATTTATTTATCCCGAGGGAAATTGCTGAATAGCATGTTTTCTGGTAATTCAATGAATGAATAGTCTGTATGAAATAACCACGTGGTCCAGTTAGTTGTAGGTAAGTATTGCCATCAGCGTCGGCCAATGCCTGCGCTCAAAAGCCGATCGTTTATTTGTTATAGGCTCGCATTTCACTGAGGCAACACCAGGTAAGGCCACTACACTAACATTAATATTCATTAATGTTAGTGTAAGTTTACATTTCTTCTTTTTTTATCTCTTATAAACAAGGAGATGCTGTTATCTGCAGATAAATGCTGTTTTTTTAATTGCACTAAAACTCACATTTTCTTCCTTTTTTTCTTTCTTTTTTTTTTTTACAAAGTTTAGTGTTTTTAATACAATGGACGTTAATTATTAAATAAATAAACACATCAGACAGAGTGCGCAAACAGGGACAATGCAGACAAGAACAGTCTGTTCATTTACGTTGAGTCATTTTGTGTCTCATTTGTTATGAAATTTATGTATTTTATTAGATGCTAAAAAAAACGTTTTGATAAATATATATGTATATTAATATATAGTATATTAACATTATATATCAGCCAACCTGCTCTCTAAATATTGGAATTGGCCATTTAAAAAAACAAAAAAAACATATCGGTCGACCACTAATGTAAAATTTTGATGTAAAAACAAAACTGCAATCTAGATTTTCAGAGAAATTAGAGTCAGGATGTGCTTGTTATTATCAATTTAGACGTGTATCACGATATCTCGATAAATGATTTCAATTAATTTCTTCGAAGACCAAACGTTATCATATTAAATGATCGCCCAGCTCTTTATTGTGATGTTTGGCATTTAATGTAAGAACAAAGAGAGACGATTGAGACGCATTCACACACTCAACATGAAGAATAAATAGACGTTCAGCCCTCACTCGTCATCAGTTTCTCTACTACCCTCATCCTCATCACTATCATTCACATCCAGCCTTTACCTACTGCAGCTACCGAGTACTGCGTGAGGTTCTTCCTCTGCAGAGGGGGACAGCTCTGCCATCTTCCACTGAGAGGGTGGAACTGATACAGTGGCTGCTGCTCCTGATCATGAGGTCCACCCAGAACAAAGAGGGTCTCCCTGGCCCTGGTCCTCGTCATCGACCTGCCCATTGACCAGGATGCTGGGAAATGTTCATTCAGCATGCAGATGAGCTTGGCTCTGGGGTCACAGCTTTTCATTTTGATCAAAAGTTCAGTGATGAACGGTAAAGAGAGCGACTCCGGCCTCACCAGCTGAATGAGCTCCAGAAAATGTTCCTCTCGCTTTGGGTCAAATGACACCCAGCGTAGGGTGGCCTCCAGGGCCGGATCGTCTTTATGGATGGCCAGGTCATCACAGGCAAGAAGGTCTGCTACGGTCTCCTTAGACAGGGACAGGAAGTCCTCCTCAGCAGCAATCGCAGGGAAGTGTGTGAGCGCCACGTGTCGTGCTGCGTTGTACAGCTGAGTGCAGCCCAGCCGCCAGGCGTAGGCCATCATTCCCAGACAGTTGCTGAGGTGCAGCTCACGCTCCAGGAACTTGCAGCACAGCAGCCTGGCTCGCTCCAGTTGTAAAAAGTCTGCCGTCTCAAGGATCCCCAGAACATTTTCTCTGCCCAAAGCTAGATTGGATGTTTTGCTGTGTTCCATTAAAACCCTGAAATGCTGCAGACTCACACCTTTGATCTCTACCCTCCATTTGCTGCTCTCTAGGCCACAGCCAAAAAACAGAGCCCTGAAGTAGGGACTCTGGCGGGCCAGTCGTTGGCGGTTGACATAAAAAATCTCTCTTTCTACCTGTAGAATAGCATCGGGAATTACATCAGGCGCAGCGTCTGTCACGTGTAAAGCAGATTCGTCCTCCTCAAGTTTGTTTATCTGTTCGGAGAGAACTGTGAACGTAAAGCTCTGAGGTGCCAGCTCAGGGTCGGCTCTGCAGGCCATGTCACAGCCACACCAACCGTCTTCTGCACAGAAGCCTCGTCCTCGTTCTAGTTTACAACACACCAACTGGTGGTATTAATAGACTTTCCCCCCTGACTGACTGCTGGCTTAAATGCAACAAGGAAAAAGAGGTCAGTTTGAAAAGCACATGTTTATTAGAACACAGCGAGGGCTTGGACATATATATTTAACACTCATTGTTTGGTTATTAAATTCTGGAAAATGTCCCCCTTGATAGTAAATTAATAATAGCCAACAGACTTATAAACAACAAACTAATGACGTCAGCTCCAGGAGCTCAACGATTTGATTGGCGGAACACTTCTGAGGTCACAGTTTAACTTCCGTGTCACGCAGCTAACATGGCGGTGAGTTCGTATGTTGTCGACTTTCATTCAAACATTCTTTTTACCTTTGTAGCCACACACATTATCATGGATATATTTAGACAGCACTTGTTTATTCTCAACATCCCCGGACATGTCGATGAAATGTCCGACAGTCGCGTGCCGTTTCTGTTACATTTGCTAACTTGGCTAGCCGAGCAAAGCTAACCTCCGGGCTAAGTGTTTGTGTGCGGCTAGCTAGCTTCCACGTGATTTACAAACAAATGTCCCGTTA
Organism: Bovichtus diacanthus; assembly: GCA_943590825.1. Taxonomy (NCBI): domain Eukaryota; kingdom Metazoa; phylum Chordata; class Actinopteri; order Perciformes; family Bovichtidae; genus Bovichtus; species Bovichtus diacanthus. The sequence continues at coordinate 7,940,017 of CALSBV010011200.1, read as the reverse complement.
TTCTGTGTAGGATAAAGAAAAGAAGAAGAAGGAGAGCATCTTTGACTTGTCAAAATACATCGACAAACCGATTCGTGTGAAGTTTCAAGGAGGACGAGAGGGTAAGTGGATTATTTCTGGTGGTAATAAGCTAATGCTAACTAATGTAGCCGTTGGGAAACGTTAGGTACGTGTTTGGGTAAATATTTCCCCTCTAAGTCTTTGAATGGATCCTGTGTTTGTCCCTCTTAGCCAGCGGTGTCCTGAAGGGTTTTGATCCTCTGCTGAACCTGGTGCTGGACGGCACAATCGAGTACATGCGTGGTAAGTTACGAACTCTGCAGGGAATGTTTAGTGCATCTAAAAAAAACTGTCAAAACTGGGCCAATTCTGGGCTCAGGGTCCATCCAGTGTGCTGGACGTGACGGAGATGCATTGTCATGGGAAATGTCATAATGTACAGCATGACACTGTAAAACGTGTTCTTCTCCAATAAGCAAATCACACTGCAAAATGAAAAACTGCATTGAGAGATGTCTAGTACAGGAAGTAAACACAGATTCACACAGTAGCAGACTGTACCCTGGGGGTTTGATAACGTTTATGTCACCATTTTGATTTGTGTCCATTTCCCTGAACCTGAACCCAAACCATAACTTAGTCATAAACCTAAATAAATGGTGCGTTCACGTGCCGGTGGTCCCAATTCTTCCCAAGTTGTTTGAAGTCGTTCATCCGACATCGGTGTGTTCATGAGCTTTAAGCCGTAATGTGGAAACAGCAAAGACGATGTGTTGTATTTTTTTGCTCTGCGCATTTAAACAACATGTTGATGGCTGTTTCCATATATTTATCATATTTTCTATTTGTGGTTTTGTCTCTGACTTGTTGCTGCGCCAGTACATTCCCTAAAACCACTAAAATATTGCTTCACCTGCCTTGTTATTAAGGTTGATGCTAATAAATAACTTTACGAACAAATCTAAGTGACTCTACGTGGACGGCAACAAACGGATACCTAAATTTCCCTCGGGATCAATAAAGTATCTATCTACCTAATACCACGGGTGAGGGGGAAATCAATATGTCAGTATTGAGATATTTTGCGAATATTGATATCAATAAACGGACGGAAGTATTTTTCTGATCAGAAATGTGTCCGAAACTCTGTCTTATTAGATAAAACAGATGTTGATAAACTGCGTAATTTGCTGTTGGGGAAAAAAAGTGAATGAATCGCAATATATCAGAAAACGTGTTATCGTAATACTCAACATATCAAAATGTTTCGGAGTCGCAACAATATTGTATCGCGACTAAGCGCCCTGACGCACCACGTCGGCCCAGGGTCTGGAACTCACATTTTCCAGTGAAATCTAAAGGCTTGGCAGCAAAAACAGGATCTTTAGTCTTGTCCTGTAAGTTACGATATGTTTGAGACAACATTTTGTGACAAGATTCTTGAGCTGTGCGCGCCATTCTTTCATAATGAAGCTGAGGGAAATGGTTGAGGCGGATCTTGAGGCCCTGAGATGTGTGTGCAGTTTTTCTGGTCGACAAAGTTTCAGCTTGCATCTAAAAAGGTGTAGTTTATATCGTTGAGGTCTAACAGTTGAATAGATCTCCTTCCTCGTTAAACATTTGCAAAGACCCTTTTCTCTTAAGTTTGAAACTTGCATTGTTACATTTCTGTTGACTTGTCCTTTGACTTACTATCTTCCTGGTGCATTGCTGCTTTCTTATGCACGTTACTGATTCGTATAAATTCACTGTCTCGTCTGACATGTGAACTTTAATTCTCGTGTGTGTGAATCCTTGTCCATCTAGATCCAGATGACCAGCTGAAGCTGACAGAAGACACCAGGCAGCTGGGGCTGGTGGTCTGCAGAGGAACCTCCGTAGTGCTGATCTGTCCTCAGGACGGCATGGAGGCCATACCAAACCCGTTCGTACAGCAACAGGACGGCTAACACTGTCGCTCGCTTCATCACACACACACACACTTGGACATTTTTTGGAGGTTTTTTTTTTTTGTTGTTGTTGTTGTTGTTGTTTTGGTTTTAAAAAATTGCCTGTAATAATGCTTCCGACGAAGGAAATTTCTGTTAAAAATCATAAGTTGATCAGCAAAAGGACACTTGAAGGCACTTCACGTTTGTTCCTGTCTTTGCCGTGCAAGTTCACAAAGATTTGATTTATAAAGAGCCCGTACCGTTTGGGAAGTGTTAACGGAATGTTTTTCTTTTTATCCACAATAAGAAACTTTTTACTATTCTTTGTTGTTTTTTTGATAAGAAAATAAAGTGAAAAATGTATGTTTAAAGTGTTGTTCCCCCTGGTTCTTGTACACAGTGGATGTGTGGATGGAGAACTTGAGGGCAGAATCTTATTCAGTGATGTTTACATGTGATTCAGAAGCCTGAAAGGTTCAGCAATTTAATCAACATCTTTAGTCTTAGTATTTCTCTCTTTAATGGTTTTAGTCATTTTTATCTTTCATAGTTTGTCATGTTTTAGTCCAATTTTGGTCAACTCTTAGTCATTACGAGTCAAAATATATTCTTAATTTTGTCAGCAATGTTATCTAATTTTTTTAGTCAAATGTCCTTTTTTTTTTAATTTATTTATTTATTTTTTTTAAGTCGTCAGATTTAAATTAATTTATATTTCAATCAATCTAGTCAAAACCAATAATGTTGTCATTTTAGTCAAAGTTTCTTCTCATGATCTGATGAAGTGCGACTGCTCTGTGGTCAGTCTGCAGCTCGGTGTCATGGCTGCCTAATTTTAGCGAAAGGGGGGGAAGACATTTTCTGATTAGGCTAAACTGGAAGGGCACTCGGAGAGCGCAGACCTCCGCTAAGGCCATGCACAATGTTAGCGAAGATGAAAATTAATTTGTGTACCTGCCTCGTGATTCAGATCTGCTTCTTCCTCGGCCCGTGCCGCAGCAGCCGGGTCTGTAGTTCTCCAGCAATCCTGCAGACAAACCAAACTGAAAACATCGCCTCCTTGGTTCAGGGAAATATAACAAATTCGACAATTCAGTTAGCCACAGATAATTTAAACATGCAGTCATTTTTAATAATCGCACAATTATATATAACACTGGACAACTGTAGTCTGTGGACAAACCACTGGATTGGCTTCAGCTCCAAATCCCCTTTTTTCACACAGTAACAAGTATTTGATTTGGTCTTTGAAAGTGTTGACCGGACTAAAGGGAGTGTGTGTGTATGTTGTGTGTGTGTGTGTGTGAAGATAAGCCACTGAAGCCTGTGCACACTGACTAAAGACACATTTGTGGTAATATCTGCTCGCACCTTGTTCGTTCCTCTAGGATGGATTATATGTTGGCTGTTTCTTTGCTATTTCTATATCATCATAAAATCCTAAAAAAAAACACTCCTGAATATGGACTTTTATCCAGTAGTTGATGAAGTACTCAGATATTTTACTTAAGTAAAAGTAGCAAGACCAGTGTAGAAATACTGTTACAATTAAAAGTACTGCATTTGAAATTTACTTAAATAAAATTACAAAAGTAATGCAATGACGATTGTTTAGGAGACGAGTATAGCATTTTGTTTGAATAAAATGAGTTGTAGAGAAAGTATTATTTATTCAATTACTTTTATTCAATTACTTTTTATTATTACTATCGGATAAGTCCAAAGTCAATTTGTAAACTAGCTGCCTTTCTTTGAAGAATTTCCTTCCTTTTATGTAACATTTGTTGTACTTTAGCCATGCCATAAGCCATCTTTTTATTATTGTATGTATTATTGTATGTTGTGCTTCATATCATGTGATCAGGAAAACTTAAGGTACCAAAAGTACTCATTCTGCCCATTTCAGAATAATACATTTTATAATATTTATAATTGTTGATGCATTAATATGATCATCACTTTAATGTTGCAGCTAGTAAAAGCTAAGAGCTTTTCTCTTTTTATATATATATATGTATGTATTTATTTATATATATATATGTATGTATATTTATATATATATATATGTATATTTATATATGTATGTATATTTATACATATATATGTATGTATTTTTATATATATAGATATGTATATTTCTATCTATATAAATATATATTTAATAAGTTAGAAGTACCTCAGAGTTGTACTTCAGTAACTTAGTTACTGTCCACCACTGCTCCTCTCACTGATCCTGGTGAAGGACGCTCATGGTGCCAGCTGTTGTGCGCCTGCAGCAGAGTTCCAGGAGGCTTCGCTCCTCCTCTGCTGCTCAGTCAATGGAGCGCAGGCTGGCAGCAACCAGAGGGATCTGCACCGAGGGGATTGTGCAAGCCCCCCCCCCCCCCCCTTGACTTTTCTCCAACGTCCTGCAATGTGGGTCGCGTAAAGGAGTAACCAATGTTTCCTATTTACCTGGAGATTATGGGAGCTCTGAGGCGAGAGCAGAAAACGCCTGTGCACATCGAGGTGTAACCAAAGGGATCAAGACCGATGATGGGAGGAGGGTCGGCCGGGGATTTCTGAAGCCGAGCCGACTTCCTAAAGTAAACTGAACACGGCGATCCACCTGCGGCACGCCCCTGGGCAGGTGGAACAAATAGCGGACCCCTCTGTCCTCTCCCTTGTCTTCCCCCACATCTGTTCCTGTGTGCGCTGAGAACGGCGGGATATCGTGAATGTGTTCGGAGGAAAGAGAAGAAAGAGGTGAGCGAGTTTGCTTCCGAACATAAAGCCTTTATTGTGTAAAGCTGCGCGCTGCGATGCACCTGGAGCCACCGCCGTGCGTAATTCGCCGGTGCAGAGAATATTCCCTCCCGAGTCCATTTATTCATTGATATATTTTATCTGTAGAATTGAAGGAGAAGTCCACTTGTTTTTTGTTTTTTTTAGTGTGACCTTTTTTTTTATCTCCACGTCTGATGTGTGACCGCCAGGCAGCAACATGGCCTCCCTGCTCTCCTTTTACGCACAACCTCCGCCAGCTCTCCGGAACAGAATCACTGCTCCATGTTTCTGTGCAGTCTTTAACGACTTCAGAATCCTCATCTCGGTATTTAGTTTTTCCATGGCTTTCAAATGAAACAAACTCTCCCCAGTAAGATACATTTACTTTTGTCTTGGTATTTTATCACTGGGACTTTATTCCTTCATTTTTCACTGTAACATTTGAATGACAATAAATGTCATTCAGTATTTAATGACTGCGAGGATACAAACGAACTTTGTTATTTAGATTTATTTTTATTTTTGTGTTGTGTCTGTTATGATGCAAAGCAATGGAACACAATACACAACACATCCACCTCGTGAGATGGACAGAGGAGACACAGTGACCTGAGGTCCTCTCTCTCTCTCTGTCTCTCTCTCTCCTCTCTCTCTCTCTCTCTCTCTCTCTCTCTCTCTTCTCTCTCTCTCTCTCTCTCTCTCTCTCCTCTCTTCATCTTCATCATCTTCATTCTTTATATTTAGGTGCATATGTAGCTTACTCCGCTCTTCATACTTAGCTTGGTTTGGTAATTCTTATTTTATTTATTTTTGCCAAATACTGCACCTCACCTCATCTTGTTGAATATTGCACCTTAATATTGCACCTTACACCATCTCATCTGATTTTTAAATGTTTCTACATATATTATATATTGTATAAAATATTTTGCACTATTTGAACATTTCTGTAAATGTTTTACATGTTATACTGTCTCCTACTGTGTATTGCAACTGTTGCACAACAATTTCCCTCAGGATAAATAAAGTTCCATCTTATTTTATAATTAATAATAATTCATATTGGGATGTGCATTTAATATCATGCACATGTTCTTATTTATATCAGGATATTAATCAGATATTTATAGTTTCTACTTTGTAAAGCCTCCCTTCACATCTCAGTCTGATGTTACTTCCATTCTCAAATGTTGTCGTGTATTTTTTATTGTTTTGTTTTACCAGGACTGGATCATTTAGTCTGCCGGGCGTTATGCTCCCGGACACAGTGGCATGAAAGTTGTGAGGTCGGTGCTGTGAATCCAACATGGAGGTGAAGAAGGATGCAGCAGGGAAGCCGTGGCCTCCTCCGGGAGCCTCCTCTGCTCCCTCCAGCCCTGCCTGCTACAGGAGCACCCTCGTAGCCTTCCTCCTCTTCTTCCTCATTATCGGGGTCTTTGTGGGCCTGATTATTGGTGAGAATCACAATAACTGCACAACCGCTTACGTTAACATATCGGTGTTGCGTGTCATCTATTTAGACCAGGGGCTCTCCAACCTTTTGGGGCCAGGGACCCTTTTTAACGAGGAGAACATTTATCAAACATCGTAAACACCAATTAAGCACAATGCTGACTGACATTTGTACTCTCAATGCAATCAGAACAATTAGTATTCTTAAACGTTTCAGCCTAAATACCACGGATCTGTTTCGCAGTGATGAACAGAAACGCATTTCAATTTGAATCACGTTACAACGCTACATGCTTTTAAACAAGAGGGTCATTTTTTATTCAAATTGCACTTGGATTCGACCTTGACGGCCTTTGCACTTTTCAGCTAAATGAACCGTAAGACAGGCATAAAGTCCTCATAAATCCAGACATTTGAATTTACCAAGACTAAAGCGTTCAGTGAGAGCTTCCACTCAAGCCCAGAGCTCACATGTGTGGGAGTAATGGACACAATGTGCCTGTTTTATCGGCACAAATGGTCCCCATCTGTAGATATGCACCTTTTTTTTTTTTAATAATACGGTAAAATATTGTACTTTGTATCAAATGATTTCTGCTTTGAGAATCACTGATTTCGACTCCTCTGTTATAAACCTTAATTATTCTGTAAGAATGAAGCATTTCTGCTCTGGTTTTGCAGCCTACCTGGTGCAGGAGCAGCATTATTTTATGGAGACGGTGGAGCTGAAAGGTCTGAAGTATGATCCAGCTCTGCAGGATGACAACTCTGCTTTCTCCATAGTACTGACCTCGGTTTTAAAGTCCAAGGTTAGTGCGGACTGAGAGCCCACAATCCCCTTTAAAAATTTTTTTAAAAAGTGTTAAATTGTACATTTTCACTTTCTTACAGATCAATAATGTCTTCATTGCCTCGGAGATATCGCATCACTACGTTGATTGGAGCATTGTAGCCTATGGGTGAGGGGAAGCTGAACTGAGGTGGATGATTTACTCCAGAGCGAAAAAGCATCTAGAATAATTAAAGTGGCAATAGATCACATGTTTGGTTTAACCCATCGGTATGAAGTAAATGTTAATTGCACAATGTGATGGCTGTGGAATATTGACACCTTCGGCGTTTAGCTTGGTTCCCTACGAGCCTCACTTTTCAGGATACAATTCTGTCCGCCTGACTATCATTCCCCTTTCACAATAAAAGCCCTAGAAATGTACACTACATCACTGCCTACCAGAGAGCTTTTCACTAAGAGGCGATCAATAAAATAACTTACAGTAGCTGTAACAATGTAGCAGAAAAACTCCAGTAATGTTAACTGTGGAAAGGTAGAGTGATAAAAAACATTCTTTCTAGATCACAAAGTAACAAAACCTGCACACTTTCTGACGGTTCTTTCTAGCTTTGGACAGTAGACTGATGAACAATGTATGCCGGTGGCTCTGAGGAACACGGAAAGTTATCCGTTTCTGCTTTGAATAAGCGACAATGTCTGTTTTCTTCCCAGTAACATTAACGGTGACGTGATGGCAACATTCAGACTGGTCTTCAGGGTGTCCAAGGTCCAGCAGTATTCGGACAACTTCGTGCAGGACGTGCTGAGAGTGGGACTCGGCTCAGTGATGCACGGGACACCCCTGGAGGTGCCAGATTTTGGAGCGATCAACGCGATCATCTTACTGGGTAGTAAAACTACACTGTGTGTCTGTGGGCGTCCAGGTGGATGTGTGTAGTGGGAGGGACAAAAATAGGCCCCAGCTGTGTCTCGCAGGATCTAAGGTTTGTCTTTCTCCTCATTCCTAGGAGCCAGTGGGAAGTCATTTTATTCTATTGGGGATGACATGACAGGTGAGTATGTAGACCAGAAAATTAAGGTTTTCATGGAAAAAAAATGTATTTAAAAAAAACTTAATTTTCTTGAAAAAAGCTTGAATGTGGAAAAAATACAAAACATTTTCATGAAAAAAGCTGGGATGTGAAAAAACTTAATTTTAATGGGAAAAAAATTTATTTAAAAAAAAACTTAATTTTCCTGAAAAAAGTTTGAATGTAAAAAAAAAAAAAATTTTCCTGAAAAAAGCTTGAATGTGGAAAAAAACGTAATTTTCATGAAAAAAGCTTGAATGTACAATTTTATATTACTGTTATTTTACTAATCTATTTAAAATGTTCCACTGTTTTACTACCATTACATTTATTAGAGCTTTTAATTCATTTTAATTATTTTATTGTTTCGCCTGCATTGGGCTCAAATCGTTAAATTGCTGAATTAAATTGCCGTCTTTTTACGGCACACACTTGTTTTGTCTTTACGTACAGCTTGTAAAGTACTTTGAACTGCACTAACCTGTATGAAAGGAGCTTTACAAATAAAGTTTGATAAATACGTTATGTAAAAAACTTTATGTGCACATCAGAAATGTTCATATTATACCTTTTTTTTTTTTTTTTTCTGTAACTCTCATCCTGATAATTGTCCTGTCATGTGGGCTCTGCAGCCAGATGTCCTGACAGCACCTTCACTTGTGACAATGGAGAGTGCGTCACCAAGCTGAATCCAGAGTGCGACTTCATCCTCGACTGTGCAGATGAATCTGATGAATCTCGATGTGGTGAATCACTTTAAACGACTATTGTCCAAAAAGAATATTGTAAATGTGAGGTTACTGACTTACTGTAAGAATAAAAACCTTCATCTAACCCCCCCCCCCCAGCCTGCGGAACACGCCCCACTATGGGGAATCGGGTGGTGGGTGGCGAGGATGCTCGGCAAGGGGAGCTGCCATGGCAGGTCAGTCTGCGGCTCCATGGACGCCACACATGTGGAGCCTCCATCATCAACGAGCAATGGCTGGTCAGTGCGGCGCATTGCTTTGAGAGGTAGGCATCATGTCCGAGTCCCTGAGGAGTTATTCATAAATCTGAAGCAGTGACTTCACCTGCGATTGTCACGACAGCGTTAAAAAAACTAAGGGACAAACTGGGCTTTTAAGCTACTTGCATTTATATGACGTGTGTATTTTTTCCCCGCCGCTTTGGATCTAATCCACTAAAACTATCAAAACGTGATTTGACGAGTCATCGGGGGGAAGTTTTCGTTTTTCGTCCTCTTACGTTGACCTGAGCAGTCTGCTGCTACCGTGACTCACTATCGCCTCTCGAGGCACAAGTGGTATCACAAGACACCGTTAGCTAGGCTGGTCAGTTAGCATGCTAACTTCAGCTTCACTACACTGTAACTTCTTCACATTCTGTGGATAATGTTAGTTCTTTTTTTAATGTTTTAAATACAATTGTGTCCATATCTTACACATTGCACCTTTAAAACATTTTTTTTTAAAATTGTCATCACTTTCTTTTTCCGTTTCTAGTGACAACGACCCCAAAGAGTGGACGGCTCTTGTCGGGGCCACACAAGTGAGCGGCGATGAGTCCGAGTCCACGATTAACATCAAGTCGCTGGTTGTGTCTCCAGACTACAACCCGATGACCACTGACAGCGATGTCACAGTGCTGCAGCTGGAGACCCCGCTCACCTTCAGCCCTTACATCCAGCCCGTCTGCCTGCCCTCCCTGTCTCACGTGTTTGCCCCCGGACAGAGCTGCCTGGTGTCCGGATGGGGCGCACTAGACATGTATAATCGTGAGTCTGCTTTGGTTTTTTATTCAACCCTTTTATTTAACCCGATAAAAGTAATTGAGATTTTAAAAAATCCCTTTTACAACGGTGATCTGTCCAAGAGGGAAGCACAGTCGTATGTCGAGCCTGCAGGAGACGCCTCGACACCTCGACAGATGAAAGGGGCTCTTTTCTTTTTTTTCTGGTACCCAATAAATATTATGATGTCAATGGTGTTTTAATATTTTGCGAATGACTGGTTTCAAGCTTTCAGGCAAAAATAAAATGAAAAAGAGAAACAAAGAGATTATAATGCGGATTAGGGTGCAACTAACAATTATTTTCACCATTAATTCTATAAAGTCTGTAAAATGATAGAAAATATTGAAAAATGTCCACCCCAGACTATATCTTTAAATGTCTTGTTTTGTCAGTCCAAAACCCAAAGATATTCACTTTAATATGATATAAAACAAAACAAAAAAAACTTGAAAAATTTGAGAGGCTGAAAACATTTTCTGACATTTTTGCATGAAAAACTACTCGATTAATCAATGACCAAAATAGTTGCCGATTATTTAAAAAGAAATCTAATCTTTGAAGCTCTATTGCAGAGACGATAACTAAACAAGGAAAAAAAGTCAGTTGAGAAAATGATCGTAGGACGTCGAAGTGTGATCAGAGTTAACCAGTGAGTTAAACAATACTTAATTTTCCTGAAAAAAGCTTGCGTGTCAAAATACTTAATTTTCAGGGAAAAAGCTTTAAGTAAAAAAAAAAAAAAAAAACTTAATTTTCATGAAAAAAGCTTGAATGTACAATTTTATATTAGTTATTTTATCAATCTATTTTAAAATGTCCACTGTTTTACTACCATTACATTTATTATAGCTTTTAATTCTATTTTTTACATTTTTATTATTTTATTGTTTCGCCTGCATTGGGCTCAAATCGATAAATTGCTGAATTAAATTGCCGTCTTTTTACGGCACACACTTGTTTTGTCTTACGTACAGCTTGTAAAGTACTTTGAACTGCACTAACCTGTATGAAAGGTGCTTTACAAATAAAGTTTGATAAATACGTTTAGTAAAAAACTAAAATGTTCATATTATACCTTTGTCCTGTCATCTGGGCTCTGCAGAGTGCGACTTCAAAAAAGAAGCCAGTGAGTAAATCCATTGTCTTGTGCTCTTCTGACATTCAGCTGAGGTGCCTCCCACACTGCAGAAGGCGGTGGTGAAAATCATCGACTCCAAGGTCTGCAACAAATCCTCCGTGTACAGAGGAGCTGTTTCTCACAACATGATGTGTGCCGGATTCCTGCAGGGCAAGGTGGACTCGTGTAAGGTCGGTGCCGGTTCACATCAGCACAAAATATCAACTCTCGTTTCCTCACAATACTTTCTTGCGTATCGTGAGAACTTTTCATCAGATCTACTTCACACTTGGTGGAAGTATTGCTCTATAACTTTACATTTTGATCTTTAACTTTTGAACCGTAAGTCTCCGAAATCTGTATTTTTTACCGGATTCTGTGGGTCCAGACAAATCTATCGAAAACATATACTGAATACTGTATTTATCTAAATACAGAAATGTATGTTTTCCTGGTAGAGATTTGGTGCCCTGCTTATGAAAATGTCATATGCACTTACATGGAGACTTGAACCTCGGTCCCACATGTTTGCAGCTCGTCCTTCATAGAATAGATCATTGACTTTTCTAAACAAGTTACAATTGATTCATCCATAAAATCATGGAAAACACAGTGCTCTCATCCGAACCAACCAACGGATTCATGACATTTAATTGAACGTCAGTCGAAACAGGTAGGTCACCAAATTTAGGAGGTTTTTCACCTGGCAACATTAACTGTGTCTATCTTGTGTTTTCCCTGCAGGGTGACTCTGGAGGGCCTCTGGTGTGTGAGGGGGCCCCAGGGAGGTTCTTCCTGGCTGGGGTGGTGAGTTGGGGTATGGGCTGTGCCCTGATCAACAGACCTGGGGTTTACTCCCGCGTCACAAGGCTCCGTAACTGGATTATAAGCCACACAGATCCCAGCTTGGTCCATGATTTCCCCCAGTATGTTCCCACTGTGCCAGTTAGTGTGACAGAAGGAAGCTTTAATAATCTGCCAGTACCCAGGACCACAGGCATGGATGTGTCACCTGCACCAACACTACCGGGTAATGTGAAAGCACCTTAATGTACTGGTCACTCATTCATCAGTTACCAAGACAACCGTCATGAATCTAGTATTACAAATGGAGTTTACAAACCCGTAGTAGTTAGCATTTTTGCATGTCCGGTTCCCTCCTCTCGAAGTCAATGGAATTTAGCCTAACATAGGCTAACGCTTTGTACTCCTGCGATTGCATTTACTCTTCAAAAACCATAAAAAGTGGTGGTGTTCATTTGTGAAGATATCTCGCTGAACAAAACACAAACAGTTGTTGGCCACAGACTTTATTTTCTGCAATAATCCAAAATCCAATGGAAAAATACAATTGGCTTTTTTTGCCGAGGGAACCACGCAGTGCGATGCTAACTTCATGATCCGTTCATCATGTCTTCCAGTCTTGAACTGCAGCGGAAACTTCCAGTGTAGCTCGACCTCCTGCATCGGCACGGTCAACCCAGAGTGTGACGGCGTCCCAGACTGCCCTAACCAGGTCGACGAAAGACACTGCGGTACGTTTTTCTATGTAAAGCAGTTAGCATACATGCTGGATTTATAAAGAAATGCTTCTGATGCATGTTTTTGTTTCAGACTGCGGCCTACGCCCGGCATTGGGCTCCCATCGGATTGTGGGTGGAGTAACGGCTCGCAGGGGGGAGTGGCCTTGGATTGGCAGTCTCCAGTTCCAGAGACTGCACCGTTGTGGCGCCACACTCATTCACAGCAAATGGTTAATCACGGCGGCGCACTGCTTTAAAAGGTACTGCTGAACCTAAACTTCACTGCAGTAATGTTAGTTTTTTTTTTAATCATAAATAACTCTCCCATCACATCCAGGATGGTACTGAGCTCTTTTATTTTCAACCCCCAGTGACCCCAGCTCCACTAACTGGGCTGTGAGCCTGGGGTCTGTGCTGCGCTCCGGGGTAGGAGCCCTGGTCATCCCCATCCAGAGGGTTGTCATCCACCCAGCCTTCAACAGCACCAGCATGGACTATGACGTGGCTCTGTTGGAGCTGGCAGTCCCAGCCTCCATGTCCTACACCGTCCAGTCTGTGTGTCTCCCCTCACCGGTGCACCGCTTCCTTAAGACTGCAGAGTGCTACATCACAGGCTGGGGATCCATGAGGGAGGGAGGTGAGAGATTTATAATCCCTCTGACATCAAATGCTCTTTTCCAGAAAGCATTGAACAATTGCATAATAATGTTACAACAAACTGGACAACTGTCCCTTGTACGTACTTATGTATGTAGCTCTGCAGATAGCTTCCCTGCTGCTGCACCAGAACAATGAAGATGAATGGAATTTGGTTTGTGGTGCTCACAGCAGTAAAAAAAAAAAAAAAAAAGACATTTAAAAATGCAACAGCAACTTGTCTCTCCAGAAAAAGAATGTGAAGATGAATGTGTGATGAAGGTCAAGCAGTGAAACGTCGCTAAAATATTTGTTTTTAGCAAGTTAGACTTTTGAGCTAGCTAGTTGACTAACATATTACAATTTCATGAACTGACAACACACTGTGAAAGGGTTAAAGTTGTAAGACCATAAACACGGACAACACCGTGTTGTAGCCACCTGACAATCACAAGGTAGCCCCGCCCTAAAGCACTCTCTGCTATATCGTCTATTTTACCCTAAATGGGACCATAATTTACTAAATGAACATCATGCTTTATTGAAGAAGACTTGAAACTACAGATTGAGACCATAAACTCAATAGGAAAATAATAATAAATCAAGTGAAAAGTAGGCTCATTTTCTCATAGACTTCTATACAACCTGACTGCTTTTTGCAACCATTGGAAAAAGCCCCCCCTGCTGGATATTCGAGAGGACGCAGGTTTAAGGCACTTCTGCTTTGGCTTCACTTTTCAGACCCAGAGGTTGCCGCCTGTGTCGTAATCAGACTTGAGACCCACTCATAATCATCTTTACTTTTTGACAGGTTCGTTGACCAACATGCTGCAGAAAGCCGCAGTGAACATCATTGAGCAGGCAGACTGCCAGCAGTCGTATGGAAACGTGTTGACTCCTAACATGAAGTGCGCCGGTTCCATGGAGGGAGGCAGGGACACCTGTTTGGTAAGATGCAGGACGTTTTACTATACGACACAAATAACTTTGACACTGTCGGCCGGACATCTGGGTCGTAGTGTTGGCAGCATCCGAGCGGTAAGATTTGTGGACCAAGTGCTCAGAGGCTCACAGGAAATGGGGCCACGGCTGAGATAAATCCTTTTTACCCTGGATGGTTAACCAAATCCGAGCAAAGTAAATCTTGCCCACAACTCTCTCGATGTTCCTGGGATTTATCTTTTGAAAAAGTAAAAGCATTGGAATAATTCATGGTTTGAAAATACTTGCTGGATGTTATAATGTGTTGCTCCTTCAGGAACATTGCAGCACTTACGGGAGAGACGCTTATCTGATGGGAGAGAGTAGACTTTCTTTCTTTAAAATGCAGAGCCCCCCCTTTTCACCCGCTTCCTCCCTGTAATCTTCTCATGTAAGGAAACCCACATGCATTCCTGTCTCGGTCGAAGCACCTGGCCTCTCATCAGCGATCCGAGTGACATTCTCTTTGTACCTTACTCTTCTGCTTCCTCGCTCGTCTTTAATCAATTGTTTCATTCTTCTTTACATGCTGGAGACCTCAGTGCATTGAGGTTATTTTCTCTTCTTTATCCCCTCCATCATCCAGGGGGACTCGGGAGGGCCTCTGACCTGCCGTGAGCTCTCCGGCCGCTGGTTTATTGCTGGAGTGACCAGCTGGGGACATGGATGTGGGCGGATCGGTTTTCCAGGGGTTTACACCCGTGTGACGTCAGTCAGGAAATGGATATCTACGCACCTGCCTCTCTGAAGACGCCGAAAAGATGACAAACTGCACGGACGCAGTGGATTGTCCTGCTACATTTTCTCCTGAAAGCTGTACTGTACAAGGACTAAAGTCATGCTAAAAGCCACACGTCGATAGTTTCCACAGTATTGACCCGTGTGACCTTCTGGTCATAGGTGCTGTTTGTAATACTGTGCGCTCATCCTCTTTCTTAACGTAATGAAGAAATAAGGAGAATACTCAACTGGGGGCTTATGGACATTCTGCCAGCACGTGCAGAATTGAAAGTATTTATTTTGCTTATTTATTTTCCCGACTGGTAAACTTAATGTACACGGTGGTTGTTGGGTTTTTTTTTTTCCGTTGTGTGGGTTTCAGAATATACGTGGTTCATTTATTGGTACATTTCCATGTCTTTTTTTTTTTTTGGTATCTATTCCTAGAGAATAAGACAAAGATGTAATGTAATAATTGTTAGTGAAAGTGGGTTTTTCTGGGAAAAATATAATTCTGTATGAAAAAGGTGAATCGGCTTTAAAGCAATTTTGACTGGAGTTTGATAAACTATGTGTGATATTTTATTGACATATGATATTGATATACTTTTTTTTTCTTTTTTAAACAAAAGACACGAGAGGATTCTGGTTGACGAGATTTATTGATTTTTTAATGATTTTTTTTTCCTCATGAAAATCTTTCCATTTGCTCACAATCACGGTTCCCAGACCTCTGACGAGTTGTGCACGTACAGCTGGGGGAGGCTCAGCACCCGTGTACAGCAAGGCAGACCCTGCTGAAACAAGCCCACTACTGTGGAGGGCGGCAGATAGAGTGACAACCAGAAAACAGGTCAGACAAAACAGTTTTGTTCTCCGGGCGTACTTCGATATCGGACTGTTTGGAGGCTTGTGAAATGTCAGGTTCACGGTTGTGAAAACACCAAGTTGGTCCTCAAGTCTTCCTTTTGAGTTTAAGCACGTATTTTTGAAGAACAGCCTGTGCTGTCCCTTAGGGGATTAGGGTTGTTATAGTTGTGCCGTTCATTTCCGAGGCACATATGTTTAGTCTCCGTCTGAGCATTAACATGGTTTAAAGAACGGGCCGACGCTGCTCGATGGAGAAATTGTGGCCACTGAAAGTCCCGTTTACAGTTAAAGTGTCCCAATTATACAGGATCCTAAACACAAACATCCAACAGTAGTTTAGCGGCAGGATGGCATTAGTGTTTCTACTGAAGCCAAACCACAATAAACACATGCTGTTATTACTCCCAAAAAATAAATAAAAAAACGCGGTTGACTTGAAGACAACTAGAGCTGCAACGATTATTCACCTAATCGATCGACAGGAAAATTGCAAACTATTTTTATAATCGATTAATTGTTTTTTTATGCTTATCTTTCAGCTTCTTAAATATGGAGATTTTCTGCTTTTCTTTCATTTCATTAAAGTGAATATAAAAGAAATCCCTGTGGACATTTTACAGACCAAACGATCAATCGATGTAGAAAATAACCGTTGGTTGCAGCCCTAATTGCAGCGGCACATTTATTTTCTAAACTGCTTGTCCTATTCACAAAGCGCACACACGGTTAAAAACGCATCCCAGCATGCACTGCTCAAGACAATTCACAGGGCTAGCAAGTTCTTACAGGCACATTCACACTTACGTTCACTCCAACGGGCAATTTAGAGTTTCCAATTGTCTTCACCCACATGTCTTTGACGCACGCAGGTATAGATTGCAGCTTTTCTTTTTTTAAAATGCATGTTTACTTGTTAACCAGAGGATTATTTATTCAGAACGAAAACACAAATAATCAAACATTGTTTCTGGACTGTTCCTCTGAGAAACATGAAAATGTCCCCAGAGACATTGTTATGGCTAGAGTCCACAGGCTCAGCTTGCCTGTCTGTCTGTCTGTGAGGTGATGATGATGATGATGATGACGACGACGACGACGACGACGACCTGCCGCTGCCACGACACACCTGCGAGTGTGCACAGATCCAGTGGAAACACTGTGCTCCTCCTCACCGTAAGCAGCGGCGAGAAAGGGATGGGTGAAGAGAGCGGGGCGTTCACATGCGAGCTCTTTCCTTCTGTAATCTGGAGTTGTATGTTCGGGACACGGTGTTCCAGGCATCCATATACCGGTCCATACACATGGCGATGCATTTCTGAGAGGGGAAAGAAAGCAGTGACATTAACACAATTAATGACATTTTTAAAAACGGCTGCAACTAACAATTATTTTCATTATAAATCATTATTTTCACGAGTAATCATTGCAGTGCCAGGCAATATATTGATGTATCAATAGCGTGATAGAAGCCTAGATATCGTCTTAGTGGTGTCATTTATTTAACTTACCCGACTGTTCTAAGCTGTTCCATTATTTGCCTTTAGTTATTATATCCACATTGCTGATGATTATTTATTAAAATATCTCATGGTCTACATATTATGAGAAAGCACCGATAGTCAAACCTAATACGACCTACTATGATAAAAATGTCTTACAAAACCCAAAGACATTCCCTTCACCATCATAGACGTCAAAGAAAAGCAGCAAATCGTCAAATGATTACTGATTATTATACAGACCTGCTCAGAGTTGTCCAGCGTGCTTCCAGGTTTGCCTATGCACTTCTTGAAGCATTTGTCTGTCATTCTCTGAAACACAAAGACATTGTTTACTTATTATTATTTATTACCAACAGCCGGCAGTTCGCATCAAGTAGTTCAGGTTTTGCAGGAGAAATGACTGCCATGCTGACGTAAAGGTTAAAGTAGGACTGCCCCCCTCCCCTCTCTTAGTCGATTAAGTCGATTAATCAGAATGAATTAATCAGTTTCCCAGAAACGCACGAGCACATCTCTGCTCAACACAACAGTGGTGATTTTGCAGGATTATTTGGGGAGAAAAATCAGTTTCACGAGTCTGTCGATCATATCAAATAATTGATTAGTCGACTAGGAATGTATTTAGTCGAAGACAGCCCGAGGTTAAAGAGTCGAAGGACGTTGTTTCCACAGCATTTCAAACTGCTGTTTCTATAAGTCATATTTCATTAACATATCAATGACAACATCTGTATGTAACGTTGTGACAGGGTGACTAATGGTGTCATACCCTGCACAATAAGCTGTGTTATAACGCTACTCTCTTCACTACGTTAAGTTGTTAGCCTCGCTAGCTTAGCAGCTGCTTCCGTTGGTTTACCTGCAGCAGCTCCTGAGCGTTAGCCACCGCGATCTGCACTTTGACTTGCTCCATGATCGTCCCGGTGTCCACTTTACCGCCGGATCCACCCGCCGAGAAGTCTGAACCGAACCCGTCCATTTCTACCGTAAACGTTACCGAAAACTCTCACTTTATCGGTCTTCTTTGACTACACGTGCGAACAGCTACCGCTAGGTTTGACCAACGTTAGTTTTCGATGCCCTTGACAGCGGCGGAAGACTGCCCCACGTCACTTCCGTGTTGTGTATTCCGACATGGGAAGTGTAGTTTCTTTTTTTTTTTGAGCGGGCACGATCGGTTTACAGTTAAAATGCAATAAATACCCCCTTCCAACATCCGTAATATATTTAAACCAAATGCATGTTTATAATACTTAGGAGACACGCACGCGCAGCTCATCACTCCTATAATCCTAACAACACACGTGCACGCACGCATGTTAGCCGCACGGTGGCGATGTACTCCACTGAATATATACTCATATATATAATATGCTACTCACAGATAACTAGTTCTAATAATATGTTTCTTTATATATCATTTAATGCTTAGATTGTTAGATCTCAGGCTCCCTCCAACAATGCTACTACAAATATGTAAGAACATCTAAGAGATAAAATAGTGCAGAAGATAAAATATAGGGATAAAATATAACAGATATGAAATATTAAAAAAGATATATATTTGTAATAGACAGGTGTATAGTAATTACAAAACGAATCAACTGTAATGTAAACAGGCTGTGCAGTGGTATACTAATGTGCATACATAATGAGAAGTAATATACAGTATATACAGTATATATATATATATATATAGTGATATATATAAACAGTGAGTAAAAGTATATGTGACTTGTTTTTCTCATGTCTTATTTTTTTCTGCTGAATGTACTTTGTGAATCAATTGTGGGTGGAACTTTAATTTATTTGCAAAACATATAAAAAAATGTTTTAAATTGTTTATCTCATCCTCCTGATTCTCCACAGCAGACTGTGTTGGAAAAATAAATTTGATAAAAAAAATGAGTAATGTGCACCCACCGTATATGTAATTTTAATCGGGATATTCCCTTTTATCCATAATTACATTGCATTCAGTCTATCATTCCAAGGTAGTTACTGTAAGGTTGCTGTGCCAACCAGCCAGGGTAAATATATAAGCATTTACTTCAAACTATGTGGAAAGCAAGAGCCAACTACGTAAATAGAAAGTCCTAAGAACCTCTGCATTGTTTGGTGTTGGGCCCCGAGCATGAGGATGACCCCCCGCTCCTTATGTTTCAGACGGGATGACCTCACTGAGGAGACCACCTGCCTCGAGTGAACAAACATGTACAGTGAGTCTGCAGGCAACAATGGAGTGACGGTTACTGTCACTGTCAACAGACACTGTGTGAGTGTCTTGTTGCAATGCTGGAGGCATTGAGGCATAATCGCAGGGGGTCTGATTAGTGGCGTGCCCGCCTCGGAGTAATTAATGACCAGTTACACACCCAAGCACATGCAAACACACACACACACACACACACACAAATCCTCAGACCAGTTTGGCTCAGAGCCATGGGCTGAATGGGGGGGTGGAGTGCAGCAAAAATGAATTAACCCTAGATTACAATCATGAGTTCATTAATCTAATCTTCTTAAATTCTTAATCTCCTTTAGGCACACTTGTGTGTACGAAAGCATTTGTCCCAGTCAGCTGCAAGGAGAAGCTTCAACAAGCATGGTTATGAGCATGTGAATTAACTGTGAGAGTGTTTACGGTGTCAAACTTTGAGGTTGCACAAAGCTGTAGGTGACTTCAAGGCTTTCGAATGTAAAAAAAAAAAAAAGATGGAGGTGACTTGAGATATGAGAAGCAATCCAGCTCGAATCCTTTGTAAGGAGACAATTACAGAAGCCCTAAACAGCCATGGTTCAAACATTTTATTTCCTTCGTTTTCCAAAGATAACAAGTTCCTTTTATTTGTTTACTCGCGATCAAGAGTTATATATACATGTAATTATTTTTGAAATAACAAACGCAGTTTTCTCGAATTAATGGGAGATAACGAAACTTTCTCAAGTAATGTCAAGATCACAAAAAAAAACAATGTTTCATAAATTAAACGTATTATCTCAGGGGAAAAACATTTGTTATGTTGAGATAATGAAATTGGAAAGCTGACTCAAAAAAAAACACTCACATACACTCAAACTCAGACAGTCGAGAAGCTTTTGAAGATTAAAAGCCGCTGCTGAGTGACAGTCAGAGGGAGTGAGAGACAGAGAGAGAGGAAGGGAAACCTGAGCAGTGCGGCAGCGACTCCCGTGGTGCTCGTGTGTTGGAGGTCAGTCAGCCCGGTGTCAAACATTAAAGCTCCATTTACTGACCCAAACTGTGATAATCAATTCTCCGTTTCTGACTGTCATTCTTACTTCTTTGCCGACTTCCATTGGGGCCTTTTTCACAGGCAGACATTTTGCCTGAAAAGCACAGGTGCAGCTATTAACATAAACTCTGTAAAAGTTTCCCAGGAAGGCAAAGAGCCAGTATCCACAATAAGCAGGGCCCTGAACCTGACACACCTAAAATAGAATCAAGCCATTATGAATATCTTTTAATTACACATGCATGTCGGGACATGTCCCAACAAAGAGTCTTGCACAGAAACAAGGCTTCATTCTTGAATCTGTTCTGTATTTCTTGAAATGTCTTTATTTTAGCTACTTGGATATTCATATCTATTAAGCCTACATACATACATGGAAAATGCACAGAGCGAGACACCTCATAGCTTCTGTGGTGCACCATGTTCTAAGCAGCCCTGCAAATTCCATGTATGTCCAGGCCGACTTGGCTGATTCTTGACTGGCCTGATTCTTGTCCAGAAAGCTCACGAGTACTTAAATCCTTCAGAAAATCCCAGGAATTCAGCTGGAGAAACGATCTTATGGTCCTCACGGGGACTTGAACCTCCCATCATATGATCATTAAGACTGTTGGTGGTGTGGAGCTGGCAGATGTGCCAGGGGACTGGGCAGTGCCGGGTGCTGGAGCAGGACTTCAGTCTTAATATCTGGGGAGATTTGTGTGAAGATCCTAAAAGAATACTCTCAGAAGAACCTACATAGGGCCATGTTTCAGAGGGCCATTTCATTTTCTTCCTTTCTAGAGGGAGTTTTCATTCATCAAAAACGTGTACATGCTTGCTGGTAGATATTCCAGTCTTTATAGACTCAACATGTTTAATTTGATGATAAATAAATTCAGTATTTCTCCCCCAAAATCCAATCCATGGCCACGTGGAGGTGGAATTTACACCTTTGTTTCCTTTATTTCCGACGATAACATTACATTACAGAAAGCATTACTCGACGGTCGACTGAATACATAAAATTCAAATCATTAAAAAACAAGAGACACATTCTCTCTCGGTTTCTGGACGAATATTTGGAACAAACTTCCAGAAAATCTGCTCCATCTGTCATTTCCTTAAAAATCCAGACTAAACAGATATTTCTTTTTGCCCCACATTTGGTCCTATTCATTCATATCTCTCACTGCACTGTTTACATCTTGCATTTCATTTGTATTCTTTCAAAATCCTGTCAACGTTTTCACCGTGCATTTCATTGTATGCCTCGTCTCCCTGTTGCTGAAAGGTGCTGTGCAAATAAACCTGCTTTGCCTTTAACACTAGAGGCAAACTGCAGCTTTTCCTGAGCACTTCTGAGTGAAAGAGAGCGACCGAGCAGGCAGGTGAAACACACACAGGCGGGTGTTTCTCTATCCTTTCTACACTGATGCTGTGCACTGACCCTGAAATTGGATGGAGACTAAAGAGAGCCTCCGCGGCGGTGTGCGCTCCCATTGGACGGGGCGAGAAGAGAGGGAGGAGCCCGGGCGAACACCACGGCTGCCTCGGCTCTTCCTCCCCGCTCCGCTCGCTGCTCTCCTGCAGGCTGCCTGGCTTCCTCCACCCCCCCCCGAGAACAAACCCTCAGCGAACTTTCCACGCTGTTGTCGTATCGTATCGCTCGCGTAAAACTCGAAGCTCGCAACGCCGACAAATGGCCCAGCCGTTCCCCCGACACTTGAGGATATGATACCGTTTTAAACTCGGAATGCGGATGTGTCCAAATTGTGCCACAACTTCAAACGCATCGACGACGGGACGAGTTGGAAGCGAGATAAAGGAACCCGGATCAGCTCCGCGCCGTTCAAGGTAAGCGCTCAGACGGGTAGTCCTGCCCTAAGTGTCCATACGTGCTTGTTTGACATTTCTCCAACTTCCGAAATGTGAGGAGTCCGGTGCCCGGGTGGAACCGCGGGACCTTTGATGTCGGCCGGCTGGGGCAGCCTGGTGTTTGCAGGCTAACTTGGGAGGAAAGTTGAGCGCATGCTGACGCGCTGACCGCAGTTTCACTTTTTACTGCACAAAACGAATTGGATTTCACGCTGAGTCCCTCCACGGAAGCCCACAGTGGCCCTTTCAGTGGGACTGAATAGCCGACTTAAATGTATCTGCTGTGAAACAATGCCGGCTTTAAAGCGGAAGATATTTATTTGGTCGTTTTCAAGTCGTGCACAGTCTTTGTTAACCCATGCCGTGCCGTGCCATGCCATGCCATGATTAATGCGAACCGGTCACTACACACTTTTTGTGTTTTTATTAGATATTCAATGCAACATGCATTTGGCGTGAGATTAGAGCTGCAATCGATTAGTCGATCGTAGCTGGCAACTATCTTGATCATCGATCAATCGTTTGATATTTCATACAAAGAAAAGAGGAGATTTCCTGCTTTCTCTGTTTTATATCTTTATAAAAGTGAATATCACATTTAAAGACATCACCTTGACGTGGAGAAACTGGGTTGCACATTTTTCACTATTTTTCTCATATTTTATACACCAAACTATTAATCGAGAATGCAAATAATTGTTATTTTCAACCCCTAAAATTAATCTTATTTCAAATTCAGCATAACCATCCTCCTGGCTAATGTATAATGGCTGCAGGTGATGAAAAGAAAGACTGGGTTTTTTTTCCATCTGTTATACTGCCGTTACACAATTTCATCCTCAAGGAGCTGGACTGAGGTGTCGCATCTCATGTGGACTTGAACGCTTTGACACCTTCTTGTGTGTGTGAGCCAGCAGAGGAACAGAACAGGCTGGAAGGGATTGATTGGCTCTCGCTGTGGTTGGAGGTGACTCACAGCCCTGAAATGTTTATAGGGGTGGAAAGATGCGATGTAGGGCAACACACCCAGGTGTTGTTTCTGCGTCCAACATTGATCACAGAAGGAAAGTTGAATTTAAAGCCAGTAAATGGAGCTCATTTGTTTTCACAGGTTTTGAGAATTGAGTCTTGGCACTGATGTGTGATTTAAAAGTGCACAGTGTGTGGGAGTGCTCCTTATCTGATCTCCTTTCATGTCTGAAGGCTGAAGTTTATTTCCGTTGTAACCCAAGCCTACTGATACGAGTATTTTTATATCTGAACAACCCATTCATCAGCTGTCAGCATAGTGGGTTTTGTTTAATCACAAAATGGGAGGAGTGTTTATGATGGAGTTCACATCAAAAGGAAGCATATGACCTGATAAAATCTCTTCCTTCTGTCCATCTGTTATAAACGGTTGACTCAAACAAATACAAAGGAGCGGCTGTTTTCACATGTGCTTATATATATTTCTATATTTTAATCCTCTGTTTCCTTCTCCAGGTCTATGTCAAGATGTCTGTCAGTAACCACGAGAACAGAAAGTCTCGCTCAAGTTCCGGCTCCATGAATATCCACCTCTTCCACAAGACGTCCCACGCCGACAGCCTGTTGACTCAGCTCAACCTGTTACGCAAACGAAAGGTCTTCACGGATGTCGTCCTGAAGGCCGGAAACAAATCCTTCCCCTGCCACCGGGCCGTCCTGGCCTCCTGTAGCCGATACTTTGAGGCCATGTTCAGTGGCGGGCTGAGGGAGAGTCGTGACGCCGAAGTCAACTTCCACGACTCTCTCCATCCAGAGGTGTTGGAGCTCTTGCTCGACTACGCCTACTCGGCCCGGATCCTCATCAACGAAGAGAACGCGGAGTCGCTCCTGGAAGCCGGCGACATGCTTCAATTTCACGACATCAGGGACGCAGCGTCAGAGTTTCTAGAAAAGAACCTCCACCAGTCAAACTGTCTGGGGATGATGCTGCTGTCAGACGCCCACCAGTGCCAGAGACTGTACGAGCTGTCGTGGAGGATGTGCCTGGCAAACTTTGCTACTCTCTTCAGGACTGAGGACTTCCTCAGCCTGCCCAGAGACAAGGTCCAGGAGCTGATCCTCAGCGAGGAACTGGAGGTGGAGGATGAGAGCCTGGTGTACGAGGCTGTTATCGACTGGGTCAAGGCAGACATGGAGCACAGGCACAGCGAGCTGCCCGAGCTGCTGCGTTGTGTCCGCCTGGCGCTGCTCCCTGAAACGTACCTGCTGAAGAACGTCGCTTCTGAGGAGCTGGTGATGTGCCATAAGGTGGGCCGGGAGATTGTCGAAGATGCAGTACGGTGCAAAATGAGGATCCTCCAGAATGACGGTATTGTAACGGGGTTCTGTGCCCGCCCGAGGAAGGTTAGCCAGGCCCTGCTGCTGCTGGGAGGACAGACCTTCATGTGTGATAAAGTCTACATGATCGACAACAAGACGAAGGAGATCACCCCCAAAACAGACATCCCCAGCCCCAGGAAAGAATGCAGCGCCTGTGCTATTGGTTGCAAGGTATGTATTTGATCTATACTTGAATTTGTGCATTTTAATGTAATGCTATGTAGAATAGTGCTGGAAGATATGGCCCAAATCTTCTATCCTGATTATAAGTCATTTCATATCTCGATAATGACATGTATCGTGATATTGCACGTCTTCTGGTACTTCAATAATAAAAGGCTATATGAAATAACCACCTGTAAAGCCTATCTTTGTTTACTCCTGTGTAAATGAAATTAACTGAGTTAGCAGGGACTTTTCTCAATTATTCTCAATTTAAACGATTGTGTATTACGATATCTTGATTGTATGATCACAATGTAGAAGTACACAAAATAAGCGCTCTCTCCCTGTGTCTCAGGTTTATGTTACTGGCGGACGTGGCTCTGAGAACGGGGCCTCCAAAGACGTCTGGGTCTACGACACATTACACGACGAGTGGTCCAAAGCTTCTCCTATGCTGGTCGCCAGATTCGGACATGGGTCTGCGGAACTCGACCACATGCTGTATGTTGTGGGAGGACACACTTCCCTCGCAGGATCCTTCCCTGCATCTCCCTCTGTGTCTCTCAAACAGGTGGAACAGTACGACCCTCAGACCAACAAGTGGACCCTGGTGGCGCCACTCAGAGAGGGGGTGAGCAACGCTGCCGTAGTCGGTGCCAAAAACAAACTCTTTGCCTTTGGGGGCACCAGCGTTAACAGAGACAAATACCCCAAGGTGCAGTGCTTTGACCCTTGCCAGAACCGGTGGTCTGTGCCGGCCGCCTGCCCGCAGCTGTGGCGCTACACTGCAGCGGCCGTGGTTGGAAACCATGTCGTGGTGATCGGTGGCGACACTGAATTCTCAGCCAGCTCCGCTTACCGGTTCAACAGCGAGACGTACCAGTGGTCAAAGTTTGGAGACGTGACGGCCAAACGGATCAGCTGCCATGCAGTGGCGTCAGGAAACAGACTATATGTGGTCGGTGGGTACTTTGGGGCTCAGAGGTGTAAAACACTAGACTGTTATGATCCATCGTCGGACTCTTGGGACAGTGTGACCAGTGTGCCATACTCACTTATTCCCACTGCCTTCGTCAGCACGTGGAAGTACCTCTCGGCATAGCGAGACGCGCCGACTCTATGAAGTTTCTGCAGTGACTTGGTGAGTAATTGTAGTTTCCTTAAACGGACACAAACAATGTCAATTATATGTGCTATTTATAATGTCCCTTCTATTGTCGGATAATATAAAGGAACTCTTTTTTTCTCTCTTTTAATGAAAACTAAGATATCTGGAGACAATTCACACACCATAGTTACTCGACAGAGGAGTCAGTTGGAACCGGAGGAGGCCGGTTTGAAAGCCCCTCACTGTTTTCAGGGTTGCTCGTGGTTACAGTTACACATTATCTAGCTGCTGTGACGGCTGGGTGTTGGATAAACATGGTGGAGTCCTGGTTTAGAGAGCAGGAGGAATGTAAGCGGTGCTGGTAATTACAGAGTAAGAGCTGCAACACAAGACCTCTGTCACTGACAGGAGCGAGGTGGGGAGGCAGGGATCAGGTCTGTTTCAAGTGGGCCGGGTTAGGGTTAACGTGGGTGCTCGGCAGGGCCAGGGTGCTAACTCAATGCCTAGCCTGAGTCCGTACTTTAAAACAGTTGTAAGTTATAGAAAGTGATGGTGTTTAACATATATAGAGGGCTCGGAGCCAAAGGAGCACAAGGAGCCTTTGGTGAGGTTTAGATAAGAGTCGAAACACACCTGTTAGTAGCTGATGTTAAGCAGCAACCTCGGGGTCTGATAAGTGAAGCCAATGTGGAAGTGCCTTTATCCTGCATTCTCTGTAATATCCAGCAGTTGCAAAAAGAAGTCCGGTTGTATAGAAGTCTATGAGAAAATTAACCTACTTCTGTCTTGATATATTACCTCAGTAAACATTTTCCTAATGAGTTTATGTTCTCAATTTGTAGTTTCACGCCTCCTTCAATACAACATGATGTTTATTTAGTAAAATATGGTCCCATTTAGAGTAAAATGGACGATAAAGCAGCGTATGCTTTAGGTCTGGGCTACCTTTTTGATTGACAGGTCGCTACCACACGATGTTGTCCGTTTTAGAACTTTAACCCTTCCGCGGTCGGTCCATGAAAGTTAGTTGTAGCATTTTGGTCGCCTTAAAATGTCTTCGGTTTGGTTGTACTTGGCTCCACCCTCTCGTTCTCTCGACGTTGATTCTTGTTCCAAAAAAAAACAAGATGGCAACGGCCAAAATGTCAAACTCAACGCTTCACCGCCGTAGTCCACAAACCAACGGGTGATGTCGCGGCGACTACGTCCACCTCTTGTATACCGTCTATGGTGATACACCACTTACTTTGACCTGATTTGAAAAACAAAACTTTCCCCCAAAAGTCCACAGGATAATACATTATCCATAGAGCACCTTCCTCAAAGTGCTTTAAAGGACAAAAGGAAAGCACCATATGTGCTGACAGACGCCACGGCAATCTGCTCTGCTCTAAGTAAACTAGTCTGAAAAGTAATCTTATGAGGAATTTGGGAGGATGAGGGGATAAAAGGGAAGGATACATCTCAAGGGTATGAAAATGTGATTGACTTAGATGTAACTTGTTAGTGAAGGATTGCTGGGCCCGGTCTGCCTGAAGGAACGACAGGTAGCAGTTTTCACAGCTTCATGTGAGATAAGAGATGATACATTTTTCCTGAGGTGTTTTCAGTTTTTTTTTTTTTTTTGCACGGGGTGAGGATGGAGGGGCCAGCAGATGAAATGTGATGGATGTACAGTGACATTTTGAAGGTTGCTTTTACATTTGCCCGGTGGTGGAAGAGCTACTTTTAGGTTTCGTGACGTGAGGCCTGTCCGGCGATCTTATTTTACCACTGATGCAATCAATGGAAAACAGTTAATTTCGTCAGTATTTGTTTTGTTTTTTAAAAAGGCTAGACTCTGCTGCTTCTTTTTATTGTTGGTTTGGTGGTATTTTCTTTTATTGGAGGTTTTATTACACTGACTTCATTCGCTGAGCTTTCACAAAGCACATGTCTGTCCTCATGTATCATTTTGTTCTATAGGTTCAATGGTTTAATGCAATGATAACAGATGCCTACAGAGTTAGATTTAAAGGTTGATGCCACCCTTTTATAGTCGTCTGTTCAATATAAGACTACAGCCGGTTAGCTTAGCTTAGCACAAGGACTGGAAACATTCAGCCTGGCTCTGTCTGAAGGAAACAAAATCTAGTTGTTTCCAGTCTTTATGCTAAGCTAAGCTAAGCTATCAGTCTTCAGGCTCCAGCTTCATATTTACTCTCTAACTCTCACCAAGAAATAGGAATCTGCTTCTCTCCCAAAACGTTTGTTTATAAACTAGACTGGAACAAACCACTTTTGTTAGCCTTTGGCCAGTGAACACAACTCCTATAAATGTGAACGATATTAAATTAGTACTAATATGAAATATCTCACTGTTGAAGTCTGTTGTTTGCATTTATCTCAATGCCCCTTTTTACAGTTAAAAATCAAGTTAAAAGTCTTTCTCCAAAGAAAGTCCACGAGTGTCCCTGAAGTGAATAAGAATACTGAAGTAACTAGCGTGCACAGTGTGGCAGACGGCAGTTTGGATAAATCATACTCCTCTGCCCTGCAAAACAACTGCTTTCTCTGTCGGGGATACGGGAAAGCGCCTCCGAACATGCAGCTCCTTTTATGCTGCCAAGAACTTTGAAAGTAAAGCTGAGCGGAAGCAAGCGAGAAGCAGAGAGCTTATGTGTGACTTGTGTCTACAGTAAACAGCTGGATATGACGGAGCTGGGGGCTTAGCATTATGAGGCTGCTGGTATGGACCACTAGCCTCGTTTTTTTTTGGTCCGGGATGGAGACAGACAGGCTGGCTGTGAAAGATCAAGGGGGCTTCATCCTTAAGAACTTCAGAACGCAGTTACGGTAGCTACCATCCCGCTGCCGGCTGCCTCGATGTTTAATTACAGCAGACGTGGGAAAAGCTCCGATTTCCAGCTTGTTAAGCAGGCGTCCTTACCCTGACACACGGGGGCTTGAGAGGAGAAGTGAAGTGGCAGAAGTTCAGGGAGCAACAAAGGGACACAGAGCAGGATGCTTACACACAAACATGCATGTGGAGAGAGGGAGATGAAGTGGAGAGAGGGAGATAAAGTGGAGAGCGAGGGAGATGAAGTGGAGAGCGAGGGAGATGAAGTGGAGAGCAAGGGAGATGAAGTGGAGAGCGAGTAAGACCAGGAGGAGCAAAGCTATATTTTGCACCATTTGGCAGCCGAGACTAACGCCTGCCTAAAAATACTTTGCTCCCGAGGTTGTCAACTTTCAGCTGGGGTCAGAGAGAAAAATAATTGCGTGCGTGCGCGCGTGCGTGTGTACGTGCGTGTGTGTGCGCGTGTGTGTTCCTTTCATGTTTACGGTGGGGCCGAAAAACACCAGTCAGCTGTTCAAGTATTCACTAGTAGTATTGTGAGTTTTTACGCAGTTGTGAAACCACTCGTTTTCCACTCGTACTACTCTGTCTCACTCTCTGTCTCTCAAACACACACACACACACACACACACACACACACACACACACACACACA
>CALSBV010011200.1:7875707-7897696 GCA_943590825.1 Bovichtus diacanthus | reverse complement strand
TTGGTTCCCAACTCTTATAAGAGTTGGGAACCAATC
Organism: Bovichtus diacanthus; assembly: GCA_943590825.1. Lineage (NCBI taxonomy): Eukaryota > Metazoa > Chordata > Actinopteri > Perciformes > Bovichtidae > Bovichtus > Bovichtus diacanthus. The sequence continues at coordinate 7,897,660 of CALSBV010011200.1, read as the reverse complement.
TTATAAGATTGGTTCCCAACTCTTATAAGTTGGGAACCAATGCTAGCACACATTGATCTAATCCAACAGCATCTTTGTTTCTTCCAAAACGTATTTGACAGGATCTCCTTTTCTGTTTACAAGTTGAGGGTTTAGCACATTTACTGTGTTTTAGTTCACAGTTTAACTTTTTTTTAAAGTTGTGGTTTCGAAGTTTGCGAGTTTGTTTTTTCATTTGATTTAGAAAATGTTTTGCCCAAGATATTTTGTAAGAAACAAGGACGTGCACATTGTGGTGAACTCCTCATACTGTCATCGAACAGCATGGACGTGTTCATCTTTTTTAGTTTTTGTGTCTTTAAACTGCTCGTTGTGTTTCCGGCTGCAGTAAACCGTAAGGACACATCTGTGTTTGTACCTTTGAGTCGTTGAATGAAAGGCTTAAGATTTAAATTCTTTCTTCCTTTATGCACGCTGGCACAAACACCCACCCAGCTTTGTCTCATTCTGGTGTTTGGTGTTGCAGCAGTTAGTGGCCTTTTGCTCTTTTGGCAGCGTCTCCCCTCCTCCCTCCCCCCTCCCCTCCTCCCTCCCCCCTCCCCCACCAGCAGCGGCCAGACAGCCACCCAACCCTGCCAGCTCTGGTGGGAGGCTGGCGACTGCTCCGTTCCAGCTCCTAAATCAGAGAGGCTGTGTTTAGAGAGCAGCACTACACTTGCGATGAGCTCTGCTGCGCTCCGCTCTTCCCGAGATGAAAGAGGGAAGTGCCGAGTCCATCAGACCTTTGATTTTCTCAAAAACATTCTCCCTCTTCTCCTTGGTCAGCTGATATATTACAGCCCCTACCAGGGACCCTCGAGCGCTGTGCTGGGTCCCGCAGGAGCACTCAGGGGAAATATCAAACGGGCACAACACAGATAAAAAGGACACAAAACCATCTCACGTAGACACAGAAAGCAACTTTTCTCTGCTTTTGTGCATATGCTCGTACTGCAGTGAAGTGCACCTCAGGCTACATTCTTGGAAAGGGACAACAAATCCTCACAAGAGAGTTCTTCAAAATAACACAGGGAGGTTTAAGTGCACCATCCACAAAAGTGCATCTGCTTTACCTGATGTAGGGAGAGCCTACAGCTCCTTTTCACTCACTTTACATTCCCTTCACATCGCTGCCTGGTTTTAAGGGCTTCCTGCAGGCCTTTTGTTCCCTTTCACTTCGGATAAACACGTGTGTTCTTCCACTCCTAAATCCCGTTTTTCTTAAAAAGCAGTCGCACATGTTCCCTAATGTACTTTCAGAAACGACTTCGACGATGGTAAGAAACTTTTCGGCACAAAGCTCCCTTTGGGTCTTTGCAGGGAGAAACGTAGCGAGTTCGTTTGCTCACATCTCCACATTCTGACATGGAGAAGGTTTTCCATGCTCGCTGCCAGGAGGCTATTTGTCTTGGCACCAGCGCCGTTCGACTTTAGGTATAAAAAAAATGTGTGTGTGTGTGTGAGGGGGAATTCTTTCTACTTCTTTGAAAATGTCACAGAGACCTCCCACGCTGGTATACAGGCCTCTTTCAGCCGAGAACAATCGTGCATGCTGAACTACAGATGGAAACTCATGTAACAATGTGCATTATTGGAGAGAGAATTACCGTATAAAACTAAAGTCCTTGTTGGTGATCAAACAAATGGCCTTTAGACTAAATTAATTTCCTGCAGCCGTTAGTGCTGGACTTTGCAAAGGAATAGTTCAACATTTTGTAAAATATACTTATTTGCTTCCTGGAGGAGAAGATTGCCAGCGTTCTCATTTCTGCAGGGTAAATATGAAGCTGCCGTCAGTTAGTTTAGTTTAGCATAAAGACTGGAAAAAGGGGGAACCGGCTTGCCTGGCTCTGTCCAAAGGCAACACTGCGCCGGCTCAAATAAATAGGTTAATCCAGCACATAATCCCCGTAAAACCAGCTGTTGTTTTTATACTGTACGATTAAACAAAACAAGATAAGACGGGAAAATTAGTGAGCTTTAGAGGTGATCGTGGGCAGAGTTTTATTTATTTTTTTAAAACATTTTTGGCAGGGCAAGGCTAGCCATTCTCTTCTTCCAGGCTTCATGCAAAGCTTCGATAAACAGCAGGATTATAATGTCTTTATTTGATGTCTTTATTCAGTGTCTTTTAGGGCTAATTATCATAACCCCCCAAAAGTAATTGCCCTAAAGCCCATATAATGCTTAAAAATGCAGTTCTTACCAACAAAATGTCTTCTTTTAGCGTTATTGTGCATTGTACATCAAATGTGTTTGTTAAATATCTATATTTTTCGTAATATTTATATTGAAATCATTCTAAATCAATGAATAGTTTTGCAGTCACAGCTGATTTCACATGCAGCTTTCATGGATATTATACATTTCTATGGTTTTAAAAGAAAAGTCAGTCTTCACACCTTCCGTCGCAGCCTGACCGCACCTCGGCCAATAAAAAAAATAAAATGGTTCTTTGCATGTCACTCTTAAATTGATTTGGCTTATTTGAAGCTAAAGGTTGAATTGTTATTTCTAGTGTTTCTCTATGTTGCACTGACACTGGTTTGACTTATTTGAAGCTCTTGTTCTGCACTTGTATGATTTCACCTATTTGAAGCTGAAGTTCTTGGAAGATTCTCGCTGTTTGGAGTCGCATCCTCATGATTGTTTGCACTTATTTTAAGTCGCTTTGGACAAAAGCGTCTGCTAAATGAACTGCAGTGATGCAATTCAGACACCCAAAAAAAATCTGAAATGACAGATCTGTATCAACCTTGTGGTCGAGATCTACTCCAGGCAAGAAAGCAACTACGCTCATTTCCCCCAAAACTATCCCTGTAACCTTAGACTAAACATCGATTTGTGATAAAACTCAAACGCAGAATGTAATGTGTTCACTCTTCTCTGGAACAGGCTGATCTGCCACTCTGGCCATCACTTCCTGATGCAGTGTAGTCCGCGCACGGGCACCTGGGGATGAAAAGAAAAAAGAAAACTGGAACAACCGGAGAGTCACCAGGATACAGCGGACGGCTACGTGCAAATACTGCGAGCACAAAAGAGCGAGTCAGCACAGAGCACACTTCCTTTATAATCCATCTCCCCCTTTCAATGCACCCGAGGCGTCTCCTCTGGCAGAACAATAGGCCTCCACCTGATCTGATTTCTACCTGCCTTAACCCTTCTCTGTGGGGCCTTTTTCCCCCCCCCCCCCCCTACACACACACACACACACACAGGGACTTCCTTTGTTGATGCGAGATGGGAGATCCGTTGAGCAGGCAGGAGGAACAATGATTCTCATCCACCCCGAGCAAAACTACGGAGCAGAAATCATGTCACACTTTTACAAGCCGTGAGAAATATCTGAGCACACACTGTGAATATGTAACCGCACACAGGCCTCAGAACCTTTTCTGCTCTTTAACCATCATTGATAACAGCAGGCTTACAAATCCAAACCTTATCTTAGACAAATGTCTCTTTTTCTCAGAATATACCGCAGCCAGCCAAGGAGGTTATGTAAGCAGAGTTTGAAGCAGCCTTGGCGGAGAGACGTGTTTTCCTGCCGGTTATCTTCCTGTAATCACCTCGGGTGTTAGCAAAGAGGAGGGAGAGAGTCCGCTTTGTGTCTTTTCAACAAGAGGATCTTTGTCTCGGCCAGGAGCGATGAAACAGAACTCTGATAAGCAGCCATGAAGCACATTCCTTCGTAACATTACTTGCAGAATCGGCAAGCGGGAGGTTGATGAAGATGCGATCTGGAGGTATGTTACAGTGGTTCCCTTTTAGACTAACCCCCACCAGGGGCCGCAGGATCAATCGGAGGGGCTGCAAACGAGGGACGGGACAGCAAAGCAGAAAAAATGTTTAATTAAAAAACACACATTTCTGAAACAACTTTTAGCACGATTATCGTGGCCAAAGGAATCCACGATGAAGACACTAATCGCAATATCTTACGAACATTTGAAAAAAGAAAAGCTATTGTGAAAGCAAATTTCACTTTAAATGTAGTTAATTGTGCATTTTTACTTCTTAGGCAAATGAATTACACTCAAAACACGAGTGTAGGAATGTGTAGAAAGAGTCTGAATCCAGAACTGTACAACAGAGTTTAAGAGACGCTGGATTATTTAACCATATGATCATGTGTGTTTTTAAACATGATATATATATATATATATATATATATATAAATAATCATCAATACCGGTATATCGCAGCTGGATGGACTACTCTTCAAATCTTGGGCAGACGTTCTTGTTTCCCTGAAGATGAATCCTACTGACTCACTTTCCCTGTGCCGCCAGCATGAGGTTCACAATTGTGACCCTTTACCAGCAGCGAAATTATACTAATGAGACCTTTTTCTTTCACTCAAATAAGACATTGAACCTCTCCGCTGACGCACGGGCCACCGGGGACGAGGGTCACAAGTAGGCACGGCTTCTTTTCGAGGGGTCACGAGCCAACAAGGTGGGGAACCCCTGAAGCTGAATTGTGGTTTTGCTCCGCAGCCTGGTGGCTCACTCCAACCTGCGCGCTGCCAAAGTGCAGAGAAGCTGTTAGATCCAAACAGAAGAGCAAAAACAAATAGAACCCAACTGCTGACACGGAGTCTGTCAAATTAAGATTGGCCTCAGCGTTTTATGAGCCTGCGGGGAGCTCCGTCTGCACGTCCGTCTCTGCGGAGCATCTATTTGTTTAACTTTGCGGTGAAAAGTGCCTCCGACACGGAATAACAACAGCCAAGACTGCTGACTTCCTGCAAACTGCGTTACATAAAATGCCTTGGAGCTGCGAGGCGGTTGAGTCTGTGTGAAAGGAGGGGAAGAGACGGGGAGACATGGGCAGAGCAGTGGAAGGGACGAGACAGAAACAAAGACGCTGCTTCCCTCCACAGGGGGAAGCAGCCTGGAAAAATAATTGTGGAGAGGAGACAGAGGAAAGCCACTAATGACAGCAGACAATAAAAAGTGGCCACTACTGCAGCGTCTTCCCAGCCAGAATGACAATAACGCAGGAACCCGACAGTCCTGCTCCAAAGGTCTACAGAGGCACGGAACAGCCACAACCACAGCACCTGAAAATAGAGCTTCGTCTGGGAATAGACTGTTATTAGGGCGTTTAAACACAGGGCCAATAACACCGTTACTGCCCCTCGTAGACGCGGAGGAATGGCTGGGTGCTGGCTAATTGGGTGGTCAGGATTATTTTTGACAAGCAGTGGATAGAAATCTAAGTAATGAGGCAGAATTATATGTTGCATGTGGTAGTTGTTGAGAGCTTGAAAAAAAAAAAAAAAAAAAAAGAACAGAACAAATCCTTGTAAACACAAATGAATGGGAGTCATTGACTGTTGATCCAGATGATGCAGCAAAACAAACAATTAGTGTTTGTCGCCCGTGATTTGAAAGGTTAAAACAAAATCCAAAAGAAAAATCATTTCAAGACTTTTATTTTTTTAAACGTTTTTTTTAATTACTAAATTCTCTCTAAAAGGCAGCAGTTTGTGTCCACAGGTCGTTCTAACGTCTCACAGTGAATGAAATAAAACAGTACAAAAATCAGCTTTGCTGTGTGCTACAAACGTCATTACACAAATCCTGGTAAATAAAGAGTTCACAGACGATAATAATAATAAGAAGAAGCCTTATAAACATTCATTTTCCCCTTCAAGTATGTTACTATCCAAAGTGACTAGTGTAAAATTGGCAGAGGAAATAAAATATGTCCATGATTATTTACACATTACAGGTCCAATATGCACGTATGAGTGAGTGTATAAAATAAAACACGTTCTGGAAACAAGTCTGTTACAAATAGTTTCCCGCTGTGTTTTTGGTGGCGAGCGTACACACACACACACAAACACACACACACACAAACAAACACACACATACACACAGTGATGTGACTGACTGGCTTCAAAGTTTTAAGCAGAGCTTTAAGAAGTACAGCACGAGAACATTTAAGACTTGAGTTGATCCAAACAGCGGCACCTCCTCTGTCTCGTACCAGGAGCGGAACTAAAGGGCTCTTACACCAGTTTTCCTGCTGTTTTTTGTCTTCTTTTTTTCTTCATTGTTATATCATTGGAAATTGAACAAAAAAATTTAAAAAAAGACACGGCCGCCATGATTTAATCAACAGCACTTTTTAAGACTTAATCTAAGCATTGGCTTCACTATTCTGATGAAGACCATGTGATATGGTTGAGAGCTCCAGGGGGAGAAAAACAAGCTTGTAAGTGGCTGCGAGTTGGGATCGTTTTTGTCGAAGTCTGGAAAGATATTTACGTCTTCATAGGGTCACTACAAGCCAGACAACACCGCATCTGATGATATCGTTTGTGGACGCTCCAGTGCAGCGGCCCCCAACCACCGCCGCACGCAAAGAATAAAACGGGTTTTTTTTTTTTTTTGTGTTGGTAAAATTTGTGTTAACATTTTTAAGAATTATATTATATATATTACAATGTAATAATATAAATAAAGTGCAAAATATAAAATGGAATAATTACATTTACATTATATATGTAATAATAAAATTCTATGTTTTGCACTTTGTGTGTTTTGTTATGCAAAGGTTGGGGCTGCTGCTCTAGATATTCGTAGTCGACTGATCGATTTAAAATCGACAAATCTGTCAAAATTAAATCACTTTAAATCTCGTGTTTAGCAGAAATGTGCTCATAAGTTTCCTCGGCATAAGTCACTCAGCATAAAATAAAATAAAAAATAAAAAAGACAAATCGTCTAAAGGAATTTTAGACTCTGGCAGCTCTGGTTTCAAAGTGATTCTCTGAGCATAAAGAGATTTGTGAGGGTGGAAAAACATAAACGGCAAAGCCAGAAAACGAGACCTGAAGCGGGGTACGAGCTGGACTAGACGACCTGCAGACACACGTGTCGTGGACGCTCCCTGGAGGATATAGGTTATTATAATAACACACCACCTAGCAGTGTCGCGTATCTTTCGTACAAGAGCGCAGCCAGAGCGTAGGCAGAGCGCAGGCAGGACGCCGGCCGAGTGCGTCTTTGGTTTAACCAACTGAATCAAGCAGATGATTTCGGTTTCAGGACTGCTACATAATCTTGGCGAAACATGAATAACAGGAGAAAGACGGCGGACAGTGCACCTCGGCTCCAAAGCTACAACATCAACACACGAGGAGATTAAATACACACACACACAAACACACACACACCTTCATTTCAACCACTGATGTGGTTTCATTAAACTGCCACGAGTCTCTCCAAGCAAGGCGCAAAGTACCGCACCGTACACACACCCCCACGTGTGTATTTTAAGTGTATATACACACACACACACACACACATCTGCAGAATCTCTGCTCCCAATACAAGAATGTGTGAGAGGGCAGAAGATATCACATACAGTATGTACAACAATATACATAATATAATACAAAGGTCTTCTGACAAGTTTCCCTCCAGAGACACAAAACATTAGTCAACTACGTCATGATTTTAAAAAGGGTTCCCACGTACATTTAGAGGAAAGATTCAGATGGATGTCTCCAGATGTCTTCTGTGAAGACAGATCGGAGACTTTTGTTGCAGCAGGCGCTTGTGTGTCAGGAGATCTAAAACCCAGCTACTGGAATGTCATCAGGAACCAATAAAAAAAAAAAAAAAACGCACAGTCAACCTCGGGGTCTCAATTAAAACTGACATCTTCGTACATCTCTCAAAGATATACCGGCGCTGACGGCGCACTTGTCGGGAGATGGGTTCATATTTTTTTGTTTGTTTGTCACGTCAGCGAAATGAAGAGACGAGCTTTCAAAGTCAGGACATGAACTTTTCCTGACTCGAGTGAAAAGAATTTGGAGGCCGTGTTTGTCCTGCGAGTCCAGAAGAAACTGAATCGACGCGCAGGAGGAAGATAATAATGTGCAATATAACATGACGCACATAGTGACGTCACTAACAGCGTCAACATCGATCAGGCCTCTCGCTCTGACTTCTCTGGATCCTCTCAGTTGTTTACGGTTGGGAAGAGAAACTTTTATTCTACTGGATGACTAGTGCAAAAATCATTGCGTTATATTTTCAGTGCATATCAACTCTGTATAAAACTGTTATTACTTTTGTTCTCCGGGATGCCTGTAAGCCCAGATGCTCTCTGTTCTCTGCCGAAGCCGTTGAAAAATGTTTCCCTCCAAACAAACGTGCAGCCTGAAATGTGAAGGCTTCTACAGGAAACTCCGGTTCCACTAAACGGCAACAGATGTCTCGCAAACTCAATGAGGCCTTTTTTATATATATATTTATATAAATGTCTACGAGGTACAGTATGCTGAGCGGTGCATGGCTAATATGTAGCATAGCAGCTCTGCCAAAAGTTTGGGAAATATACCTTTAAACGTTCAAGGTTGAAGGTTAATTAAATGAAAGTATGTCCTCACATTTACAATTTTCTGTATTAAAGGTTTAAAAAAAAAAAAAAAAACTATTTTTATTAGCTAACCCACTCATTAAAGCTCAAAGCCACAATGGGAGAAACATGCAGCAGAATGTACTAAATGTTGTTTTAAATTATTAATGAGGATAATGAGCACGTCGCAAAACCAGTTTGTTTTTTTTTTGTTTGTTTTTTAGAGCTACTTTTAAGAAATGCAAGAAAAGACAAAGTCTCACATAACTTCAAACTGTACAGACATAATAAAGGCATCCCTGAGTTTGTCTCACTCTGCACACGTTAGAACAACTGAACTCTCCCTTAATTGAAATGAAGCATTTTTACGCGAATCTTGAAACACAAAAAGCAAAAAAAAAAAAAAAATTCATGTTTTCACAACCAGTGAAGTGTATTCCACAGTTCAGCCTCTTGGAATAATCACGGTTAAAGAAAAACAAGAACGACAGAATGAAATTAACCTTCACAATTCTTGCCCCCCCCGCACACCCAAACGCTGCACATCGAGTTCTTCGCTCTGGAGTTTGTACGCTGTGCAGAAAGTCTTCCTGTATTAATGATTTCTGAGCTCCTGTTGAATCATTTCTCTTGTGGTTCCAGGTCCAGTAGGAGCAGATGCACCGCTCACCTCTCACGCTTCACTCACCAGGAGTCTCCTCGAATCACCCGGCCGGTTTCCTTTCAGTCGGCTCTGAATGCGCGCATCGCTCGCGGCTAAAGTCTTTGGATTGGTTTAACTTTAAACCTTTTTCATAAACGTCACAAAAATCCTTCTTTTTTTTTTTTTTTTTTTTGTTTGTTTGGCCAAAGGTTTCCTCTTCATCGTCCTCTTGAGTTAAGAAATGAAACAAAAAATGTAATAAAAAGAAACTGCGGCGTCTTAAAAACAAAGCTGGGGTAGCCGTGATAAAATATGCTGAACATTGTTCTTTCTTCACGTCTTCACGCTGACAAAGCCTCTGCTCTCTGTCATGGATCGCTGCAGCTTTGCAGTCATTTAAAACACTTCACCTGCCCACACTAAACGCACCATCAACATCACATTATCGCAGGTTCGGGGCTTCTTAGGACACAAAGTTGATTGTTTTCTCTTTTTTTTTTTGTGATCAGCTGTCGATCTGAGGGCAGCAGGCGGGACTTTAGAAGAAGATGACATCCTCCTTATTGAGGTCTTCTGGTTCCATCTTGTAAGGGGGCGGCATGCTGTGGCTGTGGGTGAGCGCGGGAACATTTACCTGGACATGGGCCTGGGCGTTCGGACTGAGGCCCTGCGGCTGCAGATGGGACTGGAACTGGAGGGAGCCGGCGCTCTGGCAGTGGGGAGGGATGGTGGGAGGCTGCACAAAGGGCTGAGGATGGGGCTGTGCAGGAGGCATGGGGGGCTTCTGAGCATTTGGAGGGTGGGAGGTGCTGACGGAGGAGGTGGACTGGGAGTCTGCTCCAGCGTTGTCTGGAGGACTGAGTTGATCTGTCAGAGACATAAAGGAAGGCTGTTAGAGAGGCACCGACCAATCAGCTGATCAGTCTCGTATTGCAATCTGTTAAATATGCACCACCTAAAAGATGGCTGTGTAGCCTACTTGCCATCTTCCTGCTACATTTGTACGTTCTAAAAAGTAAATGGACTGTACTGGAAATGACGTGCAATACAGCCAACAGCAAGTATCGCTTCAGTTGCGTTTTATTTGTCCTGGTAAACTGGAGCACTTTTATTTTGACACTTGAGTGTGGCCGTGTAACTTGGTGCATTTCTGGAGAAAATGCAAGCAATTTAATAGTCGGTGTCTCATTATGAACAGTCTACTGAATTTCAGTTTTCCATGACAGAAAAAGCTGCAGTATGCTGTCAATTACAGTTCATGGAAAGACAGAAAAGCAGAATCCGCCAAGAAGAATCAGTGCATCTCTAGCTATGAGAGAATAGCAGGAAAACAGCCGGCGGATTAGTGTTTTGTACCTGCTCGATACAGCTGGGCTTACTCCGCCTAACTGAATAGTATCACCTGAAATCCTGACAGGGTTTCTTTGTCATTGGTAATTGTGAGGGCACAGGATTAAAGTGTTAAAATGTCTGTGTCAGCAGTACAGCCAGCCATTAATCACGGGGAAGCATGTGAAATTGATAGGTGTTTACACAGGGAGAGGCTGAACATGAATGCAAGCTTTAGAGAGGAACGTGATCGGGCGGGGTCCGGTCTGCCCAGGTGGAGAATGTGTCCGTCTGTGAGAACCACGTTTAATAATGCAGCAGGCACAGACAGACGAGGAGATTGTGTTCAAGTCTATCCAGACAGAGCTGTGTGTGTGTGTGTTTGCTTACTTTATTATGCTGTTACCCGTTTCTACCGCGGCTGTTTACTTATTTTATTACACAGTGTGTTCGCCTCTTTTATTTAATACGTTAGCCTATTATTTTATTTCGCCTTTCATCTGCACCGTCTCTCTGCACATTTCCCCGCTGTGGGACAAATAAAGGATTTCTAATTCAGAGTTTGTTTGTGTGTGCATATATATAAAAAAGAAAGAAAAAGAAAGAAAAGGTACCTGCGAGGTGATGCAGGGGAAGAGGCTGAGGAGGCGCTGACAGTGGGAGCTGCTGGTGGGGGCTGATGGAGCGCTTGGCCTTGAGGGCGTTGTCGTCTCGGGCGGACAGCTTCAGTGGCAGCATCTGCTTCATATCCACTGAGGCTGGGGGGAGGGAAGGGCGGGTTGTGGGGGGGGCAGAGACAGAAGGTGATTTAATTGTAATATTAGATTGCACTGGCCTCTCAGGCCACTATTTGATCAATCAGAGGGCTGACCCAATTTACACAGCTAATGTGGTTCTAATGAGCCACTTAAATCACGCCGGTCCGGCCGCGCTCATGTCAGGCACAGATGGCTGATATATCGATGAGGAGCAGGCTGGGAAAATATTTTTTTTTTTTTTTTTTTTTTTTAAAAACAGAAAAATGCTGTTACACTGTTGTACAACGCCTGCAGGAGTAAGAGGAGAAAACCTCAACGCAGCGCTCGTAAACGTGTTTCCACAGAGAACTTTTATGATCCTTGTTAGCTTGAGCGTACGTGTAACAGAACACTTTGTAGGAAGCAGCATCCTATGAATGTTTACTCTATAACAAACTATTCATTCACACTTTATATGACATTACAGGACGGGTGATGTTTGCCATACATGCACACGTGCAATAAATAAAAAATAAATCATTACGGTAAATTAGTAGACGTACATTAAAGAATGCACTAGAGCTGCAACGAGTAGTCGATTAATCGATCAACAGAAAAGTAACCGGCAACTGTTTTAATAATCAATCAATCATTTTAGTCATTTTTCCAGCGACAACATTTAATGGTTTTCAGTGCAAATAGAAGTCTGATTGTAGAGAAGTCTATGAGAAAATGACCCTACTAACATTTTCCTGATAAGTTTATAGTCTCAGTCCCTAGTTTCAAGTCTTCAACACAGCATGATGTTCATTTTGTGAATTACGGTCCCATTTAGAGTCAAATAGATGACAAAGCAGCGTATGCTTTAGGGCGGGGCTACCTTATGATTGACAGGTCCCTACCACGCAGTGTCGTCCCGTCTGGGTGTATTCTTTTAGTTTTGTTTTTTTTTTTTAACTTTAACAGCGTGTTTTAGTTCATGAAACTTAATTGTAAGTCGCCTAAAAATGTCTTGTTCAGTGTTTGGTTACACTTTGCTTCACTCCCTCGCGTCACTTCTGAAAAACAAACAAGATGGCAGCGGCCAAAAATGCCAAACTCGAGGCTTCAACACCTGTAGTCCACTTCTCATCTTTTAAGTATATTACCAACTGTTTATGAAGCAGACTCCATGTGCAGACGTGTACTTCAATTACTGTTGATTCTTATCATAGAGATGAAGATAAAGATGTATATTCTTGTCAGCAGATGTTTATACATGGAGATGGAAATGAACACAAGTGTGACCCAAAGCAACCTGCTGCCTGTGTGAGACTCAGTATCTGCGCTCGAACTGCGTACCAGTGCTGTCAGTGCGATGCGAGGCTTTGCCGATCTTGCCTCCTTTCCCTTTGCCGCTGCTGAAGGCGGCCAGCTTGGTAGGGATCTGCTGCTGCACCCCCAACACTTTGTGCTGCTGATTGGTGGTGCTGAAGAGATGCAGCGGCACCTCCGTCTTCAGCGGCAGGGCGGACGCGCTCGCCTCCCGCCGCAACAGCACTTCGGGGCGCTCCGGATAGTCGGCCGGTGAGACAGACAGGCTGCTGCGCACCAGGGGCTTCTGGGGCAGGGGCAGGTCGGAGACACTGGTGGAGGTGTTGAGGCCGGAGGACATGAGGAGATCCCCGTTCAGACTGCCGGACAGAGGAGCCACCTGGAGGAGAAGAAGACCCGACGTTATTTGCCGAGAGGTGACTGCAGTCTGGTTGACAAGACTTCAAAATCAGTATTCGAGCTCCGAGTGGAGGCTTCTCAACTCTGCACTGTAATCAGCCATATTTGTGGTCGGATCCAGTTGGAATCGGGAAAAGTTTGCATGTTGTGTGTGTGTGTGTGAGCAGCCTGTTAGTTATGTACAAGAGTATATTTCTGAAGGAAAAAAAAACAAAAAACTTAAAACATCTTAAGAGCACAGAAGACATGCACGCACAGATACACACACACAAATACACACTGTGCGACACCGTGTCATTACAGAAACACAATCTGTTGGAGAGCTCGGTATTTATGGGCTACAGAGGGAATCAGAAACACATGCGACTGTTTCTGCTGAACACACAGTTTGGTAAGTCTGGTAACAGGCTTTTGATGTGTTCCAAGAGATTTAAGAACAATACGCTAAACACACACACAAACACACACACACACAGACAGACACAATGAGAAACATAAAACCCTTAATATACCCTGTGCACATAAAGGCGTGTCTAACAAAAAAGGCAAGGCTGTTGGACAGGCGGGGGAACAAGAAAAATGTCTCTCATGACATCAGTGGATGAACAGACACTGGCTGCATTGTCCACCTAATTGCGAGACTGAAGGAAAGATGATCTAGAGATGGAGGCAACACTTATCATCCGATCTGCATTCAATGAGATTCTCCAGGAGGATTTCAAGCAAAAAAGTGGAGCGCTGTGGTGTTCGCAGCACGTCGTGTTAGAAAATCCCACGCGTTGCATTACAGGAACTACAAAAAGCATCTTTTCACTGCGTTATAGTAAAGCGAGTTTAAGCCCTTCGACAACATTGTCACCCGATGTGTTGCAGAAGGATAAATATCACTTTAAAGTACTTGATGTTTGGGATAATCACATGGACTGAAAATCCTTGTCAGTTAAAAGACATGAGGATTAAGAATAATACATATTCATTCAACATGAGGAATTAGAGAGATTACATGTTTCCACTAAACAACTAGTAGATATTGATGGGAAACGATGACGGTTCTGCCTGGTAAAACATTTAAACCACTTAGTATAAATAGATTGTACACAGCTGATGACACAACTGACCTACATGTGGCCAGTATAGTTCTGTACGTCACCAAACAAACAGTCAGTTAGTAAATCCAACACCAGTTGTGTCTGTAACGGTTCCGGTTGGTACGCAGTCCACAGGCTACGTGATTGATGATGAAGGACAATACTTCCTGTGGAGAGGGGGAATGCATGATGACAGTGTTTTACAAGGCATGAAGGGCAGACCCACCTGCATGTGTGTGTGTGCGCGCGTGTGTGTGCAGAGCATGACAGGACCCGAGGCAGAGAGGGGCCCTGCAGTGGGAAAGTCTCTCCCCCCCCTCCTCCTCCATCATTTCTTTCCTCCTGCAGCGCTCAATCATCTTGGCACACAGATGTTGCATTGTTCCCAGAACAAGGCGATTGGCGTTAAGCGGCATAAACAATAAGTTTTTCCAGGGCAGTAAACTGTGCGGAAGCCACGGAGCACAAAGAGAACCTCACTGACGGCACACAAAACAATTAGCACTGGCTGCCTTCTAGAGGCTTCTGCTAATGACAGGCTTGGACTAGCTAATTATACAGCCACGTTTCTCTCATCCTGAAAAACTGCCTTGACACGCCCATATCATACATGTACGTGTTGCCTGGTAAACAATGTGACGGAAGGAGGAAGGAGACACTGGTTGTTGAATCCAAACTGAACTGGATGATGTGTGAAACACAAAGTGTGAGATGTGGACTTGAGTTTTTTGTATGTGCAGCTTTGATCTGTGGTTAATTAACGAGATTTGCAAACACTGCAGCCTTAAAAAGGGGGCGGTGCGAGTACTTAGCCATAGTCAGTGTGTTACAGACGTCGGTCCGCAGGTTTGGAGGGACAGACAGAAGTACCAGCAGGAAGCGAACTCTGCTGCGGACGAGGGCAGCAGCTAAACCGAAGCCATTCTCTGTGCTCTCGCCAAAGCCAGCAGACTTCATTGACGAAAACAGTCATTTTACCTCGCAGAACACAGGAGTTGCTGCTCTGCCGCTGCCTCGATCGTTTAGCGTGTTGTTATGGCGGGATCTTGGTGTTTTAAAGGGTTAGTTTGGATTCACCAAAGTCACAAAGCCTAGGGGGCGTGACTGCTGTAGGTAAAACAGACTCATTCAACCCCACTTAAAAAACAAACAAAAAAAAAAAAACTATCCCTTTAAAATCGGTCTAATCCAACATTAAATTGTGTTCAAGTCAAACAGTTTATAAATGTGACATTGGACTGCAATTGTGATGAAAATTTCTCACAATTTTACTTTAAAAAAAAAAAAAATGTTTATATCAAACACTTGCTCGATAATGTGCAGATTCATCCATTATGAAAAAAATTGTTACATCACATTACCGGAAAACTGGAAACAAACACGAGCACAGAAAAAGCGCAACTTCTTCTACACAAAACTATTTTTTTTTCCTCTCTCACAAAGCAAACGGATTAACTTCGGGCGATTTGACTATATTCAGAACGGTGCTGCAGACAGTGAGCGGCAAACAGGACAGCTTCAGGGACATACTGCGTAAAAAGAAAAATATCTACCCTCAAGTTCTCGAAGCGAACGCTGATCACAGAAGAAGTGAGTTGCAGGCATCTAGGCGTGCGTTTGGGCCGCACAATATATCGTTTCAGCATCAACAATGCAATGTGTGGGCGCGCTATAGTAGAAAAAAAAAAAAAATTATATTGCAATGTTTCCCCCCAATATCCTGCAGCCCTAGTGTCCATGGTAAGGGTGTTGATGTGTGAAGAGTTAAACAAGGTTTCTTTTTCTTTTTTTTTTTCCTCAGACCACATGAACACACTCGACAAACAGCATCGTAAATCAGCCTAAAGCCAAACAGGGGAAGAGATAACTCAGTGTGAAGAACACAGATACAGGTCGCCATTTTATTGTTTCTCATGCGCTTTGCCAGTCTTCACATGCTTTTAGCAATGTTCTCTGTCATATTTATGTAGTTTTCCAACACCAGGCAGTGATCCAGTTTTACGGCTCTTGAATGCTTTGCCTAAAGATATCTCAAAAAAAAGTTACTGAAGGAAGAGCGACAGTTATCCAGACCTCCCCAATAGGCCGGATTTTGAACCCAGTTTCTACCCTTTTAGGTTTCCTTCCAATCAAATAAAAATATCTTTTTCCATCGATTCCCACTGTCGGGCGGGTCATTTCACTTCTGGACTGTTTAACCGTCAATTCAAATCTCCAGCTCTTCACAATTATAAACACGCTTTATGACTTTGTATTCGCAAGACCATTGAGCAATCAGACCCGAGGCGCTGTTCTTGCAGAGCCAATTTAAATTAAAAAAAAGAAAAGAAAAAAAAAAAGCCTGAGCCCAATGGCAACTTTTTATCAAGGGGCCGAGTGTGATCACATGAGATAACACATGAAGGAGAAGTTCCTCTGCAGTCAGGACATGCCACAACTAGCACCGTTCTTGCGCAAAGTCTCACACATGTGCCGAAACAGAAACACACACACACGCTTTTTTTATGAGGTCTAATCATAGCTCTACGAGTTTGCTGATGAGCCTTAATGTTGGGTGGTGGTGATTACATTTCTATTGATATCAGACTGGCCTGAAGCCTGGAACAGATCCTGAGGTCGCAGCTGATGAAAAGACTGTTTGATAGGTTTGACGCAGAAGGGGAACAAACCACTTCCAAATCTCCCTTAACCACAGCCAAGACATTCCCACAGCACAGCAAACAGTATAGAACTGCAACCCACACATCTGCATGTGTACAAAACACACAAACACACTACTTAGCTCGTCTAAAACAAATATTATGGGCGTGATTTAATGGAGTGCTGATAGGGTCTCGATCCGACCTGCTTCGGGTCTTATCTTGCAGTCCATGTAACAAAACTAAACAAACCGCGCAGCAATCTTACGCATCACGGTTTCAGCGAAGGCGTATGTAATTACCAGGGCCCCTGCATTACTCACCACAGCAGATTAGGTCAACTCAGCCAGAGTCTGTGGTTTAACAGGAGTCGCTGTGAAGTGTTCTCGGTGCAACTCGCAGTCAAAGGCCTGCCTTCCGCAGCCGGTAATGACATGAGAAATGCAATAACTCATGTCAGCTGGTCGTGTTTGTGTACGTCTTGAGTTAAGACTCCAGTTAATCGACGACCAAGGCATGTCATTGATCTTGTAACCATGTAATCTTTGGGATCGTATTGGCAGCCCGATGTCTGAAGATGTAAAAGGTGCAGAATAGAAATAACTATAAAACAACGGATACAAACACGACAAGTCAGGACTTGAGTGGATGGCATTGTGTCACCCGTCTGTTACTCAGCTTGGCCAATCGCAGATAAACGTCCGGCGTCAACAAGGAAGGAATGTGAGACGGCAGAAAGGGACTAATGACCTCACTGAAGCCTCAATCAGAAAAACTGATATGAATCAGTACAGCTTTTCAGGTTATTGGCCCAACTTCTTGGAAAACAGCAATCCAGTTCGTACACACGGACTGACAAATGTTTTTTTCCCCTTCTTAAAAAAAGGTATAGTAGGGAGCATCGTCAGTTGCCGTTCGTAAACACACAGCATTCAAAGTTGGCCCAACCTCCGCGGCTCGACGAGAGAGAGAGCGCAGCGGTGGACGAAGAGCGGGAGTGGCGTTGGCGAGAACAAAGCGGTGAATCAGAGGAATAAAGCGTTATTTTCTGTCTCACAGCAGTTACGTTCTAAAGCACAATATAAACACACCCAACAAGCCTGTGGGTAGGTGCCGGGTTTCGAATGAATGCAGCCAAAGCGCATGCTTCATCCGGCTCCGGGTCACTGGGTCAAACTGACGCACCGATAGCGGCACACAGCGGAGCAGAGACACTGAAACACATAAACACAACTTGTTCTCCGCAGCTTTGTAAATACACTTAAGGCTGCCTGTCCCTCGGCATCAGACGGCCGTCACAAAGCGGTATGTGATGACACGGGATTGAAAATGGGCTGCACACCCCGCTTATTGGCTAAGGGTTATACGCCCATGTGAGGCCCAAAGATCTTTATTGATGCCCGAGAAACGAGTCTATACATTGTTTTCCAGGAGAATGCTGCATATCGTACCTTTAAGAAGCAGACAAAAAAAGAAGAGAAGCAGAAGAACACACGACTCATCCGGATGAAAAGGTTTCGGCATTAGTCAGAGGCGCAATCCCATCATTAAGTGTGTTTACATGGCCTGTACCTGATGACAGAATGTGACTCAGCAAGTGGAGCCGTCATTAGTGTCCGTGCTCCTCTCCCCGTGATAAATTCTATACGGCCTGTTTTATAAATAAATGTACCCGTCAGAATTACAAAATCAGCCGTTGCTTAGTAGTGTACGATGTACAGGAAAGTCATGTGCAACACCTCAGGAGTCAATCCACCGGATGAGGCTGCCATTTCTAAAGAGAACACTGTGGGTAAGGTTTATGATATGATTATGTGTAAAAGAATGATCCAAGTTTGTCAAATAGGAGAGGGCAATGATCGCTATACTGCAGGGTAGTTTGGACAATACAGCACTCTCTGTAAATACGGTGAAATATGTTTGTTGAATAAGTTTGTATTTCTTATACTGGATTTTTTTAAAAAAAAATTTTAAAAATGGTATTTTGCATTTTGTTAAGTCTTTAAATTCCTTGAGATTAGCCAAAACCTGAATAACAATTTATTTATTGGCTTTACAGGAAGGTATTTATATCATGATACATATGTACATTGTGATATAAAAATTACATATACTGTGATAGAGGATTTTATTGATGCTCCCCAGCCCTCAAGTAAGGTTACCAGAACTGCCACGTTAGTGTCTTCTTGGTTTGATGTAATAGCTGGAAAAAAAAATTAAAAAGATTCCCATGCTGCGGTTACCGTTCCCTGTCCTCAGCCTGGCACAAAGAAAGCTGATCAACCAGACTGTGATGGTGATACGGGCCTTTGAAAACACTAAAGGCTGATATTAGGTAACTTTACTGTTGATCCTTGACTGATCTGTTCGCACCGGGCATGAAATTACAGTCAGTGGATCTTTCTCAAAGCTCCTCTCCCATGAAAGTCACAAACAATGACCCGCATTGTAGTGCAGGGAGAGAGACAGGCAGGAGAGAGGAGAAGCGGAGTAAAAGAGAGGGGCGGAGAAAGACTGCGGAGGTGGATTCCTGGAAGTGTTTAGAGATGTATTCAGTTATACATGCGTTTACCGGCTGAAACCAAATGTTCCTCTTTAGCAGTAAGAAGACCTGAAGTCAAGAAGTAAAAATGTAGCCCCTCAGTGTTTGTTCTAAATAAATAATAATAATAATAATAATAATAATAATAATAATAATAATATATATATATATATATATATATATATATATAAAAAAAAAAAAAATGTGTGTATATATATATATATATATATATATATAAAAAAAATAAATAAATTGAGTGAAATAAATCACATTGTGTCGCAAACGGAACAGATGTTACACATTTGTTACACATGCTTCGGTTTCATTTATAGTTTGAGTCTGCGTGGATCCACCTGACGTACAATTCTCCATGTGCCAACGTGCTGCCTGTGCGCACAGAGAAACAGTCCATGTTCGCAGACACCTGATGTCGTATAACCAGAAAAACGGGCGCGTCTGCTTTTTTTTTATTTAGGTAAATCATTTTGAGCGAATCAAAGATCGTCTCTTCAAAAATACAGCTGGCTTGCTAGTGTTGTGTTGTACCCTATGGTGAGCGATTTCTCCAAACATAAAAGGCATATTGTGATTTTTCTGCATTCCAGCCTCCACTATAAAGGTTCCCCACCTCGATGGTCTTCCTCTTGATCTTCTTCTGGTACTCCAGGCGTTCCTTTTCTTTCTCCACAGTTCTAGTGGACTCTCTCAGCCTCTCCAGGTCCTGCTGGTACGTCTCCCTCTGACTCTCCAGCTCCTTCCTCTCTTCTGCCAGATGCTCCTGCAACCAAAGAACGAGCAACGTTGAAACGTTTGTGTGGAATATCAATATTGGTTAAAAAACACCTTGTGTTTTTGTTTTGTAACATTTACACCCTGAACTGAGAGAACTTAAAAAGGAAGCCATTCGTATACAGGTCATACCAACTAGAACACTGTAGGAGCAGCTTAGAATAATGTTACTGTAAATTCAAATAAGGGGAGTCACAAGTTCATGAAATGTAGCCTGTCGCACATATCATTTGCCATTAAAATGTGCTGCACAGCTCAGGTAGGACGGAGCACTTCACCTCCAGCCGCCTGCACTCCTCCTCCCTTTGCCGGAGCCTGGCCTCTGTGGCCTCGACTTGCTGCCGGTGCCTCTCCCTCTCCCTCTCCCAGCGCTGCTGCTCATGCCGGTGCTGAGACTGCAGCTTGTGGAAGCTGGCCAGCTCTTCTCTCTGCAGGGCCAGAGTCCGCTGCTTCTCCTGCTCCAGGAGCACGTTGCCTCGGTGGCGGCCGGGCAGCGAGGCCCGCTCCGTCAAAGAGGCCCGCTGCAGCTCGATGTGGCTGTCCTGGTGCGATACGATGGCCTGCAGACAGAGTCAAATAACATCAGGACATACTGAGGCAATGCTTACTCGCTATTGCAGCCAATTACAGATTCAACACGTTTGTTGTGAAAGTTATCAAGTTTTAGTGAAACAAACTGCAAACACCAAATAAATGAAGCAATTAATCTGCAAACACACGGAATATGCAACGCGCGATAACTTGTTTAATTCACTGACTGCATTTGTAGACATCGTTAACAGCGCAGGGGACAGTATTACCTGCAGACTGTAGAGCCTCTGGGAGAGCATCAGCACTCTGTCAAAGAACTAGAACGGAGACACTCGTTATTAAAAAGACTAGCAGAATCACCAAAAACAACAGCATTTCATTGGAATTGGGGGGAGAAAAAAAAAAAACACGTCTTGCGAGTTCGTCTTTTCAGCTCGACAGCACAAGGTGACAGATCAGAGGAGGAGAGTTTACCTCAGCCTCAGGGAACGAGCTGGACCAGATGCGGTTCCATCTGGCAGGAGAGCAGCAGCTCTCATCAACCTGAGCAACGACACACACACACACACGCACACGCACACACACACACGCACACACGCACAGAGAGAGAGAAACACAAACACAGCAGGTGATACTAATGAAATACCATCACAGACACTGTCAGCACTGGAGAAGGTGCTACTTACAACACATTACGACACAATTTAGATGCTGTGAAAACAATTGCAATGTGTGATGACCATGAATGATTTTTTAAATTGAATTATTTAGTTGTTTTTTCAAAGCTATACTTTGTGTCCGAAAAACCTAAAAAAATATATTAGCCGATCAACAATTCCCGCGGTCCAGCCAAAAACAAACGGCTCTTTTCTTCCTCGTTGGCAGGTTTTGACAAAGGTTCACGATGCTGAATGCGACTGACAGACATCCACCGATCACAACGCTCGGTAGAGAATAATGTTTTCTATGGAGACACCCGGGAGAGTTTTGTCGAGACGCCAGGACAACAAAAAAAACACCTCAGAATTAACACACTATGCGCATGTTTTTCTTCATTTCTGTACCTCCTACACACTCAAATACAAGACAAGCTGCTATCATTAGCCATAGTGCTAAAACTATTAATATTCTGTAAGTCAAATATTGTGCAAAAAGCCGTTTCTACAACCTTGATACGAGAGCTGAGCAGCATAATTTATGAAATATTGATTAAATATGTGTCAATACTCCCCCCCCCCCCCGTCTCCCTTAGAGCAATTATCTAGAATTCTATTTTAATTCTATTTTAATTATTTATATTTATAATTAATTATATTAATTATCAGCAACATGTCGTTAGATTTCGTCTTCCTGATCATCGTCATCGCGGCGTTATCTATTTATAAACAAATGAATAGACCTGCGGGACAGGGAAACTTTCCAGATGACTTGGTCTGGTCATTACTATTTACAGGAAATAACACCGCGACTTATTCCAAGATATACTCTGTGTGTGTGTGTGTGTGTGTGTGTGTGTGTGTGTGTGTGTGTGTGTGT
>CALSBV010011200.1:7797241-7816220 GCA_943590825.1 Bovichtus diacanthus | reverse complement strand
TATATATATATATATATATATATATATACATATATATATATATAAACCTCTCTCTATCTGGACACAGTGGACATTTCCCCCCAGCCTGCACCTGGAAAAAAAGTAGCCCGACCTAACGCTTCACGGGGAGCGAGCTAATGTAGTCACAAACACGTTCGGCACACACAAACGCATATATACGCACGTACACAGGTATACCAGAAACACACAAACACCATCAATCATCCGGCCACCTGTGGCTTCAAGCGATGCAGACGTCTCCAGAACACAACCTGCTCTTATTAGAACAAACTCAGAGACGCGCAGCTCTCTCTCTCCGTGCTTCTTTTTCACTCACTCTGCGTCTTTATTCCTTCTCCACGCTCCATTTATGTCTCGGTCTGTCTTCACACCAACAGAAAGGTGGTTTGTTACACAGTAAAGACTTCTGTCACCGAATCACACGAGACTACTTCTCCCTGGTATGTGACTGTGCGTTAGGCGTGGGGGACAAAATTCACTATTTCCAAAACATTTATTTATTTTTTTACATTTTTTCTGCAAGAGAACCTAGAAATGTCTACTGATGGACAGCAATCCTGCACACCAGGTCAAAGCTGTGTCGAGCACTGTTGTGGAAAAAAAAAAAATCGCACAAAATAGTTTTACTCTGGAATTTTGTGCACAATTTATTTTTTGAAATTGGCAAGTTTCTGAGAAATAAAAAAAGGCAGCTAGCCTTGGCCTTCCACTTTTATTTATGCAACACGCAGCATTTTTTATTTCTTGTAAAACTTGAACTTGTTATTCTTGACGTCACTTGAGAAATTGAGAAAAACTAAAAACTTTTTAGTAAAAAGTTTTTATTTGAATAAATGTCTCAGGTTTGACTTTATGTGTTTACATCAGTTGATATATATAAATTCAGATATTAAAAAAACTCCATAATCTCAAACACTTCACTGCTTTCATGCCATACTTTGCCACAAACCGCCTTTATTGGCGTAGATCCTGAAATGAACCCCCCTATGTACTGAATAGAGAATCGCTTATAAATGGAGTCGTGAGAAAGATTCACACCCCTGCGATAATGTTTTTAAACAAACTAGTCGGACTCGCCACAGACTGTCGTGCTGCATACATCCCCGTCTCTACGGGGAAATGTTTTACCCTCATTGCACACACCGATGTGTTGTGAAAGCATGCAGACAGGAGCCGTTTCAAAACAAATACGTGTCCTAGTCATTTAGCAAACAGCCAGTGATGCTGCTCTGCCCACGTTTACTAAGCAAGAATGCTAAATAAAGTCGGGCCCTTGCTTGTTGCACATGCAGACAAAGCTGTGAGCTTAAACAGCTGAGGTCCAGACTGTTGCTTTGTTTTTTTACATTCATGGCAGCAGGCTGATACTTTCACCCGGAGGGACTTTACTATAAGATAAGAAGTTCAGTGTGGGTAAAGGAATACTTCACGCCCCATTTATATATCAATGCCTCACCTGTGTTACCTAGAAGTTATGTAGAAAACTTAAAAACTTATTTTTATCGCTTTCCTCCAAGGAAGAATCCAAAAACGGAGAAAAGTCTTTATGAACGGAAGTGGGGGGATAAAGTAGACGCGGATTGTCTGTGCGCGTTGTGAGAGAGTTTGTAAACTGGTGTTTTTGATATAGTTTATTAAACGCGGCCCCCGTTTACTTCAATTCGTCGAGACTTTTCTCCTTTTACGATTCTCCGTTCGCCGCGGGGGCTTGGGGCTTGAAATACAGGGTGAGTAACTGACATACAAATGATCATTTGGGGGGGTGAAGTATTCCTTTAAAAAGGACAAAATGTTTAGATTTGACCCTTTTGGGTTTTTCACCTGTGTGACATACTCTTTTAAGTAGGATATAAGTGCAGCACACTCTGGCTCCGTATGCATTTAATCTTTTATTTAGATGACATTTCACCCTCGGGCCTTCTTTGAAATGTCATGAAAGAAGAAATACATTTATTTAATTATTTTTTTTTTATTACTATTTTCACATACTCTTTTAACCACCCTGAACACTGAGCTGCCACTACAGAGGGCCTAACGTGCCCAAAGCATTCCTCATCATTCTTATTATTTTACATGAAATAATCTCATGTGAACCGCTCAACCAGACTAAGTAAACAGGTCCCAAACGGACTGTAAAGTGACTGAATAATCCTTTCAATAGGAACATAATTAGCTGTTGGGTGCGTAAAGACCCAGGCACTTTATTTCATCCTCGTACACCGTTTCCAAAACACACAACACTGCAGCACGAGTCATTCAAACGTATGCGTGCATCTAAAACCGTAAAACCAAATCATAAGAATGTGGTCTCTCTCGTAGGTTATTATCGACACTGCACTTGATCGTGTAGGTGATGTTTTGCCCTTTTTCCTTCGCACCTCTACGGCGTCATGTGTCCTCTCCAGAGAGGAGAGGAGACTTTCCGTTGTGGAAAAATACTCCTTTCTAATTTTTTTTTTGTTGTTGTTATTTGATCCACTTCCAAACGCCATCACCTCTCGTGTGCAACTGTTATTGCGTGTGTTGAGTGACCACACTGCACCTGTGCTTCCTGAAGTTGCAGAGGGACGATGTGCCGCGGGTGACGGTTACCTCTTCGGACATGTGACGGTGGCCACCGTCGATAACACGGCGGTGTTTATGGTGGCATTAAAAGGTGTGTGTGTGTGTGTGTGTGTGTGTGTGTGTGTGAGAGCCAGACGTACGTCGTGGAGTTGATGGTGGTGTATCCAGAAGGACACTCTGGGATACAGGCCCCTTTGTGGATGACGTATTCGTAGCAGCCCAACTCCCGGTCCAGGTTCAACTTCTTCGTCTGCTTACACTGGTTGTGGAGCTCCTGGAATTAAAAAACAAGGGAAACACATATGTAACTCGAACATGTACGCCAGCGTATGAAGTTTACGGTGTCTAAATGTGTGCTAAATAGTACAGTTAGTTGTATATATTCACTATACAACAAACTGCCCATACAGTGATTTAATACCAAATCATTAAGTCAAAAATAAAAGCAAAAGCAGAAAATGTATAGTAAAAGTTGTAAGCTGGACCCTTATTACTTAACAAAGCAAAATATATATATAATAAAGAACCACAGCATCGTGAATAAGAAGCAGAAATACGGATCCTAATTGTCATTTTTTACCCAGTGTTGGTCAAAATAAAAGTATGATAAAGAAACACACATATAATCAAGAACAACATAAGTCAGTCCAGGATTCATAAAGCAATTTAGAGTCAAGACTTTTATTTTAATGCCAAATGGAATACAATTTAAAACCAACTTTACAATAACCAAAATTGAATGAATTTAATGTTGACTTTTATAGGTCTAGTTAAAAAGTTAGATGATCTAATGTTTTGGAAGATTGTTTTAAGACATTTTAAAACAAATTAACGCTCAATTTTTAGATGAATGAATAAAATGATCCATTTCTCAGCGTTGGCCACATAGTTTGTATCTTTCAAATATAATGTTCTTGTACGTTTTCTTAAATGTACACATATTACTGAAACTCTCTCATGTTACAACTATTACATAAATAAATTACATAAATTGACCCCTTTGACTGACACACATCTGTTTAACACATTGGTCCTTCCCCTTTAATGTATACCTGCCCTCCCTCAGTCAGTTATATGAGTTAACCTTTCAGGTATTACACACCTGGCAGAAGGAGAAGCTGATGCAGCGCCAGCCCCTGAAGACATAGTATCCAGGAGGACACGTCTCCACACACGTGCTCCCATGCTGGAGATTCCTGCAGGACACACAGCTACTCGCATTCCCAGTCTCGGAACAGCCGCCCAGGCACTGGTCGTGGCAGCAGTGGCCCTGGAGGCTACACGCACTGTGCTTACAGTTGTCCAAGCACACTGAGGAAAGACAGAAGGTGAGGAGAAAAAGGGAAAGAGGCGGTTAATATCAAGAGAAACACACAAATGCCAAATATAAGCAGCACGGGGGGGGTGGGCATGTAGGCAGGGGTGTTACTCTCTGTCTCAGTCACTGCATCGAGCATTTAACAGCTCGCAAAATGTTAAAACAAGAAGAGGCGGACAGAGCAGAACCCTGTGGTCAAAATGGTGGTGGTGGTTTGCTCGGATCTGAGAGCAGCGAGGGAACCGCACAGCATGTTTGGTGTGTGTGAGCACACGCACACGCACACACACACACAATCTATAAACAGGTGTTCTCGGATCGGCCTTGTGGCCCCTTGGTGCCACTTTTGCTCAAAGAGTAAATGGATGCACTGCCATCGGGGGGGCTACAAACCTGCATCTCACCTCCCTTTTGACAAAGCATAGCTAAACTTAAACTCAAGTTTAATATAGGCTTCAATCGCATGACCTCCCCTCTGCATTCTGTGGTTACGTTATTCTATAAATATCACTGCTGACGCATAAGGTCGTCCGGACGTTTCAACTTAATGTGCACAAAAAGCCCACGATGAGACAAGCTCCCGCCGCAGCGTGCATGCAGACGTGTAATTGGACGAATTGCACACCGAGCATCCGCGAGGGCGCGAGTGTCCACAATGTACGCCTGATGACCAACAAGCGGCCGCCTGCAGCGCCATGGGAACAACCTTAACTGCCGAGATGCTGAACATTATACGCCATTGGCTCATGTCAGGTTTCATTTGAACTATTGGGAAACAGCATTTGGTGAAAGAGCCCGAGTGTCAATTGTGATTGGATTAGCAGTGGGGTTTTGACCTGCACCCTGTAATGATCTAATAAAGCAGCTGTTATTGCCTTGTCTGAGGGCCAGTGGAGACTCATTACATCTCACCTTATACCAGGCACTGACCTTTTTACCAACTGCACATACTGACTGGGGGCAAAGAGGGAGATGAAATCACCGTAAGCAGGGTCGGAAATGAAGCTTTTTCCTCACCTGCCACTGTGGCAGCTCATTAAATGTTTCTAAAAAACACCAGACAGCAGAAATAAGGAAAACATCATGGAACCCTAGTTCCTTACTACTTTTAACTTATGAATTACTTTAAAATAAATAAATAAATGCGGGCAGGTAACTTTAAATTCTACCTGCCACAGGCAACGTTTCTCTTGTATATTTGGCATTTGCTAATTTCATTCCCTGAAAGTGATGGTTTGGGAAAAGTTTACTGAGGCTGTACGTTTTTTCTAGAGTTCACTGGCAGGTAAAGAACCTCAGCCAAGAATAAAGCTCTTGAGATTTATCAGACACATGCATGTTTAAACCAAAAAACAAGAGCCACTAGAGAACACAGCTAAATATCTAGGACATGTCCTACCTCCGACTGGGTTTCCTGTCCACGACCCTGTGTGGTAATCACCGTCTCTCACCATGTTTCTCACTATACTGTCAGCTTCGATTTCATGTGCTAACTGAACCAAAGAGCGTCAGGGCAAGAAGCAGATCTAGGTCAAATAACATTTATAAGATTATTTGTCCCTGCTTTGAGTCCATGAGAGGTGAAAATGTTCAACATCCAGGAAAGGAAGATTCTGTATTAGAGTATTTTTGATTACCTCCCATGATATTGGAGTTATCTTTACTATAAACAAAGCTGAAATCAGAAAGCACCTTATGGTTCTCTCGAAGCTGCACAATTTAAATAAATATTTTTTTAGATCAATTAAAGAGTTTCTACAGTTTAAGGAAAATGAGATTAAAAACTTTTTTTAAAAATGAATTTAAATAATTTAAGACCAGTTTTACGTTTCTTTGCAAGAGGCATCTGGTAAATTATTATTTTTATCATTTTAGATTTTACAATGCATCGTCAGAAAAAAAAATCCCGAATGAAATCCTACTTCCCATGTCTTACCATTTTTAAAGACTTTTAAAAGATTGATTTAAGACATTTTAATACCAATTCAGGCATTATTTTTTTTAGATGAATGAATCTAAGGCTTTTTAAAGACTTTTTAAGGATCCTCGGGAACCATGTGTGAGCTTAAAAGTGCAATGGGGCACTGTATGGGATGCCACCTCTGTGAGGACATCACATGAGCTCTCACTGACAAGGATACAGCGAGGACCCCCCCCCCCTCCCCTGCAAGGGAGGGCTGCCCATTGTGCTGCCTGAGTAAAAACAGAGAGGACAGACGGGGTTGTGGCAGGGGGAGCGCAGGGGTGGGATAATGAGGTTAAAGAAAAGAACAATAACGAAAGGGACAGGGGGTCAAAACCGCGGAGAGGGGGAATGACTAATGTAGAAAAAAACATAATCTCCGACCTTCTGGGGTGGTTCACACAGGGGTCGCACCACTACATTTTCTTTACTACAGGCTAGTAAACCCACCACTGCACACGGTCGTCTCTGACCCACAGAGGGAAAATGCATAGCTCTTCCCCAGCCCTCCCCTCTCGTCTGTCTGCTGTGTGAGTACATGCTGTGAGCACGGCATCACATAACAGAGCAGGGAGGGCTGAGAGAGCCCGCAGATCCAGCTCCAGTCGAGGATCCGTGCCGGAGTTCCGCTCCAGCCCCAGATCCACCCTCAGCTTCAGCCAATGTGTTTGCTGACTGGGGGAGGCAGCCATTCAATGGCCTCTTCCATGTCGGGGAAGAGAGACGCCCAGGGTTAACCCTGGCCTTGCTGAGGCAGACAGGGGGCAGACGCAGCCAAGTAGCCAGCATACCAGGGACGAGGACTGCTCGTCTGCTGCTTTGGGTGAATTAGAACGACTTTAAGACTCCAGCTGGGCCGAAATAGAGATGGATAAATCCATTCAATACATGGTCATTAAAAACAGTTGTTTACATTCCCGTTACGTTAATAGAAATGTGCAATAAATCAATGCGGTAGCGTGATATTTTATCTTTATTAATCCGAGGTATGTTTACCCTTTTAATCTCTCGTTTCTATCTGATCCCAGCACATGAAGAACAGTTGTTTACCCTCTCATATGAATAGAAACGTGCAATAAATCAATGCACTACCATGGTATTTTATCTTCATTTTCTTTATTAATCCGAGGTATATTTACCCTTCTCCTCTCCTGTTTCTATCTGATCCCAGCACAGTGGTCTAAGCAGGGAGTACTATAGTAGCATAACACCACTACTGCAGCAGCATTATACCCCATTCTGCTCACGCTAGTGCAGGGCTACGCTAGTGCAGGGCTACACAAGCTAGCTGCTATGCCAAACATGCTCCAGTCAGCTCACTCATTCATTCATCCCCTCCTCCTCCTCTGTCCTCTTCTCTATCCCTCCTATCCGCCACCGCCTCACCCTGCCCTGCACCACTATCTATCTCTCTATCTGCCTGCCTTTCTAGGCCACTCAACCCCTCCCACTTTCATTCATACAACGCCTTGTTTTGTTTTCATGCTGGCTGGATGGGGGGGGGGGGGGGGGGTGCAGGGACGAAGGCATGGATGGAGGGACGATTTCACTCATGCTTCAACAACAAGAGGAGGAGGAGGAGGCGGTAGCATCCTGGAGAGCTTATCTCTCATTAAGCTAAACACACACACACACACACACGCACGCGCAAACCTCACTGTGTCATTCAATAATATCCTTGCCGCTTCCTTACACACACACACAGTTCCAGCAAGGGTTTTAAATGCAAAGCTTGATCAAAGGTGTGTTGTGTTTACCTTTCCTCTGGCCATGGCAGTAAAGAGCCCTGGCTGCTCAGTCCCCAGGGAAGGAACATGGAAGAAGCTGAGCAGCCAATAGCGTGCAGCCACACACGGCAACACTTCCTGCTCTTAACACATAAAACCTCCCCTTTAATTGGCAGTGTTGTCTACAGGCCAAGTGCTGGGAACAATAACAAACACGTTTTTTTTTTTTTACCCCAGAGCCATTTACACAGGAGATCACACGCACGCACGCACGCACGCACGCACGCACACACCCAGCTGCTGGATTCACGTTTACTATATTTGGCCACGGTGGGAGTCCTAAGCTTCAAAAGCTTTGCTATAAATGCTTCGAGTGATCTGATGTAAGACATTCGCCCTGAGAGAAGGGGGGGAGGTAGTGTAAATAAAAACACACTTGATTGCTGGGAGGGAGAGAGTGATACTGTCATAAGAAGCGTCAACATACATGCGAGCAAGCAGCCGCACACATACACAAATACAAATACACTAAGGCAAAGGTCCGTTTGTGTTTGCTGCTATGGCCAAAAGGTGCGTAACAGAGGAGGCAAACAGGAGAGCCGAACAGAGTGAGAGGTGATGGAAAGGTAATGAATGTATTTATATTAATAATCATAGTACAGTAATGGTAACACGATAGGACTCGGCTGCATTTTACAATTCAAAATAACACAATTTTCAACACGTTTGCAAACGTTTTACTTTAATTTGCCCAATAGTCCTTTACTGGGGGATTAAAAAATATGTTGGCTTACATTTTAATTCAATCATTAGCAATTTATATTTAATTTACATTTCGAGCAAAATAGCCCCCTCCCATTATTATAATCCACAACCATAACAGAGGTAGTTTAGAGGCCAAAGTCAGAACAAGTTGTGTCTGATGTCCTGAATGAATTCCTGTAAAACTATGAAGAAGATTTCAACATGCAGACTCCAAAAGACCAGCAGCCATCTGTAGGCATTTCAAATCCACCAAAAGTCAAATGAAACTAGAGAATTCAGTTTTTAAAGAATCGGTGGGATTGCTGGCTGCTGAATTGCTGGATGGGCGGCCGGGAGCTAAACTGCATTGTTGGAGAAGCTGGACTGTATTGCTTTGTGTAGAACGGAGAACTGAACCGCATTGTTTGATAAATAACTGGGAGCTAAACGGCTTTGTATGAAGCAGAAACTGAAGGAGTATGAAGACTTGGAATAATAGGAAAGGGCCGAACGGGGCTAAATATAGCGGAAGCAATGAAAGGTGTCGAAATGTGAGTTCTAAAAGTTAAGGACTTATTTGAGCTTAAGTGTACGGAGAAGGAGTTGAGGTGTCATTTCAAGCGTCCTAGTTGGAACAAGGGTAAACCATCAGCTGAGCTCTAAACCCTGTAAGCACGGCTATGACCTAGAAGGAGATGATCCGTGTGTGCGACTAAAGATAATTGAGATTTGTATCGTTAAGTCTTCAGAGCTAATGAAGCTTGTTACCTTTTAGGGTCTTGTATTTTGAAAATCCAGCTTAAAAAACAACAGCAACTTATGATGTCTTCAATGAGCTGAACATCTTTACGTTTGAACGCTTCCACGTTGAACGGTGTTGCAAGCAGGTACAAGCTATGGAAAAAAAAAAAAAAAAAAAAAAAACCACGAGGAAGAATAAGAATAATAAAGAGGGTGAGAATAATATAGATGGGATTGCTGTTGCCCAGCAACATAGTGGGGTTCGTGATAGCGGTTAATCTTAATAATTTGTCGATGCGTTTTAGAGTTTATACGCACACACATGCACACAGTAATGAGATTAGGTGGTTTACCATGCCGAGATGTTTACTTCCCTGTTTCATGTCACTGGGTCACGGCGGCTTTATCGACCACATTATATTGAAGGTGGCAACACGCCGACACACGTGTGCATCCTCGAGCCCTTTCACCTGGTGATGTTTGCCACATATCGACTATATGGACATAAATACGGTGGACAACAATAATTAAAAGCATCACTTCTCTGTTGTTTTCTAGGGGTCTGTCAATCAAAAACAATAACAAAAAGACGGAGGTTGGGGGCGTGAAACAGCATTGGTTAATATATTTATAGTTAAAAACAGCCAAGATCTAAAGAATGTGGCTTAAAGCTGGATAAAAAAGTATATATTTATGACTGGCAGATGACCAGATGAAACGCACTGTTACCTTTAATAAAATGACACATTTCTACATTTAGGATCACGTAAAGCACACAACTCAACAAAATATATAATATAAGTTTTTTTTATGTGGAAACAGTACATATTATATCTTTAAGTATAAAGTCTTACATAAAAGTAAGTGACGTCTAGAGAGGGGAAAGTCAGAACACCCTGACAACAGATGTCCATTGTTTCAAAGTATCTGTGTGTGCAGTTGTGTGCAATAGAGTGTGTCCTATTGGCTAAATGACCCAGACTAAATTGGGTTACTGGCTCGTCCCTCACACACGCACACACACACAGTTCATGCAGCAGTGTCTTTTTAGTGTTTGGTTCCCTCCAAGCAAGCAAACCTCCCTCACACACAAACTCAATGACCTGCCCTTCAGACAAGCGTCAAGATTATAATCGTATTTGATTTGTCAGGGATTAGCAATTTATTTAGCTTACACTACGATTCATCAAGATATCACACGGTGCGGAGCTTTTTCTCTCTCCGTCACACGGGATCACAAAGTCACACCCGTTGCAAATATCTGCGTACCTGCCTCAACATGTCAAAGTTGCTCTCTTACATAAACAGTAGCGTTCTGTCAGTCCCAACACATTTACAAAGAAGACTCAAAATCCAGGAACATCTTCAGACCTCAGCACTTTGCCACCAAAAAAAAGCTTGATCCGATCAATGACGTTCAACAGGAGTTGCTGAGGGAGCAGAAACATGTTTTTTCCCATTTAGGGAAGTCAAACGCACCGTATTTACTGACTTTAAAAAAAAAAGAAAGAAAATATTTAGCTATTATGCTCCGAGCCGCAGGAACAAGTCTGCTTGATGAAATCTTTAAATGCAAACTTAAAGCCGAGCTATTCAACCAGGCTTTTGATTAAGAACGGTTTATAAAGATTTTTTTTTTTTTAAGCAGTTAAGTTCTTAAGTTGGAAAATGTTATTATACTCTATTGTTATTTTATAAATCTCTTACTTTATTGTATTTAGCTCGTTAAACGCAAAACTATTTTATTGTTATTTTATTAATCTAGTTTTTATTTCACACTGTTACTGCTACTACAACTGTTGTTTTAGCGGTTTAATCTTTATTATTGGTCTCAAATTGTCAAATAGTTTTCGTCTTTCCAGTTGTTTTCACAGTCACACTTGTTCTGTCACACTCTGGGCTCGTCAGTCATCTGTGAAGTACTTGGAACTGCACTAACCTGTCAAGGTGAAACACAAATAACGTTGGATTGATCGACTGTCTCGTGATCCGAACAAGCAACATCCGCATGACAAGCAACCCTCTCTGACCTCCATCGTCCTGCTCTGCTGTTTAGTCACATCTTTCAAAACAACATATACATTTGTATGTAAAGGTTAGCTGCTCTAGCAACACATTCTAAGAGTTAATGCAGGGTCAACAGGGCAGCGTGAACTGATACACACACAGACGCGTAGAGCAACAACGTGAAGGGCTGAATCTGGATTAATGAGCGTGGTTTCGCTCGCTGCTTTGTCTGTCTGCTCATTGATTTCCTCGTCTGTGTCTTCCTGTGCTGGCCAGCCCTGCTGGCCCATCTTGTTACCATGGAGATGAGTCCAGACCCAGACTGTCTGCAGTAACTGGCTGCCTGCTCCCAACAGGCGTTTTCTTAGATTCCTCTCTAGTTATCACTTGTGTCTCGTCTTTTCATCGTGAAGCTACACTCTGTCCATCTCTCTGTCCCTTTAAGCTTCCCTCTTCTCCCTCACTAATTCCCCCTCTCCTCCTCTTGACCCTCCTCTCTCCCTTTTCCCCCGTCCCACCCAGCCGTAGTGTCTAGCCCCAGGTGACAAATCTGCTCCTCCAGAAAGCCGCAGCCACTAGATCTCATTACAGACGCTCACGATGGAGCTACAATCAATACTGACGGTCGTCGTCGCCACTCCCTTATTCGTCTCTCCTCCAACACCCGTGCTCATCCCTCCTTCCTGTCTCCTCTTCTGTTACATCCCTCTGCTCATCCCTCCCTCCTCCAGTGCCACGTCTTTAATTTTGTCACACTGCCACCAGCCGCAGCATTTGCTGCTGGCTGCACTTTTTCTGACATCCAGACGCAAACATGAAATACAAGCAAAGACAAGCTGGGACCACACACACATTTTATACATGCACTGCTGCAGTCATCACACACACAAACAAACACACACACACACACCCACACACACACAAAAGCAGTGAGACATGACTGAAAACATGTCTCATACACAAACACACAAATACAGAGACACACACAAACACACACACTCAGGTTCAGCAAGTTCTGCTGACTGGACAGTTTGGTGACAGTGGGAAGGTGATGGAGCGTCTCAGCGGATGAACATCCATCTAGAGTGCAAGACACCTGCATCACTGGCCTCATGATTTTCTTGCACATCACCTCCAGCGAGAATCACACACACACACACACACACACACACAGTCAGATCCAGTGGTCACTCTGAACACGAGCCTGTGATTTATTGACGAGCTTGCATCAAACAATGTGGAATACATTAGGAGACAATCAGCGGCAACCACGTAAGAGCGGCTCCAGGCCGACACAAGCGGCAATGGAGCCTTGGCTAAGCCCCTCCCCGCTTGGTTACTGTTGCACTTTCGTACCCGGCAAGTCAACATGGTGTTTTCAGCGATATCGGTGAGAGATGATACAAAATGTCGGCAATAATGGTTCCGAAATATCAGAGAGAAGTCGACAAATAGATCTACAATATGCATCCGAGAGCGGCACTGTTCCTGTGAAGCAGGAAAGCACTGAAGTGCTAACGCTAGCTGATGTGCTGTACCCTGCTAATGTTAACTCCACAGGATTTGACGTAGAAACAACGTTTTAGAAACACGTACTTAAAAAAATTATAATCTTCCCTGAATACTTTTCATCATCCAGACATTTTTCCGCTGCACTCGCAGGCCAAAGCAGTCGGCCAGAGAGGAAATAATTGAAACGAAAAGGTCTGGCTACTCAAAACCATCTCGCAGATCCAGCTTCTACCATGTCACAGAGGAGATTAAATGCCTGAATGAATACATTAAACGACACTGTTTTCTATTCTAGCGCCGTACAAACAAAAACGCAGCTACAAAGAGCTGCAGACAGTGATTTGACATCTTTAACTGGGCACTCCTAAGTGCAGTTTTATGGATTGTAGTTGTGCTCAGATAAATACCCCTTCATCTGGGTAATTTAATCAGTGGCGCTGAGTGGCGGCCCAGTCATGACTAAGGTGTTTTTAAGCCTTCCCTTTCTGCCTCAATGGCCCATTATCTCCTCATATTAGCCACAGAAAGAGAGAAGGAGAGAAAGGCAAAGAGAGAACTCAAATTGTTCTCTCTCTGTCCTCTGTTGACACAGAACATGTTTATCAAAGGTCTGATTGTCGGATTCATTCTCTATCTCCTCTCCCCTTACTCCATCTTTCTCGCTCTCCTCCCACCTCCACCTCTGGTCGTCTCTCTTTCCTGGCGTTCTTGAGTTTCAGGGGCTTTGAGTTCAGCTCGCCCTTACGCCCGGGGACAAGGACTTGGCGTTGTTGTTGATGCCACGCATTTTTAAACGCCAGAGTGGCGCTAAAGTACTGTCTTGGATCGGTGTGTGAAAACACAAAGACCAGGCTTTGACAATAAACAAGAAAAACCTAACAAAATATGTCTGTTTCCAGCATCTAAAGTCAATCATGCTGTTTTTTTTAGTTTTGTATGATGGCGAACTGAACATCAGTCAACTGTGCCTGGGACGTGCATTTTGCACGGAAAATTATATAGGTTAAGTAGGTTAAGATAATGTAAATAATGGTAAACTGCAGCCCTGCTAGGAATATCTTTGTTTAGAGGCTCAAATGGAAGGTAAGAAGGTAAGGTAACTGCCACAAGCACAGATAAAGATGTTGCAACAAGCATGCGGGCACATGGGAAGACAAACACGCCTGCACAGAGAGCAGAAATCTACTCTGTGCAGGTAAACATAAACTGAGTCTCTCAGAAAAACAAAAGCCGGAGAAACAAGGAGATGAACCCATGCAAACAAATACAGAGACACAAGTAAACGTAACTCTCTTTGACACACGCACACACACACAACACAGAACACACACACACACGCTACATGCTCCTGTGTTTCTGCAGGCTGGCCAGCTGCACTGAGCATTAGGCACAGTGTGGGGGCTAGGGCGGGATGGCTGCAGTGCAGATGCTAGCTGCCCTATTTCATATTCACAGCATAGCGCTAAGCAGAGCTACGGAACACAGGCAGGCACACACACAAATACACACACGCATGCCTTTGTGCACAAAGAGCAGAGAAAAAAAGCAAACACCTAACACCATGACGTTGCTACAGATTTGAAGTTTCAGAACGGACGATGAAGCTTGCAAATGTTAAAATATCATCAAATGGCACAAACTAATATACATATATTTTTTTTTTACAGAAAAAAACAAAAAACAACAGGTGCCAAAACAATGAAATCAAATTAAATCACAGACATTACTTTTGTTCGGAGTCACTGAGTTAAGAACACAAGGCTTTTTTCAAAACATGGCCAGATGTCATTTTAAGTGCCTTCACTGCTCTTCGCAGCACACAAATCTGAGCACCCCCCATCACCCCCACCCGTCTCCTCCCTCCATTCATATCCCACAGGGCTTCAGGAGGGCTATATATTCTTGGGAGGAAATAGGGAAGCTCTTCATCATTACTAGGAGGAAGATGCTTGTCACACGATGTCACGTGGACACATTCCCTCATCGTATGTCCAAAACACACCGAAACTACAGTATACGGGTCACACGTAGCCGACACGTGACGGTCCACTCTCTTTCTTTTGTTCCTGCACCTTGATCCATGACCCCAAGACTGAGGAACAAACATTACAGTTGCCAGCGCTGAATCAAAGTGCACTCATAGAGTATCATGTAAAACAAAAGGCTTTCATTTGCCTCCATCACTGTAATCAACCGTCGTCTATATGGGACAGGTCTTTATTTCTTTACGTACAAAACTCTTACCCAGCAAAGATGGGAAAATATTATGAAATAGTTTA
Organism: Bovichtus diacanthus; assembly: GCA_943590825.1. Lineage (NCBI taxonomy): Eukaryota > Metazoa > Chordata > Actinopteri > Perciformes > Bovichtidae > Bovichtus > Bovichtus diacanthus. Next base: position 7,801,343 of record CALSBV010011200.1, on the reverse strand, counting down.
TTTGAACCAGTATTTCTATTACTTGTATACAAATGAGGCTATGAGACAATTTGTCAAGGAGGGTTTACACCACCCGGCATGCAGACACAACACCTCTCTAAAACGTCCTCTTAAAAACCCACCTGCACGTCGGCCACCAGCCTATCTGGCATACCGAAAGCGAAAGTGGGCGAAAACTAAACAGAGAAAAAAGGTGGGGACAATTTTAATTTTTCCAGCCAGCAAGGTAACGGAAACAAGCGTACACCCAACAAGGCGGGGCAGTGATCGGGGGAAGCGTCCGCTACACAAGGTCCTCGAGGAGCTGAAAGAACCTCAAAAATGGTTAAACTGTCTGACGCATTGGCCTGGTTTGAGGGGTCAGTGGTCATCAAATGTACGCGCTGTAAAACCTTAAAACGTGGCGGTCGTAATAACTTTGAGAGTTATGGAACTGTGGTTATCATTTCACAGTCATCCGTCACAGCCTCACTTCGAGTTTGCTGAAGCCTCAGTTTGACCTCAATGAGACTCATCTTTCCATCAGCAGAGTGAGCGGCCAAGGAAAACAGCGGAGACAGGGGTCTCCTGGGCCGGTGTGCAGGGACGGATTATGGAGAGTGTTAGTCATAAGCAAAACAGTGTAAACTCAGATTCAGGCCCAAATGCGTCCAAGGAATTTTGGGGGGGAAAATTGAGAGATCTCTTGCTTCTGTTTGCTCTACTTTGCGGTCATCCATCTGTCCGCTCACATCCCGCGCTCCTTTTTGTTCGGGCGGGACTGGAAATGTTGTGTGAAGTTTGTGGGAAAAGCGAGGACTGGAACAAATATTGGGTTCTGCTGGTTTAAGGGAGAACAGGTCTGAAGCTTGATGTAAGATGTTGAATACAAAGACGTTTTTTAGAAATCTATCACACTATTAATAGCTTTGAAAATTAATTTGTTTTGAGTTGCTGAGTTCTGGGTTGTTTTTTTTCCAGTACATTTGTCTAGTGCATCTGCTTCACCAAAAGGGCCAATAATGAGTGGGAGAAAACACTGTTAAAATATAGTATTAGTAAAAGACAATACATTTCTAAAAGACGCTGTTTAGGCTTCACAGTATATTGTATGGATGCCTCCGGAGCTGCGGATGGACACGAACGTTTCCAGGTTGACTCCATTTTAGATCAAATTCTAATTCCAAACCGTTTGACGGGCGCTGACACGATTCAATCAATCATCCCGACACCTGGCATCAACAACGGGAGGGACTTCTGCCAGCAATGTGTGTGTGACTGGGTATTCAAAAAGAAGGGCTGCTATAATGTTCCACTACAGCTGAAAAATAGGTGAGACTCCACCCCCAAAAAATAAAATCCTGTATAAAAAAAATAAAGAAATAAATCCCCTCCCTGTTTTGATTATGCAGGAATAGTATGCATACCACACCGTGCACGTCGCCATTGTCTGTGCTCCTTATTTGACAGGATTGATATGTCTGCTAGTTAGGATGATGGCTGGCTGTCTGCCTGCCAGTCCATCAAACATGCCCCTGTTGTAATGCTAATGCGGCGCGCGCCGCTCTAAAACCTCCCCTAATTAAAATCTTAGTTCCAATAACTGCCAGACTAAAGAGATTTTCCATAAGCACACATTATTAACTGCTGAGGCTGAGAATGAAGGGAGGTCATGTGCGTGTGTGTGCATGTGCCACTGACGAGCATTATACATGTGATGCCTGGATGTAGACAAACAGCAATCTAGCAAATGTACTCCTCCGTGTGGCAGCATCCATCCTGAGCTGGGCAGGCCATAAACAGATGCTTCCACCACCCTGGTCGCACATTCTGTGCCTGGACTTGCCTTCAGTAGAGATGGGGGGGGGGGGGGGGGGAATGGAGGCCGGGGTCGAGGCAGAGTGTTAAAACGGAGCATGATACGCAACCGAATGCATCGATACAGATGAACAAGGGAAGTGAGCGGGTGGACGGAGGAAGGGGGCCAGGCAGGAGGGAGAGGAAACGATACATAAAGGACAGAGAAACAGTGGAGGGCGCAGGCGTGCGGCCGCGACGAGGGAGACAATCGGCCAAAATAACACAACCGAACCGCATGGATTCAACAGTCCAGCGGTAAAAGAGCTCTCCGTCTCTGTCTTCTGATCCCTCACTCACTCCGTCTGATCAGGTCGCTGTTACAAACACCCCCCCCCCCCCCCCCCAGGCTTGTTTTTCTCTCTTGGTATAGGAATTTGCTGGGGCGTCCCCTCAAAAACAAGATTGAACCGTGGACACATCAGCCACCTCCGGAGGGCCATTAGGGATAGGAGTTACATTTACATCCAGGTCTCATTTAATGCAAAGTGTCATTACATTATTAACCATTTCACCTGTATTTTCACTAAAAATGTGCAACTGAAAAACCGTGAAAGACAATTTTCACTCGACATCCATGTGTCAGAAATGTTTTCCAGGTTCGATTTCCTCATCAACACCTGAATGACCACATGAGCAAAACTCTTCTTGAGCTTTGACACAAATAAAAGCCAACAGGATAACTGAATGAATTTAAAAAGATTGACTACTAGCATGAATATGACAATCATTTTGTAGATTTAACTCCACGTGATTGTCAACCTCAGTTTCTCACTTCCCCGTCTTTCACTGCATGTTTCTGTCTGCAAAGCCGCCAAGTGTGAGACTGTGAGTAAGAACGAGGAGCTGCCTATTCACAGCAACGACCCAGAGGAGAGAAGAAGAAAAAGAGAGCTTTTGCACACGCATGACATTTTATTTTATCTTGGATTTCACCTAAGAAGCAAAAGCAACAAATGTTTCAAAACTCTCTCCTGGCAAAGTACTGCAGCGAAGGACGCAGCGTGCAGGCGCATCGGGCTCGACTCCCTCCAGAGGGAAACGTGTTCGAAAAGCAGAAGGTACACTTGAATGGTCTGAATATTCAGAAATATATAGATTATTATTACACTTTGCCTCTCTTATTTGATACTCTACTTATAGAAGACAACTGAAAGAACGAGACAACAAAGCACGTGTCGTACTTTCCAGGATTACAGATATATCACTACATTAAAATCAAAAATACAAGCTGAACTGCTCCTTTACCCTGATGTGTACAGTCCAGATGTGATAATAACAATTAAAAAGCAAATGAACAAACCACCAGCAGCATCAATACAGGTCACTTTAGCAGACGCTCTTATCCAGAGCGACTTACATTGAGCTAACTGCAGCCTTGCTCAGGAGCACAATGGTGGCAGCCTGGTACTGAACTCACAACCTTCTGGTGATTTATTTTAAAGCCTGACTACTAGACTACTAGACCACTAGACTACCACCACCCCAGCATCAACTTCCTTATGTGTGAACGCCACTGCAGAGGCAGAGCGCAGAGAGGCGCTGGGTCCTCGGCTACACGCCTGAAAAACAAACCCCCGTCTGAGGGATTTGAACAGCGGGGTGACCGCTGGAGGAGAAGGGTTCAACTCTCAGAGGAGAACCCGTGGGTGTCACGTGGCCGTGTGTGTGTATGCACATACATAATACATGTACACTAGAGTATAGGACAAAGAGTAAGGAACACTACACATGCATTAGTCAGGGGAGTGAAGAGGCCCTGCTTATCCTTGGGGGCCGCAGGTGTTGTCAACAGAGGCCCCTCCAGCAGGCAGGCAGGCTGAGTGGGTGGGTGGCACACAAAGAGAAAAAAAGGCTTTCAATGAAACCCAGCAGCCAGAGGTAAACAAGGCAGAAAGGCAAAGCGACACTACCCGCGCATCATGGAGGGCTTTGCCTTTGTTGCGGCTAAAACAACAGGAATACATAACAAAGACAAAATCGTTGTCTTTTTTTCTTTGAAAAAAAATTCACCACTTGAATGAACTTCTTGATTTGTGCGTGGCCGGTGTGCGTCAACAAGACGACGCAGAGGAAGCGGTGATTAATGTTGGTGTGACGGGTTATCACACCGTCATTCTGTGAGCTTTCAGCTTTAGTCTACACTGGAAACTTTATTTATTTATTTCATTCCTTCGGCTAATTATTGCGTCTCATCTTTTCTTGTGCTGCTAAATGCTGAGAGAGAGAGAGAGAGAGAGAGAGAGAGAGAGAGAGAGAGAGAGAG
>CALSBV010011200.1:7766059-7776344 GCA_943590825.1 Bovichtus diacanthus | reverse complement strand
ACACACACACACACACACACACACACACACACACACACAACAATTCATTCGGGGATCGTGCAAGAGAGAGAAGGCATGCTGCTGTTGCTCACTACAAAATAATATGTTTAATATAAGCTTAAATAATACAAGACAGGTGTTGCAATGAAATAAAAATGTTTTTCTATTGTTAACATTATATCAGGAAGCTAAACAAATAATTAAAATACAAAAAAACAAAACAAACACAGGTTTACACAGTTGCGAGAAGATCAAATATCACAATATTTTTTGAGCAAATGACCTCAATAGAGACGATTTTTGTCGAGCTGGCCATTTGTGCTTTCACAAAATATTAATACAACAAGATTTTTGATAAATAATCCTTGTGGATATGGATGAATAAGTGGTTAAATGCAAGTAATAGAGCAGTCTGGTGAGTTCAGAAAGTGACTTTACTGTAATGCAGCCTGTAAAACCAGGAAAACATGTCATATTAGGATACTGGCAGGTATCATGTGAACAGACTGGCCGTTTAAAAAGCGGGAAGAGATATGATTTACTGTTCCATGATGTTTGAACATGGTGTAAAAATGAGAGGGCCTCTTGCGTACATTCTGCGGCGTCGACACACATTTACACTCGGTGAACATATTCGTCAACCTCACTGGTGGTGGCGAGACATAGAATACTAATTTGACTTAACCATGCGTGCACCATTTCAACCATACCACCAGCCGCAACGGCCCAAAACAGACGGTTATGGCCAGTAACCAGCATGCGAGGAGGTTGGATTTGAATGCAATGTGTTAATGAAACGTTACAAACTTGTTTCCACGACGAGAAACAAACATTAGGATGCTTCTCATTTTATACACAGCGCGAGAAAAAGAATGGCTTGTGATAAACGAATCATATTCAATATTAATCCCATTTTGTTTATCGAATGTGAATATATGTAAATTTGGAGTGTGGGAGGGGGGGTTCATGTAAGAATTGAGATTCTGAATCGATTCACAACTTCCCAAAAAAATCTATTGTTTTTCTCGAGAGAAGCTAGATACTGATGGACGGTAATCATATACAGTAAGTCAAAGTTGTGTCAAGAAATATTGTGAGATTTGTTGAAATATCACACTAAATATACATAGTTTAACAGTGTTATTCGGTGTACAATTTATTTTAAAAACTGCAATTTTATGAGCAATAAAAAGGCAGCTAGCTTCAGCGTGCCAATGTTATTTATGCAACAGGCGGCCTTTTTATTTTTTGTAACTCGTTATTCTTGAGAATTGAGAAAAACTAAAAACTTTTGCTCGTTTATTTTTGAAAGTTTAACATGAATACATGGTACTTTTTGTCTCAGGTTTGACTGTGTGTTTACATTATTGCAATCAGTTGATGCAACTTTTTCAAAGATAAATCTCTAAAATCTTATACGCACTTTACTCTGCTTTCATGACATATTTTGCCACATTGTCTTCATCAGCGCACAGCGGACTTGAGTAGTTCCTGAAATTAGCGCCTCTATGAACTGAATCCAGAATCCGTTTAGAGTCTAAGCAAAATAAAAATCGAAATCCAATTGAATAACGATTCACACCTCTACTTTCAATCTAAATTAAATTTGGGGAAAACAGAAATATTGAAAAGGGTCCCGGCGATGGTGCATGTGCCGGTCTAATGGTCTCCATCCAATGTGCCGCCTTCAGATCGATGACACTTGCTGATCACACGTGTGTGTAAGTTCCTCCCGTGCATCTTAATGGTGTGAACCCCATCTGCTCGCCATCTTTTGCTCTGTTCCCTTTTTAGTGTGCTCAATCCCCCACTACCACTTTTCACTCACACAAAACATTTCTTTTTATTAATAAAAATCACTTGCACTGCACCATGCAGCTTAAAATAAAAAATAAAAATAAAAAAGTAAAAATTCATTGCAGTGGGCTTCTTGGTTCCATTGACTTGTTATTGACCGCCATCCTTTCCCAGGTGTAAGCTACACATTAACTTCCCATTCTGTTAATGGTTAGTGAGACAAACATGTCAACAATCCAGGTCCAAACTCTGAGCAGCAGCACATCAATGGAGCCGTTTAAGTGACTTCTTATAATGACAGGAGCCAATGAAGCCTGTAATCACGACACGTGTTGTTCACTACAACATTTGTTAGTTATTACCTCGGGGAAAATGTCTGCATCATGCAAGGTAGGGTTGCACATTTATGGGCAAAATGTTTATTTTTGAGCAATATTGACACGACATTATTTATCACGACTATTCATTGATTTAAAAAAGAAAAAAATCAATGAATGGGATAAACATTTGTACAGTCTGCAGTCCTGCTTTTGTACAAATGTGTTCATCAACAATAAGACCAAAAACAAAACCGGAAAAACTTTTACCCAAAATAAAATCGACGGCGCACTGCTCTCACTTCAACGCTGCATTCCTGCCAATCAAAACATCTTTGCATCCATGACGCATTTTAAACGTCAATATCGCAGTCGATCATGTTCGTGCAATTGTGGGCAGACAAACTTGTGATGGTGATTAATATTATATCAATTGTGCAACACTAATGCAACATTATTTCAAGCTGCTATGCCATGCTATTCATCTAAACAAACGTTTTAACTGAAATATACGCACGACAGCAAGACTAAATGTCAAAAACCGTGTTCTGTGCTTCTGCAGGACACCTGACAATAGAGTGGTGCATCCGGCAGGTATGTTGATGACAGTTTTACACTGGTCAGCCATCAGCTGACTGGTGTTGATGTTTGCCGCGGTGACCCGCTTCACGAGGAAGGTCAGGCTGCACAACATCCCCACAACTGGACAAGCCCACATTACAAAAGGCAACAGCTGTCCATAGCAATATGTCAGCATCAGTGAACGAAAGCAGATCAGAATATTTACAAAAAGAGGATGAAATGAATGCACATACATCAGATAAAAGTGATGCAAGGCTTTACTAGACGCAGATTAGATTTCTAAAATGGAATCAAGCGGCAAAATACATTATAAGCTAGAAGGACACGTGGAGTGCAGAGACCCCCGCCAAGGCCATAAGTGAAGAATAATGTGTGCATCAGCCCTGTGATTCAAATCCGATCCAAAACGTAATGGGGTTCTTATTCACGAAGTTTCAGGAAAATCGGGTCAGTAGTTTTTCCTTAATTCTGCCGACAGACAGATAAATAAGCAAACAGACCGAAAACATAACTTGGCGGAGGTTGTAAATTCTAAACTCTAAAATGTAAAATCAAATAAAGCTTGTCCCACTTTTCGATTCGCTCCAACAGTGCTTTGTTTCTATCTTAAAACAAACACTGATAAAAAAAAATAAAAAATCAGCACATTCATCCATTCATTGTCAACTCCGTCAGACAGCAACACGTCATTTCTGTCCGTCGATCACCGTGGGCTGAAGTTTCTTCGTGGACGTGGCCCAAATCAGCTCAACTTTGCACACTTCCGCCTGCAGCCGGCCTTGCCAGCAGCCAAAAACAACTCGTAAAAATAAGACAATAAATCCATCTCAGCTGTTAAGCATCTCATCAGATAAGGCAGAGTTTGAAACAACAACGGCTAATCATTCACGCGAGCTAGCCACTTTGGCCCCGACCGCACCCTCTTTATTAGACACACGCTGTATCAGGAACCAAAACACAAAAACACACTTCTTCCTCCACTATGTGGCAGTTGGTGTTATTCCCAGTGATAACAGCAACCTTACACCTCTCTGCCCCTCCTGCCTTATCTCCTGGACACATCAAACAGGCCTACAGGCCTACAGGCCACCCACTCGCTGTCAGCCTGCAGCACCAACCGGATACCTATTGTGCAACACGTCAACATAACAAACTAGGTTACGCAACACCAACAGGGCCAGGGTGCAACTCACCTCTGCCCACAATGATCTTCAAGAAAACGCACAACATGCCCTTTTCACAGTAATCTATTTTTTCCCCACTACGTGTAAGAGATGCGTTACTGGGAATGAGGTCTTTCTCTTCGCTCGCCATGCTAACGGGCTAGCATATGTCATGTCTGCTGTTGGAGAAGCTTTATTGACACAAAGAAATGTTAGTGGGCCATGAGGGGAAGCAGTACACGGTGCTGCTGGGAGCTCCCTCCGCAAAATGGAGTCTTGTTTTCGACTGACAGGAACGAGGGGGGGGGGGGGGGGGAGGGGGGGGGGGGGGGGGGAAGAGGGGAGGAGAAGGAGGGAGAGTAAAGGAGTGGAGGGAGGGTTGTTATGCAGTTGGGAGTTGGCTGCGAAAACCACTGTGTCTTTAAAATAATGAGCTATCTCCTCCCTCTCTCCTCCCAGGTTTAGGCGCAGGGGGACACAGGAGAGGCAAAGAGCGCGAATAGGGAGATTGAATCAGAGGGTCGCGGGCAAAAGAGGGGGGACGAAAAAGAAGGGGTGAAGGGGGGCAGGGTAATGATGGGAGGGGAGTGAGCGGGGTGAAAGTGTAACCTGAGCCCAGGCAGGAACGCAGGGTGACGTAAGGGACCTACAGGACGGTTGGTGATCACATGCATGAATGAAGGGCTGCTATGGACCACTGTTACATGACGAGCCACACACACACACACACACACACACACACACACACACACACACACACGCAGAGGGAGGGGGGGGGAGTACTACTGGCCACAAACACAACGATTAGTTCACGTAAAACATACAAATATCGGGCTGTCCTCTTAGTTATTATGCGACTCACACTCGTATGATTTTGTCGACTAATCAATTTGTTGATTTAATCTGTAAAAATGAGTTTCTTCAAAAAGAATCATCACGCTAAAGCAGAACTTCAGATCTCGTGTTTACCAGAGATGTGCTCCGACGTTTCTTGGAAATCTTAGTCGACTGAGACCAAAAGGACCAATTAGTCGACTATTGGACTGAGAGGCGGCGGCTCTAATAAAACACTCAAACTAACCACAAGCTTGTGACTGGATGAATGATGGGAGTTAAAAAAAACAGACAAGTGAAATGGCAACAAAGAGGAAGACACCTGCTGCACAATCCTTCCAAAGGAAGAACAAAATGCTCCGACAACATTTTGACTTCCATAAACAGAGCTTCCTATAGAAATAAAAAAATAAAAAACCTGGTAGACACTGTGTGGGTGGGGGGTTTTTGGTGGACAATGACTGGGACCCCTCTAAAGCCCACCCTCCCACTGAGGACCACCCATAAGCAGACAGTTTGGTGCTCTCACTGGCTGTACAGGAGCTCTTAATTACAATAACAACCCAATCAGCCGCTAATGAGCGCGGGGGGTGGGGGGGTGGGGGGGGTTGTATCGGAGCAGAAAACAGAATAACAGAGCACTGACTGGAACGTACTGTACCACACTGTGGATCTCCATAGGAGAAATGTGGGCCATCCACCCGCCTTCCCTGTCTGTTTGACACTTAATTTGGCAGCAGGAATGAGAAGAAGAGGAGGAGGAGGAGGAGGAGGAGGAGGAGGAGGAGGAGGAGGAGGAGCAGGGAGGTATAGAGGGGTGTCAGACAAACAGAAAACAGCAGAGGAAAAAGCTCCGAGATGGAGCGAGGTGAATGAGTTTAAGTCCTCAAGGAGAGATTACCAAACTCCATTATTTCTTTTTTTTTTTTTTCACATTTACATTTTACGGAACTGCGTCCTCAGAAATGTCTCTTGATAATCAACACATCTAAAAAAGATTCCGTCTAGACATTCGTCGCTGTGCGTGCTGCTTGAATAGTTGTGAGCTATTTTCACACATTGGTGCTGTAACAGTAAGGGAATTAATTGCACTCTCTGTACCAGTGAAGGCCGCAGCTTCCGATGTGCACGTTGTTTTACACCAGGTGTGCTTTAAACACTGGTCCATCCTCCATGCACAGTCAATGCAACATGATGCAAGATGGCAGGACGGGATACGGCTTAACGACACTCTTAAAAAACTACGGCTGCCCCCTCCTAGTCGTTTAACGTCTCTATAGTCGATTAGCCATTTCTTTACGCTTTTTTCATGCTGAATGACTCATTTCCGGGAGAAAACTTCAGAGCAAATCTCTGGTAAACACGAACTTTAAAGCGCTGCTGGTACAGTGTATTACTTTTACAAGGTAGAGCCACAGAGAAAAAACTGTCTTGTGAAATCTACTCAGGCCCTTCTGCTTTCTGTGATGTGCAAAGTGTGCGATTTCGAAAACTAAGATGTCAAAATTACTCCAACGTCTGTCAAGACGTTCCAGTACTTTTAATCTCCTTGGCAACAAAACAGATTTTGATGATAAAAAGGTGTCATTTTCTGTTAAAAAAAAAAAAAAAAAAAAAAAAAGAGAAACAAGAGTTTCTCAACACTGATTTAGACGTGTCCGGGCTCACGTTCCCACAGAAAACCTGAACGCTGTGGACACAATTCAGCCACAGTGTAAGAAAGCTATATGGTGCCAACTGAGAAACACATAATGATGGGGATGATTTAGACTTTACAACACAGCAAATCACGGCTCTGTGGAAGGGAGCACTGTGGTTTGTGCAAGTGTGCTTGCAACAGCGTGATCATCCGTGTAACCTCTCTCCTTTAACTTCTTTTCCTTGCATCCATTAAATCACAGCAATATTGACCAACACGGCGCTAAATCATAAGTATTGGCCGTCTGTAATGAGAGCGAACAAAAAAGCAAACATTTGTGCATTCTTTGCACTCAGAGACATCTGCAAAGCGGCAGAAATATCTAAAAATTTCCCTCCAGCTCCCAAACATTTTGGCACGTCATCGTCGGTCTCATACGAAGCTCTGCTCGCTCTCCTTGTCAAATACGAAGCGGAGTCAGCTCACAGAATAAGCTCGCCATAATTACAGCTCAAGAATTACTTGAGCATGACCGGTGCAACTGAGGTCATACCGATGGAACGGCTATCTCTGACATAAACGGCCATCTCCCACTATTCAGCGAGCACCCACAGCTGCAGCGTCTGTTATAGTGTAGCTACAATTTCAGACGGATTCTTCCCTTATTTTTAGAGTTTGCTCCCTGCAGAGAATTTAATATGCATCAACTAACAGTAGCTGGCTGGCGGTGAGAAAGTGGATCACACTGGAAGTTTTAGAAGGTGAGAGTGGCGGTCCCGGGGACCAGCCTGCCTCTGCCTTTCACTGTAGCAGAGGGCAGCCGCGCGTTAGCTTAGCGTGAAACCAGACCTGTCTAGCATGAAACCAGGTGGCAGCTAACTCTGGACTGTGAGAAAGTTTCCTCTCTCTGTCAGCTTAGACGCACGTTGCCCCTGATGAGGTGATCTGCCGATTATAGATTTGTCAACAGCTCAGTTGCTGAACAAACCCCCAAGAGAGAGAATATGCGGCCGCGGTGCCAAGTAGACTGCCAGTGGAAAAATGCATTTGTTTGTTAATATAGCTGTGGAAAGTCCTGAGAAGTAAAGCCAGCTCCCTGTGCGCCCACTGCCAAGCTGTGGCTTCTACAGAAAAATTATGCTGAGAAATTGCATGAGAGGCATTTTGATTAACATGTACCAACTTGTACCTCCAAAACAAAGAGAGTTGAGGACCAAAATAACAGTACGTGAGCCAGGGAAAGACAGAGAGGCGGGGGTGGGGGTGGGCAGTTTGAAGGGTGAAAATAATCTCTGGGCCATTACACTGAACCACACAGTAAATGTGTTTAAGAAGAAACCTTCTGTTAACTATAAGAGGGGACTATGACCATGTGACGAGCGAGCGTAGAGAACACGTGCATCGTGACTGACCTGTACTTCCACATTTGAGGGCATCAGATAAAAGGTGGGTGGGTGTGGGGGAGGGGGGGGGGAAGTGCAGAGAGAGGGAGTGTGTGGGTTGGAGCACCTGTTCCTCCATTGCCTTAGCTTCCCATTGAGGAGCATGGCAAGGGGAGAGCTAGCCTATTTATACACAACGCTAGGTCCCGTTACAGCGGTGGCACCGGGCCAGGCTGTGGCAGATTGAAGCGGGTAGAAAAGAGCAACATGCAGGCCCCTGTGCTGTCAGATGGCTGGCCAAGAAAAGAGAGGCCTAAATCAGATCACACTGGTGACTTTGGCTCGCCTCCTTGCATCTACCTTCCGGCACTGGCAAAGGTGAGAGGCAGGGAGGAATGGATGGAGGGAGGGGGGGAATGAAAAGGTACAGACAGAGGGAGACAAAGACACAGAGTAGAAACAGAGAGAAAGAATGAGGAAGAGAAAAAGAAGCGAGGGGGGCGGGCGAGGTGCCGGGTCACTGGCACTTGTTTTGTTTTTGTTTTTTTAAAACAATGACTCACTATTTTCTACTTTCATCGAGCTCTGTTCGACCTTGAACTCAAGGCTGTTAGAGAGAGGAGGAAAAGACAGGTGTCGACGGCCCCGTTTGACATTTTATACATTATATCTTCACTCCATCGCGTTTCATAACATTGATCGTTTCCATCGCAGCCGATCGGAGCTGGAGCCGATAAATAAATGCAGATTGTAACCTTTCCCTCTGTAGACAAAAGCCAGATGTTTGCGGGTTTTTCTGTCCAGTGGAAAAGGGGATCGCTCAAGACTATGTCCACCAACCCAGACACCAAACACCCACTGCATGGACACACCATGTCCATCTTATACTGTATGTAAGGTGGATATGAGATAAGATGACAGACTCAAAAACAGAACAAAGGGTCAACAGAAGAGTTTACATTTGCCCATATTTTACAAGATAACTCAACTAAATCTTATCAGACTGCTCGCTTGTCTCTATATGTCCAGCATAGCGTTGCACCCCCGCGCTGATACCATGTCCAAACTAGTAAACAAAGGCGAAGAATGTAAAATTGGTTGTGTTAGCAGATGAGATGTTTGACGCCCAGTTCCTCATTTCATTTCCAACCTTTTCTCTTTCTCCTTCCCTCTGCCTCATATGTGAACAGCAGCACACTGTAGAGCGATGCAACATTTTCAAAAGAAAGTCACATGAAAAGAATTTAAAGTGCTGATGCAAACTGCATCTGCAAGTACATTGAAGCTGGCATGTTCACCGTAACACACACACACACACGGACACACAGACACACACACGCTCTGCTTAATTCCAGGACCGAATGTAACCAACATGTTCCCTGTCTAGAAAAATAATTAGACAGCTGGCAGTATACAAACCAAGAAAAGAAAAATCTGAAAAATTCTGGCCCCGCCTTACAAAACAGCCAAACCAGGTGGCGCTCCGAACAAATAAAAAACATGTTGGGGGGAGCAGCATTCCTGACATAGTCGAAGCATTTGGGAACAGACAAGAGGACTATGAAACAAGAGCAGGTATCAACTGCAGGCTGGACTGTGCCGAAGATATAGTGCAACACACACACACACACACACACACACACGCACACAATCCAAAAAACATCTGATATTCCTTTTCATCTTCCCACGTTAGCGAGTGGAGCGCAGGGCAGTGTCTTGGTGTGGTGAGCCTCGGCCTGAGAGGGAGGCAGCCGGGGCCCGGTTCCCCTGCTTGACTTGCAGCCACACGGCAGCAGCTGCAGGGCCCGGCCCTACCAACGCTCTATCGACCACCCAGATCTACACATGAGGCTGCACGAGCTACGCCTGCTTGCTGGCTCTGCCAAAATCGTCTTCTTCAGTCCCGCATGGCTTTCTTTCTTCATCCAATTTGGCCCGTCTGCCGGCTTATCACCTCTGTGGTTGTGGCTGTGACGCTACATTTCCAACCCTAACCTGCTTCCTGTTAGTACTGCAGTTTGTGCTTTAGCCACTCAGCATTCAGACTGAATCAAGACGAAAAGGGATTCAGACAATAAAGGGAGCGTACGAGAGCTGTAGTGGGACAGCTGCCCGGGCCGCAGCTCAACATGCTAACGCTTTCTTTTGACACAGAGTAGTTTTCACCTCCAGCTAAAACAGTTTAGGGGTTTAGTGGGGGTATTCCCTGTGTGGTGAATGGACGAGTGAGCTCATCCCAAGCATGGCAAATCCTATTGATTCGACTGGATTGCTGCAAGGCTGCCAACTCCGAGCTACGGCGTGATCCAAAATTTGATGCAAACGAAGAAAAACATCCAGAGAGGAAGAAATAATTAGATTCTAACTGCCTTGAAATGAGACTCTACTTGTTTGTGTGTGTGTATACGAGCTTGTGTGTGTGTGTGTGTGTGTGTGTGCCAGACTATAAAGAGGAGTGAGGAGACAGGTTAACAAGCACAGGAGTTGGGATAGCAAGAAAGAAAGACAACACGAACGAGGCAGAACTTGAGTGATGGAGAAAGCAAAGTGGTACAGGAGCAAACGGGGGGG
>CALSBV010011200.1:7745694-7761059 GCA_943590825.1 Bovichtus diacanthus | reverse complement strand
ACATTTTATTGTAGAAGTATAGAAGGAATTGTATAGATCTCAGGCAGAATTTGTAGCTCAACAAATTGCAAAAGAAACTCGAGGGGTGTTCAAAATTAAGAAAACAACTGTACATGTAGACTTTTAAAAAAAAAAGAAAAGCTCAAGATTTATCGACCCTGCACGCTGTGGAGTTGTTCAACTGTAAACAGGAAACTGTTTCTTCACATTTCCTTGTAGGACACACACTTGCATACATATAAGCTTTCATCAGAGGGGTCAGAGTCGGATCAGAGTCCGACAGAGATGGACACGTTCACCGCTGCGAGCGTGACCCTCAAATTACAGGATGGTTTCCTAACGTGTAACCACCGGAGCACACGTACAGATTCCCATGTGACATAAACAAGTCAGCCTTCCTCGCTCACACGGACGGAGATAAATCTGGACAAACACTGTTTAAAAATGTCAAAAGTTTTCGGTCTACTCAGTTGCTTACATAAAAAGTTCAGCGAACTGCCAGAACAATAGAAAAACACTTATATATCTCTCGTACTGACAGGCGCCGGCCAACTGAGCCAGCAGCTTTACGTCATTTCTCCTGATCACAGGGTTACAACAGCTGAAGGCGAGTTAGATTTAAGACTTTGTAAATGCCGATAGAAATGAAATTTAAGACCAATTTTATGCGTCATTATTCCGCTATTCGGATCTGCGTGGCGTTAATGCACAAGGTTATTATTCCAAGATTTTTACAATACAAGATCAGAAAATGTCTCAGCATTTTTAAGACATGTGAAAGATTAATTCAAGACATTTTATTAGCAAATAAAGGCCATATTTTTCAGATGAATGAATTAAACGCCTTTTAAGACTTTTTTTTTTTTTTTTTTTTTAAAGGATTCGCAGGAACCCTGTAACAGTTGTTTACTAAGCGAGCAACAAACTGTGCAGGGAGTCATTTTGGATGTGCAGCTAAAGCCTAAAGTATACTTCAAATGTTTCCTCATCACAAACAAATCAATACATGTTCAACATGGAAACTAAAAGATAAAAACGTTTTTTTTTTGAAAACCCACATTTTGGATGGTCCAAACCCCAGCCAGCTGTGGACGGAAAGCCAATATGAAAACAAAAAGATGGCCTCACATTAGGACATGGGCTCAGCCAGTGTCTGGTCCTGCCTGCAAAATGCCCCTAAAAAGATCCCAACGCTGATCCCCGCATTACAGGGCTACAGGGCCAGCTCAACGCGGATTTCACTGTGTGAAGTCACCAACAGTTAAAATAGGGCAGATCCAAACAGCAACAAGGACTATCAAATCAGATTGTTGCTGCATGGCGTAACGGCGCTCCATGTGTGCGTGCATGTGTGTGTGTGTGTGTGTGTGATCTCCGCACCCCATCCATTCCCTCCTAAATCAACCACATTTCTGTGCAGTGAGCGGAGGTTTACATAAACAGCCACAGCTCTCTATCTAGGAATGGGAGTCAGAGAGGAGGGCATCCATATAAAAACAAAACAAAAAAAAAAAAGAAATTAAATAAACACCCCAAGACTAATGCACATATTTCAGCCTCACATGACACTGGGTCGGATATGAAGAACTCCTTTGATCACTGTGTTCTCAAATACACAGAGTAGTTTGAATCAATTTGGCATGCACATTATGCCTTACAGCTACACTTGACATCTATGCTCTTGTACCTCCCAGCTGGGTATATTTCTCCATTAGTTGACTGTTCAAAGCTTGTTTGGACATTAATAATTATTGTCTCTACTTTCAAAAGTCTGAATTCAAATAACCCTTTCAGCCAGACACATAAAAACATAACTTATATTTCTTTTAAATTCTTTATTTTTAAATTAACTGACTCCCCTGTCACTTTCTTGTTATAAACAAGCTATATTAAGTCTATTTAGATGTTGTTTTTTTTTCTTTTTTAAATGCACTCTGGCACTTTATTTACACAAAAAAATACAATAAAATATTGATTTTCATTGAGAATTAGGAAATGGTCTGACTCAAGTCGAGTATCTCAATCGATTATTAAATGAAAACAATGTTAACGTCGCACTGACACACTATAGGAGTGCATTTGTGTCCCATTAAACTGTGAATTGTGGGAGACAAAAGGTCAGGTTGTGTTTATCATCTGTTGGAAAAGACTGGCTGGAACACACACACACACACACACACACACACACACACACACACACACACACACACACACACACACACACACACACACACACACACACACACACACACACACACACACACACACACACACACACACACACACACACACACACACACACACACACACACACACTTAATGGGAAGAAGAAGGGGAAAAAAAGTATTGCCAAGCTCGGAGAAGTTGTAAGGGAGACTTGGAAAGATAAGAGCAGAGGAGGAAGCACTTAGGAAAGGCACCCCAACAGTTCATTTCCTTGAGCAGTACATATTGCCTTCCTGGCCAACACTGTGGGGTCCTCAGTCCCTCCCCCAGTGTCCGCAGGCCCCGTGAACAAGGACTACCCATATGTACAACGACCATCTGCAATCGTGAAAGCCACGATTCTGCATGCAGACCATAAACATGCAGTAAAGGCCGTTCGAACGGCGAGGCGTGAGAACGATGCGCAACAGTCAACAACAATATAAAAATAGTGAATTACTTTATTTTGGAATGTTCTGCATGTCTGAAATGGGGGAGTTCAATGCTATGTTTGCAGCCTCTCATCAGCAACAGGTGTGTTAATACCTTCTGCTCAGACCTGCTACAAACCGTGTGACAGATGACATGTTGTACCAAAACATCACCCTCGCCTGGAAGCGCCGTGTCATTATTAGTTGTTCAGATTATTGTGGGAGGAAAATCGAATTATCCAAATGTTACGCTATGGCCTCAGAAAATTCTTGTTTCTTATTCATCATCAGGACACATCAAGCCTGGCAAGTATGCAACCGCTAGAGATGATGTAATCAAACGTTTTTAAAACCAACTGGTAGCTAATTGGACAGTTTCGGATGCCCCGTCTTAGTTGACTGAGATTTCTTTAGCCGATTTGTCATTTTATGTGTGAGGTATTAGATGTGAGGTTTTGCTTCTCTAGTCATAGTGAACTGAATATCTTTAGGTATTCGACAGTTGATCGGACAGACCATCAATTTGAAGACACTGCCTTGGTCTCTCGTCTCCATTACATAGTCTCTTCCAGAGAGTTCTGAAAAGTTTAGAATACTAACGTAAGGGATCCTAAAATGTTTGTTTTTGTTATATACGTCAATTATATCAGCCTACCTACCATTATCTGTCATCTGATCTAAACTCTGAAATATCTATATCTGGGCCAGAACATCAAAAACAAACTAACTTCAAATAAACTTTTAGGAAAGGAATGATTATTCAAACACATTTTTCTTTTCAGTACAATAAAGCTCTTTGAGATCTCCTGCAATAGATAATAATTTAACTTGTTATTATGAAGTAAATGTTGATTGCACAATGTAATGGCACCATATGCGTTTAGATTGGTTCCCTATAAGCCTTGCTTCACAGTGCAATCCCCTGTGCCACTGGGGCGAAATCTCCCTTTCAAAATAAAAGCCCTTGACATTTAGACTGCATCCCTGCCTACCTCTCTGGTAGGCAGGCCTTTCAGCATTTCGCTGAAAGGCAACTCATGTTCTTTCTACTAAGCTGGATCTGTAAGTAACAAAACCTGCGTACTTATTAATACTACCGGGTGTTTTTCTTATGTTTGTTGCTTTGGACAGTAGCCATGTTGCTAATATATGAACAAGTAGATCTACTTGTTATGAAAATTAAAAAGTTATCCATTTCCACTTTCACAACACGCATCATGCAATCCTTGTCCATGTGATGAATTGGATGTGTGGTGGGACAGGGGGGGCCACTCAGGGCACAGGGGCCAGTGCTAACAGGCAGCCCACTCTCGAGCCTGCCGCTCTGGTACACACTGTTCTCATGCATGACCACCTCCTCCGGACACACACACACAGAAAACATACATTGCCCGGAAGTGGGCACGTCAGGAGCTGAGAGATGAGATCCTGCAGACAGCACAGGGTGACTGGGGTGCATGCACACACACACACAACACACACACACACATCAAACACACATTCCACAGCATGCACAGCATTGTCAGAATATGCCACTGTGCACTCCAGTGAAGTATCCAAAAGGGGTACAGACAAACTCGCACACTAATGGGGGGTATCTCTAGTCGTCCTAATTTTACAAAATCAACACCGGCAGAGTTGGGGAAACAAACTATTCAACTGTAGTTCCTGAATTGACGAGGCTGCTTTGGACGTTTAATTCATATCGTCAGGGTGGGAGATTCTTGAGGCTTCGCAGTCGGTGTGACGGACTTGGTTTAAGAAGCATACAGACTGTGGAAAGCATACACAACAACACATGCATGCACACATGCACACTACCCCTTTCCAACAGACCCGAGCTTACAAGCCTGAGAGGAACAAGAAAGGGGGCAAGGCTCCCAGTTGCACAACTTGTTTTTCACTAGTGAGACCGGGAGACAGCTCCTTACTTCAGAAAACTGCTGATAACTATGACAAAACAGCCCAATCAAAAACCTCCTAACAGGCAGAAAAACTAAAAACGCTTTGTTACATTCTCAAGAGAGCATTCAGCAGATCACCACCGCAGCGTGGTTTAGATAATCGATACTACTTCCTCTTTCCCATGAAGTTGTAAGGCAAGAATGAAATATTCTAAGTATTTTTGGTTGTTGCTCTCCGTAAACATCTCAAGAGTGCCAAATATGGTCACTTCCCAGAGAATTGAGTAAATCAGGAACCAGAAACAGCCAATGACATGGACCCCACTGCCTGAGACCTGAGAGAGAGAGAGAGAGAGAGAGAGGAGGAAGGGTACCAGCAGCCCTGTCTCATAAGACCCCCTTTCATGGGCCTCTGTTCTGTCTGCATACACGACCTGTGCAAAGTAGCCAGAACATTTCCTTTGAACCTGGCCACTGGGAGCCATTTTTAAGCAGTACAATTTAAAAGTTTGCTAAATTAAATAGAAGAAACAGCAAAAAAAAAAAATAATTTGATTATCGGCTTCTGATTTGTTCCCTAATTTTAAACCTGCCGCTCATTTGCTCTGAAACACTTTAATTCATTTCAGTGCACTTGTATTCCAGCTGCTATTCTTTATCTACTCTGAATACTTTCCAGTGAGACCTTCATTCATTCCCACTGAGATAACAGTAGTAAGTTACCACAGGGGAAAATGTATTATCTGGGCATGCTTTAAGTAACGAGGTCGGTTTTTATTCCCTCATTCAATTCTCTCCCACTACAACAACACAAAATGTACCTTGAATATACAATTATAGTCAATTTCACAGCTTTTGAAAATTAATTTATGAATCAAATCGGTGTATTTC
Organism: Bovichtus diacanthus; assembly: GCA_943590825.1. Taxonomy (NCBI): domain Eukaryota; kingdom Metazoa; phylum Chordata; class Actinopteri; order Perciformes; family Bovichtidae; genus Bovichtus; species Bovichtus diacanthus. The sequence continues at coordinate 7,755,628 of CALSBV010011200.1, read as the reverse complement.
TATAACTTGGGATCTGATATTTCTTACACAAAAGTTTTACATCACATGTATCCCAAACAGATCTTTTTAAGAAAACGATTGTGGATTCATTTGTATGCCACTACATTTTGATTTTAACTGACCTTTTTTTTGGCCATTTACATGCCTGCTTTAATATTGCAACAGCATCAACAATAACCGCATCAATTGAAAACAAAATATTGCAAATGATCACCATTAAGGTCATTGGGCGGTTTACAGCGGGATCTTTATCTCCAGCTCTCTCACTGCATCGCGCCACAGTTTATGTTACAATACAAACCCTAAAATCATTGATTTTTTTTTTTTTTAACCACCACACCGAAAAGACATCCTCCGATAAAAAAGACGCCCATACTCTGGTGCGATCTGCTAAAGAGCAATGTAGGCTAATCCACCACCTATAAAGAGACTTCTTAGCGTCGGCGGCTAATTTGTTTACGTCCAGGCTGCAGCAGCGCCATGTGTGTGTGTGTGTGTGCGCGTGTTGTTTTTGGTGTGTGTCTGTCGCCATGAGAGGCCTAGCTGCGCGCACAGGGCCAATCCTGCTACTCCCAGTTTAGACTCGCTGCAGCAGACCACACTCGTCCAGTTACAGCGACTAATCTGGCCCTGGGGCTGGCGCACACAACACAGGCCGCTCAAATATGTACCTTTAAGAGACGGCGCGAGGAGGGGAGGGGGGGTACTCAATACATTTACGCAGGAATATCAATTATTAGCGCGCAGCTACGCATACGCAACAACTGAAATTACCAGCCCCTTAATTAGACCCTGTATGAGAAACTTTACGCATGCGCCTGAACGAAGGAGTCTCGTGACTACAATCTTAATTGATACAACAACAACAAAAACGTAACCTTAAATAATCATATTTCCTTTTCATAACATTTCACCGGGGACTTCAAATCGCGTCAGTGACAATAAGACAAACTTATTTAAATATTATTTTTAAATAATATTTAAACACTATAGTTGTTTAGTTGTTATTACCAGGGTCTATATATATATATATATATTTGCTATGTTTATGGTGTCCTGATTATTCCTTAGGTTAGTTTATCCTCCTATAATGAATAATTTTACACAAATGTAGATTGTACACGTGTGATATCTACTGTATTATGGTCTTCACTAAAAGTAAACAAATCACTAAAGTTGTTCTGCATGTGCAAGGACATTAATTATACCAAATATACGAGGAAACAGTTCGAATATGTGCTAGGACAAACATACAGCAACATTGCTAGGAAATCAAAAAAAGTACTTACTTTCTCCATTTATTAGTCCACACTGGCAAATAATGCAGGTGCCGATGATAAAAAACACAATTTGTGCTCGCAGCTTTAGCGTCCACCGTCTCATTTTGACCTGGAGATAAGTTGTGCTCTCCTCTTGAAGCTTGTCAAAAACAATCTTGAGGGAGAAATGTTTATTTTGAAGAAGAAGAAAAAAAAGAAGAAAAAAAAAAAAAAAAGGCGTTGGAATATCAAAAGTATTGAACAAATTCTTAAAAATTAAGGTCCAGTGTCGCCTTCAACGTTGCCCCCCGTAAGCCGGGGGGGGGGGGATAATACATCTAGTATCTTCCCAGCCAAGTTTGTGATGTATGTGAGCCCTGGAAAAAATGCAGACCACTAAATAACGTGATCTTGGGATCTGGCAACACATGTGTGAGTAAAGATCTTCATTTTCCATAAGTGGAGGCGACAGTCCGCATTCATGTGTTTAATGTGGGCGCTCCACTGAATCAAGAGAGAAAACAACAGTAGTATTATTAATAATAATAATAATAATAATATCCCACACGCAGGGGGAGGCTAGTTTGGAGGTCCACTGGACCCGGACTCATTTCTCTGTGATGCACTGCTCCAATGAGGGAAGACCCACTTCAAAAACAATTTGTTGGAAGTATTTTTCCAATGCACGGCGTTGAAAAAAACAAAACAGCCTCCTCTTCTGTCCCTGCTGCAGACATGAGCTGAAGTTATGGATATCGCCAAAATGCAGAGCCAAGAACGGGAGTTGGCCGGGTTTGCGCTGTCTCCTTTGAAGTCCACAGGTCTTTATATTACCCGTTTGCTAGTTCTCATAAGCTCACCCTTTCTTTTTTCTTTAAAGACAGATGGGAGCACATCCCAGGAAGCTCCCTCTCGGAGCAGCTACGTGCAGGGAAAACGTGCAGCTTTCGCTACTACGACCTTCCTCTGAACTCCTTCACCCTCGCTGACCACCACGCCGCGAACGAATCACCCATTTAAAAAAAAAAAATAATAATAATTTTTTTTTCAAAAAAAACGACAAAAACAAAGAAGGGAAACTTGGGAAGGTAAACGTTACTTCGTTCACCCATAAACCGTGGAAGGGTTTTTTTTAAAAATAATAATAATAAATATATAAAATAAACGATAAAAATAAGGTTTAACCTGCACGTTGAGGAAACTCCACCACGCCGCCCGTTTCTTTTTCTCACATTAACGTTAGCTGACTGTGGGGGGGGCAGCTAACGTTAGCTAGCTAATCCAAAACAAACGAGGTTTCAGTGTCGGCGATAGAGTTAAACATTCAAATAAAAAAACCCACACACAGACAAAGTCAGTATTCCCGTATCCGGTAGTGAAAAAACGATGAGGTTAAACAAAGATAAAAAGACTTAAAAAGACGGGTCAAGTGTAAAAACTTGGATTCCCGTTCCGTTTAGCGGCTGCTCTCCCTCAGGTTCCCCCTCTTTCCGTCTCTCTTTCTGCGAGTCTCCAGTAAACAAGTCCTGCCAGTCACCTCAGCTGGGCCACACATGGTCCGCGGGAAAACACGGAGCGGATCACCGGATGCCCATCCACCAGGGGCCGGATCCGGACTGTCTGAGCCCGGCCGTTGGTGTCAAAACACCGGTGCTCTTTGTCAAGGGAGGAGGAGGAGGGGGGGTGGTGCACATCAACACCTTTTTAAAAACTATAAATGTGTGTTAGATTGTGATATAGTATGACAAAGAAAAAGCAGACTCACGTTTTATTTCTGCATGAAAAATGGCTGAAATTATTAACCCATTTTATTTTATTTTTAAATAGTCGCAGGTGGATTTCTAATCTTTTCAACTCGAATCAGTTTGAAAGATATTTGTTTTTTCAGTTTTGTCACGTGTGCTTATACCGTTATTTCTCAACCGAATGCACAATCTACTTGTGTTCATATCATTTGAAGACCAGCCCTGATTAATGTGTGCATAATGAGTATTGTGTGTTTACAGATGTTGATTTGTGCCACATATATCATTAGTACGCCAACTTATCTTGAGCATACTGCAATTTCTTGTTTACTTATTGTCCGATATAAGTGTTAAAACCAGAACAAAACCTTTGTTTTTAAGTTAATGTCTCTATTGTTTTTTTTTAATTGCCTGAGGAATTTCAAGTAGCAACTTTACTTTGAAAAAGCTACGGAGCATTTTGGAATCAAACCCCAACAATGTGCATTTATTAAAACCACAAGTGAAGCAAAGATGATACAATCCTTTTCTTTTTTCTTCTCACTAACAATGTCCCGACTTGCATCCAGGCGGAACCAAGCAGCATGTGATCAACACTTATAAGGTATTGTACAACAGGATAACAATGCAACTATTCTGCAATGAATTTACATTTCACCTGGTTTTCACGTCACAGAGCAGAGAGATTTGTGGGCTAAACAAAGTTGCTCGGTGTCATAGAGCAGTGTAAACACTACACACTGCCATGGCCCTGCAGGCAGGAAGTGAAGTGCCTGCCTGCCTGCAGTAAGGAAGGTACACATAGTTCCCTTTAGATTTGCATAGCAAATATCCTAATAATGAAACCTGTCCTATTACTGGAACTTAACTGCACACAATACCTGAGGGGTTTTTCCTATTTACACTTACAGGAGGTTGTTCTCACCATAACATGAGGCCAATAGGAGATAATAGATTAGAAACATTTGCTTCTTGTTTATCACATCAGTGCAGTTTGTGTGCTCGGATGGGTACATACTGCTCAGCTCAGAGCTTGTTGAGCAGGCTTGTTAATCTGAGGAATGTTGTTACCCAGTGAACAGAGTAAATGAGGTCTTAGTGAGATTAAATGTCACAGGTCTAAAAGGACTAAGGATTGTGGATTCTAGTCAAAACAGATCTCTTTGTGGTAGTCACGCTGTCTGACGCCAACTGGAGGCACACACATGCAGTGTCTTCGCACACTTCCTCTCAGGTACCGTGCACAACACCAACTTCTTACCCCCCTTTTCTTTTTTCACAGGGAGCGGAGGAAGTCAAGTGAATGGCTTTTCATCCCACTAACCTACCTAGAGTGCTGTTATGAGTCTACGCATGCAGCACTTGTGCAGCCGTTGTACTACGACTTCATTTCAGTAGGTGGCACTAAAAATAACTCGAGCCAATTCACTCACTCCAAATGTCAAAGTGGGACAAAGGGATACAACGTCGTGAATAAATAGGATTAAATCTGACCAGAGAGGGAAAGCGTAGGGAGATTTTGGACCATGTCAAATAAACATAATGTGATTCTGTCAACACAGTTCTGTGAGGTTGTAGATTCATTGCTTTGAGTAGTGACTGCAAATGAAGGATTTTAAATTGAGTCTGGGTTTCTTAAAGCGTCCTGATCAAATTCTTTTCTATAGTTCTGTCGCTCAGGCAGTACCCTCCACTGGGAACATGGATATCGTAAAGCCGAAGTGCCTGTCATGAACATGTTGACACTTCTCTTTTTATCACAAGCTCTGGGGCAGAACTGGGATGTTTCCACCTGGTATCAGGTAGTTTATTCAGACCGGAGGATATGCAGATATGTGAATGACAGGTGAGGAAAAAGCTGCAGGGTTAGAACTCATTGCATCAGTGAAAGCTGTTCGACAAGCTGTCAATGTCCCACTGTATCTCTTTGTTTTCTTGCAAAACAGCATATATCCACATATGAAATTGAAAACATTAGGACAACCAAATATATGCATTTCCTTTAGAACTATTTAGATTAACGATTCATCTTTAAAGTCATTTTTTCATGCAAAAATGTCAGAAAATGCCGCTTTCAGCCTCTTAAATATGGAGATGCCCTGCTTATTTTATTTATATCACATTAAAGGGAATGTCTTTTGGGTTTTGGACTGACAACCTTTAAAAACATCACCTTGGACATTTAAAAACTGCACATTGTATTACTATTTTCTGACATTTTATAGACTAGACGATTAATGAAAGAATCCAGAAAATAAAGGGCAGATTAATCGATAAGGAAAATAATCATTTTCTTTCTCCACGGTCTCCTCTGTTCCTTCAGGTCCAGCGAGGTATAAAACATATAAACTATAATCAAATCAAAGTATTGTAGCTCTCTAAAACCATAAACTACTATAAAGTTCCTTAAGCAGAGGGCAGTCTCCGACTTTGCTGTCAGCTTTATTTAGGAATACCTTTTGAAATTACACACATGAAAAACAATGCATGCAGATGCTTCCATGCAGGCAACACGGGGCCATCGAACAAGCTTTGTCTTCTGTTACCTATTCCAAATGATATCTATATGTGGCATCAGCCTCACCACCAAGCAGCAGTCAGGTGACATGTAACAGCTCCTTCAAGAGCAGCAGCATTTATTAATACAGTTGGCATCCGCACATAATGACTTACAAATGCATTGCATCCCCCCCCCCCCCCCTCACAACGTAAACTTCTTCAGCATTAACCCCTACTACATATTACGTCTGTTTTTTCTCTCACACACAGAACGCAAAACGAACCCCCGCTCATTCTCTCTGCAGTCGCCTCTGCTGCAGCCTGTAAATGGAGGGATTAATATGTTTGAATGGAGAGAGCCTCTTGCCTTTGTTGGCGTGGAAGGCTCAGTAATTAGCTGCCTGGGGAGCCAGGAAGCAGGAACCTCTGTTCAGCCTGTGTGTGTGTCTGTGTATGCATGGGGGCATCTGTGTGTGTTTATGTGTGTGAGATGTCCACCAAGGAGAGGGTCATGAGCTTTAACAGACAAAGCGTTCCTGGATTATCCTCTTCAAACGGCTCCCTGTGTTAGTGGTTTACACTTTTAGCACTTGCTGTTCCTGCACTTCAGGCCCTGCAGCCGAAACAAACAACTGCATCTCTCTCGCTGTGTGATTCCCCTGTTCTCTCTCAATCACACAACGCAGTCACACGAACTGTACGTTGTCAATCAAGCAAGAGGGTCCACACTTCTCATGTGGAGGAACGGCACATCGCTCCTCTGCAGCCTCTGCACACGGGAGTTTACAGAAACACACACAACAGGATTTTTTGGTTTTTGCATTACATCTGCAGAAAATATCTGCATAGAATCAGTGAAGTGTAACTCTCATAGGTAAATGAGATTCAGATGTATACTACATGCAAAACATGGTTTTCTGTTACTACACTGTGATGTGGAACATCTTCTTCCTGTACAGGTGGAGGAAAAGCAGTTTTGGGGCTGTGGTTGATACGGAGGAGGAACGAGAGGGTTCCGTCGACGCGGAGTGAGAAGGACCGGGTGGAGCAGGTGAGGGAAGTTGGACCCATGAGGATTATTTCTGAATTTGTTGCAGTTCAGTTGGAGAAAGTTCTGTTTCATCCATGTTTTAAAGAAAATATAGTAACACCATCAATTTAAAATTTGATATTATTAATACTATTTATGGCCAATTAGCAATAACATAATTATGTTATTAGACCATACTCATTGTCAGCAATTTTTTACAAGTAATGCAAGCAGCAAACTTCTTGTTCGGTGATAATTAGCAAATGTTAGCATGCTAAGAACGCTAAGCTAACAGGCGCTAAAAATGAGCGTTTCAGACAGAGGGTGAATACAGGTATACTGTATATATGTATATATATATATATATACCTGTATATACAGGTGTATATATGTATATATATATATATATACATATATATACAGACAGACAGTATGAGAAAAATGATGTGTTTTATCATTAAAACATGAAACCCAAAATAAAAGTACGACCCTGAAAATGAGCATGATTTTAAAGGGGACATCCCCTTTAAAGTCTCTTCTCTATATTATGCATCTTATACTTCTGCTGCTGTGACACTATAACTTACATGTGGGATCAATACAGTATTGCATCTCATGTGGTATCTTTATATGCATTTATTTGTTTTACTATGTATAATCAGCCTCTTGGACAACATGAATGGCGTTCTCTTTTATTTTGTCTTACTTATTTGATCTATTATTCATTGTATGAGTTATAACAGGGAGAACAAGGTGAAGTTGGATGGTGCAGGTGGGGTGGAGGAGCGGACCCCCTGACTCTGGAATATGAGGGAAGCTGCGGACCTGAGATGTCAGACGCTGACGAGGAAGACAAAAGTTTTTGGAAAGAACACGGCGGTCGGCTCAACACTGCGATTATGTGCCGTATGATGCGTTCAGTGATCCGACAAATCTCACACGCAGACCACACAACTCATGTTGGTCATGTTGCTGCCTTTCAGGACGTCGGATTGATCCGGTGCAGCCTCGGCTCGTCCGTCTCCGTCTGATCAATCACGTCTGCCACTGATGAAATTGTGACCAAGGGTACACTGTTCCATCTATGAAGCAGCTTGATATGCATTACTGGGTGACTTATGAATCACAGAGTACATACTGTATGTCAATCAGCATTTCACGGCTTCATGCATGCACAGGTTGTGATATATAAAACACACTCTACCTGCTTTTCCCATTCCACATGCATCCGCCTCAAGGCTTAGGATTCATTGATTTATTACCATGTTAGAGCGAGCTGATAAAAACACAGAAAAAAGACTACATACAACCTACATATGTTTATGTAATCCAGGAGTTTTACTACGTCTAGGGAGAGATAAAAGCTTCTCATTTGAGAGATAAGATGCTGTAAAAACACTCAATAGAAATCCACTTCATACTGACTTTTATAAAGACTATTTATATGGGCCGATGGCCAGCTGTTGTCGGTAGTATGTGCCAGTTTAATGCAGAAAAAAATAAACAAAAAGGAAAACATTTTTCAAAAGGTCAGTGCGGTAGCTTTTAGTTTTTTCTCAATTTTGTCACAAGTACTGGAGCTTATTTGATTAGTCGACGGAGGAAAAAATGAATCGGCAACAATTTTAAAATCGATTAACTGTTTTGGTCATTTCTCTGGTTTTAGATTCTTACATGTGGTAATACACTGGTGAATTAAATTGAAGGGATTTGTGTTTTGGACAAAAGAATCAATAATAAAAATAACCATAAGTTGCAGCTTTTTAACTTTGCATCAAACAGAAAGCTGCTAATGATAGTAAAATATTGACATATTTTTTTAATTGTTTGATTTGTTAAAACTTTTTGGATTTATTAAAACCTGACTGATATAAATGAATTGATTTGTAAATAATTGAATAATTACATTTTGCCATTATAATCATACATATATATTGCTGTATGTAATTTTGTTGTTATGATTCAGTATAAATTTGATCATTTTGAATGAATGCTCTAGGAACGACTGATACTGATACACACACACACACGCACACACACACACACACACACCAACAACAACACACGAGTACATTTTTTTCTGCTTTTCTTTGAAGTCTCATTGCCACGTTACACTTTGACAACATTGTCTTTGTTACACTCGTGCCAATAAAGCGTATTAAATGAAATTGGTGAGAAGCCGTTGCGTAGCTGAGTAAAGTAAAGAAGTTACGTGACAAAAGTCACCATTTGAACATATAACCTTGTTCCTGACATCCAACTTCCTTTGGTTTGGTTCTATATGTCACGCTGGCCGAGTGAAGTCTCCTTCCCCTTTGACGATAGAGTGAGACGTATCGCTTTGACTTCCTCTGTCAGACAGCTCTATCTGTGAACTATGGGACCCTTCAGTAAACCCGGCCTCCGCCCCTGCTACACCCCGCTCCATCATGTGTGTTGTGCGTCTCTATGAGTTCCCCCCTGCTCTTTGTGTAAGACACTTAACCCTGGGTCACACACGCACATCCCAGAGAGCCTTGTTTTCCCACACATGGGTCACAACACATTTATCTATAGACAAATTAGACTGTCAAGGTCACCTCTGCTGCCCACTCCTCTCTGTCCGCGCACAAACTCTCATCACCTGACTCTCAAATCGCAATCCGCCTTTTTCCTCTTTCTGACCATGTGTCGTCTCGTTTTCTCTCCCCTCCTCCTCCCCGTTTTTTTTTCAGTTCTTTCTCCTCTTTTTGCTCCCACCCTCCCCTCTATTTGTTCTTTTTCTCACACTGATGGGCGGTTCAGGGGCCATGTGCAGGGCTAAAGGATTAGCTTCATCACTGATAAGCAACTGGGGAGGAGCGTTGCACGGCGAGCTTGAACCTGAATGCCCTTCCTGAGAGGATGTGTCAGTGACAGCTTTATCCACATATTGTCAGAGTGCAACACATCCAGAGAGAGGCACAGTAAATACGTACAGTAGGACAGTCAAGGTCAGGTCAATGTCACAGCTCCTCGAGCAGCGAGGGCTCGAGGGGGGGGGGGGTGTGTGTTGGCTGCAGGAAGATAGCGTGTGCTGCACAACATCAAAGTACGGCTCTCACACTTCCCTTCACGTCGGGAGGAGGAAGACGCGGGGACGCCGCTGTTTGGTTGCTTCCTTTCACGCGTTCTGTAAAAGCGCACGTGTGTGTGCTCACACGCACGACATGCAAACAGCTCAGTTCTTAGAAACTCCGGTTCTGGTCCAGAAGTAAGAAAACATGATAATAAATCACATTTGCATAACTAAATATGGATAATAACAAAAACAATTTAAAGGGACAAAAGAACATGTATTTCTTATAACTTTTAATTTAGCACAGAACGTATTGCTGTGTGTGTGTGTGTGTGTGTGTGTGTGTGTGTGTGTGTGTGTGTGT
>CALSBV010011200.1:7687477-7727571 GCA_943590825.1 Bovichtus diacanthus | reverse complement strand
TCAAGACCGGCACGTCCCGAGCCACGTCTCGAATCAAGACCGGCACGTCCCGAGCCACGTCTCGAATCAAGACCGACACGTCCCGAGCCACGTCTCAAATCAAGACCAACACGTCCCGAGTCACGTCTCGAATCAAGACCGACAAGTCTGGAGTCAAGTTCTAAATCAAGACTGACAAGTCTCATCTCAAGTCCAGAGTCAAGTCCAGAGTCAAGTCCAGAGTCAAGTCCAGAGTCAAGTCCCAAATCAAAACCGACAAGTCTGGAGTCAAGTCTTGAGTCAAGTCCCAGGTCAAAAGAGAGTCCCAAGTCCACCGCATAGTTTTTGGAAGCAAACAAAATTATCTTTGGTATAATTTTTTCCAATTTGCCGCTCAGTTACACTAAGTGACCTTTGACCACCAAAATCGAATCAGTTCATCCTCGAGTCCAAGTCGACGTTTTTGCCCCATTTGAAGAAATGCCCTCCTATAGTGCTCTGCATAGTACGTCCTTTCCATTTGCTGCCTATGTTTTCTTATTCATTTGATTGCACAATATTTGCACTTGTTTTTATTTATTCTCCAGTTTCTCCACGTTATTGTAAAGCACTTTGAACTACACCCCCTGTATTAAAAAAGGTGCTGTATACATTGAGTAGCATTATTATTATTGTTCTCCTCCAAAATGACCATAAAGTTTAAATCAACACCTCTCTGAAATATATAATAACTTTCATAAAAGGTAGGATTTATTGCAGGAGCATTAGACTGCGTCAGTGTTAGCTAGGTGTATGTAATAAACTGCAAACTACAGTGTTAAAGTGAGAATATGAAGTTGTAGCTAAACTCACGACTCTAGTGGACCAACTAACAGTTAACCGTTGGTGACTGTTAATGTCAGTTAGCTGTCATTAATACAGTAAGCTAACTTAGCAACGTTAGCCAACAATGTGCAAGTAAAGTGTAACACTGGTTAAATGTTTCTTTAATGTGTAACGCGCGTCAGAGAGGTAAACGCCACTGAAAGGTACCAGGATTAAAAAATCCTGTCGGTGGTTTCAGTGACGACGTGGCTAGCAGACAGACTGAGCTAACAGCAGCTAACAGCAGCTAACAACAGCTAACAACAACAACAGTCATGCTAACTTTAGCTGATGAAGGTCAGAGAAAAACAGCCCTGAACGAACAGATTATTTATATCGTTTTACCTTTTCTAACCTCCATTCGGCTTCTCCTCGTTTCTCCGACGCTATAGATTCACAGCGGGACAATAATCTGATAAAATTGATTTCTAATCTAGAAGCCATGTTTGAAGCTGACACATCGCCGCAGCAGCGTCGACGCCAAATGACGTGGGCGGAGCGTCACGGTGAACTGACCAATCAGCATTATTCACAGCAATCTATCCAGGCAGTGAATTCATCTCTATACATTAGATTTTAAAACATAAACGTTACATAACTATATCAATACAAAAATAAATGAAGTAAGAATACATAAACAAATAAAATTAATAAAAAAATAGAAAAAAATATTAAAAATAATAATAAAAAGTCCAAATTCATCCCACCATACAGTCAACATAAAGTGAAGTATGCAAGGTTTCCATCATACAAATAATCTCAAAATTCACTCACATTTACACAGTATACTTTCCAAGTCTGTATGTTAATAAAGATAATTAATAAAAGGACCCCATACTTGTTAAAGTGGTTATTATTTTCCCTTAATAGAATAAGTATTTTTGTTCTAGGAATATACATGCAGACAGTTCTTATAGCCATTTGCCAATACTTTCTATTCACACATTAATTTTAGAATCAGTAATATAATTATAATAAAAATACCTTCTCATCTTATTCCCTTTTTTATTGTTATACCTTCTTATCTCATAGGTATTTATCTTATATGTTTTATACATACATAATACCTTTTTTCTCTTATGTATGTTAGATGTTTTGATGCTCTCGACTTTTTAAATGTCAATTACATTTTTACTTTTTACACAATAGCCCTCAAAACCGCCTGTGAACCCCACTGACGGGGAAGAGCATGAATAATATGTGCTAATTCTGACAAAATAATGTATGTTTAAAAGTCCTCTTGCTAGCTCAGAGCTTTCAACCACATATCGCTGTCTTCTTCAGCAAATGCAGTATGGAACAATACTAAAAAACTAAATGCATTTCTGTATAAAAGCCTGACTGAGGTCATATGTTTCTGCTTTTATTCACCATCACATTGTGTATTATCTGAGTCTGAGATTCCAGTTATACTTTAAACTGTATGCATCTTGCATTAATTATCTTTTTTACGTATGCACTATTAGGAAGGTAAGATATTTATTTTTTTCATTTGGAGACTGAAATAATAACTTATATTTATGAGTTCAGTTGCACCTGTTAGGTTGGGACAAATTACACGTTTATAATTTTCTTTTTCTCAAACTTTTTCAGACCAAGGACCACTTACCCAATAAAAATACCCTCACAGACCACCTAACTCCCCAAATATTCGATGTAATATTCTCTACATCGCTCGTTCACACATTAAATCAACAACACAAATACAACTACAGATTCTACAAGCATTTCATTCATATGCGATCTAAACGGTAAATGTTGATAGATTTTACATCATATGAAACGTAGACTACATTTATTACTGAGTTTATGTCCGAGCGAACAGAAACTTACTTACACATCCAAGCTTTTATATTTCATGAAATATTTTTTCATATCAAAGTGTTTTGTTATAGCCAAGCTTTTTGCATGAGGGGTTCTCAAACGCACACAGAACCACCTGCATCAGGACGATGCACCTTTTAATCATTTCATTTTCTTTTACCTGACCTGGTCTTGAGCCATCGAGTCATTTATGACGTAAGATCGTAAAACTAACCCACGTAGCTACGTAGCTATGCTACAGCTATGCTTCACTATATACTAGTCATTTTAAACAGTGTGAGAAACACTTTTAAACTTATAATATATTAATTTAAAATGTGACATTTTACCAACATACTCGCGGACCACTCTTTGAGAAAGACCGGGCTAGATGATCAGTATGACATAATACACTGACTTACTTGTTAGGAAAGTAGAAATTGAAATATAAACTTTAAACTTTACTAACTTGGATGAGAGGTAAATGAGGTATATGAGAATATAAAAAATACATCCAATTATTTTAGCATTTTCATATTATACAATATAATCTGTAGTTTATCCGTGCTTTGAAAAAACATATTTTCTTAATTTTCCTATATTTTGTTAGTGTACTTTATGTAGCTCTGCAAATTACAGAGTCTTTTAATTATAATTTTCAGTGGCTCTGAAGGAAACATTGCTTGAATTATGATTCTTATATTAAGACATACCTGCTGATCCTGAAAGGTGTTGTCATCTTGCATGCTTCCCAAAATATCTTCCAAGTTCCAAAGGGCATTTATTTTATATATTTTGTGAAATCAGAGCATTGTCTAGTACAAACAGGCTTGACGGTTATGTTTCCAGACAGACTATAAAATGCATTTGTTTTTTATTTAAAGCTGCTTTTACCGTCATGTCCAAACACAGCTCTCTCCTCACCTTTAGATCCAGGTTTATTAATGAATGCAGCGTCACTGTAAACTTAACATATGAACAGCTTAAAACATAGTTTAAATCGGAGTTAAGATGATGAAATCCCTACTTTTAAAGACAATATTGTCATGTTAGGTCAATCTTTTATACGTGAAAGTTTTGACCGCAGACTGAATGGAATTTGAATGGATGGTGTTTAAAAACAGCAAAAAAACTTTCAGCCCTATTAAATTTCTTTGGATTCAACAGAACGGTTCGACTCTTTCAATAACACCATTTGTGTTACTAAAATGTACAAAGGATCCCCCAACATGAGACAGACATGGAGCTCTTCGAAGTTGTAAAAATGCAAAACTTTAGCAACAGACAGCTGCTTCTCTTCAGTCTAAATATACAAATAAAAGCACATTAATTCATTCTTAATTACTTTGTGAATGTTACCGACATATGTTTCTTTAATGGGTCTATTAACCCTCGTTGGAAGGAAGGTTATAGTAGTTTTGAATTTTCTATTTCATTTTAGTTTATGTTAGTTTTCATATTGCGTTTGCTAGTTGTAGTTTTTCAGAAAAGTATAGTTTGAGTTTTTATTATTAAGTTTTTGTTAGTGCCAGGTATAATGTCTCAGAAGTATGTAGCTACATAAACACAGAATACATGTCTGGAGAACTGTGTAGGAGAGGACATAATGTTTTAGTCTCATAAAGTCTTTTGATTTGTACTCTTTCACATCCACATTAAGAAGAAAACGGGTTCAAATTAGACCCGAGCTGAAGAGCTCTGTTTGATGGCATTTGATCTACAACAATATTTAAATCATGTTCTTCTCATTTATTCTACAGGAGAAGGAACAGGAACGTCAAGTCTGTTCAATTTCTGTTCTTTAATGTCACGAGACTTAACGTAAATTCCTGTTGACTCCTTTTTTCCGTAGCGACATATTATAGCTGAAAAACTAAAACCGAAATGAATTTACATTCATTTTTATTTTTCAACCAGGCAATGTCGTTTGTTTAGTTTAGAGATAAAAAAAAAAAAATGCAAATAACAAAGCTGAGTGTTTCATTAAGAATCCACAAAAATCAGAGAGAAAAATAAACTATGACAAACTACTTCAAAAACAGCTCAAACCATTTCTCAGGACCGCGGGGGTGTGATGAGATCCCCTGATTGACAGATCCCTTTCAGCTCAAGTAACGTGACCATTTTGTTTTCCTCAAAATCCCCTAAAACGTTTTTGCTGCAATAGACTGAACTATCAATCTATTAAATGGACCTTTCAAATGGTATCGTTTTTATTTAAGTTTCGGACAATATTTTTTACTGCTTATTTTAGTTTCAGGTTACGTTTTTTAGTTTGGTTGGAAGAGACTAATCGAGGGAGAGTTCACAAACACACAGCAGCAGATATTACAAGCATCATCACGTTCTGTATTGTCATGTTAATACTAATAACCATTACAGTTCACGTCATTCAGTCCCAACCACACACTCTGTTACACATTACACATCGTCCTCATTATCCAGACAAACTAACAGACACCATTCAACAGCAGTCAGAGAGGAACATTAGTATTACATTTCAAACAAAGTTGGCCAGAGCTGTGCTTCAGCGGCCCCTGCTCATCGCGGGACTGTTTACTTTGAAACGCAGGCGCGGTGAAGGAGCCGAGTGAAGTTCATCGTAGAAAAAAGGGGGCAAGGTGAGTTCAAGGACTTTGAGCTTTGAAGACATCGCAGCACGGCTTGTTGCATCATGACTGGGTTTGTGTTTTTTTGTTGTTTCAAAAAGGAAAAAGTGGCGTGTGCTGCTCCCGTTTCCCTTTGCTCTGTGAGGCGATGACTTCCTATCTGGGGCTTGTTGTGCGGTACGTGGAAAGACAACGTCGCAGGTTTAAGGTCCTTGTTTCAAACATGTCTTGTGTCGGTTGAGTACAATAAACACAAAAGTCACAAAAAAGACGAAAGGTACGCTCTCTTAATCCCAAATAACCCTCCCTCTGCGAGCACTGCGAGAACATGACATGAGAAGTTTACTGTACATCACCAAGGCACTAGCTAACATTTCAGGGAGTTTTGCTCATTAGGAGAAATGAAAAGTGCAGCTGGAACCTGCAATATCTCCTTGAATTAGCACTAATTATTATTATTATTTTTTTTTTTAAAAAAGAACAGGAGAAAGAAAACTACATTTCTGGTCCATCATTATGATGCTACAGAAAACACAGCTTCTGTCCCAACTCATGAACAGTAACCACAATATATTAAAATGGTAGAAAAGGTGCTTGGCAACATCTCGTCCAGTTATTTTTTACCGTCATAGAGGGCAACAAGACTTGTCCCTCGATTAGTTCCCACTGTTGACGGCCTCCACTTTGTGTCACCTTGTAGATCCACTGTGGACACTGCGCGTCTCATCGTGTTTACACGTACAGGTTAAGTTCCTCGACTGTGGTTTTTATCCCCTGCTGGCTCTCTACAATACATCAATGTCATCTACTTGGAGGTCTTTGCCCGTACTCCTCTTCACTTCTCCATCTTTTCTGCTCCGCTCACACGTCATCGTCCATAAAAGATATGTCCGGGTCAGAAAAACGTCTCTGGCTCTTCGTGGCTTGAGTGTCGTGGTGCTGAGGTGAGGGTTTTACGATGGCGATGGAGGAGGAAGAGGAGGAAGTGGAGGGAGGGCAGGAGGAAAAGTGCAGCAACAGGTCACACTCGGGGCTGTCGATGTACAGGGACTGGGTGCTGTCTTTACGGCGGCCTGGGTGCTCCCGTCTCCCGACCAAGTACTTTAATGCTCGATTTGCAGGAGGGGTATAAATCTGAGCTGGACTTGAGGCTGCGGACTGAGGAAGGACACCGTGCGGAAGTTTGACGGTGCCTGGGATGATGGGGTTGCGACGTTGCAGCGGATGCCTGAAGGAGGCGGCGAAGGATTCAGAGGTTGAAGAAACGCAGCTGGACACAGAGGAGGTGGAACTAGCAGGGGTGAGGCTGAGCAGAGAGACGCGTCCACCAGGGACCTGTCGCTGGGACAGGTCTGATGGTTTGGGTGGACAAGCTGGCCTGTATCTCCGCTGGGGGACAACTCGTCCTGGAGGAGAGAGTGGGAAGAGGAAGATAAATGTGTTTCCCCTCAAAGCTACTTGTCAAGGTTACACAACAATCCTAACAGGGTGAAAACTAATGGAAGAGCATGCAACCATGTTATCTACCAAACAGGATGTTCAGGGAGGCAAACATCTGTGCCGAATGTTCAATTAATTTAAAAGTATTTTCAACCCGGACCCTATTTTCTCTTGTTTTTTTGAGTCGACTCGACTCAACTCTGTTTTGGTTTTTCCACTTGAAAAAGTTGTGCATAGTAACTGGCACTATTTTCATGACCACCTCAGCTGAGATTCCAAATGAGCTGAGCCGATGCTAGAAGGTGACGTGAACACAGTGCAGACCACCGATTTGTCAGAGAGAATCGTCCCTAGTGTGTCACGGGACATCCTGCACAAACCTAGCGTTTTTAAACAGCTACTACCCGTACATTGCGATTGTATTTTTAAAAATGAACAACACTGCACCATACACCTCGCCCTACAATTGATGTATTGCAGACGTTCCTCTGTTCGGTTGCTGTTGAAAGAATTCAGCGAGTCTCCCGTTTACACGGCAGTTTCAAGCAACGGCGAACAGCTGTTCACCCCACCTACAGTGTGGGGGTAGTGGAAAACTTCTTCTGAAAAGTACCTGGTACCAAAAGTGAGTCGAGTAGAGCCGTACTATAAAAGGTGGAAATGCGGCAAAAGTGACTTATGGGGAAAACAAGTTACCCTTTAATTAATTGAACATTTGGCAAAACATATCCAATCAGATGTTTCCCTCACTGATCATCCTTGTTGGATTCAGATATTTGCATCAAGTTTGAGCATGCTTCTGTGCCACACATGCATTTACATGCATACATGGGTGTGCAGACGTATGCACACAAACACACACACAACACAAACACACAAACACGGTTGCTGTTCCTCCAACCTGCTTGGTTATAAAGTAGACGTCACCGCCCCCATCACCATCACTGGTCCAGACCTGCACCACAAAAAACAGGTCTGGTCTGGTCAGAAACCCACAGGTGAGTGAGAGACACAGGTAGAAGGAAGGGAAGGCCAGACTCTACGTTTATACCGACCTTCAGGCTCTGAGCCATGAACAGAAGAGCGATGCTGCTCGTCCAGAAGACTCTCGGAGCTCAGCGAGGCTTCGGAGTCAAAGTTCTCCTGGTCTGAACCCGGCTGCTCCATCTCCGGCAGTCTGCAGGCCAGATCATCTCTGCAGAGAAACACGAGACACGGCGTCAGAGAAGCGACGGACTGGAGGCAAATCAGCCGTCTTCACACACGAAGCCCGGCTCGTTAACTGAGGCTGAAGACTTTTCTTTTATTAAGTCAAATAGTTATTCCTATCCTACACTGCAACTTTTGATCTCATGTTTTCTACCGGTCTTATTCTATTTGAGCTTGTTTTTATTTCTGTTCTCTTTAATGACTTTATAATTTGTTTCTTTTGGCACTATGTGCTAATGCTCTGAACGTTTTTTGTAAAGCACTTTGACTTGCCTTGTTGTTGAAATGTGCTTTAGGAATAAAGTTGCCTTGCCTTGTGGGTGTGACTTTCTTTGCTGTGTAATCAACATTCATGTAACATACAACCAATGTGTTCATGACTAAATTGTTTCCAAGAGCACAAACGTGTCCATCCACTCAATCTAGCTCTCAAAATGCACCAGATTTGTGCAATATTGCAATGTTACTCATTTCCAGTATCGTGCAGCTCTAATTTGTACATTAACCACAACATGGAAGTTAAAGCAGTACTCTGCAATAAAAATATTTTGTTGCTAAAAATCAATGAATAATTGTGATTTCAATTTGATCAAATGACACGTGATTATCATTTTGGCCACAGCTGTGCAGCCCTACTACACGCTGCAGAGAACTAACACAGGAAGCGTCCCTACTTCTCCTGTTTGATGGACTTGATGCGTTCCACCAAGTTCTTCTCGGCCTCCGTGTCCGAGTCCACAGGCTCGTTCTCAGGGACCACGCTGAGATCAGAGCTGACCTTCTCGTGCACCTGCAGAACACAGAACATCACACGCTGATACTTCAAACCAGCACAATCCAACAATGTCCATTATGTAATTATTATATACATTGAATCCCTCATATAATAATTACACAATAAACATAAAGAAATACACGTCTTTGACCCAAATCTGAAACTTTGTTAGTGAGGAAGAGCAAAGAGGTCGGATGGTGCCTGTGGCTTTCATGCATCTGCACATCATTCCTGCAGCATTTCTGTGAAACACAATAATAACTTGTAGGTGGTAAAAAAATAAATAAAATAAGCTGCGATACAGAAGAAGCTAGTAAAAACATTAACACTAGGGCTGGGCAATATGGGCAGAATCTTCTATCCCGATATGAATCATTTAACATCTCGATATATATATATATATATATATATATATATATATATATATCACGATACAGGATGTTTTCTGGGAATTTAATAAATAAATAATATTTAATAATATATTAAATAACCACATTGCACTCCTGTGTGAATTAAATACATGACAAATGAAAAGTACTGAGTATTTTCTCATTTTAATCAGAACTTTAGTGCAACATAACATTTTGCAATAATTTTGCATTTTTCAAGTGTAATAATAGGAAACAAATAAATAAATACTTCCAGCAGTATACCGACTACGTTTTGAGTAGTACAACTACGACTACGTACAAACCGTGTTCTTCAAATAATATTTCCTTCAAAATATTCCACATCATATTTCCGGAAATTTTGAGTTCGAATATGGTTGTTATTATCAATTCACGCGACGTAATGGTGTATCACGATATATGAATTTATCACAATATGATTCCATTGAAAGACGTTTAATTATATTAATTATCATATTAAATTAAATCGCCCAGCCCTACGTAACACACCCTTTCAGTACTGGTGTAAGGCGTTTACATACAGTATGCAAACATTTAAGCGATGATAAAAATGTAAAGGTAAATCACCACAAACGTCCAACACTCAACAATAAATATAAGATGACTTCCAGAGCTTTTGTGCTCTTTCAATTAAAAACAATGCAATAAGATAGGAAGACACTGGAAAAGAACAAAGAAAAAGAGTGCATGATGACCATCAAGTCACACTGATGTCAGGCTGTTGTTTTCCAATAAGACAACGACGAAAGTATTATCACGACACCAACCCAGAACCTTCTTGTCCTCTCATAAAGAGAACAAGAATATCAAACAGCAACATGCAAACTACTACCAGTTAGAAAGGAAGAGTAAAAAGGATTACGGGAAGAAGGATAAAATAAAATAAAAACAGCCACAGCATCACCCACATCTAACATGCCATGCACAGGCGCGTCTACATGGCACACTACGACTACTAGTCTACTGTACTAGGAGAGCTCGATGATACGTACCACCACTCCTTTGTAAGGAGCTGAGAACCTGAGAGGTAAATGCCAGTAGTGCTAAAGAGAGACAAGGAACATTGGCCATGTTACCCAGGTAATTCCTTTACATCCAGGCACGAGGCTGAGCAACAATCTAACACTTTATGTTGTTGCCTTGGTATTGAGACCACACTAAATCAAAACGAAAGTTGATCCAGAGCGAGACGGGGTTCGCTTCTCACCGTGTTCTGTCTCTTGAGTTTGAGCTGGTTCACAGCCAGAGCCTCCGCGTACTCCAGCTGCTCAATCTCCTCCATCTTCTCGTTGTAGCGCCGGATCTGCTCGTTGATGATCATCTCCACACACCTACAGGAGGAGGAGGGAGCCAGGTGTCAGACAGTAAGAGTATGTGTGGTATGGATTCATATTTCCCCCCGAAAATTTGACATTTTCTGTCCCGGGAGCAGAAGCACAAAATATCATAATACAACAAAAGATCCGACTTGTTTTGAACTGCAGCTACAGTCAAAACCCATTGATCATATCAAGCAACACTAAAAGCAACAAGGAGAAATAAATGATAACATAATCCTTTATTAGTCCCACGGCGGGGACATTTGCAGTGTTACAGCAGCAAAGTGGAAAGTGCAGCAACAACAGGAAATATAGAGACGCAAGATAC
The DNA here is from genome assembly GCA_943590825.1 of Bovichtus diacanthus. Lineage (NCBI taxonomy): Eukaryota > Metazoa > Chordata > Actinopteri > Perciformes > Bovichtidae > Bovichtus > Bovichtus diacanthus. The sequence continues at coordinate 7,716,835 of CALSBV010011200.1, read as the reverse complement.
AATAAATAAGTAACCCTTGCAAAAATACAATAAATAAGCAAACAGTAAAAAACTAAAGAAAGCAGACAGACTGAATAGTTGAATTCTAATTATTGCACATATAAAATATGATGTGGCACAGAACAAAGATGCATAAACCTATGGGCTCCCAGCCTGACCGCTTCAGTGCATAATTTGGTAGTTTTAATTATTTTAAAAAGGCAACAAAACGCCATTTTTGTTAATCAACGTCAGAATGAACATACCATAAAGTCGCCTGCAGCTTGAACTTCACTATACCTGCCAGGAATATGAAATTCCAAGTTCATTGTGATTTGTCTGCTGAGAACAGCTTCATAAAAATAATATTTGACAATTTTTCGTTGTATAAACAAACACAATTTGTTAAATCAATTAAAAAAGTCATTTCACATTGTCAAAGTTATTCTATTAAGATGAGACGGATCAAATATTCTGTTAGCGTTCAGTTTGTATCTTTATTGTTCAATCTTTAGAAGTGTTTCCACGTGAAGCGGACTGCAGACATTGCGGTTGTGTTATTAATTAAGATCATTTGTGCCAAGTTTTGCATCCCTGTCGATTCAGAGAATTGCATCCATGGCGGAGGACGTAAAGGACGTATGAATTTCTGTAGTGGAACGTATATTTTGTACACACCTAGAACGTAACTAGTTTTTCCCGTTATTATAATTCTCAGTTTGGAGTAATCCCGGGAATCCTGTTTCCTGGGATTAAACCTTAGAGTGCAGATTTAGTGGTTCACTAGTTAATAGTGCACCACAATATGAATCATTACATATTGTGAAAAAAGAAAAAACGCAGTTTTGTCCATGTCTTACGTGGTAGTCTTGGCAACATCCTTCATGCTGAGCAGCGGGTCAGCGCTGTCTGGGCAGCGCAGGACACACGGGGCAAAAACTATGGCCAGTGAGTTTGGAGACATGCGGTTGTGAGCCTCTTCTTTACACACCCTGAAACACAATTCATTAGACTTCAGCATGTTGTTTTAGTTACACATGCATTTAACCTGCTGAGGTAAAAGAGCCACTACAGAGTATAAACAAGACTACAATGAGAGTCATTACCTGACGAGGTGGAAGACCAGTCTCTCCAATGTGTTGAAGTTTGCTGAAGGAAGCTCCTCCAGCCCTTTGTACACGGCATGAAGCTGCTCCTCCTTCTCTGGGAGTTCTATCGGACGAAACAGATCATAAGTCAAACACAATAATTAGACGTTAACACCAAGCTCAGCTCATTAGATTTTTCAAAATACTTTATTTCAAATTTAATCTGGGCAAAAGTAGTAGCATTCGAAAAGATGTATGGAAAGATTGGATGTATGAACTAGAAAATGGGGAAAATATTTAACATTTTTGGAGGATTCCCGACATCTTTGGGGAGTCGCATGTTTCGAGTTTAGTCTTAATTCATGCATGAAGATGCATCTTCCCTGTTTTGCGATTGATGTTTGTTGAATTTATATGATGGAGGGCATTAATGTTGACAACCAAGGCCAATGTATGTATATTTTGTGATTTTTTTTTTAAAAAAGCAATAATAAAAAACTGTTAATCAGAAAGAAAAAAAAAAAGAAATCAGAATCTGGTTCATTGCCATGTAGGTTTTCACATAGAAGAAATATGCTTTCTATCGGTGCAGAGTTAAGAAACATAAAAGATAGAATAAACAGAATTGCAATAAAAATATTTTAAAATACTATTCAAAAATATGTACAATGTACCTGTTAAAAAAGAAAGAGCTAGGCAGGAATGTGCAAGAATATATTCTAGGGGATGTGAAAATGTACAGTACTAAGAATAAAAAGAATAAGCAATGTACAAAGATAATGGTCCAAAAAGATGTGTGTTTATGTAACGCATATACAGATGTCAGGACGTGAATGTGACCTCTGGTCTCAGCCGCAGTCGAAAATAAACTTTGTGGCGTGACGTTTTTTGACCTCAGCCTCCTGTGTGGGAGGGATTCATGGTCTACTTACATGTCAAATGTTTGTTTCACCCAACTACTAACCATTTACACAAAACTGTCATAAACAATTTAAACAGTCCCAGTCTACAACCCAGCAGCAGTTAAGAAAAAACACTGAAAAGAAAAGCCCAGCACACAGATGGTCTGTTGTAAAATGCTGCCCCTGGTGGGGAATGTCCGCCTCACCCACTGCATGCAGGAAGTCGCTGTAATGTGTGAAGGTCATGAGTGGATCTGGTAGCTCCCTCAGCCACTGTTTCACCAGGCCCGTCACTGTGTGGATGGGATAGTCTTCGAGGCAGACCAGGTGAGGGTCTAAACACAGTGTGACATTAATAGAAATATCAATAAAAAGGAGCCATGATAAGAGTTATTATTCATTATCTGTTAATAAAAAGAGTCTGACCGGTCTCGAGTCGCTGGTGCAGTTCTTTCATGCGGTTGGCAGAGCCAGACTTGCGGTAGATGCCTTCGGTGTAGAGGCCGTTCATCTCCACGTGCTCCAGCATCATCTCCAGCATGATGGGTACTGGGTTCTTATCGCTGACCAGGCGGCACACGCGCACACCGAAGTGCAGACCGCCAGACTCCTCGTCACTCTGTGGATTCAGACGGACAGTGTCAATCTCACCACAATCTACCTACAACATCCACAGAACTCACGGATCATATAGTTAAGATAAAGGAAACTTTTACATTACATTTTTGCTCTTATTTATCCATTTTAATTTCTCTTACTGTAATTATGTACGCACCATTGTAAACCAAAGCAAACTCCTTGTCATATCTGTGTCCATATTCTAATCTATATAGGCATCTATTTCTGTACTGGCCAGTACTCATTAAAATGAGGTGCTTAAATTTCCCAAGCCAGTACGGTTATGTAAAATTAATTTATCTCTCTAATACAGAGTTTGTCGTGTTTCAGACTTTATGAAAAGACATGGTCGAGTCTCTTAAATAAATCAGGACATTGACTGTCTTTACTGTATAAATCCCAGCCTCACTCCAAACCCTTATATATTATAATTACATCATTAATCCAGGCCTGTAGTTTCTAAAAAAATAAAAACCCACCTTTTTGGCACAGAAGGTAGAGCAGTCAGTGACTATTTTGCAGAGGCACTTCTTGTGGCACACCATTTTACAATCTGTAAGACAAAATAAAACAAATATATACATTATAAATGAATGCAGGGCTCATATTTTATGATAGGCTGCACGGAATTTTTTTAACATTTGAACACAAATAAAAACATAAAAGAAGAAAAGGAGTTGTGCTGGGGTGTTCACTCACAGCTGCACATGTAGGCCTTCTCCATGCCCCAGATGTAAGAACAACACTGGTCACATGACTGCATAATGTTGACCTGATAGTTGACGAAGACATGATCCAGTGGGCTCTCCATCTAACAAGACAGACAGGCACTCGATTACAAATAATAATCCAGATTAAAGTACCAAGCATTACTGAAATGGTAACACAAATAGATTAGAATAATGAAAATAGCCAAACAATTTGAGAATGACAAACTGTGTTAAATTTCAACTTTGCACCCTTACACTTTTATCTTTTTTCCTCCTTTTCTTCCTCGCTTTAGCAGGCTGAAAAACACACAGAGAACATAAGCATGAATGCATTATTTTTTCACATTTATTACTATTATACAGAATGGTGATGGATGGCAGTGTGTTTACCTTTGCAGGCTCAGCCTCCTCCTTCTTCATCTCTCCTCTGATGAAGCCATCCAACACCGACTGGAAGAGGTTGACCACGAGTTGGACTTCTCCTTTCTGCTTGTCGCCCGCCAGGTGGATCACTTTGTTCTGGTAGCCCGTCATCAGTCCTTTGTAGCCAATGGTGGGTTTCTGGTAAAGTTCAGGGGACAGGAGAGAAAATGAGGACGAGGAGAGGTATATACATTTTGCTGCTGTCCTGTCCTCAGCAGTACATTGCTTAACTTCCGTGCCGTAAGTCCTGTCTGTTTCTCTAAACTGGGGCCGCCCTGACCGCCACCTACTCCATGGATAAGTACCTCATACAACCCCACTTCAAAAGATCCAAACTATCCCTTTAGTGTGTGTTATGTGCCTGCAGACGGACTCACTGGGAGAGAATACATGGCTTTGATAGTCTCTCTGAACTGCATGGTGGCTGTTACAAAGATGGCCTCTGTTGCTGAGAGCGACTTCCCCCTGGAGCGGAAATCATTGACCTATAAAAGGGAACACAAACAGAAATGAGATGTTGTGTTAATGAGATGAAATTACTTGCTACAATAAGTAAAAATCTTGTGGATTTTCACTCACCTGGTTGCCCAGAAACTCGTCGAGGTGCCGCAGCTCATTGGCGTTGGTGATTTCTCGATCCAGCGAGGCGTTCCACTGCTCAGAGACCCGTGTGGCGCGGCTGATCTTTATGGTGGGGTTGCGGCCTAAACCTTTACCGGCACGTTCCCCATGTGGCTGGGGAAGAGGCCGAGCTGGATGTCCGGACGTTGGGGCTGAAAGGGAGGGAGAATGTTTTCATACTTATCATCACAAAGTAATATCTATTGCAGGGAGGAAAAGGTGAATGAATCATACGTACACTATTTCTTCTTTCGTAAACTAAACTCTAATGCAGAATGTAAACTACGCATAAGTACCATGGAGGAAACATAACCCAGAGCAAAGTTATTGTGTTTGTATTAAGCATGATCCTGCACGGGTCAGTGTTTTCTCAGAAAGCACACAGCAGGATTAGTTAAGGCCTGAGAATATTAGTGATAATAAACTTCTGTTTTCTTTATGTGCCTCACTCCATGAGGTGTGATGAAAGTGGACTGCAGACCAGAAGTTGTAGTGCAGTTTGTGTTGGCTGATAAAATCTTAATATTTGACCTCAAAATAACCACAAAATATTGTTATTGAAGATGGAATCAGTTTTTGGTGTACTGCAGAATCAAGGGCGGTCCACAATAGAGAACGAAAACAATAACGATAACTGTAAATACAATGATGTGAGCAACCGATGAACGATAATGTTCTGTGGCACCAAGCACACGCTGCACGCTCCTGTTACTGCTGCAAGTTGCACAGAGGAAGAAATAAGGATATGAACAATAAGAAAAAGAAAACGGTAAAAAAAAAAAAAAAAAGTAGCTGCCGCTGTCTTTCAGCTTTTGACTGACCGTCAGTTCTCCATCGTTTTGAAAGTGATCCCAACGATATCATTATAGTTGTGGTGTGGACTCCACCTACTTGAGCTAGAATGATTTTTAAACCAATATATTTATAGTTATTGTTCTTAGTGTGGACGGACCTTTACTCTCCTTTTTACCAGCTTTTGGAAAAATGGCACCCAAAAAAGCCGATCACCAAAAGGATAAAGTTAATCTTCCCTGCGCCAGTAAATCCTATAATTCTTCTGAAACTTGACGGGGACAACCTGAAGAGTGGTAATTATTTACCTTCCCCTCCTGTTGGCCTCTCATTGAGAATCTGAGCAAGTGTCAAATCTCCGTTGTCTGGAGTCTGGGCCTCCTTGTGCGGGCGCTTTTTCAAAATCTTGCTGAAGAAACCACCTGACCTGCAGGAGACACAGAAACACAGGAAGCTCGAAAGAATATTCACAAACTTTGTTCAGCGAAACTGTATTTTTGCAACTCCCTGGACTGTTTCTTGGCAACAGGCAAAACAGACAGTTTCAGTAAGTAACTATGATATCCAGTTTTTAAATATACCATCAAAACTGAATTATAATTATATAATAAGAGTGTATTTTTCAAGTGCCACATATTCAAGCTCTGCTCCAGCAGGTTCACCATAGCAACAATACAAATAAAAAAACAAAAGCGGTCAACCCGTCTGATAAAACTCTGGCCCCACGACGGAGCCTTAAGTGTTCATTTCTGCCATATAAATCCATTTGGAGTAAATTCAGTTATCAGGAATTTCCGGTTGTGAACGTGCAAAACCACACAAGGAGCTGAGGAAGGTTTGATTATACAAGTTTAAGAGTTTTCAGAGGAACAATCAGACACCGGCAGATGTTGTAATGAGGAGCACCGGACTCCAAGAATTCTGCAGGAGACAGACAAACGAGCTTCATATTTAGTAGCGTCAGTAGTGGATATAAAATAACACAAATAAGATGCATTGGATGATGTTACTCGTTTAGTGAACGCTGTATCTGAAAAAAATAAATAAATTTCTTAAATTGGATTTCATGGTTCCAAATTAACATAACTAGTGTGAAATGTATTTATTTAAAAAAAGACCGTAATGCTTTGTAAACTCATTAAAATAATAATAAAAATATATTATAAATGCTAAAAATATATTGTAATTTAAATCCTATATCATACAACTGCAGAATTGAAGAAAACGCAACAACCAATTATTTTGCACAAACATGTCAGGCCTCAACTGTGCGTAAGTGTTCTCTTGAGTGTGCGTGGATTCTGGTTTTATCTAAGAACAAATATCAAATAAGAAAACATTTGTGTATGTCAGAATCTTTTGTCCAAACTGCGTAAGTAAGAAGACATTTTTTCTCATTAATGCCCATTATTCTGGACTTCACTCATCTCAATCACCTCCCTTAAAACAAAAGTAAGCGGCAGAATACTTTCTGTCCTGTACCTGTCTGGTGTGGACGGGATGGCGTGTGCTGAGTCTTGGTGAGGAGAACCATCTTGGTGTTTCTTTCTGATGGAGCTTCCCTTTGAGCCGTCGGTGTAGTTTTCTGAGGGGGAAATCATCTGCAGAACAGGAAACAGTTTACAGGTGATGATAAAAGTGTGTGCAGAATAACTGGACGAGAAGCTGTCTGCCAGTTTGGACCGATTTTCACTACATAAAATGTAATTTTCCCATTACAACTAATGAGCATTTAATAATACCTCTCTGGCTGGAAAAGCACCAGCCCCTTCAGTGCCTGGAGATAAACTGTCAATTGATGAGGAGGCAGTTTCACACCTGGAAGAATAGAGAGAGAAACTATCAATGAAAAAGTATTAATCATTTATGAAACCACATAAACACTATGAAGATATAACTTCACTTCTCTTCATATTAAAAAGTATTAAGTTAAAGAAAGTTTCATTGGTTAAGAGTGAAAACATAAGGTTAGAAATGAGAGAATAAGACGTACAGTGGTTGTTTTATTCTCCTTTCCTCCCTGTTGTGAGGTGGAGGGCTGGCTCCCTCAGAGTATTCTCCCTCACTCCTCCTCCCCCCCCTCCATTTCTCCGGCTTCTCCTTAATTGCCCCAGGACGCCGTTGCAGGCTTGTTGCTCCAACCGCGTCACCTACACCGTTCCTGTCGGGCACGGAGTCAGCGGTGTGCAGGGGTAACGAAGACGGACGGACAGGCCCGGCAGAAGGAGGAGACGCCTTTGCCTCCTTCTTCCCTCCTTTGTCGTCCTTCATTTTCCAAGCCACAAAGGTGTACTGGTCCAGCTCCTTGCTGTCCGCACGCTCTTTCAGCTTAGAGGGCTCCTGGCTTTTGCTCTTGGGCGGGGAAGTTTGGTCCTTGCTGCTGGCCGGGGTGGAGGAAGTGGAGGCGGCTCGTTCGGTCTCTCTCTGGTTGTGCTCCAGCCCTCTTCGTCTCCTCTGCTCCCTCTTCTCCTGGCTCCTGGATGACAGGCCCCTGCTAATCGCTGGAGCTCGTGCTCTCTTTTGATCAGCACTGGAAGGTTTGGAGGAATTGCCGGGAGCCAGTTTATCCGACCCCTCTCCTGGAGGTGTAAGTGCGCTGGAGGTGACCCCATCAGAGGGCAGTTTTGAATCGGACTCTCCTGAATCATCATCTTCTCTCTCGTCCAGCTGGGGTCCAGCCTCAACCAGGGTACCGTTAGCCTCCAATTCCTCATCCTCCAGCTCTTCATCCTTGCCCTGTTCGTCCTCTGTATGTGAGCTTGTGTTAACCTCTCCGTCCTCCTCTCCTCTCTCCTCCCGAGTCTCCTGGACAGGGGCTATGTCATCTAGCATCTCCTCTGTGACCAACTCGATGTCCGGGTCTTCTCTCGTTTGAGGCTCGCTGGCCAGTCTTTTCTCCGCTTCCTCTCTGTTTTTCTGTGCTTCCTGTGCTTTCCTGGCAGCCTCCTCTTCTTCTGCTCTCCTCCTTGCTTCCTCCTCTTCTGCCTTACTTCTTGCTGCTTCTTCTTCCATCCTCATTTCTTCCTCCTCCTCCTCTGCTCTTCTCCTGGCCTCCTCCTCTTCTTCCCCCCTCTTTCTTTCCTCTTCTTCTGCCCTCTTCAGAGCTTCTTTTTCCTCATCCTCCTTTTTCTGTTTCTCTTCACGCATGGAGTGGCACCTGTAATACACAAAACATAAATATATAAAAATGTCCTATAGCATTGCATGTCCGTCTGTGGTCTAGCCGACTTGTTCTAAACTATTGTCAACTTCTCGTAACGAAAACTATGATGGAATAATAACACAAACTGTGACGGTATCAACATGCAATATCTTGTAACCTGTATCTTTCATCAGATAAGATTAAATCTTATGTGAAACAAGTTTGACTAAAGTTACAATATTATTGGCTTTGTCTAAACTAGATTGCCTGAAATGTTCAATATAATAAAAAAACCCCCACTAAAACAGTTTTCATTAGTAAAACTCGAATAAATTAGAGGGTTTTCTTTGATTAAGATGAGATGAGATTAAAATGGTCAACTAAAACTTAAGTGTATTAAAAACAGTATAAGGTTGACTAAATATGATTAAAAAAAACAACTAACAAGGACATTTGACACAGGACTAAGAATAAATTAAAGAAATAGCTAACAAATTGAACACTATTCTGAACTGAGTCTACAGTGACAAACTCTGAGTGTCTCTGTGTTGTTACCTTCTGCGTGCCGAGTGACCTCTGACCAGGGCTTGTATTTTGGTCGCGCCCTGTCTCTGGCGGCCGTACTCTGATCTCTGTCTGTGCCCTCTCCACACAGCCTGGATCAGCGCGGCTGCCAGCCGCCTCCGCTCCTTTTCGCAGTACCTGCGCCATGAATGCTAAGCAGGAGGACAGGGAATAGGATGAGCATGATACTTTAAGTGTCTCTTGATACTGACATGACAGCCCAAAAAATGAAATTAAAATGTTGCGCCTAACCCCTGTGATTACCTGAATCAAGATGGCTGCCTGTCTCATGTCCAGAAACTCTTTCCTCTGCAGGCGACCTCTGAACCAGCGCTGAAGGAAGATGATCTTACGCATCACATCTTTGTGCAGCGTGTCCTGCAGCTGCTGTCGCTCCAGCTCCTTCAAGAACACCTGAAAAGAGAGAAAACACCAGAATTTACATGCACAGAAGGAAACGGGAGCAAACACAAACAAGAACGGAAGTTTATAAGGTGTACTGGGAGAGTAAAACCAAGGAGCAATGACGAGAGTTCACTGGCGTACCTTAGTTTTGCCTATCTGGTACGTGGTGGGGTCCAGGCCCATCTTCTTCTCAAACAGCGCTGAGATGTCGTCTTTAGAGGCAGCAGCGTTCTTTGGCAGCAAAACCCTGAACTGCTCGATGAACTCCTGCAGGGACAAGACAACAAAAGAGAAAAATACAAATGAGAAATGATCAGACTGTCAGAGAGAGGACTTCTGTGGTTAAGGTGAAAGGTCAAAACCTAAAGAACAATATTAAAAAGAATGTAAATACATTTCTCTCCAGCCAATCTACGCATCTCTGGAAATCCTCCAGCCAAAAGGGGGAAATCAACCAAAACCCCCTTCTTGACTAAATAATGATTTCAGTTTCAAATGCTTCCTCTAAACAAGTCTCAAAATATGGAAACATAGAATGTAGATCACAGAAATTGTAACCTCAGAAAAAAAAACTGCACGATTGTATGATATTTGCCATTTCACCAGTTTTTAGTAATTGTCATATTGTAGAAGATGTCTATGGGACCCTTCTTTTTACTTTTAGAATATACTGCAGCTGCCGTTACAAAGTATATACTGTTGCATGCAGTATGCATACAATTGGGACATGCTACTTAACATTCACCTTGGACTTTGATGATCATATATCCCCTGCGCAAAGGATTGTGGGTCAGAAAAGCCAGAAAAGCATGCTGGCTTGCAAACTGCAGAATGCGACCAGATGCAGGAGAACATCTCTGGCATACTGCATTTGACATACTGTGTATTGGGCCATACTAAATCTTTCCCTGGCATACTAAGTCGTGTGGAAGTGTGGGTACTGAAACACACAGATGATCTCCATGTGTCTTCATGCTCTGATGAAGGCCATAAGGTCGAAACGTTTTTTAGTATGAGATGAACGGAATACATTTTTAAAATTGAGATTAATACTTTGTCCTGGATATCTGTGTGTGCTACCTTTGCTGGAAAGTTATGAAAGATATTTTATGTCCAAGCAGGCAACAGCTGACGAACACTAACGAAGTATAGTGAAATATATGAAATATAGTTGGACAGTCCTCAGTAGGAAGCACCAGCTTCTATCTTTAGTGCCTATATTGGTAACTTTACAGTACCTGGAATGTGTACTTGGCTCCGTAGCCTGACCTCCTGATGCGAACAGTTTCCAGCATTCCTGTGTATCGCAGCTGCTGAACCACCAAGGCCTCATCCAGATACATCTCCTTCTGCTCATGTACAAGGACACGAGAAGCACATTCAGTCACACCCTTACTATTCAGAAACCCATATTCACCAATTTAAAACAGTCATCAGTACAATTGAGAATTGTGTTCAAGACATTCTAGGCTGCAAATTTGACTTCTAATTCAGATTTTTGATTGATTTTAAAAGCCTCTTTCAAACAAATGTCATCATGCAACAGAGCAAAGAGGTTTGTTCAACAGATGTATATGAAATGTGATTCAACTGCATCAATTTACACTCAAGGTTCCCTCTTATAAAGTCTTCACGCTGGAAGAAAACTTCAGTATTGATTTAGAGACGAAGGATTTGAACATAAGATATTAAAGAACAAATTACAACAGACTAACAATAACGGAGTCTTACCTTCTCAGCATTGGAGCGGATACAACGAATGAAGAAAGGCTCTGCTCTGTTCAGAGTCTCCAACAGTTTGGTCAGAGAGGTCTGAGGAAAACGAGGAGAGAAGTTTGCAGAATGTTCAGGACTGCTGCTCGAGGGCGTTTCTGTTTGTGTGTGTAGTGTTCACACTGTTGTAGGTGATGTTACCTGGAACTGGGCGCTGATGCTGGGGGGCTTCTTCTTCTTGTGCACGTGGAGCAGAGACTTGGTGGTGCGATCGTGCAGCGTCAGGCTCACGATGAACTTCAGAGACCGGGAATCCAGCAAACTCTGCGCAGCAGTGATACAGGAAATTAATTCTCTTTTCTTTTGTTTTTAGTGACGCGAGACATGACAGGTGAGACTAGACAAGACGAGATAAAAAAGAAAAGAAAAAAACAAAAAAAAAGACAAAAAAAATAGTTGAACCAAGACATTTTATTAGCCACCACAACCGGGAAAACAATTCATTTATTTACCTTTTTTAAAAAATACTCCCCTCTATTGTTGTGTGTTGTGTTTCAGCCCTATCATGTTAATCCTTAATCCTCGATAATTATTAAAATATTATAATTAGGACACTAATGATTATTTTCACTATCAATTAATCTGCCAATTGTTGGTCTATCCCAATTCATCAAGTCCAAGGTGATGTCATTAAATGTCTGGCTTTGTCAGTCCTAAACCCAAAGATAATCACTTTAATAAGATATAAAACAGAATATTTGAGAAGCTGAAAAAAGCATTTTTTTATTATCTATTACTCAATTTAAAACAAGTTGCTGCAACTTATTGAGTCAAATAATCGTTGTGGCTCTAATTGTGATTCTAATAAAACGATGGCAAACAAATAAAATCCCATCAAAGTGTTTTATATAACTTATATATATATATATATATATATAATATATTGTCTTTATCCGTCTTTAAACTTGGGCTCTTTGGTTGTTAGTCAGGTTTACCTTGGGGATGACCTGCCTCTGTTTGGTGTGCTTGTGTTTCCTGAGAAAAAGAAAGACAGAAGACGCGGGGTGAGTTACAGGGACTGAAGGGTTTAAGGCCTGAGGCGGGATGATGGTTCAAGTAGCAGATGGATTGTGTGAAGCCGGGTTAGTACGGACGGCTGACTTCTTCATGCTTCATGTCAGTGATGAAATCCAGGGTTGCACCTGGAAGAGGGGATGAATGACGGGCAGCGACGAGGCATGAATGAATGAGAGGGTGAGGGTGAGGATGACAGAGGATGAGGATGAGGATGAGGATGTTTCTGCAGGAGATGAGATGTAACTAAAGAATCAGCTCAGCAGAGACTCCCCATACACAGACAGACGCTTGCTATCAGCACAACATAAAAGGGCACTAAATTCATGTTCAGGGTCTCTCTGTCGTCATGTGTCAGAAAATCCTAACATGCTGCGAGGACGCTCGGACATACTTTCACAAGATGCTCCTGAAGACCTCACATGCCGGCAGCACAGTGTTCTGATGATGCTCATGCAGCAGTAACAAAAGGTATTCAAGGCATTTCAGCTTTAGCCTTCAAGAAAACTAGATGGCGTCTACCAACAGAGCTAATAATGTAACGTCTGCTGATGAAGCATTGTGTGATGTCTTTATTATGATCCCATGAGACGTTAAGGATAGGGTTGTTCTGAAACCGATACCAGTGTCGGAAATTAAATCTGGTATCGGCGAGTATGCGAGGCTATGCACCGATCTAATATCACATTATTATATCATTTATCAGCTTATTTACGCCACACAGGAACAACAGTAAACTACATATTTAAATGTTATTTTATAATGTATGTCTTAATGCCTTTAATGTTTTCGTGAAGCACTTTGAATTGCCTTGCAGTTGAAATGAGCTTTATAGATAAACTTGTCTTGCCTTTAACAGAGGAGAAATAAATCTGAAATCGATGAAGGACGTAGCTAACAAGGGAGCCATCTCGCTTCCTTCTCATCTCTGCTGAGTTGCGTTATTAATTCCTAGATTTTTTTATATATGTTCAGTTATGACCGACGGTCTAACTAGATGATAAAAGAACGTTCTATGACATTCATTCTCTGTATATATTCATGTTTTATAAAGGGTTTAACCAGAGCCAGACTGTAAAACAATGACAGCAATCGTGTCACATCCATACAGCGTCAGTCGTATACAGCTGGATGGATAAATATACAATTTAAGGTAATTCAGACAAGGATTTATGTTTATAATGAATAACTATTTATTTGTATGGATTTCAAATGTTGCGTTTGGTTTAATAATGGTTGTAAGGATGATTAATATCATTTTGTTCCTCTTCCATAATTGATTGTTAATTCCACGAGATGATCCGTTTTGTTTGTTGTGTTTATGTGGCTGTAGTGTGTAAATGTGTGTTTGACTGTATGTGTGTGGAACCCGGGAAGAATAGCCGATGCTCATGCTAATAGGGATAGATTTTTATTTTTTGTATTTTTAGCGCACTGATATCGGCCGATCCTGATCAGAAAGGGTATCAAAATATCTCTCGTTAATGATCCACTGAGAAAAGTGTCTATACATGTGACAGCTATAACTATATGTTGCTGGTTATGTTAGTCAAAATGAGCTGAGAATAGTCTACATTGTTCTCGGGGGACGGACACTGAATTAAACTGGAGAGAAAAGCTGAGGCCAGGTCTGTCTGCAGACTCACTGGAGGACGTGTCGAGGGAAGCGGAGGCGACCCCAGGACTGCAGCAGCTTGCGAGGGTCGTCACCATCCAACTGCAAGTTCTTAATGGAGCTGATGATCTCTGCATGCATGTCTCTGATCACACCACACACACACACCCAGTGTGGAGAGGGAAGGAGAGGGGGGGGGCAGGAGAAATAAAAACGTAAAGTGGGGCGGGATATAAAAACCACTGTTAGGACACCTTAGAAGAAAACACACCACCGCGGTTACCAAAGACAAGAACACACACTGCAGGAAAGCTGGGGCTCTGATATCAAGAGGAACGTCATGCTCTGCTCATCCATGAAGAATAACCCACATGTATTCTCCCACAGTTCATGTTTATGACACACTAGACCGCCCAACCATGCTGCCATGTAAAAAGACTAGGGCTGTACCGAATAGTGCGACGCTCTAGTCATAATGTTGACATTCAAATTCTTGATAAACATTCGTATGCAGTTCAGTTTTAATTGTTTTTTTGCATGTCTATTCATTTTGTTTAAAGCCGTTTTTTCTGCACAGTTGCAGATAATTATTAGAAATAGATTCCAGTGGTGTCTGCGTAGGATTGTTTCCGACTCGTGTGATCCAAACATTTCCAACAACTCATAAGGCATTTGGTAAATTACTGGAAAAAAAATGCATGTTACCAATTATTTAGAGATTTTACAATGCAAAGTCAGAAAATAACTATTCATAAAATCCTACTGCACGTCTTCGCATTTTTAAAACTTTTGAAACATTGATTCAAGACATTAATACGAATTACGGCCTTATTTTTAGATTACTTTAGACTTTTAAAGGATCTGAAGGAACCCTGCGATTGTTTTTATTATTTTTGTGACAGCCATACCGCACACAAAGGGAGTCACGCACCTCTATTAACAGGGCGATCGAGTAGCAATCTAACAGCATAAATTAAATTTATATAAAAAAATCTATTTTCCCCCTTTTTTTTTTAGGGTAAAAAAAAAATTGCAGCTGCGATACACAGGAATGCTTAAAACTTAATTCGAATACCTCAATAGATATAAAATTTAAAAAAAGACATTCAGTACAGCCCTAAAAATAAGACACACACACACACACACACACGCACACACAAAGACGGATTGGAGCTCGTAGGTGTTTTATTCCCGTCTCCCTGCCACTGTGGTAGTTAACATGCAGAGCTGGGGCTGTTACTCGCTGTGTGAGCTGGAGATGTTACTGGTGAGGCTGTCGGATTAACGCTCCTTTAACTGGGGCTGCTGTTACACTGGACACTGGGTCTGGTGAGGTTAATATGGAATCTTTTCTCTGTCTCAGAGCTAAGTCCATGCAACAATTTTCTATACTTACCATGAAAACAGGCAGTGAAGGAATGGGCAACAAATACAGTGAATGAGTCCCAGTGAATCTGACCTCTACACCTCCGTGTTTGCAGATCTGCTAGAGTGTGGAAGGTTAATAATAATTGTAACAATGAGCTGGGAGGTTCAACTCAGTTCAGTTACTGCTCTGTAAAAAAACAAAACAACCCAGTTATTTCAGATCTGAAAGCAGGAGGATTAAGGTCAAGATTCAGAGGGCCACAAATATTTTTCATAGTTTGGTTCCATTCTGAGAAAGCTCCCCTAATTCTTTTTGTCTATTTGACTTGGGGCCTCTGTATATGTATGAATGCTTGCGTGCTTCCAAAGCTCCACAGCTGATGTAAGTAATCCTTGTGGCTAATCAGAGTAGGCCAGTACAAACACCTTCCTGTGCTCTATAGCAAGAATAATAAACGTGAGGAAGGAGAGAGATTATCACAGCTACAGTAAAAGATGGGGATTACAGTGCGGGAAGGTAAAGGGCAACGTTGTTGTACTGTGTTACTTCGGTGTACTGAACCTCCTCCTATACTTTCATTTGAAAAGAAGCAGACGTTGCAACATTTTACATGCCGGACCTTCTGTGATAAAAACCCATTTAATACACTGGTTTGGATGCATTAACCCTCTGAACCCCAAAAAAACACTAGCGGGGTTGAAAAGTTTTCTTTTTAAATTGCCAAAATTACACTATTTATCATATCCAGGAACTGTAAAAAAAAAAAAAAAAGAAACGGCTCATGTGTCACACACACTTCCGTCAGGACAAATAACCAAAACTAAGCTTAAACATTGAAATCTCATCAAAATCACTTCATTACACATCTATTCCACTAACCAGATCCTGTAAAAAAACATTAAATTATGTGTTTCTCAGCGCAACTGGGAAGCCTTGATTGACTTGAAAAATGTTGTATATATAGTCATATAACATTATTCAAAGTTTTGTAAAAACAATTATCAAAGAAATTCAACTTGCTTTTTCCCCCTTTGTTTATGGCATAACTGTGTGTAATTGTGCAGTGAAAACAAGGCAATAGGTAAAATGTGACAGGAGCATATGACGCCCTGAAACTGATTGGGGTTCAGAGGGTTAAATATATATATTTAAAAAAATAATTTTTTTTGAGGGGAGCAAACTCAGAAAATGAAGCAAACCGGTGTCTGTAAACCAAAACAAAACACGTTTCCTTGCTGCTTGGCCTCATTTCTTCATTCCTTTCTCCTGCCCACCAAATTCACTTACTTCTTACTCTCATAGCTAGCAAAGATGTCTTCAAAGGCCTCTAGAGGGCGCTCCTCTGAGTGATCAAAGCAGAAATCGAGCATAGAGGCTCGTCTGTGGAGGGGAGAGGAGAGAACCGCACACAGTGGGGTCACCAACAGGTGGAGAGGATACGGGCGACTGAGATGAGGTGAAGGAGGATTCATCGGACAGGGTGATGTGAAAAGCTGTGATTTTGGTCAGTTGCAGTGACTCAGCTGAACAGAGTGCACATGTCCGAGATCTTCCTTCCTCATCTCATCCAGCACCACAGGATAAAAGTGGAGTTCACCAACAAATTGAAACATTTCCTTCACCTTGAACAAGGAGCACCGAACAGGAAATATGCTGCTGTGCAGATTATAAATGGAGGAAAAGTTGCAGCTTCATTATATTGATCCTATTTTAAATACCCAGTCTGTGTGAGTCATGGAAGAAAAGTAACAGAGATATTAAACGGTCGGCCTCCATGTCCACAGTCAGGTACTACAGCAGACCGGTTCCTCCAGAGGAAACAGACCTGACAGTTAGAAAATCAGTCCAAAACCAACAGAGACCAAGCGAGACAACTTTCAATAGTTTTAAATGTAACATTACTTACTTGTACATTCTGTCTATTGGGGCATTGGATCGCTGAAGCTCTCCTAAAGGAGTTCTGGAGATTGGACGGCTAACACCTAAAACAAAACAAAATGAATTCACATTATTAACGAGAGAAACAATGATGAGTGTGCTTAGAATGTGATCAGTCACATGACTGCAGCATTTTTTTGTTGTTTTGGTTATATTTAATCTTGTTGATCCACATAATAAGGCTTCAATGTCAATAGTCTGGAGGACTGAGAATTGCACAGAAAATATCAAAATCTCCTAAAGCGTCACGTTTCTGAATACTCCTCTATGTGCTGACCTGAGAGAATAATGATGGAGCAGAGAAACATCTGCACTGACGTTTGTGTTCCATCAGTACTACAGTCACAATAATTCTGACTGATGAAGACTAGAAACAAGAATATTAGTTTTTGTCAAGCATTAGCACAATTCAGAAAGTGTCAGCAAGCTATCAGAGAAAGAAATATTTCATCCGGGATGGGCTGACACGGTTACACCAATAGTGTCTTTATTTATTTATTTTATTAAAGGTTACGCTGTGATATTCAGGAGATTAGGAGAAAAAAAAACATACAACAGAGAAAAATGGCTGATATGTGGTGTAAATAATAACTACAGTTGCCTCTCACTTAGGACACACTTAGTTTGTTGCGTGAGCTCGGTGAAATTGAGAATGAAGTTCACTTTCTGTTTTACTGTCCCATCTACGAGGACATTAGCGATGTACTTTTTTTTTTTTTTTGTAAAAATGACCTCCATTTATGTTGATTTTTGTTGGCTGGATGATTAGGAAACACTTGAGTTGTGCTTCAGGAAGGAAACCTTTTTTTGTAGAAGATTTTATTTGCAGAGCTTTGCAGAATATTTTGATACCAAGCGGTAAAATACCTGAAAGAAATAATGGAATGAAATGTTTGACCACTGCATCTGTATTTTTTTAAGTCTTCTAAACCCACGTTGTGTGCATCATACGAAAATAAATAAATAAAATCAAAATCATGTACCTGAAGTTTTGGCAGCCCAGGAGCGGCCCGCTTCATTAAAAGCAGCGATGCCTCTGATGGTGGCGCGCAGAATGCCCCATCTAAACATGGCCACCGGGTCCATGCCGATGAGCTGCCGAACATATGCGCGGTCGCTACTCCGCAACAGCGCCACAATGTCTGGACGCATGTGGTCTGTGTTCTTCTCCCGGAAATCCTGGTGAGGTCAAATCAACATTAAAAACGGGTCACATTGAAGTGTAACTAAGAATAATTCAAACCCTTTTACTCATGTTACCGGACTTCTTCTCGGTCCATCCTCCTTACCTTGATTTGATATTTGACTTTCCCAGCAAAGTGTTGAATGACGAAGGCAGGCTCCATGACAGGCGTGGAGACAAAGTATTTGTTCCCCTGGTGCTGCTGCTTGAATTTGGCTAATAATGTCTCATCTGTGGCATGGGGAAAGCTGGAGTGCACAGAGACAAGGAAAGAGGAACGAAGGATAAATGGAAAGAGGAGAGGAAAAGGGAAATATGGGATTACGGATTAATATAAAGCTTTAACTGAATGAAAACAAACTTAATTCATACTCGCAGCAAAAGACATGAATGCAACAGTGGCTTTTCTAAAGCGTACAACAACAAAAAAAAAGGTCAAGGGACGACCCACATTAGCAGACTGGTTTAATGTGATGTGCATTACATTTTTGTAACGGAAAAATTAACACTTGCTTTGAGACTCAAGACACAGACATATTTGATGAATGTTGGAAAGGATGGATTGACTTTATCAACCCATATAGAACAGATTTCAGGTAAAAGTCCACGAGTTGCGTTGTGATTCTCTGCTACACACACTTTTTGGTTTCCTTTTCCGTTTGTCTGCTTGTTTGTTTAATCTGTACTGTTTTGTTTTCAAAAACAAAAGTGTACAATATAAAATGCTTTGTGCCTTTCTACTCAAATAAATAAAATATAAAAAAAGCTGTTCTTACTTGCTCTCCTCGTCCAGCAGGTAGAGCAGGCCGGTGGGCTTCTTGCTGATGAGATGGATGCAGCCCACGTTGTCTGTGTAGTCGATGTTGTGCCAGGTGATTCCCTCTGCTTGGTACTCCTCCTGGTTGAGGCACCACAGAACATGATGAATAAGCTCATCAAGCCATGTTAGGAAGTTTGACAATTTCACTGTTGATCTTTTTACGTGAATTATTTAACATATTGGTCTCGTATATAAAAAAAATAGAAAGAAAAATAGAAATACTGAAAAACATCCAGAACAGATGTAATATAACGTGTGTGCTTAAAGTCAAGTTTGACTAAATAACTAAATATTGTAAGAATAAATTTAACTTTGTATTGCTGTTGTCGTCAGACTCTGAAGGATAAGATAAACTAGCATGAACCAGCGTAACCTTTTCTCCCTTTCAGAGAGGAAATGTTTGGATGAGTCACCACTTAAGAAGTCAATTACTGTCAACACAGAGCGGAGAAGAGTCGTAGGTTTGAATCACAGCGGAGAAAATCCTCTGATGGTGTGATGTTGGGTGCGTCGTGTGGAAAGATTTCGGGGGGCAGACGGAGGGAGACCACTCACCTGCTCCAGGTTGAAGATGTGATGGTTAAAATAATACTGCAGCTGCTCGTTTGCATAGTTGATGCAGAACTGCTCAAAGCTGTTGGTCTCAAAGTCCTCAAAGCCAAATATGTCGAGGACGCCAATGGACAAACACTGGAAAAGAAGACCGTGAACACTAGTGAGGAGCAGGAAGGGGAATGCATACCAATCATCCTGCCAAAAATAATATTTATAGCATTTATTGAAGTGGAGTGTTCTTCTGTAACGTCAAAATGAAGTTTCTTCAGGTATGTCAGCAGAGGAAATCCTTAATGTTCACTGTTGTGTGTGAGTGTGTGTCTTACTGGGACAGATTCCTCCATATCCTTCTTGTTCAGCAGAGCGTGATTGATGCGCAGGACGATCCAGTCGAACAAGGCGCTGTACAGAGATTTGGCCATGGAGTCTCTGGCTGTGATAGCCTGATGGGAACAAGAGGGATGATGCATATTGTGAAGAACAAAAGCTACGTACTCACAGTAGAGTAGAAATACTCTGTTACAAGTAAAAGTCCTGCCTTCTAGAATGTTACTTAAGTAAGAGTACAAAAGTATTCCCATCAAAATAAACTTAAAAGTACCAAAAGTAAAAACAGCCCACATCAGAATAAGTATTATATACATGTCTATTATATTATTGGATTATAATTAGCGATGCATTAATATGTGCATCACTTGAAGCAGGTAAAGGTTGAGCTGAATTGAATTACTTTATATACAGCTGGGTATCTTTTGATTTTAATCTTTAATATTACATCATAATTAATTTGTTGATTATATTTTGTATTACTAATCTGTATCTACAAAGTGACTGGTTATTTACATCATTTAAAAACACTGAAGTAAAGTACAAGTAGCTTAAAATTGCACTTTACCACCACTGCATTTCATACAAACAATATAAAACAAAAGTCTGATGTAGGTGAACATAAATGAGGGATTAAACAGATTTAAAAAAGGGAGAGACAACAGAGAAAAGGAAGACATAAAAACAGTGACGGGGAGAAGACATCTACTGCAGGTGTAACATTAAAGAAGCAGATACACAAGGCCACCAATTAGTGTCCAGTTTGACACGATCCCAGTAATGACAGGTGGCAGGTGTGTGGAGCCTACCTCCGAGTGGCTGTAGGGGAGGATCAGCTTGTCGTTGACGGTCACAGTTTTCCTCTTCGTCAGCGCCTCAACCAGCAGCTCCTCTTTAACCTGAGAGGGAACCCACACAGGTTAAAGTTCATGGTCACAGACAACTCACCGGACACCGTGAAATATGCGTCATTTATATTCTTTACTTTGCTTGTGTGTTTACTTTACATGACGTTTGTATTTGCTTATAAGCCTCTAGGTTGAAGTTTTTTATCTCAGCTGCACAACTTACATTTTTTTGTTGTTGTGTTTCAGTTGCTTTTGTTTTATTGTGCAAACAAAAAAATTATTAATTAAATAAGTCAAATATGGAGTCACACAGGAACAAACACACAGCTTGGAGAAGCTACCAATTACTTCAAACTGGAAGAAGTTGAACTACAGCAAAGTTACCCGAGGGAGAAATCTTGGTTTACTAAAGCTACTTAGAAAAGTAGTTCAGTAAAACACAAATACAAAAATTGCAACAAAATGTAAAAAGAACAGTTCCATGCCAGCAAAAAAAAATGCCATTTGAGTTTATTTAAACCCACATGTTATACATAAACCGAAAGAATAAATACCCCACGAACAATATATTCAACTTGCACACTTTTAGACCATTTGACTGACCTGAGCACTGGTCTAAAAGAAATGGGCCTATTGTCAGTTTTGTAACATCTGACTTCAACAATCTTAAAAAAAAGTCTTTAACTTCCACCTTTTTACACAGCTTGAACACGGATCTAAAAAAAAAAAATGAGGTTTAATTACAGAGGAAAGGGTAAAAATGGAAATAAAAAATCTTTCTTTCCCTTTTATGACCCAAAAGGTTTGCAAACTACAAAGAAAATGGCAAATACATTAAAACTAATAGTTGAATTACTTGTAGTTCACTGCAAACACAAATATTACCTTCAGCAGGTCAGAGAGCGTAGCCAGAACCTCTGGTGGTCCCACATCCAACCCCTCATCTCGGCCCGTTGACTTCCTCCTGTAGGTCACGTTGCCCAGATACAAGATGGCCGAAAGCACAGAAAAGATCCTGCAACACAGTCCCAGATGATGTGTAAGGAGAAAGCAACAGCAACAATACAGTCATATGACAAATGCAGGACGAGTGCTGCACACGCTGTTCTTCAGTCTTATCATCCATTTATGTTGGATAACTATTAAACTGAATAGGAGCATTGTATGCTGCTGCAGCCGCACACAGTTTCTAATAAACTGCTTCCTTAGTCGATTAGACGCAGCTATTGTTGTGCTGTTGGATCTCTAAACAGCCTCTTTGTTGTAATTTATATTTTTTAGTAATGTGACTCAGACCAAAATAAGATCTATGACTGAGTAGACAAAAAGCTTCAACATGTCTGAAGATCATTATGTGTCTGCATCAAACTCAATGTACTGAACATGCACTGAGTCGCTTACTGTTTCTTGGTGGCGGGAAGGAAGCCAACCATCTCCATCGCCTGCTGCAGCCTCTCGAAGTCGTGACGCAGATCTTCCTCATCTTCTATCTTAAAGTTTTGCTACAGGACAAAACAAATGAATCAAATGATAGTTAATTATTCAGCGAGTGGAAGAGGAAAAGGATATCGGTGTAGTCGGTGATAGTTCACTTGATTTCCACGCGCACATTTATGAATAAAATTAAAAACAGGTAAACTCAATGCTAGCGAAGAATTTTTCTAAAATTAAAGCCAGGAAATATTTCTACCATTATATAAATCCTTGTTGAGAGCTCATCTTGAATTTGCAAGTTCGGTCTGGTGTGAAGTAAAATATATAGAAAAAATTGAGAAGGTTCAGAGAAGAGCTATCAAACTGATTCCAGGTCTAAAGGAGGTTCGGTGAGGTGAAGAAAATTACAATTAACTTCTTTCTTGTACAGGAAACATTGGCCCAATTCCAATCCGGCCCCTTCACCCTCTCCCCAACCACCTTCATTCCATTTGCACTTTCACATGGAGGGTCGGACATATTTTATATTTTTTATATATTTGTTAATATACTTTTTACATCCAGCAATCAATAAATCAAATGCTCTGACAAAAAAAACAAAACCAAAAGAAATAGACATCTGTGGCTGCCGCGGGAGTCGTGCACTCACCGCACATCACCAGAGTCTTCCACAAACTGCTAGCTTGACAGCGGTGAGTATTTACAATAGAAATGTTTGTTGTTTACGTAAATTTTCATAATTTTGGGGGAGCGGATTAGAAGGGAGGCCTGAAGGGACGGGCTAGATTTAGCGACTTTTGAAGCTAGAGTTGGAGCTAGTTGGCAACACTGGGCTGGGTTTCTCGGTTGGATACTTACGGACCACGTGCAACTCCGTTTTATGTCAGTCATGGACATTTATTATTGTCATACAGACGGTAAAAACAACTTAAAGGTTACATTGTATTTACGATCAAATATATCCTTGACAAAATAAGAAGATGTTCACAAAAAAGCAGAAATGCCACTAAAGAAGCTTGCAAGTTTTATTTTCCTCCATATGCTTAGGTTCTCGCTTGCGAAAGATGCTGATACAAAAACAGGGTTACGAAAATTTACGACAGTTCCTGTTTCTGCCAGAGAGAGGAAGTTCGCCCCGAAGCTTGATGCTGTATTTATATATTTCGGATGCTTCATTCAGCTCTGAGTGCGACTACAAACAGAGTTCACTGTGTCACAGAGCGGGGGGGTGGAGGGGCCGGATCGGAATTGGGCCGTGGAGGTGACACGATTGAGGTCTATAAGCTTGTTTACAGAATACATATCGCATATTGTTCAGAATATATTTATCACAGCTGAGCCGGTCATCCACTTTTGGAACAATAGCTATGAAGTGTTTATCTGCAACAACAACAAAAAAATCTTCACAATTTGTGCTGTAAAAGCAATGAACAAGCAGCCAGAGGATTAAGTGCTCCTTCAGTTAATGCTATTAGAAATAGATTGGATAAATTCTGGTCAACAAAGGATTGTTTGTATAATTATAAAGCTGACCTGTGATAATTTGAGCAATAATTGTTATTTTAAACGCGTATACAAAGGTATTATTTTGCTGTATTGTTCGTTTGTTGTAGCTGGAGAGTATGCTGAGGAGGATTTATATCCAGTACCTGAACATTTCCAATACATTTCAATAAAACACAGTCAGTAGAGGTGTATAAAGATGAGAAGAAGACAGCAACATCACAAAATGGACAAACAGGCGATGAAAAGAGGTGAATGAAAAGGAGGATGAGGGAAAAAAGGGAGAATAAAAACAAGAGAGAGAACAAAGGCTGCTTCATTAACATGCAGCGCACATGTGCGCAGTAAGCTGGGAGGGTATACAGCAGCTTATTCAGAAGCTTGACAGTCTTCATGAATACAGGGTCCGCTCACAGTGAATTACCTTAAAGGTCAAATCACACGCAACAACGGGTTACAGTGCATTAACAAGATTGGAAGGTTATTCACGGAGGTTGAGCAGACTGCACGGGGGAGAATGGTTTTTACATCACATGGATGGACAGGGGAGCCGTACTGTACCTGCTTGAGGTAGAAGAAGTCTTCAGGCGGCAGCAACTTGAACTCCTTCCTCTCCTCCTCTGACGCTCCCAACAACAGGTAGTAGAACACGTGGTAGTTCCTAGAAAAAAACAACACAGGTTGTTCTTAAAGCCTGTGCTACACACAAACTGTACCCACACTAGGGATGAAAAGGGCAAATGCAGTGAAACTGATAAATTGATGCTGCCCATGGCACACTGCAGGGATCAGATTTGAAATGCCAACACCACAGATCCAGCAGTATTTCAAGAAATAGGTGGATATTTGGGCAACATTTTTGAAATTGACATCACACCACCCACTATATAGAAGATGTATGACTACAAAAACACTCCTTCCACTCACAGCTGTACAGTGGCTTCTCTTAAAAAGCTTTGGCTGAGTAGCGACCCCGTCCTGCAGACAGCAAGCAAACCTGATAACAACCAAGTTTTATTTTGGTCTGCCCTTTGATTTTTTTTGAAATTTGATTTATTAGACAAATTGATTTTAAAATAAACACCAGCATAGCCAGAGCAGTAAGTGCTCATATTAAAAGAAAAGTGGGGATGACACAATAAAGCCCTGAGGCCATCAAGTTACAAATGAAATTTACGTTAATTGGCGACAGCTGATTTAAGCTCTAACCAAACAACTTAGTTTGCTGGATCCTCATTTGATGCTCCAAAATAGAAACAAGGTCGGAGAAGGGGCATCATAAGGCTTTTGGTGCGTGTTTGGACATTTAAAACAACAGTTGAACGCGGGCATCAGTGTTATTGGGCCTAAAATCACAAGTATGATCAAGATAATATCAATTCTTTGGACAACGATACAATATTTGCCGATATCAGCTCACAAAAAGCAGCTCAAATATAATTTGGCAATTTCATCACTGGGCTTTGTAGGAAGAAGGTGCGCTTAGATGAAAATAGTGACACAGATGCCATGGGAATTTCCAAAATAAAGGCGTATCTTAAAGATGAGGATATGTATCAATGTTTTCACTTTGCATTAATAATATTGGATCGTTGATTATTGAGTCACTCTCTTACTCACACAAAGTTATTACTGCAATAAATGTTTCTTTAAACTGCTCTTCAAAGGAAGAATTCATTCTTATATTCACCCTTCATTTGTTTGTTTTATTATGTGGTGAGCAGTGGATATGAGCTTTTTTTTTTATGGGCACAAATCAGGGGGTGATAAAGTTTTGCTAATAAACCGAGAGTCAACACATTGTAATAAGCAAATAGAAAGAAGACAATATCTGGAGCTCAATGATATCAGTTTTCCACTCGCTATCAGTGGTCAGGGAGGTAGATAGGCGACAAAGCTTTGTTGTAAAAGCACACAGGAGTAATGAGTTTCCTCACTTACCACTAAGAAACAATTACATCATACAGTGGAGTCACTCCCTGACTAGACAGGAAAGATGCACCGTCAACAGCAACTGTAGGTTCGGTGATCAACAGTGCACTGTGCAGGCTGGAGGCAGCCTGAAGCTTACAGAGGTGGGCTTCTTGACTACACTTTCCAAAACTAGCTGGGAAAATCTGGACAGGAACCGCTTTCCACTTGTATGTTTTTACATACAAGGCACCAAGGCAGCAACTGAGCTGCTCAGAGGTGGGTTGTGGTTTTACACACTGGCCCCCCTGAGTGTGTGTGTGTATCTTTATCTGTACGAAACTGAAGTAAAAAAAAACAAAAAAGCCTTCCTGTGTCAAGAACAGTTAAATCAACACTACCTTGTGGCCAAAGCCCAAATATTTGTTTGCATTTTAGTCGTAGAAGTAGCGACAGACCTGCTAAATTGGTCCAAAATTGTAAACATTGCAGGGAAGGTGATTTGCATGACAGAAACAACTTTGCAATATATTTGACAGTGCCGTAGGGTCCCAAGGGCCAACCGGAACATGTATAAGAGGTTTTGTATTCCCTATACCACACAGGCAATGAACAGATCAGTATGACTATCAGAATTAACTACTTTATTATTTCTATTACTTGTTGTTGCTACATGCTCATTTGCACTATTGTATATTTGTATGTTTTAATGGTGTGTTATGTTATGTGTATTGTATGTACCTTTTGCTGTACTTGGAGAAGCCAAAGAGACATTTCCACTGTGGTGGACAATAAAGTCAATCTATTCTATTCTAAGTCTAGTCAGAGTGAATGTCACAAAGTGATTAACAAAGTCTTACAAGACTTGCAGGAAGAGTGAGCGAGGACATGGTGAATTAAGACAGAAAGTAATGTTTGGGTCTCTTGTTTGTATAGCAACAGTTAATTCTTACTTCACACAAACCAGGATGTCTGAAGGTCACAACACCAAACTGTACTATGATCCATCACTGCTACATTATAAGTCCCACCAAACGCCCGCACTGTCCCCCTTGATATCTCTGTACAGCATTATTCAGTTCACTACGGACACACAGCTACTAGTAACATATGTACAGGGTTCCTACAGATTAAGGCAGATTCAAGACTTTTTTTAATGCCACTCGAAATGGAATCTAAGTAAAATGTTAGCATGATTTTAATGCAAGAGGCATTTGGTAAATTATTTTTAAAAGATAAACGTTCAAAATGATTCTGAGGTTTTACAATGCAACTTCAAAATCCCACTTCCCATGTCTTAGCATTGAAAGACTGATTTAAGACATTTCAATACAAATGAAGGCCTTAATTCTGGATTAAATGGTTCAATGTCAATCAAGACTTTTTGATGATTTCCCAGGAACCCTGCATGTACACAATTAAGCATTTAAGTATCTAATATCACAATCTAAAGAGTCTGCATGTGTGAGTAAATGTGTGTGGCTGTGCAAGTGTTTAAGCAGATGAACATCTAAAGTCAAAGACAGAAGCTGAACTTCATATGAGAGCATCAGAGGCTTCCCATGTTTGTACAGGAGGGCCCCATGAAGGTTAGCGGGGGTGAAGGGTCGAGACCCCTAATGTCCCTCCTCACCTCTCGTTCTTCTCTCTGGAGACCAGACGAGACTTCTCCAGGAGATACTTTTCCACCACAGCCCTATAAAAGACGGAGAGAAAGAGAGTTAGTAAAACTGTTCCTCTTTTTAAAACACAGGTTACAAAGTGCTATAAATTAACATAACTACAGAAAAAAAAGAAGGAAACCCAAATACCAAGCACCAAGGGCGTACAAAAAATGAAAAAAAAAAAGGTACTTACAAACGCATACAGCAGCCAGATCAACTCTTTAAAAGATAGAAAAGCCAACTTAAAGAAGTGGGTTTTTAGATTTTTTTTATTTAACACTTAACAGACAGGAGATTGCTCCTAAGTCTGGGTGCGAGGACAGTAAAAGAGCAAAAGGTTTTTGCCTTTTAATAAAACTTTATTGAGTTCATATAAAAAGGAGAAGTTACATACATATAAATACAACACAATTCATGACAATGTCCACAAAATACATAGCGTATATCAAATACAACTACAACTTCACCACGTGCCACGGTGTGCATCTCTGTTGTCTGATGTCCAGCGTTCTAGGTCTTTTCAGTTCGGTTACTATTTGTTTGAACACTTTATCTCTGGGGACGTTGACTTGGTGAAGGACTAGTGCACACCTTGTCTAGATTTTAGCTACAGCCGTACTTATTATCATCGATTAAAATTCTTGCTGAGACTTGTTTCATCACAATTATCAATAGGAAATCCTTTCGTTTTAACAACTCTGCTTCACCAAACTGCTACTGCAAACTGATACAAGCCACATAATATCTTATTTTTTTTTTTTACTAAAGAAAAAGGTTTGGGTCAGATGACCTAAGTGGCTGCTCGGTGGTGTATGGGTTTAGGAGCTTTTAAATGTAGGTAGGACCACGGCCATGTAGTGCCTTATAATGATAAAACCAATTTTAAAATCAATCCTGAACTTCACTGGCAGTCAATGCAGCAAGGCTAAAATAGGAGCCATGTGAGACCTGCGGCAAGCTGAAGAGAGAGAGACGGAAGAGGGAAAGATGACAGGGGGAAAAAGGCAAAGAAGAAAAACAATGAGGATGAATCACTTAACACTAAAGGTCACTCAGCTCTGTCCATGTGTGTCTGAGTTTTCAGGTCATATGTGAAAGTGGGCTGGTAATGAAAAAGCGAGGGGAGGGGCAGCAGGGGAAGTGAGGACAGATGGTTGGAACAATCAAAGAGTGAACAAAGCGTTCAGATACGGTCAGATGGATTGTGGCACAGCGCATAGCAACACGCACACACGCCAAAACAGACAGCTTTTTGGCATTTAATTTTATTTGTTATTAAATATATACTATAGATGCAAAGGGATCTAGACTGGAGGGCTACTGTGGGGGTAGAGGTGTGTTTTTAGACTGCTGCAGTCTAAAAGCAGTGGTATTCACGACACCAGGCCAAGCCCATAAAGTTGTCCAAATCAGATTTTATAAGTTAGACTTGTTTTTTCTAGAGCCAGGCAAAAACAACACTGACGCCAGTCCTCATGAAACACTAAGTATAGAGCTATACTGTGAGAAACTGTTGTGTGTGTCCATCTGTTAAAACTGCAGCCACAACTATAGACGGATTAACTGAGACCAAGTTCATACATCTACTGCAGAGATCTGCTGGTTCTCAGAACAGTCTGCATGGCAACCTCGATGCAAAAAACAAAAGTAATTTTATGGATATTAGAGCTGCAACAATGAGTAGGAAACTCAACAGAAACTTAACCGCCAACTATTTTGATAATCGATTAAATTGTTTCAAGTAATTTTTCATGCAACAAAAAGGCTTCTCAAATATGGAGATTTGCTGCTTTTCTCTGTTTTATATCATACTAAAGTGAACATCTTTTGGTTTAGGACTGACAAAACCAGACATTTAAAGACATCATCTTATAAACCAAACTATTAATCGATTAATTCAGAGAAATATCTGTTATCCAACTTATCCAAGTTCGAGATGTACATGTACAAAGATGCGTCAGGTGTTTTTGAAAGAGCTTTGTGACGCACCCTGAGTAACTGACAGGAATTCACATTTGTCCGACCTTTCCCTCACACACTGATGCCTGTCTGATAAACACCTCTTGAACAGGCGTCAACTGTGACAAAGGCATTTAAAACATCTATATATATATATATCCACACACACACACACACACACACACACACACACACACACAC
>CALSBV010011200.1:7646998-7687377 GCA_943590825.1 Bovichtus diacanthus | reverse complement strand
ATTTTCGCATCTAACTCCGTGAATTAAGGCTTTACTTCGACCAAACCACAGATGGTGAATGTTGGAACAGTAAAAAAGATTCACCAAGATGGTTTTGATGAGTTTTATTTTGTTCCCATTGAGTTGAAATGAAGTGTGTTTTACGATGAGTGAACAGGGAACTTAAGCTAGTCTTATTTTGGTGAAACTTGAACTCAGAAGGTCCACGGTTGTTGAGTTTATTTTGGTAAAAGGAGGTTGCTCTTCAACAATGAGATTCACAGTGGAGTGATGAACTCAAAGTCCAGTGAATATAACAACAAAAAAAAGTATTTGCGAAAGGGACATAGCAGTTTTCAAAGTCAAGGAGGACTTACCGTGACGAAAGGCTTAAACATGTTTATTTATTAGACAAAAAAAAAAAAAGCTAAGAGAGCTCGTGGAACATAGCGAACTTGCCACTCGATCACATCTCCACACCTTTGCGAATAAAACAGCATTAGGCCAGTTGTTGGTCACGTGGCCGGTTGGAACAGTTTAACATATTGCCCAACACTGAACCCATTCCAGGATACGTTCCAGTAAATGGAGCAGTTGGTCAATGTGTCTCATTGGTGCTCATATTTACACCATGACATAAACATGTTACAGTATGTTTGTTAAAGTATTTTCAGAGCATTAAGGGCCACCACAGGAGACGATATGTGAACGTGAGCGCGCCATAAAATTCGTTGACAGGATCCTCTTTTCAGAAAAGTACAGAGGAGCCGACTGACATATGCAGTTCATCCGTCAGTGTATAGCCTCAGAACACATGCGGTACATGTTCATGCTCAGGCATCTTTCACTGACAGTCCCCCTCTTTACACCTCCTCTAAAGTGCGTTTCTTTTCATGGTTCTGCTCCATCTCGCTCAGATCCCAGTGAGGAAGGATTAGCATCCCGTCTGTCAGTTAGTCAGAAAGCGTAGCAGAGCGACAGCAGCCTTCCCTTTGTTAATCTCCTCTATTGACTGTCTGAATGGCTGCCACTGGAGATGTTGAGATAGACAGGCAGCCCTTTGTTACAGACTACAGAGCAGAGCTGTGATGGTACAACACTTTACTGATGTGAAGCAGAAGGCTACACTAGCACATACAGTGATGATAAAGTATGGAGTGTTTTTTTTTTTTAGGTTGACTACATTCATAGTTTTCTGCATTTCCTCGTCTAAGTGGATTCACTTTGTAGCACAGAAAAGCATCAACCAGCTAAAATCTACTCTGCTGATTGGATTACAAACCTTTCTCAGGGTAAATTCAATAGAGCACGATGAGATCTGGTGCCATTAAGGGATAATCAGCTTGGGGATGCCCACTTAGTGTGGCGCTGAGCAGCTGTCGCCATGGGCATTTACACACTTCAATCAAATCTATTTCTAGATAAATCTTTTACATACACACCGGTTAGAAATGTCATCCGGTTAGCCTTTATCAATCTCATAAATATATATTTAGCTTATTTAAATGTCCATAATCAATTTAAATGTGTTTGTCATTTATTAAACTAATGTTCTTTTTAACTCTTATGTCCAGCATATGACTTATGCAATATAAATAAAGTTAACGTGTTTCCACACATTAAAGACTTTCTTAAATGCCACTCGGAATAACATTTAAAACCAGTTTCACAATGCAACGTCAGGAAAAAACTATTCATAAAATCTTTCAGGACTTGAAAAACACCAAGTAAGCCCTTATTTTTAGATGAATGAATTTAATGCTCTTTTAATACTTTTTGAGAATGCGTGGGAACCCTGGTTGTACTGAACATTCTCTGCAGCCCTTCTGCTTTTAAACCTTCCACAACTATACCATAACACATAGTCTTTTTTTAAAGACACCGTATGGAGCAGCTGTTACCCTCTCCTGATGAGGAAGTGACACAGCCGACCACACATTGATACGGCTCCTAACCAGAGACTGACTGCTGAGAAAAAGGAAGAATCTGCTGGTGGTTGAAAGTTTCAGGCTGCACACACATATTGCACAGGGGAGAGGATACACGTGACCTGCCATAAAAAGAGCAAAGAGGAAGGTATCGGGCTATACTGTACATTGCTGGAAGACGAGCTACAGGAAGAAGATACAGAGCACAGAATGGTTTACATGCCCCTGTATGGTGTTGTACTGCAGATTAAGACAGCGTGGCTTGACTCGACTTTGTGTGAGGCCTTGTTTTGAGTGGTTGGTGGCAAAGACACACACGCACCGAAATACACACACATGGCACCCGCTGTTAATTACTCACCCTCTGACCACTCCGCTCT
Organism: Bovichtus diacanthus; assembly: GCA_943590825.1. Lineage (NCBI taxonomy): Eukaryota > Metazoa > Chordata > Actinopteri > Perciformes > Bovichtidae > Bovichtus > Bovichtus diacanthus. The sequence continues at coordinate 7,685,090 of CALSBV010011200.1, read as the reverse complement.
CCAGGTAGTTCACCTGGATGAATTTACCAAAGCGGCTGGAGTTGTTGTTGTGGGCGGTCTTGGCGTTCCCAAAGGCCTGACAGAGACAGAAACACAGGGTAAGTGTCGGGTGAAGTCAAAAAAAACATGCAGTGCACAAATAACCCAATGAGGGGACTGGTTTATACAGGACGTGAAAGACAACATCTCAAACACTGAGAGGGAGACAGACTTCAATTTTTGACCAGAGAGTCGAGTCTTGATATCAGGCTTGATTTTAAGATTTCAAGTAGGGCTGCACAATGTTTTTTTTTTTTTTTAAATGACAGTTTCCTGCAATACATATTGCAAGATGAAAATAATAGCGGAATTTCCACCAGATGATGACAACGTTTTGAGTCTTCTTTCTGTGGCTGAAATATTTCCATAAAACTAACGTTGCGTTTCTTTTTGTAACCAAAGTCAACAACAACAAAGAAAACTATATTAGTCTGGGGGTTAAATCTTGTTTTAAACAGCAGCTGAGATGGCAGAAGGGAGTGGAACTATGTGCGTGTGTGTTGGGGGTCTTAGGAGGGGGCGAGCATCTGCAACTCGTTGTCGCCTCTTGCCCTCCTCTCACTCTCTTCCCATCCATCTCTGTCTTTCCTTTCCTCCTTCAAGACCTTTTCCCTTATTATCTTCTTCTCCGTGAGAGAGAGAGAGAGAGAGAGAGAGCATAGGTCAGTGATGATAAATGAGGTTGGGAGAGCTCGTCTCGCCCGTCTGTAGAGCTGTGTCAGAGACAGAAACAGAGAGGAGCAGGTTTCTCTCCAGGCTTCAGACTACTGCTGCTCACCCAGCCAGGGGCCCACAGAGCCCAGCTAACAGGCCCCGCTGAGGGGCCCCGTTTACTGCATTGATATGGTCAGTAACAGAATAGCACTCTTTTTTTTCTTAATGATGCACATGCTCACATGGTTACAGATAAACAGACAGATACGCACTCAACAAAAGGCCACCACAGGGGAAGTTGAGTCAGTGCATGTTAAATAGGAGCCACATTGTATCTTCTAAAGCAGTTGCAGGGGGAATTTGATACAGTGGTATTGAGGCTGATTGGACTTAGGGGGCACACACACACACACACAGTCTGATTGAGACTCTTGATCTGATTGACCTATTTTCATTTGAAGTAGATCTGCAGGTTTTGCATTAGCTCATTTCTTTCATTTCAAAACTCTTCTTCCATTTCTAACCATGTTGCACCAACTTTTTTTCAGTGCACTAAAATGTGAATTAGTTTTGAGACCTGAGGGAAGTATGAGGCAAGAGTTGTGAAGTTGTGATCAAAGAGATTCTCAGTTGTCTCTTATCCATGACAAGAATGATCTTCAGCCTAACCTGGACTTGCTCAGACAAGACTCTCACCCACCCACTCATAGGGCTCACCCCCCCCCCCCCCCCCCCCCCCCCCCCCCCCCCCCTCTTTTAGCCCCCCCCCCCCCCCCCCATCCCCACACTCTCACTTTCCTTTTTTATGCAAACCCTACCACACCATTATTATTCCAAGTGCATGTTCGGGTTGTACGTTAAGAATGGCAATAAATAACGTGTAAAATTGTGCATTTATGTCTTCAGTGTGTTTACAGAGTACTATGCCATTGCTTTTGTTCCAGGTTTGAGGGTCAGTAAGTGTGTTTTGGCACCAACACTCCAAAGTGTCTCACTGCTCAACGCTGCCCACTGTGCTCAGTACCGTTCTTATCACCCCCCCCCCCTCCACAGACCTTGCAGCCAGGAGCACAAAACCCTGGGAAATCTCTGCAAAGCCCAGGCCACTGCATCATGGAGGGAATGCTGAACATGTCACAATGTCATTCGTATTCAAACTTGCCCATGAGCAGACCATCTGATTGGCTGGAAGGCTCAGCAGGTATGAGGAAGTGGACCGACGGCTTTCCAAACCATGTCCATGGAAAGAACTAATCTGCATTCTTACAAAAAAGGGTTTGCACCCAAGGAGTTTATGGAAGGAAAAAAGATGGAAGGGAGAGAGAGAGTGAAAGCAGAAGGGGCTCAGCAACGTGCAGATCATATCTGTATGTTGAGGGTATACATATCCAGTGATCATTTCAAGATGTACAACGCTGTCTTAACTGATTCCTCTCTGTGGTGAACCGGCTTCTCTGGCAGCCCGCTCTCCTGTACATTTCCACTTCAACGGAGCAAAACCTATCCGAATGAAGTCTCACATCCCCATTCAGCCCCCTCACACACACTTCTCCTTACAAACCAAAGTACGGGAGTGTCTCTAAAGCTGTGCAGTTTATGAGTTGTTTGTCTCAACAAGAGAGTGAGGCAGACACGGGAAAGTATAAATGATGTACTTTAAAAAAGGCATTGAATGTTTGGTCTAGTATAAACTTGCAAACAAAAAAAAAATCTGTGTACGGTAAAAGAGTCTGATGTTTTGTACAGGTTTAGATGTTCACAGAAACAACAATTAGATTTGCTGTGGATTCCTCAGAAAACCACTTTGATTGCTCTGAGAGTCGTCATACTTCCCCACAAGCTGTGCGCAAGTGGCTCCTCTAAAGTCCTTTATACATCGGGGGAGTAACGAATAAACAACACGAAAATGCCAAATACCCGCCTGCGATATTCTGCATCAAAACTATTCACACCACCAGCAATGCAAATTTGTGACAGTTTAACACTCGTGCACTAAAATCTTTGAATACATTTGCGCAGGCAGAAGACAAACTGACGGGATCCCATTGACCCAGCGCGTGCCAGGTCTGAGGTTAATTGTCGTAGAGCCTATGCTACTGCAAGTTATATATTATCAAGTGATTTATTTAGTTTCCTCTAGTAAACAGTTACGCAGCATATATGTCTAGGGTTTTTATTGTGGAAGATAAGAACAAAAGGAGTGTATCTGGTATGTGCTGCCCTTGTTAAGGTTGGAAGTCTGGTGATGCGGTTTTATAATCCTCCTACTGTACATTTTGAATATGTCCGTTACGCACAACATGATTGGTTAATGCCTTTATTCTGGTGGGAAAACGACTAAACTACAAATTAGTTTTTTGCCACGTAACATTTACGTCCTGTGGTAAAGTATTCATTACAAAAAACAACAGTTGACTTTCAATAAGGATACAAAACTAAGAAACGAAAAGATAAAAACTATTTTGTAAATCAGTAAAAACTTCCAGCTGGTGCTTTGGTCCTAGACCTCATTGCTATGACACTGAGGCACTGCTGCATCTTTTAAAGTGTAGCTGCTCAAAAGAGCTTCAGTTTAACGTTTCCACAGGCGCTGCCAAGGACCTGACACGGACACCTCACTACAGCATGGTTACACTCACAAAAGGAGTCTAAATAGTCCAACCGTCACAAAGAGAGTTCCCACATTCACAGAGAGCAACGGCAGGCGCTCGTGCAAACATTCATCAAACCTCTAGGTGGACATGCTCAATCACTGCAGACACCTTACACATATCATGTTCTTGAAGCCGAACACAAGTTTATATACGCTTTAATTACAGGTTACACTGGAGAACCAAGCAGCAGAAAATGAACTATATAATCAGTAGCGGCTGCAATATTGATGCAAAACACCAATGGTGCTTAGTGACAAAATAATCACTGTTTTTTGTACTAATGTAAAAAATGCTTTGGTGAAATCACATGATGTTGGCAGTGATTGAATGCAACTACGTTTCTACACAGTTCCTCCTCTATTCTTGGCCTTTCTACAAGCCACCACTATATCCCATCAACTACACTTAAAGTCCTCAAGCTTAACTCAACTGAATTGTCAACAAAGAATTGATTCTTTGACGTACAATAACCGCGTCAACAGCGCTCAGAGGGGCCTGTGCTTTCATTCAGGAACAGTGAATGTTCTAATGAACGTGTTTATACTGAACTACTTCATGACTCCACTGCATGAAGGTCAGAGACAAACAATATTTCTACACTCTTTATTTTCTGTCTTGAGCAGAATGACATGGCATAGTCTCCGTTTCAGGGGAAATGACTTTCACTAAAATTGTGTAGATATGCTGAATGACATTTTCAGACCGCAAATGATTTACATATATAGATTTCAGCTGATCGACAGAGAAGTCAATTAATCAAACAACAATTGATTACTAAAGTAATATTAAGCAAAAATGTCAAATATTTGCTTGTTCTTGTGTCACAAATGTGGGACATGTTTGTGTTTTGGACGGTTGGTTGGATAAAACAATAAAACAAGCATGATGATGCTACTTTGGCCTCTGAGAAATTGTAATTTTGTTACTACTTTATACACGTTATAAACACATTAATTGATAATGACAATTGTTAGCTGCAGCCCTAAAGGATTTACAGATGTACATATATAAGACGGTATATGATGGAAGTAGCCAGTGAGTGAACCATCTCTCTTGTTTCTCATCTCTCTTGTTTCACCAGCGCAGTACTGATCGGGCAGGTACTGGCAGAGCGTAACGCAAAATGTCAGCAATTCGGCAAAATTTTAGCCTGGAAAATCCCACCAGTAAAATGCCGACGTGTACAGTATGCAAAGCTTTAGTTTTGGGGAGTGGCACTAGTGCTGCCAATTTCTACGCCAGAGCCTGAATCTGAGCCGGGCTGCTAAACAATGAGAGCAATCATATTATATCCACACAGGGTTGGTATGCAGCTGTTCAAAAAATATTATAATGTTTATATGTAGTTTGGGGTTTTTAATGCGGATCAGTACTCTGCATCAGCTGATATGCAAGTTTAGCATCGGAATCGCGGGGGAAATAATGGAATGGGAATATTTCTAATGACAAGTTATCAAATGACAGCTAGTAAATCAACTATAGTGGAAAGAAACTAACTTGTGTTGGATGCCAGCATAGTGGAAATAAAGTGGTGGTTGGGAGAGAAAAAAAACTATAATTGCTTCAGTATGTAATGGTTGATTGTAATAAATTATTGTTATTAGTAGAAAAGGCTGGAAAACAGATCAGACACTTTCTCGCGCTAACTTTAAAGGTAAATGCTTTGCTTTGCTTCACTGCACAACAGAGTAATGTGAAGACTTCATGGAGAAGCACTAACTCTGGAGTATACTAGGCAAGCAACATGAGACAAATAACGGTCCACAGAGGAAAATTATCTGTACCCAAATTAGTTTCATATTAAACTGCATGAATGTCTATATTTTAGGAACAAAGTCTAAAAATACTGATACATAGCCAGAAGCGAATACTAACTGAATTAGAAAACAAGAATAGTTGATGCAAACAGTAAACCCACAAGGTTATGAGGGAGTCATTCTGTACAGTACATATAACAATTTACATCGAGCAAAGTAGGAAACTGGCGCATTCAGCATACTTTGTTATTTATTATTCTAGTGCAAGAATTTCAAAAATCTTCATCTTTAAGGCATGTTTAACATCAGGAGGAGATCAAGCCTGGTGTCGCAACTGATAACTGACTCCACTACTTAAATAAAGGCTGCAACATGCAATGGCAACAGGAACTATGCAACTGTGCTATAATATAGGTCAGTCAAATTATAACTTAACTAACTTAATAACTTTTCTGCAGCAGTAAAGTTTTACCCTTATTTCTGTTAAGTCATTTGGACAAAATTAAAAACTGAACCCCTTGTTTTCTGTACTATTTTCCCAATTCTCTTTGTTGTGAAATTATCTTTATTTGTACTGTGTGTGCATGATTTTTGATGGTTATCTTTGCTAGAAATGGTCTAAATCGATGTTTGTATTTGACATACGAGTAAAATACTGGCATTTGCAATTGTATAGCACAATTAGCCCCATATGGGACCTTGGCACTCCGTATGTTACTACGCGATAGAGCTGCAGCGTTGTCAATTTAAAAAAAAAAATATATATATATATATATATATATATATATATATATATTTAAAAGCAAACTATTTTGATAATCTATATATCTAAGATATATCTAATGCCTACATACTGTATGAGAGGGTCAAGTAATGAAGATGTCAGAGGTAAGACGTTGGAATAGTTAGCATAAAGTTTTCGAGCACCAGCTTTGCTCCTCTTGTGGTCTGGTGTTTTACCAGATTGGAGCCATTTCAAGCAGCTCCACCCATGTCTAGATGGGTACCACATCAAACTTTAGCTTGTGGTGTGGTCAGAGTACCATGAATAGACCCTGAAGAGGCCTGCCGCATGCTGCTACATGTAAGCTGTATTTGGCCTGTAAGAAACAGCATATTCCACTCTTCAGTATCACTCTGAGTGGTATGATTAGAGTAAAGCCTTTGTATACTGTGTGTGTGTATGAAATGACTGACACGTGTGCATGACGCAGCGACTTAAACTCAGTAATGCCAGCTTTTCCCAGACTCATGCCACCCAGCCTGACCAAATATAGCTGAGGAATAAAGAGGTGCAACCCATAACTAAGAGATAAACAATGGCTCAGCAGACAGAATGGCCAGCTACTCCTCTGCACTTCCTGAACAACAATACAGTGCTTTGGTATATCCCCGCCCATCAAAGCCCTGAGCTAACAGCAGAGAGAACTACTGTTGCTACTTCCTGTGTCGTAGCTGCTTCCCGTTAAAATGGGTTCCGGATGATAGGGGCTTCCTGTCTGAAGTTGTGAAACCGAGTGGCTTGGAGGAAGCTGTGGACTTAGGAGTTAAAAAGGAATCGGTAACTAGGAGGCTTTAGCTGACCTGGAGATGATTTTCTCTTCACCAACTATATCAATAACATAAAACTATAGATGTTTGTTCATGTATGAGCAAGACAACTTAGTTCAGTCAGAAACAGCTTCTATTTTTTTTTTTTTTTTGCCTTAGACGTTGGTATCATTGCATGTCTATTTGTTATCTTTGGAAGACCCTGAAAGTTTGAATCAATCCTTTGTCCCAAATAAACTATTTGACTGATAATACACTACTTTCTGATGATGAAATAAATGCTATTCAGAATGCTGCAAAGACTAAAGTGGCTTACCTAACATGTTTAGGCCTTAATAAGTACCTCTTAACCTCAATTACAGAGTTGTGAACTTGCCAAATTATATTTTTAAGGAGCATGAGTGGAGCTCCATGTGGATTATAAAATATAGTATTTTTCAAACCTATGTAAAGAAAAAAGAAATCAAGGAATTATTGGTCTTCTTAAAAATACAATGGGACAAGAAAAACTTGATTTGTACTTTTCTATGATTACCACATAACTACAATACATAGGAGGGCCCTGTTTTTGACATGAAGAATAAATAGGCTTTAAAGCCTGGCAAAAGAAAACAGAGACACCAAAAGAACCACGTCACAGAGGATCGACCAGTTGGACCAGTTTATAGGTAACATACTCATTCAGAGCTGGCGAGCTGAAGCCTTATTAACTGCAGAAAGTATTAGGGACAACTCTCTACTTTACCTGCATTATTTTCAAGACAAAGGAGGGACGTTTATAGAATACAATAGAATCGGTACAATGAACTAAAGTAGGACAGTGGCTTTTCCCACATGGTTTCAGGTTGGGGCCATTCAATCTGGCAGCAGCACAGCCAGCCCATAAACCATGACCTCACCTCCTCAAAATGCGTGACCCGGGCCTGAAGACCTCCCCTATAGCTTGAGCGCGCGCACGCACGCACGCACGCACGCTCGAGTCAGCCATCTTATGAGCGTGCTGCTAAAGCTGGCAGATGTCAGAATCTTTTCACATAAACTATCTTTCTTAGCACGTCATAGTGTATAAAAACATTTACTACAACTGCTTGAACTATTCTGGGGGTGGGGGGATGCACATTTAGATGCAATAACACTGCCATGGGGGAAATGTACAGCTGTTCAACAGTCAGGATGATTGACTGACTCGTCACAGCTGGAATACAAACTCCACTTCCTCCATCGTCCAGGCCAGAAAGGACCGAACCCGTCTCCCTGTCTGCCGCTGCAACCACAGCTCTGGACCGGGCTAACTCACACTGCATCCTGGGAGAGAGCAGCACAGTGGCAGTGTGTCTGCCAAAGGGATCAGAACTCTGCTGATGGAGGGGGAAATCTCTCCATCCCCCATTCTCAATCAGCCGCCAGGAACAGAACACTCTGACAGACTGACACACATCAAGAGACCAACGCAGCATTTATTGAAATGCATCTGAATAGCAGCAGATCTATGAGTGAAGGCTCCAGTACTGAGTCAGAGGGTCTGGAGATGGCAGTGACAGATGAATGATGAATACATCGTGCCTGCCCATCCTATATTCTTGCCATTTACGCTCAAGCCAATATCTTGTGGCCCGTTCTCTTTGTTTGATGTTGTTCTGCTCCATAGTGTTTTGTCTTCCAATGAACTTACTTTCACAGATCAGGGAGTTTCACTTTTCAGCACCATTCTTTGGATAATAAACAGCATTCCACATACAGCTTTTCTGGCTAAAAGGTCTATTCTTAGCCACATTACTTCAAAATAAAACCTCTAAAAAATCTGTAGAGGAGATTTACTTCCAGATCAGGACTGCAAGTAATTAGTTCCCCACACCAAGGAGGACTATTGAACAGAAACTTAGTGCTGGGATTTCTGCTTTTTGTTCACACAGCATTCAGGTGATTACACAGAGATATGGGCTTCCCAGTTTGATATTTACTCTGCAGCCTCAAGCAGAACATTTGATCTTTTTTTTTATCTTTATATTCCATATATCTGAAATCACTTGCATACATCCAGATTACATCGCTGATAGGAAGCACTCAAACATAATATGACCTGGGGGTCGTTTCATGCCACCCAGTACACCACACACCATCACATGCACACAGCATTATAGTTAACATAGCAGAGCCAGAGCTGCAGGGCAGTGCAATAGTCCACAGTGTTGAAAATACACATCCTAAGTAGAGTTAAACTTCCAGTGATGGAGGTCTAGGCTGCAGAGCACAATGTGAGACAACACTCAATCTTTCTTATAAGAAAGCCTAAGAGTGGGAGTGACGTGGATACTGAAAATGACTTCACAATAATAACCCTGCTTGAGGTCTGACCGGAGGTAAATTCTTCCACATGTGAAAGTGGAGGAGACCCTGTTTCTCATTACAGGGATGAAAAATAAACAAAATGAAGTCAACTCTGTTCTTTGCCACTTAGCTCAGGGATTCAACTAATAACTTACCTCTCATGATGTAGCCATTTCTTTTGTTAAACAATGTAAAAGCTAACAGATGTCTGCATGTATTTGTATGCGCCTCTTCTGTCACCAAACACAGAGAGCTGTAGTTTGCAATGAGCCCTGGATATTTAACTGTCTGCAGCATAAAGATACTCTCAGCCGCCTTACAGACAGAAGCCTTCCTTCAATGGTGACGCCTCATACAGTATCTGTTCTTTAGTATTCAAGTCAGCATTTCCCGGTTGACTGGAAAAACAAATGCTGACAGGACAGGGTAAATAAAAATGAGTAAATAAGTATGTTTTGATTTGGTTCACTATCAATCTTAAAATGTGCTAATTGAATGCAAATGCATGAGAGGAAAGATGTTTATTCTGGTGGTGTGTTTCATCTGATAAGCCCTGCCTTTTCCTGTGTAGCAGTGAGGCAGTTGCTCGCTCGAGACAACAAAGCAGGAGAGATACTCCGTCTGTTCGGAGTCCATATGACTCAGTTGAACACACTGTTGGTCAGTCTGTCTGTCCAGAGTCAGGCCTGAAAACTGTGCACCATAATTATCAACCAGCTGGCCTTGTACATATATTCAACACTGCAGTTTTTCCAGAGAACCATGTAGAACTAAGTTATTGAGTTTTCATGATTTATTGATAGATATTCTCCCACTAGCTATCAAAACCGGTAATCTACATAATAAGCTTTGTGTATCAGTTTGGCTGTTTGGTTCATCCTTTACTGTCAGCGGTTGCAGAGAGCAAGTCAGTACAAGCATTTCATTTCTCAGAGAGCAGAAAGCAGGAAGAGGAGCGGTCACCTGACCGAAACGGCAACAAAGAAATCCCAGCTTTTGGTCAGCAACAGCGCCAAACATGTTGTTCATATTCGAATAATCAAAAATAGAACCTATGATGTTACGCAATCAGTTACCCAAAGAGAGCATGATTTTATTCAAACATAATCAGAAATGTCAACTCAAAAGTAGGTAGCGACAGAAACAAACAAACAACCCTATCTTGTCTAGATTCCCACCACATCTGCAAAGGCAAGGGGCCACATGATGAGTAAATAAAGCAACTTCCCATCCTCTTTTTCATTTCTTCTTTCTGGGTAGACCAAAGTCTTTATGTTAAAGTCTTTTACACTGCACACAGACTAGCATATGTCCCAATAGGTCAGCCTACGCACGGAAGTGCAATGTAGTCACAGCCTGAAAATACATTTGCTCAGTACTGCATGGGACCCGATACTTTCATGGGATGTTTTATCATTCATAACCACTAAACTGGAGATAAATATTGTGCCATAAAATAATCAAAAAATATAACTCAGTGTATTTTGCATCGTCTGCCTATTTATGCAAGTATTTTTGCATTCCATATCAACATGAATAATGAGTCCCTTTTGAGGAAGCAATGTTATTGTCAATGCATTTCACTGAATTACCCGGAGGAGCTGTGTGTGAGAAGGCAAATGTCCGAATCATTCGGACCGGACATCAAACGGACTTCACCCTGCCAGCTCCCTGGTGCAAAGTCTGTGTAATGTCTGATTGAGCCCATGTGTGAATACAGCCGCTCATTGCCTAGAGAATTCACAGCCAGCTAATAGGCGTTTTGATGACCTTTATTGCGGCTGGCGTGAAACCGGAAAAAGACAAACATCCGAGGGTGAAGAAGAAGAAGGGTAATCTACATGATAACGGCAACAAAAATATCTAAGTGGCGAGACAACCTAATTCTGGAACTACCGTTGGTAAGGGCCAACGGACAAAATTGTCAGACAAATTCAAGGAATGGCAACAGACAGATTACGAGCCGGCTAGGTGACCGCAGTGTAATCCGCGTCATGACATTCCACCTGCACGCTCTGCCCAGGGGCCGCCCCTCGCCTAAAGCAAAGAGTATTTCCAAAAAGTGAGAACACGTCTGACACGGACAATCTCTTGTTGTGTGCTACAAGGCAAACTCTGAACAATATGCACACATGTTTGTCTAGATATTATCCAAAATTCATGAGTAAACAGCTTAAGCTTTATCTAAGAGCAACAGTGGCTAACACTAGTAGGCCAAAAAAAAAAAAAAAAAGGTCTGTCACACATGTTAACGTCTTACCTCCAGGACCGGTCCAGCTCCCAGTATGGTCCTCTCCACCCCGCTGGCATAGCCCTTCTGGCTGAGCGCAGTCAGACAGTGGATCAGGAAGTTGGTACTCTGGGTCTTGCCTGAGCCACTTTCCCCAGAGATGACAATGCACTGGTTGACCCTCTTCCTGAGCATAGCGTAGTAGGCCACATCTGCGATAGCAAAAATATGAGGCTCCAGTTTGCCCAGCTGGTGGTTCTCGTACATCTTCACGTACTTAGGGTTGTAGATGGGCAGGAACTTGAAGGGGTTGATGGCGATGAGGATGCTGCCTGCATAGGTGTAGATCTTTTTCTTGTAAAAGCGTGTGCGCAGGTTGTTTAATATGCTGTCCTCATTGAGGACGGGGAGGTTGCAGAGGTCTGCAAAGTCGTCTTGTGGAGGAGGAAGGAAGCCCCTGGCGGCTAGCTGCGCCTCCTGCTCCTTAGTCACTGGCGGGAGATGGACATAATGGATAGTGCCATCATGGTTCCTCTCCTGGATCAGGGAAAGGAAAAGAAAATCACTGAAATTATCTTTCTGAGACAGTTTAAAACATACTTGGTTGTTTGAATTTCTTAAAACCAGTCAAAATAGTAGGGTCAAAAAAGTCAGGCAAAAAAGGCAGTTAAAGTTAATGGCATTCAACTCACAGGAGTGAAATGACATTGGGAAATTTTGCATGCGGCTAATTTTACTGCCTTTTTTGTTATATTTACCATCATTTGTGTGTAATGTCTTATCTAGCTTGACCAATCGTTTTTATTTCTCAATGAAAATGGCAACAAAGAGGAAGAGAAAGCAGAAAAAAAAACAGCATGCAATAGTCAGACAGTGGGAGGATTTTTCTCAGCGGTCCATATCCACCGAGTACTCTACCTGTAGTAAGAAGTAGAAGCCAAGGCTCTGAGGGTGTTGCTCCTGGGCTTTCCGAGGCCACAGCAGGAACCTCTGTGCTGGCAGGTCTCCGGCCTCCAGCACCCACTCCTCCCCGCCACATTCCTTCACCTCTGCCAGCACATACATGCGACCAGGGTCCAGCCCGAGTGCCGTGGCAGCGTCCGAGATCACGGAGGCTGCTGTTGCATCCTTCAGCACTCTGATGAGCAGAAAAAAGTAATCACGTAGTTTGAGTAATGCTGGGTTCCAGTAGTTCCTTTACTTTAACTACTTTAACAACATCATGGCTAGAGCTGCAACGTTAAGCCGATAGACAGAAAAATAAAATCGGCAACTATTTTGATAATCAATTTATCTTAAAGTGATTTTTCATGCAAAATTGTCTTAAAATGTTGTATTTAGCCTCTCAAATATGGACATTTTATTTTTACATTACATTAAAGTGAATATTTTTTGGTCTTGGACTGACAAAACAAAACATTTAAAGTCATCAATTTGGACTTTGAGAAACCGGGATGGACATTTATCACTATTTGCTGACATTTAATAAACAACGATTAATCTAGAAATGAATGGCAGATGAAACGATAATAGAAATACTTATTAATTGCAGTCCTAATCATAGCTAAGCATGAACTGTTGATGCTACATTTTCTAGCTGCTATACTGTGGCACACTCACCTGAGGTTGCAGCAGGTGGTGGACTGGGCAGCCAGCCGGGGGTAGATCTGTAGCAGGTATGAGCGGTCATCGTGATCGTTAGGGCTAGCTGGCCCGCCTCCCCCCCCTCCTCCACCTGCGTTCGTTGCCATGGTGGCAGCGCCATCTCTGACACTCATCCTGGGCCAGGGGGAGTGGCCTCAGCATGCCGCACCCACTGCTTCCCTCTCACCACGCAGTGCCTGAAAATGGCAAGTAGATTGATCAATCAGCGCCTCTTAATTAGTGTAATTGTTATTTTTGTACAGTTATGGTTACAGACTCGTATTTTGAGTTTCATTCATTTGCCAAAAAAGAAATGTTTATTTATTTTTTTTAAATATAGATTTTGCAATAATATTGTTATTGTGAATTCTTTTGGCCATAATAATAGTGTATAGATCTGATATTGTGACAGCCCTATTTCCCATATTGACACTGGACCACGATAAAAGGAGGCTTTCCGAGGCGACAGCAGAAACCTCCGTAGTTACAACACTTGGGATGAAAGAGGGAGGACCGACTGTCACGCCAACAAAGAGCTATTCTATTCCAATAAACACTCAGCTGGTGTAATTTCAGTAGAAACACAGCAAGACAGTGACTGCTTTCGTTATAAAGCATTGCAGCCGTCTAAAAGCCTAAACGATACCTCATTGCAGCTCTGAGCAAATATTTTAAAATGCAAACAAAATAGTTGATTTTCAAACAAAGCCTCAAACCACATGGGAAGCTCATACTTTGTATTTGAACCTCTGAATTTTATGTTCTGGACATAATGTAACTCTGCTACAGAGGTGTGGTTTAGATTAGCCTGGATTGAGGAGGCCCTACAAAAAATATAACAATTTGATAGGATACAGGCTGTATAAATTAGCAACAGATCATTTGTGAGTCCTGTGTCTTTTCAAGTTATTTACTTGCCTAAACATCTTTCTTTCTTTGTAATCAGTGGTTTGTCATAAAAGGATGTTAAAACGCTGTAGACTACAGTTACATGTTAAATATCAGAAGAGAAATATAGGTGAGAAATCACAAACTGTAAGGTGAGAAATCACAAACTGTAAGGTGAGAAACCCTGCAGATCCTGTCCTCAAGACAAGTGAAAAGTGATGACTGCTACACTAAAAATGTTAAATTAAAAACAAAAAAAAAATATCAAGATAGAAAGAGAGAGTAGGTCAAACTAAAACAGTCAACTCTACTGTTTCAACAGAATCAGGAGGAAAATATTCGTATTGCTTTAGAAAGCACATAGGCTTACATGTCTGGGTCAGACATGTTCATCAGTGGTGTCTTAAATTTAATAACACTTCAAAGCATTGGTATCACGACACATGTAAATAACTTTACCACTGAAAGCGTACCGTAAGTTGCAGCTGCTGCACAGAAATTGAAGCCTTCCGCTTGATGATAGCAACCAAGACACACAAACAGAGAACACTCACACCACAAATGGTGTAATGACTGCGCCTTATTCACTCTCGCAGACAACAAGACATCGAAAGTGATGTATGACGTTAGAAATTGGGGACAGGATAACGTGTTTAGCAACTTTTCACCACAACAACTCATCTCTCAGTCCACTGATAACTCCATTTTCTCAGCCTGGCAAGGCTCCAACACAAAAGGACTTAGATCACAGAGCGCTGAGCAGACCATTAGCGGAGAACAAAGTAGATTTATTCCTTACTATGGATATCACTGACTTCCTGACCGAGGTGACGGTGCCTTGAAGATGTAGCAGGCTCTCGTATGAACTAAACTAAAATAAACTAAAAGGGGGCAGGACAAACTTCTTACTGAGGAATCACATGATCTATGTCATTACTTGCATTAATTACAGCACCCATTCTTTGAGAACCCTTTCATGTAATCATGTCATCTAATTTCTTGTTTACTGTGTATTAATCAGTGAAATCCATCTGTTGTGGTTTTTAGTTGAAATGAAAACTGCATACTTTCAGCCCTCCTCAACATATTTCCTCTGTAAGTTATTAGCAGTCATTAGCATTAACATGGTTTTATCACACAATGTTTAAATACAAAAAAATGTATTCAACTGCAGCGTTTACATGCTGTTCGGTAAAAGTTGAGCAAGAGTTCACAGCTCTCTGAACTTCGACTGACGTCACATATTTAAGCTAAAATGGCCTCATGTTCTAGTTTCAAAGAAAACTAAACTTTAGGGCTGCAACTAGCCTAACAATTATTTTAATTTTTAAATGATTATTTTCTCGATTGATCCATTTGCTTTGTTCTAAATGGTGAAAAATGTTGTCAGTGTTTCCCAAAGTACAAGAAATGTTTTGTTTGTTCACAACTCAAAAGATATTGTATTTTTTGTCATAGAGGAGTAAAGAAATCAGAAAATATTCACATTTAACGTTTGTTTAACTTTACTTTTCTTTTTTTTTTATTACTCAAACTAATAAATTGGTTTAAAAAGAGTTGGCGATTCATTTAATACAACTGACTAGTCGATTAATCGGTTTATCTTTTCAGCTCGACTAAACTTGACGTGCACATGGCTATTTGCATCCTGCACATAGAGGACAGAGGACAGTTGGGTTCATCCATGTACAGGCAGCAGTTTTCCACACCACAATCTTCTTTACAGTTGTTAGCGTCAGTACAAAACCATGTAGGTCCAACACACTCTGTAATTAGCACTGAAATCATTGTACAATCATACTTCTTCGTACAACTGCAAGTTAACTTTGCTCCACACCCAAATTACGGACAGTGTGGTTACTTTACCAGACGGACATGATGACAGCTTTACATTATAGCTCATGATCAGAAAGGTTGGCCAACATTACTGATTCATTTAAAGGCAATTCTTTGAAGTAGTGCTGAGATATTTCAGGACCGAGTCAGCTGGACCGCAGCCAAAATCCAGGTTAAGGCTGTCTCTAACAAAAATGAATGCAGAATAATGGAATATAGTTGAGTGTGAATCACAGAGACAGCAGCTGGGTAAAGTTTGGTCTAATGATGGATCATGTAGCATCAGTAATGTATTCTGTGTACACTGTAAGTCCCCCTGGGAAACAGGAACCTGGTTTAAATCACTGTATGGCCGGCAGACTGCCCTGCTGCTGCAACCTGATCCCGGGTCGAGTCCTGAAAGCACCGAGCCCTACAGTTTATCACTTTTATCATTCAAGCAGAGACAGTTTATTTTCTCAAACTGAAAAATAAGAAATGTTATAGTCTGAGATATGCCCAAAAAAGCAGGCTGAGGAAAAAGAGGCTTTCACAGACGTTTGCACACGTTATGAAATCAAGTTCTCCATTCCTCCATTATACGGTTTGTTTTCATTGAATCTTTCCAAATACTGATACAACCAATGTGTTCTGCGGAGTTATCCTGAATAATACACAGACAATCTACGAGGCAGCCATTTTATGAATTTGCCGTTTCGTTTCTGTTTGCGCATATTTATAAAAAAAATTAAATAAATATATATATATATATATATATATATATATATAAATTTGTTGTTTAACACATGCAAAAGGTCATTAATCGAGCAAATAAAAAAAGATATCTTAACAAAGCAAACTCTGGAATCATTTAGGTCACAGTAGAGAATTAGAGGAAAAATAGAGCAGCTCGAGAGTCATGCGCTTGTGCCTTTGCCAGGATAGCTGACCACAGTCCCAAAGACATGCAAGCCTGTAAAATGCCAAGGCACGCAAAACTACAGCGACCAGAAAGACAGCTTCATTATTATTCTCGATCATGAGCACTGTCTGGTTTGAATCGGTTACTTTTACCTCCTGAGCTTCTCTCTCAACTAGTATCAAAAGGGAAAATATAAAGTACAGTACTCAGTGGGTGGTGGCAGTGCAGAGAGAAAGCTGGGGGGAACAGGGTAGTGACAGAGGGGAAACTGAGCAAAGAAAAAGACAGGGAGGCAGAATGACAGCCAGAGAGAGAAGTAAACATCTAAAAGTGAGACAGAAAAGAGAGAGGTCCCAGGGGACTATCAAAGGAGACAGAGGCTTTGAGATAATACAGCTTCCTCTCTGAGGAGGAGATCCTCTGCAAGGATGCCCAGCATTCCTCAGATAAGACCTGGGGTTGTCTGCTCTGCGTAGGCTTAGCCTGGTACTTTAGCTGCTTACTGAGGGCTGATGGGACAGGACTACAACCGAGGGTAGAGAGGGGCTCTTCAGCTGCTTACTGGAAGGAGCAATACCAACTAACAAGCTGCTTAAACCAGACTTGTTTTTTTTTTTTTAATTTATTTTTTATTTTTTTATAAAAGGCGGTACCACTCTTCCCCACTAACCTCATCTCACCTAACCCCTCATTATCCAGTCAAGGAGAAGAGGCTTGCAGTAAGTTAATTCCATTGTACATTCATCAGTAAGATGAAGACATAGAAATGTTACTCAGCCTAATCAAAACAACACAAACTCAAATCAATACAATACGTTTAAAAGCTAGTAGAACTACTAATTAAGGGTTTATAGTTTACGTTTTCTTTTAGATTCCATTTTCTTAGACCACACATCTATGTTCATGTCTGGATTTTCAATCGTCGGTCACAAGGGAACTATTATAGACAGTCCTCTGGGGTCAATATTTCACTGATCCGGGCTGTTAACAATGAAGGCTGTGGCCCATTTTATATGCTGTAATTCTGACCAGCACAATTTCTAAAAGAGCATTAGTGTACACAACCAGTGAATAAAAGTGTGTTGCATGCATGTGCACAGGAACAATGAAGAACAGTAACTGCCAAATTGGAAAGAGAAATACAGTATAACAGTAGTATAAAATAGTATATAGTATAACATTTAAATAAAGCACCCTTCTAACGTCATTGTAGCCGAAGGCAAGGTGGAGTTGGCAGTGAGAGCGGGAATTATTTGACAGTCACTGGCAGGAGTGAAACAAGCAAACCAGGTCTTACTCACTTTCTCCCGACTCCTCCTCTGTCTCCCTCACCCAACTTCAAATAGCAGAAAAGCTCCACTCAGACAAGAAGGAAGAGGCGGAGCGATAGTAAGTCTAGAGTGCCAATTAGCAGAGAGAGAAAAGAAATATTTTGCCTTTATATGGCCAGTTGTAGTGTTTATGATCTCACTTAGGTGTGTAAAAGCCTTGAGTGTTGTGCTCTTGATCTGCGTTACAGACACTACATTTTCTTCCTAATGGACCTCCCAAAACTGGCACTCAAAACTCATACAAATATAGACTGTATAAACAGAGAAGCCAGTCAGCGCTGAGACACCAACAGCTGACTGGCAGGAAATGAATGACCCAGTGACACATGGAGGGTCAATGAGTTTCAGCTGTAGCACTGGAAGCATTTCTTCATGTTAACTCTGTTTCTCAATCCTCCTGTCTCGCCTCACAGTCTAATAAACACATGCACACAAAGAGGTAAACCAAAAGGAAGCAAGTTATGAAGTCAGCAGTGAGTGTGAACCAAAGATATGGAGACTCCCAGAACTTGGAGGACGCTTGATAAATCTCATGAGTCAGGGCTACAAGCAGCTCCCATCACGTAACTAGTCCCCGACTCGCCCGTATCTTGCGCTGACGGAGGACAGGAATAAATAGCTAAATGACTAATTAAATTATATACTGGAGCTGAAACAATTAATCAAACAAATTAGTTGAATATGTATCCGCAAACTATTTTGATAATCAAATCATTAAACATTTTCTATTCTGAGTGAGGGTGAGGGTTTGCTGATTTTTGTTTAATATGATTTAGGACTACATAACTTTGGGTTTTGAGATGTTAGTCGGACAAAATAAGTAATTTGGAGGCGGCAGCTTTCAGCCCTATTGTCTAGTACTATTAGGCTATATACAATATATTTCTCTTGAAGTTGGAAAAAGCCTTTCGCTTTCCAACTTACGTAGTTTTCTAAAGAAAGGACAAACTCTAACTTTTATCCACAAGTGACTCACATGTTCTCTCCTCTATACACGCCCTGTTGGGGCAGTTTGGAGTTCAGTGTCTTGCTCAAGGACAAGGTACTGTAGACAAGGGGAGCCGGGAATTTAGACAGCAACCCCCCTATGATTAATGATCAACCCAAGTGACAGCAATGCAGGTCAAATACTAATGCGCGAGCAAACATTCATAGATCAATACAATTCTAAATCAATGAAATACAAATACTAGCACTAATACTAGCTTTATGAACCAAACACTGACTCCATAAGGTTTCAACAGACAGTTTGTGGAGGTATGTAGAGTCCTTGTAGAAGCTATATTAACATCAACAGCACTTTTCATTTAAAATATTACCATGCCTATAAGAAAAATAAGCAACAGGAATCCCTTCAACTTCGTTCATGAGGACCCAGCCCTAATGAGTAAATGCTAGGCTTCACGTCATCATGAGTGTTGTAAAGCAGACATTTCTGGATCTGGCTCTGAAAGGATGAGCAAGTTGTGAGTAATTGCAGAGACGAGTGATTGTGACTATGTCGTAACAAGGATGTGTCGGGGATATCACACTTCCACACACAAAAACTGCTTCATGAAGCAACTAGGATGTTGGACTGGCAGAAAATGTCCAAGCTTGTTCTAAGGCTTTGTTAAATAATAAATTGGTGAAATTCAACTGCCAACATTTTTAATTTTACTATTAAATTAATCTCCAACTATTTTGATAATCAGTCAACCATCAAAAAATGATCAGATTCCAGTTTCTTAAATTTGAGTTGTGGACAAAACAAGACATCTTGGGCTTTGAGGAACATTCAGACATGTCTTACCATTTTCTGCCAATTTATAAACCAAACAGTTAATCGATGAATCAAGACAATGAATCGAAAGATTAAGCAACAATGAAATTAAACATTAGTTGCAGTATTAATTCTGAAATCTATGGAAATCTTGACTTGAATTCAAATGAAGCTCTCTGGGTTTCGATAACATGTGCTTGTAATGATGGACCCGCCGAAGGCTTTGAGGAGTTGAAGAGATTAACCATTTCAACATTTGTGCTCAAGTTAAATGTAATCATTTTGTTTTACACTGAATTTCAAACATTTCAAAGTCCCCAGGTCCACCTACACTGCTTCCAGGGTACATCTGTGTGCCTGGCTGCAACGCTGTAGACCAAGCTCCTTTCCTCTCCCGAGGAAAAGTGCAGCTGAGCACTGCGGAGGTATCCATCACCACTACAACTCTCTCTAGATGACCTAATGGAGATGAGAGGGGCTGGCTCTTAGCCAAAGCAGGCTGTAATTGTCCTCTGGGCACAATGAGAAGCAGAAGAAGGAAAGTACAGATTCACTCCGTGTATGTGTGTGTGTTCTCTTAGGGATTCATAAATGCATTCGAGACTTTTGTGTGTGAGTGTGAGTGTGAGAGAGAGAGAGAGAGAGAGAGAGAGAGAGAGAGAGAGAGAGAGAGATCGCTCCTGTTGCTGCTGAGTGGTGGTAAATCAGCCTCACAGCTCTATAGGAAGTGCAGATGCACCCAAAATGGCTGTGAATGGATCAGAGCCCTCCCACTGGAGCCATGTGGCCTATTCAAAGATGCAGCCTTTTGTTTAAAAAGGGCCCAAAACCTCAATCAGGGAATTAACTCATCCAGCAGACACCAACTGGGCTTAAAAAGACAGACACAGATAGAGAGGGAACTATGAAGAGAGAGTGAAGGAAAGGGAAGAAAAAGGGCACTAAAAGCTCATCTCCTCCCCCCGTTTTTAAGTCAGCTCCCAGGCTGGCCAGCCATGAACAATAAAACCAGAGCTGAGGAGCATCTGCTGCCTCCGTCTAAAGAAGAGGATAAAGGAGAGAGAAGCCGCAGGGATCCAGTCTTTGACTTGTTGATATTACCCTATTCATTTCAATATGGAGCCCAAGCTCATGGTCAAAATCCTCTTTTCTGCCACAAGTAAGCTGCCAGAAAAGGAGTATTAAGTACAGAGAAAGACATCACAGCCAAACTGCACGGTGGCAAGTTTTAGAGAGATAAACACCATTTGATATCTCCCCGCCATAACAATGACAGCTTGGTTTTCCAAAGCATAACTAAACTCAAGATAGTCGGCAGTCTGTCACAATAAATCCCTATAGCTGCCATGGACAATGCTAATCAATTATAACATGGTCATCCGAGAGCACTCCATTGATCTGCCACTCCCAATATCATGCGTCTGAGTCACGTATTGACAAACTGAAGCGGACTGCTGTTCATTTGACATCGCTTGGAGGTAGGTATGACCCCGTATCACGCACAGATCATTCAGCTGTAAACACACTGGACAACGTATTTCAAAACAACCTCAAATCATGGCTGTATTACTCCACTGAGGCCGCCACGTGTCAGCCGGTTCTTCTGTTGCTTGAGGCAACCCAACATTAGTTTTAGCCACAGCTTTATGAACTCCCACTTTATGTTCATTTCACAGCAGGTCAGTAATCCAAGAGGGCCCGAGTACAGCCTTACACTACTCCCCCGTGTCTCGCCACCCGTCTGCCTCAGCTGGACCGCTGTGTTTTCAACTACTTCCTTAACTGTGCCCCCACATCCCTCCAGCTACGCGGTCATACTAGTGTCTTTAAACAGAATCTCCCCCAATGCCTTCAACCTCCTGCTGGTCACCCCCCTCTGCTCCCCACGGCCTAACATTTGGCACTCATGCTTTAACTCAGTCCAGATGCTAAACCACACCGAGTAGAGGAGAGTGGAAGATGCTCAGTGTTGAGGGAACTATGCTACTATTAAAAGAAAACATGTCCCGGTGCTTTTGATTAACACATAATGCCCCTTTATTATTGTGTCATCCAGTCAATCACACCTGAGGGCAAGCCCAAGTGAGCAAAGTAAAAAAGCCTATAAAAACAGATTTGAATGAAACACAAGCTATTATAAAAGGCAAAGCAGAGTGCTGTGAAGCAAAGTGAAGCCCACATGTAAATTCACATGCAAATCCTCCCCAAATAATATCCCAGGCTTGAACGTCTGCCTTGCACAGACTCAAAGTCCCAAGGTTCTTTCACACTTTAGTTAATACTAAGGTTAAGATGATGCATAACCAAGATGGTGTACAGAAATATATGTTTTCAATCAGTGTGATGAGCTGAAACTCTAGATTCAAAGCAGCAGCATCCACATGAAATACACCAGGCCAGTGAGGCCATTCCATGTCTGACTTAATGCAACCCAGAAGGTCCCAACTGGGTCTGATTGGATGTTTTGGGATTCCACGCTGGTTGGTGGAGACAGGGGATTCCGGAGAGTTTTACGGACCAGTCATCTCAGCCATGTTGGACTAACAATGGACTAGTTTAGACCAGCGGTGGACAAATACAGCTAAATTAAGACATGTCGGACACTAGCATATTCTTAATTAGTATTATAGACATTCAGGGGATGGACAAAATAACATAAACACCACTGCAATATAATGTTTTCCTCTAATAAATAGATTCTAGATTCGTAAAACTCTTCAATGTTTGCAAAGCTGTTGGTTTTACTCCACAGTAAATGTTTGTCAATTTCTATAATAGCCAGCAAAAAGTAGTCAGGAAGCTCAATGATATTAGGGAACTTTGTGCCCAACATTTAGAGTTGAAACAATTTGTAAAATGATCGATTAGTTGATAGTCAGAAAATTACTCAGCCACAATTTTGATAACCTTTAAATGCATTTTCTTTTCAATAACAAATGCGAAAATCCCACTGGTTTCACTTTCTAAAATGGGAATATTTGCTGGCATCGTTTATTCTGTGATTGTCACTAAATATCTTTTGCCGTGTTGGGATTGTTAGTCAGACAAATAAGTAATTTAAAATACATTGGGAAACTTTACGGCCATTTTTCACCATTTCCCAACATTTTATAGATTAAATGATTGATCAATTGTTCAAAACTATAATAAACAGATTACTTATTAATTAAAATACTATTTGCAGCCCTACCTGTATCAACCAAGCCTGGTAAATAAATGTTAATATTAGCACAAACATGTTTATTGGATTCAGGTGCATTCAGATCTGGGACTGCTCAGGATGGTCTCCATTTACGGAAACATTTCCTTCCCGTTCAGCGTGATAAACCATATGCACAAACACTAACATACAGCATGTCGTCTGGAGATGTGGGGCAGCTGCAGTCAAAAATCAGGAAGAGAAGAAAAGGAAGTGAAGGGAAGGAGGCAGACAGAGGGGATTATTGTACACGCTCACTCATGTGGGCTACCCTGCTCTAAAAAACATTTCCTAAACACATGACTCCATTGTAGCACCAGAATAGCACCAAGTTCATACATACTTTAAAATCCCTAAGCCCTGCAGCCGGTTACACATGCCACACACACTTTTCTTTATTCCTTAGGGGGGAAAAAAAGTTCAGACAGCAGGGTGCAATGCCAAACTTCCATCTGTAAGCATACGTCACAGGTAGAATTTTTTTTTTTATTTCAACACAAACTAAAGCCTCTTCTTTCTCTTCAAAGGCACCATGTCTTAGAGTGGTGTGCTAAAAGCAGTGCCCAAATTGTGCTCTACCAACTGAGGAACACCTCAATGTTAGCAATATTACTCATCCCACATTTTTATACATGCCTTGACCTCAGTTTGAACTTAAAGTGGGACAAAACGCAGCAGGAGGGCTAGCAAAAAGAGCTTATAATGAAGGATGTGCAATAAAGGAGTCAGAAAAGGGGAAAAAAACCTAATCTCTGACATACAATAGATTATATGTGGTACAGAGAGTATAATCTATTGAAACAATCTTCCCAGTGGTTTGTCCTGATGATGTTTGAGTGGCCTGGCACATTCAAACACCAACATTGTGTGGATGATAAGCATCTTAGAAAGGATAATGTCAATGTAGCATCTAGGCCTAGGGTGACCTTTTTCTAAAATCTACCCATCTGTATTGTTTTTAAAGAAGTAGACTGGACAGCAACAAAACTGATGCTGTGCGTCATGTGCAACATAAAAAAAAATTTAGAGTAAGAAGACGACGCCACCAAAGCTATTTTCCAAAACATTTCCTTCTACTGTCCCTTTCTTTTCTTCTGTACGGATCACATCATGTCTCCTAACGGTCCCATCTGGGTCGGACTCCCGGAATGATTTCTGTCAGATGAAATGTAACTTACATATGGAGTCATTCATCAGAGACCACAGTCAGACTGCACAGTAAAAATAGAGCAAAAACAAACTGAACAGAGCAGAGCCCAGCCAATGAAGAGCACATAGCCAAGGTCTACTGTTCCCGCTCCATCTCCCTCCACCCTCAGCTTGTTTCTTTCTTTCCATCTCTTTCCCCATCTGTGCCTCCCTTGTCTTCAGTGCTTTGCTTTTTCTATTTCACTTCCCTTGTCACTCTCCACAGCCCGCCAGGCATCCAGTGGTAAGACTTGGCTGTAGTGAGCAAGGAGTCCAATCCTTATGCTGAACATAAAGTGCTATAAATGCCCAAAATACATGCCTTGTATTAATATAGAAAAACTAGAAAAATAAGTCATTGGCATACACACATCACAATTAAGTAAAGTTTAAAGTTGCGTTTGGTTTTCCAAAGATCAAGCCTCATCACATAGTAAAACAATGCAAATAATTTCCAGGTTGTGTTTACATAAACACAAATAATCTGATCAAACTGTTATCAAGGCAATATGCAAGTTAAGTGGAGTAAAACCCATGCTGTGTTTTGGGAATGCAATTTATTACCTCTGCCAAAAAGATTATGTTTTCAGTCTGTCTGCAGGATTACAGAAAAACTACTGGCCCGATTTTCATGAAACTTGGAAGGGTCTAGCATAGGCTAAGGAAGAAACCATTAAATTACAGGGGATCCGAGATAGGGCATTCTCGCACAGATAAGTGCATTCATGTGGTGTTGTAATAATCAGGAAAATTTGTACGCAACTGGGAAAATCCAGACCCTCAAGTCAGAAACTTGGAAACAGCTTTGATAGCTGAAGGCACCAATGGCTCTGGCTCTGGCTAATTTTACTCACTATAACAGGAACATTCTGTGATGTACTCTAATTCTACTCTCAAGTTTAAAGGGCATGTTAGCCAACAAACACCATAAACTATACACACCTACAAGGAATTACAACAACAATCGTCATGCGCTTCAAGTGGCACTACTCAAACACTATGGCAGCTTCGCCATTGTCCTCTGTAACATCCTGGCTTGCTTCTGCCCTGGAGCATATAATGGGAATATGATGTCACTTTTAACACCTTGCCTTGCTTAGATATTCATTTTTTCCTGCCATTATTTCAAAAGGAGTGGGTAAGGAATGACATTCGGAAGTGTACTTCCTTAGAATTGTCCATAACTCTTAAACCAAGATGGCCAATCCAATTTGTGCCAATATGCTTACACCTTTTAAGAGGATTTTGGTGGACTAAGTATTAGATTACGGATCGTATCATTTCCTTAATAGAGTTTTAGGATTTCAGGTTCATTCTTAAATCCCTTTCTTTCTTTTGTATTTGCCAACATGTTTGTGGGAGATGCAAATACAAGGAGTGTTTTAATAAGTATTTAAACAAAAAGAGATCACAGCTGGAACTTCACGTTACCTGGTCATTACATAGTCCTCATGCAATGAGCATCTTTATCTCCATCATACGAGCAGGAGTACGTGTTTTTCAGAATACACATAACTACTGTAATGATTTATGTGCACTAAAACAACCCAAACTACTACAAATTCAGCAATTCACCATTAGTTACACATGTCATTTGTATGACTTCTGTGGTTTGATAGTGAACGATAAAGCAAGTGAGATGAGGTAGATCGTGGTTGTTTTTAAATGTGCTTGTTAGAGGCAGTGTCATAGTTAACCAAATATTAAAATGAAGTCCAATTTAGCCTAAAAACTGTCTAAGGCTCTTGTGGCTAGTTTTTTTCAGTTTCCTTGGTAGTAATGGCTATTTTTTTGTCGGTTTCCTCGAACTGCAAGAAGAACTGAAATATGTCATTATGAGACGTTTAGGTAAATAATAATGATGGATAAACTCAAGACTGTATCTGCCTGGCCCTTATTAGCTATGCCTAATGAGCCAATTTTGACGGACAGCCTCGGAGCTGGACTATGGTTCAGAGTGACAGCAATTTAGAGCCTCAGGGTGTTCCCTCTCTCTGCCCATAATCCAGAGCCAAGGGACAGGATCAGTGACCGCAGAGAGGATGGAGGGGGAGGATTTTGCACTCACCACAGCCATCAACCAGTCAGTCGATATGTATCCACACAACAGTCCCCTTCCTGAGGGAGACCGCTGTAGCTGAGGGGGCAGGGAGTGAATGGCATCAAGGCTTCAACTCAATACGTCAGACTTCTGAGATCTAGACCCTTTTATTGTCGACGTCATGATTACGTCACAGTGTTAGCTGGAGGCAAAACAAAGGAAAGGCTGGAGGCAAACACAAATCACCTCAGAGTAGCAGGCTTAAGTTACGCTCCGAAAATGTTATTTTGCCTTCTTGTTGGGGGCCATAATCGATGGAGTAGTCGCTCCAATTTGAAATGCTATTGCATAGTGCTGTTAAAAATAACAACTATGGTTAAACGCAATAAGATGCAAGGATTGGACTGAGGCGATCGTCAAAAATGCTTGTGTTTGTAGCACACATAAAGTATTGTCTGTTGTAGGTATCGATATGTTTCTAAAGTTTTGTCATGCCCACCTAATCAGAAATTGAGGAACTAGGAGGAATTTATACGCCCTCCGTCTCTATTTACTGTACACGGTGGTTTCTCTATTAAGTAGGTAGCCATTCACTGCAGGTAATCCTGTCAGATCGTCCACGCATTGAGTCAGCGTGTAATGTTAGGGGACGGCAATCTGGTCCCGTTCGGTAATGTTAACTTTTTCAATTAATAGTCGCTGTCTTGGACGCCGAGTGACCATACACATTCAGAGAAACTCATATTTTCTTCAGCCATTGTTAAATAACGAGCCAACAAAACTTGCTAGTCAGCGTTAGCTAAGGTGTTCAAGGAATTATTCTGCGTCCACCTAAATACCTCATCATGCTGCTCTATCATGGGTCTATAAGCACAGATTGGACTTCATATTGTTTTGCAAGAGGTTGCATGTGTTGTTGACCAGATGTGATATTGATGCAGGGAATATTTCCAGATATACGACGAGAATCAAACGGTAGAATCGTGCAAAAGATGTCATGTTGCAGTTATATTCTTTGTGTGTGTTATTTATAGGCTAAATGTTTTTGTTTGGTGGCCGTTTGTGGCTGCTACTTATTTTTGTCTGCTAAGTTGCAGGATCTCACTGGGAGAGATCTCCAACCACAGGAGTCAAAATCCCTAATGGAGAGTAACTCATACCACCTTGTGTAAAAAAAACTATAACCCATATCCCAACATGAACAGCAAAAGTCAAAAAGCTAAAATCCTGAAAATCAGGGTTGTTGAGCTACATGTAGTACAGCTGGGTTATTGTTGGCATCGCTCACAGTACAATCCATACATTTGAATGTGATGAAAACAGGTAATGTAAACACTGGAGGGTTACTACCAAAAAGAGATATCAACACATAGATTTGAACCTAAATGCCATATGAAGTCATTGTGCACAAGCTGCCTGAAAGTGGTTCATACAAGTCTTCCATGACGTTGACAGACCACCTTTCACTTCACTGTGGAAAATTCTTGAGTTGTATATTTTAGTTTAAACTTTTGCTTGGCTTATAACTGTGCCTATAATCAGAATCTCATCAGGCAGATTTGGTATAATCATAATCATCACAATCGAGCTTTGATCCCAATCATCTTGACTGGGATCGTGCAATGCTGAGTGAAGACTAAGGGACACAACAAACAAATGCACTGTAAGTAGGCCATCCCTAAAACAGTCCGCTTGCCTTTTTCCTCACTTATACCCTATCATTACAGCTGGGTCTATTTATAAAGCCCATAAATTCAGCTTGCCACATTGAAAGAGCCAAGTTACCAAGGAGTTTGTGGAATTGATGACTTTAAAACATCACCACTCTCCCTCCCTTTACCTCTCCTTGTGTACTCACTAAGAGTATAAATCACAAGTTTTATGAGGATACGATATCGATTATTAGGACAATGATACGATATTTGCTGATATCACAAAGTCTGCCACGCTACGATTTCGATTCGACTCAATTAAGGGGCCTGCAATCAATATGAGACAATATCATATGCCCATTTAACATAATCAGTTACATTTATTTCAGCTCACAAAAAGCAACTAAAATAGGATTTAAAATCTTTATTACTGGGCTCTTCCAGGCATTTAATAGAAAAACAATCTATTCCTTTTAATTAAAAGAATAAAAATACATCTTCTGTTGTTCACTATAAAGTGCGAGCGACATTTCTCAAAAGTTTTTTGTCAGTTAAGAATTTCACAATAAGGGTGTATCTTAAAAATTATGATATTTATCAAAAGTTTTCACTTTGCATTAGCCATGCTCCCAGTCTGGTCCAGTCTCCAAAATACAGGTCACTGCAAAGCTCGGTTAGGAGCTTTCTGAAGAACGCAAGGCTATTTTTTCTCCCCGTCTTTCACCACAGAAAGGCGGACCCTGGAGCATTCCTGTCACATTATTGGACTAAGCGCTGACACACTGTATGTACACAAAAGTACACGCATACCGGTGTCCCATTTCTCCTTTCTGACCTCCTTCTTTCCCATTCCTCTCTTTCTGTATTCCTACACCTACCCATCTTACAAACACGGATGGGAATCACGCAGTTTTTACACATCACAGCCTATTCAAATCCGCTGTCAACAGAAGATATGGAGCTTTTTCAACGTCCGACTGATAAAATAATTCGACATTCTGCTCTCCTGAAACAGCCCACAGGTTTACAAACATGAAAATGAAACCTAATCCAGCTCATCCTAGTGTTCTTGGGTAGCAGTGAGTAGTACAGACATTTTCCTATTAAGCACACATGTAATAGAAACACAAGCCTCTTCATGTCAGACTTTCCTACTAAACACTTGCCAATGAGCTCTTCCCTATACCTCATGTAGTAGCAAACAGATGCACTTATCTACACTTGTATCCTACTTCAGGCTGTTCTGCTGGGCCATGGGAGTGTAGGTGCCTGCGTCATTCCACAAGTAGCCTACATCATCTTGCACCAGTACACCAGCTGCACATAGAGACGACGCATGCTGCTAAGGGACTCATTAGAAATCACTGTGCTGCTGCCATAGCACACTATAGCTCGGCCGCTCCTCTGTCTTTGTTCTGCCAGGGACCTACATTAGTACGACACTGAAGAAGTAAAAAGAGGACCACAGTAGCCTAATACTGAACTCACATGAGCAGACTTACAAGACAGTAGACAAACTCTACATCTTTGCTTTGAACTAAGCTAATACAAAATCATTTGAAATAGGAGACTGTCAGCAAACCTTGCAAAATCTGCAGATTCAACACATATGCAGAGCTGCAAAGATTAATCGATTACTTGTCAATTTAATTGCCACCTATTTTGATAATCGATTAAGCAGTTTGAGCTATATTTTTTAGGAAAAAAGAACTCTGAATTCTCAGAATCCAGATGTGAATATTTTCTGGTTTCTTTACTTCTCTATGACAGTAAACTGAATATATTTGAGCTGTGAACAAAACAAGACATTCAAGGACGTCACCTCAGGCTTAGGGAAACATTGATCGATATTTTACACCAATTTCTGACCTTTTATGCTCTAAACACTTAATCGTTTCATCAAGTAAATAATCAACAGATTAATTGACAATGAAAATAATCATCAGTTGCAGCCCTACACATGTACACCAGACGGTAGGCTGAAACCAAACGTAATTGCCAAACTGGTTGGCTTTGTTAAATATCATATTCTCCAGCCACTAATTTGGGTCTAATTTCCCACACTTATCATAATTCGTCAAGCAGTTGTGGGAAACAAAAATGGGGTTTCTAAGTAATTCAACACCAGCAACACATTTGACCCTGAAAAACACACAAGATAAGTTAGACACTAGACAGAGGTGTTGAGAGATTGACTGCAACCTCGACAAAGTTGCTTTTATATCTACAATGCAAAAAGCAGCTCCCACAGCCTCTGAAGTCGTCAGCTAAAGATTAAATGCACATATGCAGCTAACCACAAGATACCGTTGGCGTGAATGTAAAAAAGGGCCAATGCAATGACAATACTTTCATTCTTCGCCCACCACCTCATTATTGTTGCTTTTCAAAATCCTTTAATCTTGCTGCCTGCTGTTGTGGTGCCATAGCAGAGAGCAGTTTGCTTGAAATACGTTGTATTAGGAAACAACAACAGTTCCTCTAATGTGGTTCAGCTTATGATCGAAAATAGCTACAAACCTAAAAAGATTATTAAAAAATACTGACATACGCAGGACACTGATAAAACCAACAACTCTGTGGACTGTTGGACACACGATGCTTAGCCGAGATAAGACTGATTTACAGTGTTATCTGTGGGGAAATTAATATTTAATAACATACAAAGGTAAGATTTAGTGGTTGAAAATAAACGTAATAAAGCTGAGGAAACCGTTGACTCTCCCCACGAGTCTCCTCTGAGAAATATTGGCACGGCTATGATTGAGGCAATTATCTTTTCATCTGCAGATTCACACAATTGCATCCGCCAGGATGTGTAGACCAATTACAAGTCAAGGCTGAGCTGCACATGTAATTGGTCCTCCTTCCCCCAACCCCCCTCTTGTCCTCAACCACTGTCAGCGCTGCAGTGGGGGGCTCGCAGAGTGCCAACCATTAGCAGGAGGCCATATGGTCCTTTTCTTTCAAAGATGGCAGAGAGCCGTTCTGTGGACTGCCTAAGTGTTTCCTAGTACTTTAAGGAGGTATGGGATCAAATCGGCTGCATTGCAACATAATTGGTGGGGTTTTCTGTTTACAATCATTTGAAGATATTGGGAAAGGTCTTTGAAGTAAATAATTAAGTGAAAGTTAATATTACAGCTCCAGTTAAGATGCCA
Source organism: Bovichtus diacanthus (assembly GCA_943590825.1). Taxonomy (NCBI): domain Eukaryota; kingdom Metazoa; phylum Chordata; class Actinopteri; order Perciformes; family Bovichtidae; genus Bovichtus; species Bovichtus diacanthus. The sequence continues at coordinate 7,654,274 of CALSBV010011200.1, read as the reverse complement.
TTCATACATGTTTAGATAGCATTATGTGTTGGGGCTGCATGATATATCGTTTCAGTATCGACATTACGTGTGCATGCGCAATTGTCACATTGCAGGACGTGCAAATGTCAAGCAAGGCAAATTAACTGAAACATGTCATGCTACAACTTTTTTGCCACTTGATACTAAAAGAAAAACTAGCACAATATTTCTTTTTTTTTTTTTTTTATGAATAATATACAAGAGAAGTCTATGCAATACAACATAATTTACTCCGATTTAAGGCTTCTTGGATACACAGAGTTTGTTTGCGAGTGAGTGACATGCAGGCTCTGCACGCACAGCTGACCACCAATCACAATCGTTGTTGGTCACTTTATCAAACAACGTAAAGCAGGCCTCGCTAGTCGTTGACCACAACCTGAAAATGAGCGAGGAACAGCAGAAAAACACCCAAAAATAGGTGTTGGTTGTAAAAAGTAACGTCAGTTTTATGGAAATATTTTGAGTACAGAAAGGATGGTGTTGACCAAAAACAGCTGCTTTGTCTTCATTGTCGACAAATTCCTGTATTTTTTTATATCACAATATATCCTATCGCAGAAAAACACACACACACATAATAAATGGATATTTGACTCTCACGCCTTCTCTGAGGGATTGGGATGTTAATTAGATTCTGAATATGACAGATGGGAACCTTGACTGTATTAAATATGCTGATGCTTGATCCACGGCATAGTTGGCAGTATTACAGTATTACAGATGCTGCGCACACACACTCACCACACCCCCACGCGCGCCTACTGTGTCACTCTACCCTTTATAACCGATAGCGTGTTTCAGTGTTTCAACAGAATTATTGTTGAAACACAACGGTATAAGATCATATTTAATGGCTCTATTATATACTTTTGCATTTAAAAAAATAAATAAATAATAGACACGCCAAAGTCAAATATGTTGTATGAAGTGACTGTAATCTACATTCTGTTCAATGTCACTTCCAGAGTTTAGTCTTAAAGACTCAATTTTCAAAGGCTGTCTGAACGCGCTCGTCTTTTTAATGAGATGTCTTTTTAATGAGATGTCACTTGCATTTCTATTTTACGCAGAAGCTTTGTAGTTCACTGATGAAGGGTGGTGTGCAAAACATCTCATGAAAATTGCCCCCCCGGTTTGGTTTATATGTATAATTATTTATCCATTTGTGGTAAAGAAATTATTTGTAAGTTAAGAGAAATAAAACTTTGGAAATATATAACTTTACAACAGTCACTTGCTCAGAAAACTACACTCGAACTAAACTGAAAAGAAAACGATATAGCAAAAGTTAATTCCATCCACTTTGATGTCCCACCTACTCGTTTTGCAGGGTCACAGTACATTTGCTTTACATCCCATAAATCACCCCCCAGCAGGTGAATATTTATAGGTTTGCACTCTTTAGTCTGACAGCCTATTTCAAGCCATTCCTGAGGGCCTGTGTCACAACATGTGGCTTATTAAGAACATAAGGATGTATTTTACAATGGAGAAATGACTTGCTAGTGAGGCCACTGGAAGTGCACAACAGTGCTCAGACCAAAGTAAATCAGAGAAATGGAAAAAGGGAAACGGGGAGGGGAAGGAACTTACAAGTGAAGTGCATATGTACGTAATTTTAATGTTCTCATGTATGATTAATTTTTTCCACCAGCCAGACGTTAGTCATGTAGCGACAGCTTGGTCCTGCAGCTTGTGTAGAAGGTTTTTTATTTTTAATAAAAGGTTTAGCCAATGTGCTACTGTATAGATATCCTACGATTAACATTGTGATATTGATTTCAACCATATTTCCCAGTCCAAGTAGATGACCACTCAAAACCTAAACGGTGACAGTAGTTCCACATGATTACAGACATAACCCAGCGATGGGCGGTATTATTATTATTATTAGTGTGCAATGACAGGAAAAGTAGGTAGAGGCAGTCACTGCTGATATTACTCAGCCAGACAGTCAAATGAGTTCAGAAAGTTGTTGGTTAGTTGCAATGCAGTTGTTAAGTCTCAGAAAAATACAACATTTAACACATATCATCATAGAAGTATAAAGGAGTCAGATAATACCTATTCTATATAGTGTCAGAAATAATCAGGGGCAAAGGGCAAAATTGAAGGTGCAACCAAGAAAGCAAAAATAAATTGTGTGAATGCCGCCAAATTGCAAAGATCAGGGGCAAAAATGTCCCAAAACTGACCTGTGAAAATATATATTTCACTCTCTACAACAAAAGAACTGTCTCAATATATGTCCCAGGTCTAAATTGATTGTACTTCACCCACCACTGACAATCCTGACTGTACTGTACTGTAGACATAGAGTGTGCAGCACCACCATGGAGGGCACATAATAACAGTTATGGCACACTGGTAATTTGGATAAACTGTAGTTGCCCCCTTCTAGACAATTCTGCTTTGGATTCATGTCAAGGACTAAAGAGTCTGCAACACTGTGCAGCTTTTTTTCCCCCTGAAATCCAAGTGAGCCTCGAGCAAAACAACAATGCACTGACATGTATGCGAGTGACATTATGAGCCAGGCCTGGGCACATTACACTGCAACAAGTCAGCCTACATTCTCAGCTCTCTCTCTCACACACACACACACACACACACACACACACACACTAGATGCAACTATGCTTCTGTAGTTAGCACTGACGAGACAGGCGACATGCTGTTACCAACAATTATCAATACAGTCGGCCAGGAGGGCTGTGAAAGTTAGCTGGTAACCTCCATTTTGTCTTAAAAATGAGACGTTAAAAATTAGCTACATTCAACGGTTAACTTTACGAGTAAGCAGATAACCGCTGAGCTACTTCACGATAACTATATATATATATATATATATAACACCTCTGTCAATGCAGTGCCTGGTAGCTATATATAGATTTTTTTTTAAACGACAACAATAAACCAAAACATGTTTCGACAAAATACGTTATTTCGCCATATAACCGTTTGATTTACAGCTCGCGCAGAGCCGAGTGTACACAGTATTTAACGTACCTTTACCGGCTGTTTTTCTCATTGTCTTGGTGTAATCCTTGATTTCATTCCCCGCGATTCAACCAACTGGTGAAAAAAAATTTAAATTATAATCTAGTCGTGGTTTCTTGCTCTTTTTTTCAGTTAGTGATTCTCCTTTTCGTGAAACCAACCACTAACCACGGCGGAGTGCCGGACAGACAAAGCTTGAGAGTTGAGTCAGTTTGAAGGTTTTGAAAACCCGGTTGGAAAGAAAAATTAACCGACGAATAAAACCATGTTCTGTGCGCTTATATTTAACAAAAGAAGAGCAGTCTCTGAGGTTTAAAAAAAAAAAAAAGGTGTCTTCTCTTCCCTGACAGACAGTCTGGTCTCACACCGGCTAACCAGCTAGCCTGTCGCTACTTCCTTTCTCTCTGCCCAAATAACAGAAGCAGTCTGGGCGGTGAAAGAAAAAAAAAAGAAAAAAAGTTGAGGAAAAAGGCACAAGCCAGATTCTATACAACGAAGGCACCCTGTTGATCCGGGACATTTACAGCAGAGCGGCGCCCCCTGCAGGAGGACAGCGGTGGTACTGCACGAGGCGGAAACCACCACCTGGTGACGTACACAGCAGAGGTGGAAGAAGTACTCAGATTACTTACTTAAGTAAAATTAGTAAGACTAAAAATGTAAGTACTGACACGCAAAAGTCCTGCATTGAGAAAGTCACTTAAGTAAAAGTACAAAAGTATTAGCATCAAAATATACTTAAAGTACCAAAAGTACTATTAACAGAATAATGTATAAGTGGATTATAATTATTTATGCATTAATTTATAACTATATATATATATATAATAATAATAAACACTATTTGTACATTTTAGAATCTTATACTGTCTCCTACTGTGTATTGCAACTGCACAACAATTTCCCTCGGGATAAATAAAGTTCTATCTTATCTTAAATAAGAAATAAATTGTTAATCAGGGAATTATTTTTTGACTTTTCACCAGTGGTATTTTGTTTCTTCCTTTTCTTTGTTACTGTGCTAATTCATCTTTAAAACACACATGGTCTAACTCGTGTTTTGACTTCCAAGCTTTTTTGAAGAAAATAAAGATTTATTTATTTTTTTTACATCCAAGCTTTTTTCAGGAACATCTTTTGTATTTTTTCACATTCAAGTTTTTTCTGTGAAAATTAAGTATTTTGACATTCAAGCTTTTTCGAAGAAAATTACGTTTTTTTTTTACATTCAAACTTTTTTCAGGAAAATTAAGTATTTTGATAAAAAAATAAATTAAAAAAATGTCCATGAAAATGTATTATTTTGACATCCAAGCTTTTTTCATGAAAAAAATTTGTATTTTTTTCACATACAAGCTTTTTTCATGAAAATTAAGTATTTTTGTTTTTAATAAAAAAAAATTCAGGAAAATTAAGTATTTCAAAAAAATAATACAATTTCCCATGAAATTTTTTACATCAGGGGTTCTCACGCACACAAAATCACTTGTCGCTGCGTCTGAACCACTTGTAGCTGCTGAACCACTTGTAGCTGCTGAACCACCTGCATCAGGACGATGCACCTTGACTGTCACGTCAGATTTTTCATTAAACTTTCTTTTACCTGACCCGGTCTTGAACCATCAAAGTCCGTTCTTGGGAAGTACTACTGCATGTGTGGGGAAAAAAAGAAAGTTTCATTAAGTATTTGGTTGTTCCAGAGGGAGCTGCTCAAAATCTAAAAGTACCTCAAGTGATGTCACTTGAGTCAGCATCGGTTGTAGTGGAAGACTACAAGAAACTGTTAAAAAAGAAAAAAAAAAAAAAAAGAAGTGAGAGATGCTGCATGTTTCCCTCTTGATGGGAAATCAACTGTAATACTGCTCTGTGGCCACCAGATGTTGACTGCTCAACACCTTGCAAGTCAGTATCTTTCCCTCAAAGACTGTAAGCAGGACTCCAGCACACCACGTGTTAGAAGTAGTTTTTTTTTTTATTAAACATTTTTTATAAATTGCACCAACTAGCCAAATGGTGTCCCCATAATAAAAAGCTCTACATTGTGACCCCTTTTTTTTAAATTTTATTTCCCTCTCTTTGACATCTAAGCTTTTTTCATGAAAATTAAATATTTTTTTCACATCCAAGCTTTTTCTGTGAAAATTACCTGACTCGGTCTTGAGCAATCAAATGTGTGGAAAAAAAAAAGAAAGTTTTATTAAGTATTTGGTTGTTCCAGAGGGAGGTGTTCAAATTCTAAAAGTACCTCAAGTGATGTCACTTGAGTCAGCATCGGTTGTAGTGGAAGACTACAAGAAACTATTAAAAAAAAAAAAATCTGGATGTGTGGAAAGAAACAGCAGTGAGGTTACCAGACGTACCAGGCGGCAGGTTTTGACAAGGGTAAAAAAAAAAATATGATTTCTCTGGTTCTGCTGCATCGATTTTGACACTGTCCATCATGAGTTCAACAATGTTATGGAAGTGCAAACCCAAATCATTAGAGTACTCTTATGAACCTGATCGAATCATAATCACTGAAGTAAGAGCAGGTCATATTGCAATGTTACTGCTTGGAGGTGTGGCAAAAAGCATCAAATAAAAAAAAGTTTGAACCACCAAAGAGCTTGAACTTTATTACTACAGCAGTTTTAGGGAGTTTTTCCTTGTGCGGTGCAAGGGTCTAAGGACAGAGGGGGTCGTATCCTGTACAGTCTGTAAAGCCCACTGAGACAAATGTGATAAAATTGGGCGAATTGTGATATTGGGCTATATAAATAAACTTTATTTGATCAGTCATTTTCTGATCACACTGCAAATACGGACGTGCCAAAACAAGAAATCTCTGTAATACTCACTAAATGCTGACAATAAGAAAACGGTGGCCTTGTCACTGTTCACTCTTACAGACTCCGTGTCACAGGTGAGGTAAAGAGGAGGACCGAAACGCAGAAAACAGGCAGTGTGATAACAAAAACAGAGCTTTATTATCTAAGCTTAAACAATAAAAAAAAGTTATAAAAAAAAAAAAAAAAAAGCAAAAACTGAAAACACAAACCAGGATGGAACACAAGGATTCACAGCATGAGCGCCCAAACCAGGCGAGATCGAAGACAAACCGACAAGGAACAATGAGACAGGGAGGTACATACACACACACACACACACACACACACACGGACACTAATGACATCAACGGGACACAGCTGGAGAGGCAGCCAAAGACACAAGGGTGGCAGGGTGATTACACGCAGGAGGATTAAATCAGGGAAGGGCAACCGATCACCGGAGGGAAAACAAAGACAGGAAGTAAAACTAGACATGACACAAGGGGAATGAACCTACAAAATAAAACAGGAAGCAGAAAAACCAAGATCATGACACTGAGACTTCTTCATGTGTTTATGAGGGTTCCCTGTGAAATTAGCAAGGGAAACTAACTTTCTCACAGCGTTTGACTGCTTTTTTGCAAAACAAATTCAAAAGTTTGTAATGCTGCAGACTTGTTTGAGGTATTACTATACTCACAATTCATAATATTCATAGTAACAATGTTAAAAGGGGAAGTCTGAAATCAACATAGATAAAGAGCAAGTTTCTATAGAGTTGCAACATGGTGTCTAGTTCTTTACCTAATAAAGGCAGGATGGGCGGCCCACGTACTAAGGCTGAGTCCTTTCTCTCTATCTTTCCAATACCTCTATAATAAAGGAAAAGGGCCAGAAAAAAAGAAAATAAAGGCAGGGAAATGTTGATTTTTGTTTCATATTCTTGCGCGCAAGAATTCTCCTAAACAATACTCATCATAAAAAATGTTTTTATATAAAAAAAAAAGAGCACCAAACAGTCCGTTTTATAAAATTACACGTGAACTATTCCTCATAAAGATTTCGAAACCTCTGCATCCCTCTGGATTCATATCTTTTCACATGTGATGGATTTAAATCCCACCCGGATGGCCGGTGCTTTTCTGCAGAGAGTCTGCATTTAGCTTTCCCCCCTGCATGAAACTTAAGTGCCTGTCGCTGCGATGGACCGTCGACCTGTCTGCATGCGTTCTGGGATCAGCTTCAGCCCCCTGCAACTCTGAACAGTAGAAAACAAATATAAACGACCAGTTTGGAGGATATCATTGGACAAACAATGAAATCCCTGGACTGACTTGAGGGCACAAGAAAAATCTTGTTTGGAGCCACTACAGGGCTGGCTCTGTTTATCAGTTTATAACACACACACACACACACACACACACACACACACACACACACACACA
>CALSBV010011200.1:7620414-7646988 GCA_943590825.1 Bovichtus diacanthus | reverse complement strand
CACACACACACACACACACACACACACACACACACACACACACACACGCACTTGTGGTTACAGTGTTGATTGAAATTATAGAGTAAGGGCGTTTTCAACAGTTCTGGGTGTTGTTGACACCTCAGGTTGCAGTGGCCTGCTTGACAGAAACAACCCACTTTTTCAACGCAATTTTTGGTATTACTGAAATATTAATTTTATGAGCATAAAAAACTGTATTTTCTTTGGGGAACATTTGGGGCATTGGCATGATTATAGTTCTATCTTCGCAAAGGTTTCTTTGGACCTTTTTTCAGACCACTCTGCTTTTGAAGCATTTGATAAATAACGATTATAGTGAAGAGATGCAATTAGAGCCTACTTTGCTGAAAGCTTGAAATATATAATCACGAGTCTTTGATGCAAATGTGTTCAGCCACTAGTTCTGGTTGTCGCTCATATTTGAAAAGTGGTTTCTTGATTTTGGGGTCTGGCATCACTTTCTGTTGCTTGCAAAATGCCTCGTGTGCTGATCCTCAGAGTATTATGTGTTTATGGTTGATTTGAAAGCGGTCATGGTCTCAATGCCACTGCCTGTCTTTTTGCATGTGGTTATGGTGTGCTGGTTGGAGGTTTGCTGAAGTGAAGTGTTTTATGCATGGTGATAATGAGAGTATGAAGCGAATAGTGTATCTGCTTGTTGACAGCTGTGTGGTATGTCTGAAACCTATCTGCAGGGAGGGGTACCTTTCCACCTGATTGGGAGTTCCTGTATTTCTACTTTCTGAGAAATATTGAAAAAAAACAAAAACTATTTGAGAATTTTGTAATAACCTTGCCTTTGGGAGATGTGAAGGTCTCATGTGAAAGTGAAATTCTTGCCACAATTCAGCTTTGAGCAATATGATGAAAAACATAATGATTTTGTGCACCACAAAACGTGAAATTGAAATTGATTTTGTGAAATATAGAAGATACTTAATTGTCTTGCCCAACAATTGTGTCTTCTTTGACTGTAAACTTTTATAATTGTGGGCACCGTAGAAATTCTCACAGTTGCTTTGTCTGTTTTTAAGATGATGGAACAAAAGTGACAGCAATCTCTGTTGCATAATGTGTGTGTGTGTGTTTGTGTGGTCTTTTTTGGGTGTGCCTGTTTGTGCCTACTTCCCTATCAGACAATGCAACATCTTTTCATTCACCATCCCCACCAGCAGCAGTAAGGCAGTAAGTACTCTTCACTCCACAGCATTCACATCCATGTACACCTATGATAATGTAATGTAATGGATTTGTGTCAACATTTAATAGGATGAAAGTAGAATGCAATGCAAAAATTGAAAAATGCAACATTGGGGTGCAGCATGAAAGAGTTGATGTGGCTAATAGGAGATTTCATTTTGAGTTGATTTTGGCGATCGCAGTGGACAAAAGCTGTAATGTTTCCGAGCACCAGAGTCCCTTTAAAAAACCTCACATTTTACTGCAGCAGGGTCTTACAGTCTGCTCTGCTCAGTCCCTTACCCCCAGTGGGCCACCAGCCGCGTGTCGAGATTTATCGTAAATCTACAAGATTTTGTCTGATTTTGCAATTAATAATTTTTTTTTGCATTTTAAGTAATTTTATTTAATCGTTTAACTTTTTGTTAATTTTCCAGCCTTTTCAAAAGAAAACAATGTGTGTATTTCCTACATGTGATGATGTCCCCGCAGCTGCTCACTCATCCTGTGTTAACCACAGCTAGGTGGAGCATGAGGGAGGCATTTAAATGATGCCTTTTAAATGGATTAAGTCATGAGAGCGAGGGGAATTGTGGATTTCCCATAAATGCCGTATTAAACTTTCTTCTTCTTCTGTCTTCTCAGGTGTGTGTTGTGGTTGTGTTGTTGAGCTCCAGTGGTTAGAGTGTGATGATAGCCTGTTTGAACACAGGAGTTTCACACTAATTCCCTCGCAGCTCGTACCAGCTTGGTTGTTCCACCCCACAGCCCTGATCTTTCAACAGCCCAGTCGTTGCTATGAATGTCTTCTCTTTCCTCACCTCCTCCTCCTCGTGTCCCAACTTGTACCACTTACCCAGCTACCCCAGCAACACCACCATATCAAACAACACCACCGCAGCCAACGAGATCAACCATGTCATCCTGCGGCATTACAACCACACCGGCCGCCTGCAGAACAGGACCATCTCAAACACCCAGAACCACATCAGTGTCACCATGGTCATCTTCCTCTGCTTCAGTATTTTAATCATCCTGGAGAATCTCCTGGTGCTGGTGGCCGTCATCTCCCGCATCCGGCACAACCAGCGCTGGCTTTACGTCTGCATTGCCAACATCACACTCAGCGACCTCCTCACCGGCACTGCCTACCTGGTCAACATCTGTTTGTCTGGTAGCCAGACGTTTCGCCTCACCCCCGCTCTGTGGCTCTTCAGGGAAGGGATGCTGTTTGTGGCCCTGGCAGCATCCATATTCAGTTTGTTGCTGATTGCTGTGGAGCGTTACACCACCATAATGAAGCCCCTGCCGCAGAAGTCAGCCAGGAAGACCTACTATAGGATCTACGGCCTGGTGGCCATCTGCTGGGTTTTGGCAGTGGTGATGGGCTTCCTCCCCCTGCTGGGCTGGAACTGTGTGTGCAGCCTCGACGGATGCTCCACCCTCCTCCCTCTCTACTCCAAGACCTACATCTTTTTCACCATCATCATCTTCCTTCTCATCCTCCTGTCTATTGGTGTGCTCCATGGTGCCATCTACTACCACGTACACAAGAGTGCACGGCTGAGCCCCCAGCCCAGACGCAAACACTCTTTGCGTCTGCTTAAAACGATGATCTCCATTGTCGGGGTGTTTTTGATGTGCTGGGGGCCGCTGTTCCTGCTGTTACTGGTGGATTTCTTCTGTGTCTCCCGCCAGTGTGCGCTGCTGTCCCGTGCAGACTTATTCATCACCCTGGCTGTCCTCAACTCCGGCATGAACCCTATCATCTACGCTCTGGGCAGCACTGAGATGAGGAAGGCTATCGCTAATCTGCTGTGCTGCTGCTGCCTGAAGGTTGGCCTCTGTCACCCAGACACGTTCACATCCAAGGAGACCAGCAGCACCTCGGAGAGTCGGAGGGACAGTCTGAGGAACAGTTTTAACAAAGTCAGAAATCTGAGCGTGGCCTCTCCCCCATCAACCCCTAACAAGCCTTGCAGAACACCAAAAAAATATAGGCTGAGCTCCACCACCAGCTGCCTGTCAGTTTCAAGTGGTTAAACCACAATGTGCTCCCCTCCCAAACAAACAAGATCTGTGTGCAATGATACACATCTAACCGTTTCCTCTGAGTTCTGGTTTGAATTTTCATTGCTTTGCCTGCAGGTACTTGCACCGATGATTACACACTGTCAGAAAGCCTGTTGAAAATATGAATTTATCCTGAAGTTTGTAATGATAAGCAATTGTTTTTTTTTTGCATTACCAGACATTCATTTTTTTTAATGCATTCAATGCAGACTCCTGCACACTGTCCTCTAAACTTGCAGACAGGGAGCTTTAATAATACAGTTTCTGACCTTCACCAGATTATTTTACCAGATAAGAGGAGAGACCAATTTATATAGGTAGGTGGACACACGTGGACCAATCTTTCATTGAGTCAATAAAACCTAATGAAATCATATATTGGCCTGCAATATCAACAATATATATTATATATATCCTCATTTGCAAAAAATATATAGAAGAGGACAGTGTGCATGAGTCTTTTGTCGATAAACTCACCTTTCAGACCAATGCAGACTTCATTTACAAAAAGGTCTGAAACAAGGAAAATGTTCTCACTCATAACATTGTCTCCTGGTAGAGAGGCTCTCCGTTACACTCAGGAACAAGCTGACCCAGGTGGTTAACCAGGCGAGCAAGATCATTGGACATAAACACTTGCAACCCCAGAACCTATCCAGCCGGCCATAATCAAAAAGGCAACCCGGGTCTGTAATGACTCCACCCTCCACCTTTACTCATCATTCCAGCTGCTGCCAAAAGCCATTTGTTCTCTCTGCTCTCACACACACACACACACACATGCACAGTCTACTGTTGAAAATGTGATGCTATGTATTTTAGCTGCCACTTTCTGTATTTTGTCTCTGTCTTACACTCTATTGCCAGAATGTCGAAGAACAAATTCTATATTATGTGATATAATGGAAGTTGTGTTATCCTGTGTCGTGTTCTTACCTGACGATCCACAGTTCTGCTCTTTAATGCATTCAATAATATGTATTTGATATACTGCACTGTACCTGTAAAAAAAATAAAAAAGTATATTTGTTTATAGATATGAAGACGGATTATTTACCAGAAGAAGTATCCACATAAAAGTTAAGGAAATGTATGTTCAGTTTTGCGTTGTGTGTATGCCGGTTGTTTTACTGTATGGACAAAACATAAATAAAGTCTATTTTTGCTTTAAACACGAGTGCATGCTGTTTTCAGTATACTCCCTCCGCTTTCCTCTGGAGGGAGACATCCCGAAGCCTTGACTGTGGAGGGATCAGATGATTCAAAAAAATACACATCACAGTAACCTCAACACAAATACTTTGCTAAATGTACCATAACTACGTTAACATATTTTACTCTCTGACAAAACCAAGATCTTTGTTCACTCATCATGCAGGCTTTGGAAAACACTCATGTGACTGCACATGAGAGAAAATATTTCTTAGAATAGTTAGACAAGACAGACTGTTCTCCCCTCGCTGCTTGTCTGACAGGATGACTGATTGAAGTTCAGAGCAGAGGAGGTGAGGGCTGGGACTGCAGCCCCAAGGGCACACGCAGCCAGAGCTAATTGATAAATGCGTTATGACCGTCTGGCAGGGCTGATAGATAAGGTTTAGCAGATAGCATGCACCCATAAATGATACAGGCTACTGTACTGTTTACTGGAACAACTGGCTTGGTCTTGACATGTAAAAGTATTTTCACAAAACAAAACCAATGGTCTGCCATTCTGCAAATGCAGAGAATACAAAGTGTGATCTTTGGCAGTTCTTTTGGTTTATGAAGTAATCACTGCAATAGATCATACCCACGAGGTGCGATCTCACTTGCTGTGAGAAGTCGATACTGCATCGGTCCCACTTTCATTACTATGTACTATTTTGAGCCCAGTTCTCACATCATATCTTAAAGATATTTACATATTAAAGCCCTACTTCTCTCTATATCATTAAATATTCATGACAAATTAAGCAACAACTTGAAAGTTCAGAGAAAAGCATCCGTAGTTATTGTTTTTGAGGCTTTTATAAAAAAATTAAATCTCAGCGAATTTGCTGCCGAGATGTTGTAGTTTGATCAATTTGATTGACAACAGCAAAAAAACAAAACACCAACTGTCATTGGATTCAAATGTTGCTAAATGCTGATTGGTGCACAGGAGTACGTGACATCAGCTTTTTCCAACTGTAGGCCCCGCCCACTTCAAAACAGTGTGAGGGGCTCAGGAAAAACACAAAAAAGGCTCCTGCAACAATGCAACATACCGTATACTTATGACATAAAGAGGAAATATAATGATAACGCATATAAGCAATGTGCTTCCCTACGCTGCGACACCAGTGTGTGGCTGAAGCATTATGTTGTTAAACTTGACTCCTTTACTCTGGCTCTCTATGCTTCCTCACGTTACTACTCCACTGTTCGCTTTAGGCCATTTCTTGCTTTGCATGAACATACAGAGCTGAAGTCCCATCTATTTTCAAGATAAGAAACAATTTGCGCGCTTATCAATAATGCCTTGTTAGATGTTCCATCTTCCTGGCAGCCTGTCATGCAGACATTCCTGTTTGTGACGTGTGTGAGCTGCACGGGCTCGTCAGTGACGAGTGGAGGAGGGAAACGAGGCGTTGAGGTACGAAGGGAAGAACCGCCACCCACACATTCAAATATGCAGACACAAAAAACACACACATGCATTTGTTATTCATGTGTATTCATGCCTTGCAAAAACGTTTGTGCATCAGCTAGAGGCCCACATATACTGTACATTCTGTAAATGCAAGTGTACACACACACAGACAAACAAGCCCATAAAAAACACACACACACAAGCACACACACACTAAATCCAGTCTCTGCAGCCGTTTATGAGGTTTCTTAGAAGTAAGGATTTCTGAGGCCCGGCAAAATCTTTTCCTGTTTTTTTGGGGCTGTGGAAGTAAACAAGTCATTGCTGGTCGTGTGTGTTTGTGTGTGTGTGTGTGTGTGTGTGTGTGTGTGTGTTTCCCTCTCATGAATTCCTGCATCTTTACGGTTAAGAGTAGGGGATAAGCCTCTCTCATCCTGGCACAGCTCCAGGTCCGGTGCCTGATGAAAAAGCAACATCAAATTCAAGGCTTTATTAGCTCGAGCCTCAGAGACATTTGTTGTATCATATTTGACATGTCAGGGGCTGATTAGCATGCTCTCTCTCTCTCTCTCTCTCTCTCTCTCTCTCCCTCTCTCTCTCTATCTCTCTCTCTCAGTCTCTCTCTCTCTCTCTCTCTCTCTCTCCCTCTCTCTCCCTCTCTCTCTCCCCTCATACAACAACACAGCCTTTTCTCTGCTGTAAATGAGGTAAGATGGGTTAATGATGGTTGCGTGCAGACGTGGCTATGCCCTCAATAATTACCTCGCTGGCTTTGCCTCCAGGTGTTCAGCAGACAGCTAATGATGTACTGTCTGATGAGAGGGGAAGGCAGCGGGTGAGGCGCAGAGAAGCTACACGCGGGGAGAAAGTGCGATACGCTGCCATCAGCACTGCGACAACTCGGTGGCACAGAAACTGGAAGCAACATGTAACAGCCTGGACAAAAGAAAAAGTCAAAAACATGTAAAATCTCTACAACAGTGTGGAAAGCATCAAAGTACATTTACAATTTTAAGGTACTTGTACTTTACTCGAGTGTTTCCATTTTCTGCTGTTTTACTTTTACTCCACTACATCTCAGAGGGAAAATTGTACTTTTTACTTTGCTACATTTATTTGATAAATTTAGTTACTTTGCAGAGGATTAATAATAAAAACTATGATATATTATTGAATGTAAATAAGATATAACTTTATTAATTGGGGTGAAGTAATTTAAATAAGCCCCTCGTTAACCAGCTGCATGAAGTGATGAACACATTAATGCATCAATAATTATGATACACATTAATCTGAAATGGGCTATTCTGCATCGTGAGCACTTTTACTTTTGGTAAGTATATTTTGATGCTGATACTTTTGTACTTTTACTTAAGTAGGGGTGTCGCGTATTGATACCGTGTTATATAATACACATATAATAATAATCCAGAGCCCTTTTGTCCATCTCTGGGCCCCAAAATATTGTTAAAAACCAGCCTTCACCTCAGCTGTACAACAACGGTGAGATAATTTGTCTCAATCTTCAGTAAACTGGATCCCCAAGCAGCTACACGACATTAAACCATCCAAAGACAAAGAGAGGTTGAATTAAACATGGCATGACAAATGTGACAAAAACAAAAAACCTTCTCCCAGCCTCTCATCATAAATGCCCCTTGCATCAGCTATTGAAAGAGTTTGTTTGGGATTACAACAAGATGATGCATTCAGAGAAATTAAAGCACTGATGAAGTCTGAGCCTCACCCTCAGACCACACTGTGCAATAAAATATGGATGAGTTTTACTTAGACGTATAACTATAAATCTTTCAGCATTAAAGTGTCTAAAAACGACTTGATCTATGTTATATATTTTGTTGCGCTGTGTACTTACATTATTCCAAATATTATTTAAGAAATGTGTCATTTTAATCAAGGTAACGGTGCGTTTCATCTGGTCTCCTGTCATGGCGTCGTATCCCCTTTGCTCACGTGTCAGCGCTGTCTGCCAGAAGCTTCATAAACTGACTTTTTATCCAGATTTAAGCCACAGTTTCACCGGACACTTTTTAAATCTTGGTCGTTTTTAACTCCACATTTTAACCAGATGTAGGATTTTAGTCATCGGACATCTGGATCTGAAGCTGAGTAAATGTTAGAAGCAGCCAAACGTCATAGGAGAAACATTGATTTTTAACCTGAAACTGTTTTATACAGAGTTTTTACAGGTTTAAAAAAAAAAAAAAAAAAACGGGTTTGTTTGTTTGTTTGTTTTGGAGAGGAGGAGACCTCTGCAGATAATTCGGCTCCCGGTAAAAACCTTTTTAACAATGAACAATAAAGGATTTCTAACCAGAACAAGCTGATTGCAATGACAGCAATGGACGCCACCAAACTCCGTCTTTTGTTATGGTTTTTGATTGAGAAAACAGCATATTGTGTGTTCAAACAAAACTTCATTGGCAAAGCATCTCGGTCACTTACTGAGAAATAATCTACACTCAGAACTAAAAGGTATTTTGTTTGGGACACAAATGTTTCCAACACATACCAACAAAATTATATTTCAGCTGCAGAGATATGACTTAACTAGTGTCCACAGGCCAGAAATGCAAGGACACTCTTTAACACTTCTCTCTTAACTGATCGTAGCCAAATGGAAGGTTTTAACATAGTAACTGTGAGTGACAACAGAAATCAGAGCAGGACTGTGGAAAGAAACACAACACAGACAGATAATGTATGGGCTCGGGGAGTAAAGACCAAACACTCCCACAATGTCATAAACGTTTGAAATTACAAGTCTGTATTGAGGACGGATTATCATTCCTGTCTTGGTGGCCTGTTGTCACACATACATTGTGGGACACGTGGTAATAAAGAACTGTAAAAGAGACAGCTTGACATCTTGTTTTCTCGCAGTGCTTGGATTCCTACGGCTGTTTATTGGATATTATAAATGACGCCACAAAAATGTTTTTTTTTTTTTTTTTTTTTTTGTAAATGTGTTCCCACAGTGATATGAAGCAGACAGTAACAGCCAGGTGTTTGCTGGGCCAGGCGGTCATTATCTGGTCTTTCTCATTCACACACACAGGATGATTTCATAAACTGGCAGCGTCAGGAAAATCTCTCCTTATTCAACCCAGCGGACTCGCTCCCTGAGAAAAACTCCCCAAGAAAATATCCAGTTTATTTGGCTACCTAACAGCGTCCCATTACACTTTCAGTCATCGATAATGGCTGTGCAAATATCCAGGGTTGTGGTTACAATTATACCCAATCCATCAATGTGTTTGCTATTTTCCTGCGAGCTGGCGTCTCGCCAACAAGGAGAACAAAAGACCAGGAAGGGCGTTAACTCTTAGCTGCTTGTCCAAACAAAACAAATCAAACATTTGCATACAAGACCCTTCTCATCTTATCTTGTCTGTTTCTGCTGATTGCACCTGGCCAAGAAATCTGGTGTGACAAACAACAACGTCCTCTTTTCCTCTGGTGTCCTTGGATTTCATTTAGGGTTTACATAGAGTAGGCACCTGAGCAGTGGTGCAAGTGGAGCAAATGCATCCCCAATATTTAAATATTAATAGTTTTGGTGCTTCGCTTTTGTGTTTTTAAAGACTAATCGTCATACAGTCACCGCAATCAGGTGATTTCATTTAAGCAGTAATAAAAAGTAATTGTAATAAAAGAAAATAAATCACATTTTTTGGACCCCACAGTCCGTTTATAAAGGTAAGAAACATTTAGCTTAACTGCACACGTGGACTGAAAGTAGAACATAGAGAAGATAGATTAGCGTATGTTGAATGAACCTGCTTGGCCCACTCACTCCAGCCAAACTTTAAATTAGATAAAAGTCATGTCAATGTTATCTAACTTTGCCAGCTAGCCCAGCTAACGTTAGCTCGCTGATCGGACCGGATTCAGCTGTGTAGATTTTTATTTTATTTTAAGTGTAACGTGGCTGTTAATATTTTGCATTTAAGAAATGCAAGAAATGTGTTTTACATTTAAAAGACCCCTACACATCCCGCCTAATATGGATCTTTCCGCGTTTGCTCCCCCATTAGGATTTATGTACTTTTTGTTCATAGCTCAAAGTTATGCATGACACTAGTTAAAGCATAAACATAAACACATACCAAGCATGGCTGTTATTTGTGGGAAACTGGAGACGCACAGTAGGAAGAGAACAGCTCAGGGGGAATGAAGGATGAGAGAACAGAGCAAGACACATTCAGTTGTTCCTTAATTAAAAGGGAACGCACTGCCACGTCGTCTTCAGTCTGAATGAAGAAGAATGGCTCAGAGGTACACAGAAGAGCCTGTTCTGGTGCCGGTGGGAGCACATGTGGAGGAGGAAGGGCTCTTAAAATCTGCACCATCTCTGGACCCAGCTGTTTCCTCTTTATCAGATTCTAGATAATGGGACAGCGGATACAAAGGCCAGACGTTATGCGTTTTAAAATGATGGAGGCAGACTCACTGTCAACACAAATTCTGTTATTAAATAAATAACATGTTCCAACAAGATGAAACATTTCCACAAGCACACAAAAGTCTTTCATTGTGAGCGTATGAGACAATTACCAAAGACAAAAAAAAATTCTCTTGAGGGCTGGATATCGGCCATGTGCAGTGACTTTGCTCTCAACCTTGGAAATGTATGTGAGCAAGTTTTCCCTCTTTTCTTAATCCTCTCTCTCATTCCTGCTGTGCTTTGGCTGAGCACCGTGACCACTTAACTAATTGTGTTGTGAAAGATGTTCCAAGGGTGATGATTCGGCTTCGGTTTCCAAAAGTTTCTTAAGTGAGGACGCAGGTTTTCTTAAAGAGAGGCTCTGCAGGGAACTCGTTTAGAAACAAGACTCTCGGGTCGAGCTAGTGGCTCTGTGAGACTTAGGAACAGCGGTGCGCTGAGCTAAATGCTAACACAACTATGCTAACGTGCTCACAATGACAACGTTAAAGGGAAACATTTCAGGAGCCTACAGAGCAATAAAAACGTTTTCTTTACCTTTTGCTTGATCTGGTCGTGAGTGAGAGTTGGAGAGAGAGCAGTGTCGTGTTGTGTTGAAGTACAGAAATCGCAGCTTAATGTTATCCAAAAGATTTTCTCTGTCAAGGCTGAATATTTAGCTGATTACGACAATGTGGATGCAACATGAGATTTCAGAACGGGACTTCTCTTGACAGCAAACAGACCAGATCAACCAAAAGGTAAAGAAAAATGTTTTATTTCTCTGTAGGGTCCTTTGCATAATGTTGTCAGGCAAAAACAGGAACTTTTAGTGGACGTACATCACTTGAAGGATTGCAATGCAGCGGCTGTCGGCTGCAGCGTTCTCGCTCAATACTGGACCAATTTTAAAACTTGTTGTCCCCATCAGTCACTTAGACACAAAAATATGAGAAAATAGGGTCCAGGTTGAAAAATACTGAAGTTACCCTTTAATATTCTTATGTTTAGCATGTGATATTTACCACGTTCACCATTTTAGTTTAGCGTGTTAGCATGCTAACATATGCTTCACACTAACATAAAGCACATTTTGACATTTCATGGCAATCCATCCAATAGTCATTGAGATATTTCAAAAATAAACGGCATCAACAAAGACAGTGGGCTTCATACTCTGGAGATCATGAATGTCTGTTCAAAAGTTTTTATTTTTCTGGTGCTGGTAGGTGGATTTTTCACTGGACAGAGCAAGGCTAGCTGTTTCCCTTGGTTTCCAGTCTTTGTGCTAAGCTACGCTAACCGTCTCCTGGCTCCAGCTTGGTTTTGATTGAAAATATATGAGAGTTGTGTCATTCTTTCCATGTATCTTATAATGAGCATGTGTCTCAAAATGTTGATATATTCCTTTAATTAATGGCAGGGTTCAAAGGTGTTTATACGTATCAACCTTTTTTTCGAGGATAAATACGATCCACTGTTTTTGGAAACCAGCCCCATAGAGCTTTATGTGGCTTTGGGCACAGACACAAAATATGTGCACATTGCTCACAAGGGTGACCACAGATCTCTGACTTAATAATAGGCTACCAATAACACTAAAAATATGAATGTCACAACTGTACATAATCTGTCTTCCCATAATAAATCTACTCCATGTGAGTCATCAGAGTGAATGAAACACTTTGTCTCAAAGTTTTAAAACCTTCTTCTATACATATGAAATCAATAAAGCATGCTTTTAATCACTGTCAGCCAGCTATAAATCCTATGCGACTTCACACATTTGAACCTTGCATTTCAAAGCGTCGTCCCTCTTCTTCTCTTGTGAGCTGAGATTACGCCTGAGAGGGTTTGGACTCGAGGTCGTGACGTGCAGGTTTGGATGTCCTGTGCTGCTGCAGCGGCGGTGGCGGTGGCGGTGACGGCGGCGGCTCCACCGCTGGCCTCGGTTTTTTCCATGTGGCCTGAGGAATGGAAGGAGCTGAAGCTTTGTAGAACAGATGTTCCCGCTCAGCTCTAAACCAAATTACGCAGCCAAGCTCACAGCTATGGGACAGGACCGCACGGATGCTGATTGAATGGCAAAGGGGGCAACAAAAGCAGATCAGGCTCAATAAAGCAGCCACATCAGGAAATCTGGTCAGCCTTTGAGGCCAGAAGATAAAAGGGGTATTGACATCACTTTGGAGACTAAAAGGAGAGCTGGCGGCTTTGGTCTCCGGCTGTGGGGATGTGTGTGTCTGTTTTCATGGGAACTCAAGATTTTGTATTGTCATGTTTTTGATTTCCATTTATGAAACAGGCACTTCCTGGTCGTTTGGTCGATATGCTCTTGTCCAATCGCTGAAAAGCGCTTCTTTATCCATTATTTTTGGGGGCTGGAAGTGCATGTGAGTGTGAGAGAGAGCATACACACACACACACACACACACACAGCCCTTATGTCAGTCCTCAGTCCGGACAGTTCAGCTATTATAATACATAAAGTTGAACCAAGTTGCAGGTCATGTCGGCTTCAGATGGTTGATTAACGCACATTTTTGCAGGTTGTGCGTTACGGATTGGCTCTCATAACGGGTCAGGTGGGTATTTAAAAATGCTGATGCTACTTGATAGGGTTTTAGTATGAACATATCAGAATTGGCATATTTGAATATGTTTTTTTTTTTTTTTAAATAACCAAATTGTTAAATAGAAAACGGCAGGCATGATCCCCTGTTATTATCATTTGAGTATAAAATAACTAGGTTACAAATAATTTAATATGCTGCAAATAGCTTTTTATGTTTATTTTTAATTCATTTAGGCTACCAGATAAGAGTGTACTCACTCCCGATTTTGTTAATGAAGAGATAACGTGCAGAGGAGGTGCAATTTCAGGCGACCAAGGTTGTCTTTGGTTGCCTGCAGCCCAGCCTACACTGGGTGTAACAAGTGTTACTAAAACCGAGAGTTGAACCGTTGGGATGTTGCAGTTCGCTGGAAATCTTCTGCTACAATAAGTAGCTGCAATAAGCAAACACGTTTTAAACTCTGATTATTTTTTTTCTTTTGGGTTAGTTAACTGTTGACTAACATTGTCTGTAAACTTTATTTCCAACATGAAGGTCTCTGTCTTCTGAAACCACGAAAACGTCAACATGTCATAAGCTAAAAGCTTTTAAAAAAAAGTCTTGTTTTCAGCCTTTTTGACGATGCATTTTTCAGACAAGCCTAAGAAGGAGAATCATTTTCTCTACCCACAAACAAACATTTCATCATTCAAGGGGAACTGCATCGAGTTTACACATCAAAGTCTGTTTACATGCCGCGGGGAGTACATTTGAAATTAAATTTGACTTGTAAATTTGCTAAATTGCCTCAAGGTGATGATGTCACTCAGCATCTGTTGGAGCTGAAGACTATGAGTTTGAAAAGGAGGTGAAAATCTGGAGGTGTAGAGTCAGAAGGAAGTGACCTCAACAGACCTCAGCAGCCAGCTTCTCAAGGTGCATTGTGGGTAATGTAATGTAATGTATGTTTTTGGAATAAAAAAACAAAAATATTTAAGTTCTCCATCGTTCCTCCTTGACAATATTATAGTAGGAGACAATATTACCTGAAAAATATCCCCCAATGAGAAATATAAACCTCCAGGTTCCTGAAACCCCAAAATTGGCCTCAATGGTAGCTTTGAACCTGGTAAACTCAAACAATTCGGTAATTATCTTTCGTCATTTCTCAGCAGCGCAGAGATAATCTCACATTTAATTTAATTTCAAGATTTTGATACACCGTGCCTTTTTGATGACCTTTTTTTCTCTCTTGACTCTTTGTCTCCATGTTTTTTTCTATCCTGCTGCAACATGTTTCCCTCCAGGGGCTAAATAATGTTATCTCATTACATTGAAAAGAAACAAAACAATGCTAGAATGTTTTTCAAGCTCATTTAAACTTTATTGCATTAAATTGTGGCTGGATTAGTAATGAAATGAAACAACGGTTGCACCTGTAACATCAAAAGAAATCATGCTCCAAAGGAAAGTAGTTAGAAACTCGCTGACATTTGGAACAATGCACTTCATGCACCGCTGTCGCCCACATTCAGGTAGATTAAATGCGAAACACAAATCATAGCTAACTTGTCAGGCTGGAACAAAGCCCTGAAGACAATATCACACCGCTGACACGATGGAAAAACAACTTGCTAACCTGTAATCTCCTCAACGTTTTAAATGAAACATTTATCCGCAGAAATTCAAAGTAACCTAAAATATAATTTAATGGTGCCAACCATGATCGGAGGAGTTGCTGGATAAGAGCAGATTCATTATGCGTCTTCTAATGAGCTTTCATTTTCCTGTGGCCTGGTATGAAATCTTTGAGATGAGGCATTTTCCCTTTGGCGGCGGCGAATTATCCGAAGAATGGGAAGGAAGCAGCATTGCACACATTCCCAATCACTGATAATGGGGACTGCCGGGTGACATCAATTCCGCAGACATTACAGACATTTCACTGGGATTACCTGACAATGAACTCCAGTCTCAGTCTGGCCTTTGACAGGAAAGACTGAACAAAACAGAGTCGGAGAGAGAGGGAGACATGGAGTGAAGAGTGTTTGCAGCTTTTTCAAGGGAACAATGCTGAAATAAACATGAAGGCTGAGCAGAACAACAAGATCCCTGGCATCAGTATGTAACAGTATTCACACAACGGCTCAGGACGCCAGGGCCTACCTATCAAGCAACAAAAATGGTAAATCTGCTCATGAAACATTCATATTTTAGCACAGAACGGGACCGTCATCTGAAGCTCGAGCTGCAGCGCCTTGAATACACTTCGAGGTTCAGCGCCGTCGTCTGACAGGTCGGAGGGCTCAGGTTTGATTTTCTTCAGGGCCAATGACCCGAAGCTAACTCCTCACACCGCTCTGTGTTGAGCGAGGTCAACTCCACGTGTTGAATCTGGTGTTGTTGATCCTGCCTGTAAGTTGACTCGACTCCTGTTCCTGCTGAACTGAGCCAGTTTTTGGTAAAACACTGATACCAGTTCAGTAGGCACGGGAGGGCAAAGCCCGGACATCGCTTCGCTTGAGTGTGCAGTCTGCATTAAAAGGCATTTATTTTATAACCCCCCCAGCAAAAAGGATAATATGATATGCAACACGCAGTGTAAGAACAGTGACAACATCTCTTGAGTGTTTTTTTACAAAGCTCTGCAGCTGCTACGCCTGTCAAGCTCAGTGTTCCCACATGACACTTACAATGATAAGAATGGCAGAATTACAACATCTTAATAATTATAATAGACAAATGCTTCTCATTTCATACTGCCGACTGTCGATTTTACTGGCTAACATGACAACTGTTATTGACAGATTTCATCTACCTACAGGGTCGCTAATTAAGCTAACATTCGTTTCTAGGGTTTAAAAAGACTGTCTCCAGCTGATTTTTACATTTTTTAAATGCGAATATTGTAAAACAAACAAACAAAGGAAGACACTGGAAGAAATAAAAAATGCATTGCTCTTGTATGTCAGTTTTGTCAGTGCTAGTATTATAAGTATGATATAAAACTAACTAAATGTAACGTTTTTAGCTATTTATCTTAAATAAATGTTTTACCAGTATGCTTTTACTTTTGAAGTTACAAGAGTAAAACCTTTTTTTCTCTTGAATAAGGACTACCCAATGTGTCCTCTCCATCACGAGTAACGTTAACTGGGGTTGCTGCCGTGTAAATTTCCCCAAATATAATAAAGAGCCAGACAGAGCTGCTAATGTTAGCTTCTGATAGCATCCGCACAATGGAGAAATAAAACAGGGAACAGGGCTGTTTAAAAAATTTTTTTAAATATATATATATATATATATATATATATAAAAATATAGGCTATGTGACCTGTAACTCCACAGACTAATGATGTTAATTAATGATTGACCTTGACCTTGGAAATAATACTACCAGTCAGCCTGACATGCTAACAACTGTAGCTGTATCTATGTCCCCAGGATCCCATGTTCCCCAGCTCACAATCCCTTTAATATGACACAATAAGTGGAATTTTCTCAGAAAATATTTTTCTATGTTTATGTTCTATCTATGTTTCCCTTGAAATCACCAACCTACTTTATAGGTTATACGCCTCAATCTGCTCTTCAAATGTGCCGGAAAGAAAGTTTTCCTGACTTTCAAACGGTGAACCAGGTGAATGCAGGTTTCTTCTCTTACACATAAGTCCGGGCGGCAGTATGGGACCAAAACACTGGTAAACTCGTCCTGAGCAAACTCCGTTGGACATGACCTGGACAGGCCCCGACGGGTCTGACGTTTAGCACCACATTCCTAAAATCGCAAAATATTACCTGTGTCCACATTAAACCTGGGTCAAACTGTCTCACTGGAACGCTGTCAAATATATTTGGTATGCATGATGATTGTTGCAAGATGTGTAAGGTAAGATAAAACAGTTGTTGCTTCAGGCAAACACGGGGGGAAAAAAAATCAGACTTCTGGACCGTACCGCACAATCAAGACCTGTATTTGGCCCACAGCAAAGCTCCTACATGGGACCACAATCTTTCAACTTAAGTCTTCTCACCTCCCTGCCTCCCTCTCCACCTTATCTCTCCTCACCTTCTCCCTCCTCCTTTTTCTTCATATGCGAGATCATCAAGTTCTTTCCATTCACCGGAACAAATCCCCTCCGTCGAATCAACTATTTCACCTCAGGCACTGAACTTAGCCACTGTGAACAACACATAGCAGGGATCAATGCTCACCAATTAGCTAAGCTCTGTGCCTTTAGCAAGTGGGTGGCTGGTTTTTGAGGGAACAGAACCTTTACGTGACTGCTCGGTGGTAAAGTTTGGCGGGTTTCAAATCCTGCATTGCCCATAATGTTGAGGTTTTGCTTCGCCTTCAACGGGGCTCATTCGTATTATGTTTCAGAGTGTGCTGCTAACGGAGGATCCTAGCATTCATCCGAAACATCGGAATCCTCTCCTTGTTTATAAATCTAAATTCCAAGAGCCGAAACGTGACCCACCTCCAAAAATGTGTTCTGTGTCGTGTAAAACTGAATGGCCCTCATAATGCATTAACGTCGACTTCCTGGCTGATTTGAAAGGGGATAATAGTGAAGACAGTTTAAATTTCAGACAGCTGCACATTTAACTGCAGCCCTAAATGCAGTTTTCCGTGTGAGAAAAGTTGAACTTGACTTGAAGTTCACTGAGAGAGTTGATCACAATATCCGTCCGACAGCCGGTGTCAGATTGTAACAGAACAGCCAAGAAGACGACACAAAAGCATCCGAATGTGGAAATATAACACGGTGTGGGTCACCTGCTGAGCTGTGAAGGAGTGGAAATCCCTGGCAATGTGATTTTTGTTTCTCTTTGTGCATCAAATCACGGTGCCAGGAACCCTCCCCACCACAGCAGGGGCAGAAGCTTGATCCACCCAGCACTTCTCCGCCCTCGGTATCTTCTCCAACACCCTCCAGATGCCTTTCGTCTACAGCAGCTGTGGAGTACCTGAAAGAAAGAGGGAGGGGGGAAAAAAAACACTTTTACAGTCAAACTTGAACCGATCTGAAGATAATATACGATGCACGTTAAACCACCCTTGTAACCCTGAGATGAAAGATGTAGAACTTATCTAAAAAAGAAATGATTAAACACGTGGGATGTGAGGAATGACTCTGCAGACTTCTCTGCTGCACGGATCAGCAGGAGGCAGCAGATGTGGAGTCTGGTGGAGGACATGCAGAGCCAGCTACTTGGTCCGTTCGTTAGAAGAAAACACTGCTTGTTTGAAATGGCGAAGGCAATCTGTCTGCTGGTGCTCCAGGATATCAATACTCTCACTGTAACGTGTCAGCCGAGGAGAACGTGCACCATAAGGAGATCTGTGTCTCGCGAATAATAAGCAAACTATGACAAATGGACATGTTTTGTCTCTGTTTCCCATTAGTTTCAGGTCCGAGAGGTGCGTTTGATTTGTTTTTCCATTGTAGATGTCTCGACGTACGGGCACAATGAAAAACAAACTCCTTTTACAACTTTCTTCTTCAAACTTCCCTGTGTGTTATTATCTGTCGTTGTTGTTGTTGTTGTAGTTTATGCCGCTTTGCAGGGAAAATTCCAGGCCCACCGTGCCGGGGAAGGAATAATGACAGGATTGTGGTCGAGCAGGTTCGGGCTGAGTCTCAACAGTCTCTCCTTCACCGCTTATCGTGAGCGTCTCCTCACACCTGAGTCAAAAAGGTTAGGGAACCACGTCTGGAGTTTCTTCTATCACACAAAAGTAATCCAGATCAGGTTCTTTTTTTGGAATAATTTAGGATATAAACACTACGATCATTTGTTCTTATGTTACTTGTTGTTAACTGTTTTCTTTAATTTTTTGGACTTAAAGGCCGTCCGCTCGGGTTGACCTGCTCAGAGCCGAGAAATAAAAACAATGAATTGTAAAAACAACAAGAAGATAAAGCGTTGTTAGTGGGTAGCTTTGGATGGAGCTTTCCTATCTTTTTGTGCTAAACTAAGCGGCTGCAGAATAAATATTTAACAAACATGAGAGCGTTATCAATTTTGTAATCTGTAACCAAAAACGTGTGTATTTAAAACTATAAACTATTCCTTTAATAGTAAAAACTGTGAACGCACCAATGGCCTTGGCCAGGTGCCATCCTGGTTGTGTGCTCTAATTGTGCTTTCTTTTCTCCAAGTTTATGAAAGAGTACATGTCAATGATTAACTAACGGATAAGAGAAACAACCTGTGCCAGTTCCAGTGAAAAAGTTGATTATTGAGATTGAAGGACATCTATAATCGCAGCTGAAAGAACTATGATCAACGTAATTTGAAATCTTGATAATTACAAAGACATTTCTCAAGACCTGTCTTTAGAAGCAACTCTTGTCTACACTTGCAGGTACATAACAAACATTACATTGTCTGCTGACAGGATCTCAATGGCATGTGTGCATCATTTCACAAAAGAACTGGGTGTCTTCCACCAGCGCCGGTGTTGATGTGCAAAGCCACAGTACATGTTGTACAGCGTGCAAAATGCTTCCAGACAGAGAAATATGTCTGTCCTGTCAACCAGCGTTAACAGTCCGCCCCGCCCTGCACAGGAATCATGAATAAATATGTGTGTCTAGGTTGTGAGATGTGGAACGTTAAGTTGTGCTTCACTGAGCAGTTGTAGGAAAGTGGAATCAAGGATTGCATGTGTGCGCGCGCGTGTGTGTGTGTGTGTGTGTTTGTTCATTTTCATGCATGACTTGGAGTTGAGTGTGAAAGAACATAAGAAATTGAGTGTGGGAACATTAAAGGGAGCGGCCGTGCTCTCTGACATGTCTGTGAGTCAGTGTTTGTTTGCTGGGTGTGAAAACTCGATATAGGAAATGATTGATGTCCGACATTATTGTCAGTTTAAATGATGATGGTGTGAGGATGTGGCATATTTTTGGCAAGCAGGGTCAATTATAGGGTGGCATACAGAGATTGGATGTGGTAATGATTATAACTGCAACTAATAATTATTTTAATCATCGGGTACTGTCAGATAAAGTCTTTGTATCGTCTTTTGTGTTTTGCATAGAAAATGTTGGAAAATAGTATTAAAAGAATATCCACAACAATTTCACAGAGCCTAACAAACACAAATATAAACTTTTAACCGTTAAAAAGCTTTTAATCAGATGGCAAAACATTGACAAGGCCGTTTGTTCCACGACGCGTGTTTTTAGTCCAGCTAACGTGTGCGAGCATTGTCTATGATTTTAGATTTTCACCATGAAATAACCATCTGATTAAAGGCTTTTAAAGGTTTTCCAGAAGAGTGCCTTGGACCTTTCTTCTTCTACTTTTGTGTTCCCTACCAAAGAGCACTTTCATTACACTTGATTTAACTTCCTCGCACTCTGGACTAGTGTTGTCAAAAATATATATCTTATCTTGTCTTATCTCCAAAAGCGAGTTAAACCCCCCCCCGCCCCCCCCCACACACACACACACATATGCCCTTAATGTTGAGTCAATTTTTCCCTGTGTAGTCGAAAATGCTATCAAATATCCATATTATTCAAGGTATTAGAAGTTAGAAATTCCAGTGTCGTGATACTTTTTTAAGCCGAGAAACAGTCCTAAACCCGAAGATTTTAATTTCATTTTCAATTATGACAAAGAAAAGCAGCACATCCTGACATTTAAAGGAAGCCTAAACCAGCAAATATGACTGAAAATTGACTAAAACTATTAATTGATTAGGAAAATAGTTTCATTTTCTGCCAGTCGTCGTCTGATCGTTTCAGCTCCACGGTGGATAAACAATAAACTTCAGGCTGAAGAATACATGAAAACACATTTTTATCAGGACGAGACGATATTCTCTGCAACTGCAAGTGTTCAGTTTGACCTGATTTCCACTTGTCCATAGCAACTAAATTCATTGTCATGTGTTTGTGAAAACATTATGTCATGCTAATAATTTACAGCCTGATGGAAGATATTCTTTTACACGAGGCTGAAGGTGTGAACAAGTCACCACATCTAGAGAGAGCTGCATTTGCACACTCAGCCGGACAAAATGACCTCATTCACGCAGCCGGGAGGAACTGCTTGTTAGGCAAAAGGCAGAAGGGGAGAGGAAATAATACTGAGCACAAGTGGCAATCGGTGACCTGAAAACACTAAATTAACTGTGTTACATACACATAAATATCTACAAATGTCAAACTTTTTATGTGGTGCCACTCCCTCGCTCTGCTTTCTTTCGAAGGTGACATCGCCACACCATTTGCTGAAAAGCGGTTTCTCACGTAATCCTACTCCAGTGTTTACACAGGAGATGCCGTGATATGGTGGTGATCGCGGGCGTGAGATTCACACCCGGCGCTGACGTCACCCTGCATCTCGCACATCGGTGCCACTGCGATTTGTCACCGTGCGCTCACCAAACACGGGCAAAGTGTTCAGAGGGAGAAGGAGAAACGAGACGGAGAGAAATATAAGTGAGAATGTGTGAGTGATTAAGAGAGACAGCACAAGTCGCAGTGCATTAGAAAAGCCTTGGTTTATGGATGCCAATCTGTCATGCGTTTGCAGTCCGTAAAGTGTGCAAAGCTCTTCTGAAATGTGAAGCTGTTTTCCGAGAGACGGAGGGAGGCGGGTTCGAACATTGAACCCTTCAAAGCCGGCTGTAAAGGGGTCAGCATGCCTCCTACAGAGGGCTTGTAGGATCATCGAACAGCATCTGAAACCCTCTCCAATCATTTTCTAAACCTGACAATCAAACATTTACGCCCACTTAACAATCGCGAGACAGATGTGTTATGCTTAGACAACAATTTCTTCAAACATGTCACTTTTTCTGTGTACAAATGAGTACAACACTATAAATGTCTTCCGAAAGCGTCACTAAAGTCCTTATATTAAAAGTATCACATCTCCCCCCTTCTATGTAACGGCAGGCTTTTAACCCCGCTTTCAAGTGTGGCTGTTCGGAAAAGCTATAAACACATTTTTCTTTCGAGGTGGTAGTTATTTTCAAGTACACTCCCGCTTTAAAGGAGTCGGTATGCTTTAAACAAAGTACTTGACTGTCAAACAGCATCTGAACCTTGACTTTCATAAGCTGAAAACATGCTGAGAAAGGGTTAAAGTTCTCAGACGAAAACACGTAACACACCCAAACCAGACAACGCTGTGGTAGCGACCTGTCAATCATAAGGTAGCCCCGCCCATATAATTTACTTAATGAACATCGTGCTGTGTTGAGGACACTGAGGTGCCTATTCAAACTATGAATTGTGGATTAGTTATTAGCTCGCCTGGCACGTGTGCTGAAAAGGTTTTCTCCCTTTCGGGTTTTATTTCCTGGTTATGCGGCCTATTGGGTTTCTCTGCAGGCCATCTCGGCTCGAAGAAAGTTTTACAAATATGAAACATCCATGGATCAAAAATTCCCAATACAAAGATACAATAGTGGTCTATGGGGAAAATGCCATGAGTGGCCACTGGGCAAAATTGGAAGCAAGGCTTAGCTGCGTCTGTATGCAGATCTAATCACACATCCATCGTTCACACAGAACGCAAAGGGAATTTTTAGCACGCGTGCATAGAAAGTTGAGTGGTTTGAAAATGTTTCAACTTGAGCGAAAGATTTGCATTCATCTCGGAGCTCAACGAAGCTGCTTCAGAAACGTGGAGGAAAAAGGAGAGAAATACCAGAAAGATCTGCAGTCTGTGGTTAGTTCAGTGAGAGGCTGAGTTTCCACATCGGACAGTTTTAGAATTGATCAGACAGATAAAACATGAGGCCCCTGTCTCAACCAATCACACCTCTGTAGGTAACTAAAGACCCCTTGAGCATTAAAAAGTCATTACCAGAGCTTGTTGGGTCTGAGCTTCATTATTTAGCTCATTAGATCACTCCGTCCCGATAAACCAGCCCTGCCATGTGACTGATGAAGGGAGCAGACATCAAGAAGGAGCTTTTTTCTCATGTTCCCATTAACAATAATCCACTTTGCATAGCGTTAATGTAATTCTGGTGGGGGATGTAATTTCATGCAAAATCAATCAGTACCAACCTTTTCTTAGAAATGAAACAGAACAAGACACACGAGACTAAACAGATTTGGGAATTTTATATCAAAAAGTATTTGATGCTAAATCAAATAATTAATAAATGTTATCTTTATAGAGGCACTGACTCACCTCTTATAGGAAGAATGGAGAAATGAAAAATGAGCTTGGCCTCTTCGCTGACAGGAACATGATCCATTATAATGCATGAGGGGAAATGGCAGGGCTGCATTAAAGCCTCGCTAGGCTATCTCGGAATCTGATAGTAGTAGCTATCTCAGCTATTAGCTAATAGCCCACACTGATATCATTAAGGCTAGAAGGGAAAGACTCTCAGAAAGAACCGGAGATTAAAGGGAGGTGGGGTAGAAGAAGTGACGCACAAAAGTCAGTAAAAATATTTAAGACGTGAAACTATTTGTGTGTGAGAGTGAGGTAGCGGAGGAGGAAATAAACCCAGACACAACATTTGAGTGGCGGGAGCATCTGAGGACTCCGCGCTGTATCAGTGCTCCTGTAAATCGAGCTAATATAATCTCACACCAGACTAAACTAAACCAAATGAAAAATGTAAATAAAACTGTAAAAATAGAAGGTGAAAGCTGCGGAATCTACTGACACAACTTTTTTCATTTCAGATGAAGGTGAGAAGGGAGTGAAGGAGGTTTGGGGACGGATTCCTGCCTGACTATTGAGATGCACCCGCCAGCGCGGTGTGTGAGAAGGCCGAGAGGAGTTGGCGTGTTCAGATCGTGACCTCCGTGACCGGCAGGCTCCCTCCCACTCCAAGCATGCAATCTCTCCACAAACTGAGGCCTGTTTTTCCACCACACATGGCTTCAATTGGAGAAAACTGCTGCTGCTGCTGCTGCTGTGTCTGCAGCTACAAAAAAAAACAAAAAACAAAACAGCCAGGCGTAGCTCGGCATAACCGGATCATGAAATCAGTGACTGGCAAACAGATTGAGCCGTCACTTATTTCTGTGGTGTGTGCTGATTTTGCAGAAGAAGAGATGGTTGTATAGTTATCTCTTCTTTGAAAAATCTTCGTGTGTTTGTGTGCATGCACGTGTGTGTTATGTGTATGTTTGTGCGTGAACAGGCCGGTATTTAGAGTCTTGCTCCAGCGCCAACAAGGCAAGCTGTTTACTACTTGGTGGGTCGTAAAAAGTAAATATGCGTCAGTTGGGGCCTATCAAAGGCTCCTTCATTTGGTCCCTGGCTAAGGTGGCTATGGATGTGTGCAGTAATTGCCTCGGGTCAGACTGAAATTCTCTGTGGTAGACGCATGACCGGGCTGAAAGAGCTGAAGGAAACCGTGCTGTCCTGTACACTTAAACACTTTGCAGTTGATCTGAGGGGAACCAGCGAACACACAAAGTGCAGGGAAACCATGAAAGAGAGGAGAAGGCCATGTGGCTGCACACAGGACACACACACACACACACACAGGTGCACACCTCTTGCAGGAGAATGCTCGCAGACATTTGCACACACTCGCATGAACTCGATTGATTAAATCTATGTATACAACAGTTCGTGTGATATCTTACAAAGCATTTTCCTGCCTTCTCCAACGAATGTCTAGCAACGTGTTAAATTACGCCCATACAGCCTTTTCCAAATAAACTTTCGTCTATACATTAGAAGCTTGGTTAGGTTCAGGAAAAGATTGTGGTTTGGGTTGATATAACTACAGAAGTGGCGACAAATCAATCAATTCCGGAGTCACGCGGGACACGAACTCCTGGGTGAAAGTCTGAAGTTTTTAGACTCACCCATGCGCTCCGACCTCCTCCCCATGCAGACTTACAGATGTGATTTAGAGTGCATTACCTTTCATAGGTAGAGCTACGAACAGTGTATGAGAACATCCTGATTGAATCAGCAGCCCAACCCAAACAACAAACATCTGTTCATTGTTCTCGAGACAACACCCATGTCAACATCTGCCACAGATAGTGGGCATGCAATGTGCCGTCTTTATTTCAAAGTTCAGATTTTAAAGTGTTAACACAACGTCAGTTTATCAGGTTGTTATGGCTGACTTGTTTGCATTAATTACCATTTGTTGGCCAGCTGACAAATGTTAATGCATTATTAATTTGGAATATTCCTCGTGGATTCATTGTATTCTTTGGTTTGGAAGAGGAAAGATTATCTGGGTCATTAACTTGATAAATGTTCCACTTTCTTCAACAACCACCCAGTTACTTTAACTACTTGACATTTTGTGTTTGGTGTGTTGTATCCGCTCGCTTGCTGTAAATGGCTGCTTACGTTTTCTTATCGTGGAGACTGTGAAACTCAACCAAAGAAAACCATCATGTGTTAGCAGGGAAACATGTTATTTTTTTTTTTTGTTTTTTTTTTACTTTTTGAAATTAAAAGATGCATATAGATGCAGAGTTTGGGGTTAATTGTCGGCCTGTTTATGAGTTTACATTATTTTCTCATTTATGTTGCTGCACTTGATATAAGCACTGTATATCCAGAAGAATAGAACTTCTCTAAAAGCATTGGCCTTGCCCTTGTGTAACATGTCTCTTACACATGGGAGCAACAACTCACTGACCCAGATAAAGCCTTGGAGCACGCTCAAATATTTGAACTATTTGTCCAGAAATGTTCTCTTGCACTTGACTTTAGGGCGAGTTTATCAAATCAAACTCCTTTTCTAAACAGTGGTGAGATTATGTCGTTCTACAAAAAAAAAAAAAAAAAACACAGTCATGAGTTTACTGAGAAAAAGTGCTGGTACAGCAGCCAGAAGTCATGCAGGTGTGTGTGTGTGTGTGTCTGTGTGTGAGAAAAAACTTCTTTATCTATTTCTCTGTTCACAGAGATCAAAATCAAATAAAAGTTTATTTTATTGATTTGGCATTACACTAAACCAACTTATTTACGCTCTAAAGTAGCCTTGAGTAAATAAAGATTTTATTTTTCATCCGGCCCTCATTAAACCACCCATGTGAAATATCTTTGGTGCTTCAGTGATGGCTGTAAAACCAACTTCTTGTTTGTCATACAAACAGATGCACTGTCTTCCCAAGTGCCATCACCAAAAGATCAAAGCTAGACTATGACAACTGCATAAAACCCCATAACATCAGAGCCCAGCTTTGATCTAATCTGTTGTCTTGTGTTGAGTCAGCTGCCAAAGGACAAAAAAAGATGAAAAAAAGTGGAGGCTCACAACAAAGCGAAACTAATACAAATTTGAAATGGAAAGCTACACCCACATAGGGATAAGAAAACTAAAAAAAGTCAAAGGAAAATATGTGTGAAAAAGCAGAGAGGGGTGTTTGCCACTCACCATGCCCACAGGTCCGTTTTTTTGTTTTTTCGGTATGTCTGAGTCACCTCAAGTGTTCAGATGAGGATATGCACAGAGTGGAAGAGTTGACCCTACAGGGAGGACCCCACTGACTGATTTACTGTCTCACTAACTAACCACTGGCTAATGACTGACGAGACAACAGCCTGACCGTGCCAACGTGTGCCATCTCAGATCCAAGAAATCCTCAGAGTCTCCCGACGAGGTCCGTGTCAAGTCCTGCTCTGTCCAGGGGCCGCTTCCCAGATCTCAACTGCCCGGCGAGAAGCAGAGAGAGAGAGAGAGAGAGAGAGAGAGAGAGAGAGAGAGAGAG
>CALSBV010011200.1:7577904-7620014 GCA_943590825.1 Bovichtus diacanthus | reverse complement strand
TCTCTCTCTCTCTCTCTCTCTCTGTCTCTCCCTCTGTCTCTCTCCTCCCTGCAAACCTGACAAATCACTCTGGAGACAGCACCGACCCACTCAGCCAGGAGTAACAGTAGAGACAGAGAGAGACTTTCAACCAGTTTTCCCAAGAGGTCCACTGTCCATATGAGAGTCTGGAGGCAGAGCTGCCAGTTCTCCTTCTTCCCTCCCTCCTCTCTATCCCTCCCTCCCTCCCTGCCTCTCCTGTTTCATTCCCCTCTCTAGTTTTTTTTTTTTTCTTTTTTTTTTACAGCCTCCGCTGAGACACTCTTATTGTAGCAATTGCATTAGCCTTTAGCGAGCGAGGAATGGCTCTAAGTGCCTAATGCAATGTTGTCTCTCTGTCTTTTTCTCTCTTTCGCCTTGTCTCTCTTTCCTCTTTCTCTCTCTCCCAAGTGTCTATCAGTTTGACATGTACACGTACACACCTCCTCTCCTTCCTTCTTTGCAGCTTTTTTTCTTCTTCCTCTGTGAGTTATCCCTTAAAGGGACACTGTCTCTCTCTCATGGAGGTGCTGAGGTACTTTGAAGGAGTCCAGGTGCAGGATCATATTTCTGGAGGCTGAGAGAGGCATCGATTGTGTTTCTCTGTTTGCCTTGGGATTGTCTCCAATGTTTACCTCACTATTAAATAGCTAATGGTGTGCTGTGCCACTGCAGGAGATATGTATGTAAAATCAATAAAACAACAATATCACAAAAACACATTTAGTTTATGACCATAATAACATAGTAAAAAAGGATATTATCACAATGTATCATGATGGGAATTTGAGCTTTCAACATGAAGCCTGTTAGTTCTCAAAAAAAGTTTCTGCGTCCTGCGTTCTGCGAGGACATTAAACTTCACACTTTTATTTCCAAAGAAAAAAGGAAGATTTGACCCACCACCCTTAGTTTATGTTGCAACACCTACATAATTATAATGGTGGAAGATTTACCTTTGGATATTCTTAGTTATTCGCTAAACAATGGGTCCCGTTCCAGTTGAAATCAAGAAACAGCATTTTGTAAAATTGTAAGATCCGACTATTATTAAGTTCTTACATTATCCAGTTTAGACGCTTAGCATACATACTGGTCCGTTTTTTTCCCAAACAGTATGCTTTCCTCTTTAACATTGAGCAAGAAACAAGAGAAAAGTCTTATTGAGTGAAGACTAATACACGATGCAATCTCTGTAACATATGTTGACTGGGAGTGCTAAAGTGTAAACTTACTTAAATCCAATGCAGAGCTAAGATGCTAACGTTAGCGCCACTAGGATCAGCTTCCACAATACGGGCGCATGTTCACATGGTCCTATGTTCCCCAGCTCAAAACCCCCTTAATATGACACACTAAGGAGAACTTTTTGAGGGTTTTATGTTCTGCACCTACAGTTTATACTCAACTGATGCTGTACTCACCAACACGCCATCAGAATAAGCAGGAAATACTTTTTACATTGATATCTCCACAGTGGCTGAACAGATTCTTAGCATTCAAACTGCATTTGAAACGTCCATCGCCCTTTGATCTTTTGCATTTTGAGCTGCGAAGCTAGCCCAACCAATCTATTACTATATTTGTACTTAATGCTCGATAGCTACCGTAGACAGCCGGGCATGCTAACGATTGCAGCTTTTTGTTTGAGCAGATAAACAGTTTAATCCATGCTTTACAAAAAAATTCCCATCTATTTATCCAACAAAAAGGTTTAAAAGCATTTTACAGCACGGAAATATAAGTAAAGTAAATAAGTAAAATAAGTAAATGTTAAGAGGTGACAAAGTCCCATCCACTCGTGTCTCTAATGCCCAGGCGTCAATATGTTAAACTCAGTAAATAACACTGTCAACAAAGCCAGTCGAGGGTTGACAGTGTTTCATCGGCAGCAATGCAGCAGTTTTGGACTTGGCCTTTAAGTCTGACACTGGAGAGTGACAGGAGGCCCAGCGGAGAGAGCGTCTTGTAAGTAGAAAGTCAAAAATTTTATCCCCACAAGTGCTGCCAAAAACAGCTTTTCCGTTGTGGTGAAGTGTCTTTAAAAACTAAGGCTGAAATCCTCATGCAAAAAAAAAAGTCAGTCTGGGTGAAAGAATTCCACTTTGTTAAAAAGTCGAACGTATGAACCATAAGAAAGACTCAGCAGGGACCTCCTAATGATGTCCCTCCGAGGTAGAGGCATGGCCGCCGGCGGCTCACACTGCTCCCTGCTGTAAATCTAAAATGATGAGAGGGCAGCTGCTGAGATTAGACTGTATTTCAAAGAGTATTACATGTCCAGACATTACATGCATTAATTAAACTATTGTGTTCTCTTTGAAGTTAGATAATATCTTACAAAAGCAGTTTGGGGGACGAGAACTGCAGCCCCTGCAATGTTCTCGGAGCCGTCTGTCCGTCTCATAACTCACAGTTACGTTATCAGTGCCATCTATCATTTCCACTGCACACAATTAGACTTCAGTGTCTTTTCATCCAGGCTGGCTTTTCTAAGTTTCTGAGCTAACAGCAAATGAGGCTGCTGATGCATTGAGTCTCTCCCAAACAAACGACCTGGGTTTGATACGAACCCCAAATGACCTCAACCTCTAATGTATACGTGCAGAATGTGCAGGTTTCGTTTGCACAGGTTTCAAAATGTCTGCATCAACCCCAATGCAATGGAGGTTAATAGAATTAGGTGTGTGTGGTGCTTGAAGCTGCATATATTTAGATAAGTGTAACAAAGGGGAAAAGATTCACAGAGAATTATTACGAAGCCCCTCTGAGGTTACGTGGTAGAAACTAAAATTTCCGTCACACGGTCGTATGCCTCCGCCAATCAGTGAAGTTGCAGTTTGTCCTAAAATATAATATTTCAGATGTCGTAATTGGCATCTGAATTTTTGGAGTTATGGCCCAAAACGTGTTTAGTGAGGTCACAGTGACCTTGACCTTTGACCCCCCCAAATATAATCAGTTCATCCTTGAGTCCAAGTGGACGTTTGTGCCAAATTTGAAGAAATTCCCTCCAGGCATTCCTGGGATGTCACATTCACGAGAATGGGACGGAAGAACAACCCAAAAACTGTAAACTGCTAAAATAATAATAAAAAAACCTTGATGTGTTAATCTGTGCAAACAGATTTGTGAGCCGTGCCCTTTGATTCAAATTCTGTGGGATCAGAATACGTAAGTAACCTACATTTTGCTTATATTTTAGGTTTATATAAGTTTACTTAAATAAAACGTTTACTGCTAATGGAGTATTTTTGTATTATTTTGTTATTTCTATTTGGAAATAATATGGACTCACTATAAACTTGAAACTCACTACACTGCATCATACAACTCCCTGTAGGAATATTACAGTACCTTTTTAAATTGATTAAAAATGCCCTAAAATACAGTAATAAATGTCCTTATTTATCATGACAGACTCATTATAAGTTCCCTTTAGAAATATTATAATGATACAACAGTAGATAAAATGCCACAAAGTACAGTAAGGTCATATTTAAAGTTTTTTTTCCACAATGTGACCCTAGAGGGGCTGCGTAAAAATGATCAATAAATCAGACTAAATTATCATTTCACTTCACAGGTCTTTAGCCATTTTCTTTTTGGTGAGGGTTTTTATTTCCCCAGAACCAATTAAAATCCGTATTTATCTCACTGACGTCATCGTTCAATAGACATTAAAGAGCTTCAGCGGTGGTTGCTTAAAGCGGCTAACTACACATTTTTTTATGTCGATCAAAGACAAAAAAGTTATTATTTCTGTAAGTGGACATACAACGATATATACAGCCGTGTCAATATGCTAAATACTTGTTGCCATCTTTGTCGCCATTTTTGTGCCACTGGGACAGGAAGATGGCGGCCGCCTGCACCTCTCTTATTGACTTGTTTTTCCTACCAGTACAAACGCATTCAATGTCCACAGTGCCAACCTTTTTAATTGCTGAACGAATCTGAGATGTGGGCAGAGAGTCAGAGCCAGAGATATCCAGAGTAAAGCGAGCGCTTTGTCTGAAGTTACATTATAATGCAATTTTTCAAAGCTTCGCAAAATAAAATTCCATTCAGCTCCGTCGCGTTGGTGTCGCGGCAGAAATCTCAGCGATAGATTTCTAAAGCCTGCCTAAAGAAATAAGTTTAATCAGCACTTATTAGAGAAAGGTTTTCACCGGACGACGACTTTAATCACAGATTATGTAGCCGATGCAGGCGAGCCATCTTTCAAAGCAGCTAAGGGTGCTCATTAAGGTGCTGGCGTTTCTCATATTTTCCCTCTGGGCTTATTTGTTTGTTTAAACTAGAAGCATTCAGACTTTCCAGCAGGCCGAGCCAGGAGAGGCAGGCTGACCGACCGGCATCATTCCCTCCTTTCCAGCGACACCAAACATTCGACGACACACGGAGCAGAGCGGTTTCAATGCGTGCAGTGAATTCTGTTTAGTTACACATTACTATGTTACAGCACATAAACAGTGTCCCACATTATTTGTGTGACGGGGGCTTGCTTGCGGAAAGAAAATGCTTCTACGTAAATATTTTTCCTTTTACACTATAAGCCAACATTGCTGTATGTCAGGACATTCGGCCCATTGTGCTGTTTCCAGTGTGACTCGGATTAAGTGGCGTCATCTTCGTACGGGAGGAGAGATCTGCAGAGGGGTTTTATGTCTTTTTGGGGAAGATCCAAGTCTTAAGTCACGTCAAATATCCCGTCCGTTGAGGGGAGACTTGACTCCAAGTCCAAGTTAGGACACAAGCGTTTACTAAAGTATTTTCTTTGATATGGAGTGTTGACAGCGGGGAGATGACAGGACATGAAGGGAGTCAAGAAGAAGTATTTTAAATGCTAACCATTAAAATGATTTGAATATTTTTTTCTTTCAAATATGTGTTAATCAGTGGTGGAAGGTAACTAAGTACATTTACTCAGCTACTGTTCTTAAGTACAGGTTTGAGGTACTTGAGTTTACTTGAGTATTTCCATTTGCTGTTATACTTCTACTCCACTACATCTCAGAGGCAAATATTGTAATTTATACCCCATTACAATAATATAATCAACAAATATTTGATCATGTATTATTATTATAGGTCAAGGTATTGGTTTACTATATAGAGTAAAAAAAGAAAAGAAGATATGAACAAATGAATGCATGAATAATTATAATTCAATAGAATGTCATATTGTTCTGAAATGGTACAAAAGAATACTTTTACGCTAACACATTTATACTTTTACTTTTTATTACTACTTTTCTGAGTAAAAGATCTGAGTACTTTTATACATTAGCTGAACCCTTTCAATGAAAATAAGCCTAATCATTTAAAAGAAAAGTGTAAAAACTTATAAATCACACCAGACAAGTCCAAGTAAAGTCTCAACTCAGTCTAACGTTCTGTAGCATTTTTATTTATTTTTTACCAGTTTTTTACCAGTTGTTGCTACCGCATGTTTTTGCTTTGTAGAAATATGACGCTTGAAAGAGCCCCATATTTTTGCGGCATGTTGCTCCTGTCCTCACCGTCTTCGTGTTTTCATATTTAACCACACACTGTCGGAGCGGAGAGATTGAGAGGTGAGCCTGGTGACAGACTGAGGGAGACAGACAGCCTGGCTGCCTATCTTTGATTTTTTCCAGGGTGGGCTGAAGACAGTGCCAAGCAGAGATGCCATGCATGGTGCTGTGCCGGGAAAAGAAGCCTACGCAAGACACGGGGGAGTGAACAAGCACATACACACAAACACACACACACACACACACACACACACCAGGCGTCTGTGTATTTACGAAAACAGGGGCCGTGAACTCAAAATTTGCAAGTATACACACGCACAAACTGACAATAGACCAGTATGCAGACACACAAGCACACAAGGATTTCATTGGACACCCAGCTACAAACCAAACACACAGACACACACACGCAGACACATAACCTATGCAAATGAGCACCCAAGGCATGTGGCAGATACCCAGTTCTCCTGCCCACATCCTGTTTCCAGACCAAACCAGAGCTCGCCTCTTCACACAGGGCAGCAACATGAAAAATGACACTGATGATAAGAGCTTTTCGAATGTTTATCATTTTAGTTTCTCTCCCTCATTACAAAATGTAGATCACTCCCAGCTCCTCGTAATTCATGTCCACACTTGTGCGCGTCCGCGTCCACGTGCATGTAGTTGTACAGGCCTTAAAGATATTTCTCTTTTGCTTTACTTTGTTGCTCAAGGGCACTTAAAGCATGATGAGACAGAACTTGAACTGAGATCATATAGTTGGAGGCCGTTTTGTACAGGAGGTCCAGTTTTCATGCTGCATTTTTTTGTACATTGATAGTCGTGTTTCCATTGTCCCAGCCCGGCTCTAAAACTGGAGACACACGGGTGTACTTAACAAATAAAGTCATTTATTAACCAAAAAGTAAGTCAAATGAATGGATGTGAGGACTCTGTAAAGTCAGTAGTTTAAGTATAGGGTGCGTGAAAGTGTGCTGTAAACCGATGACACAGCGGTATGGGGTGAGAAGAGATCTGCTGCTGCTCAGGCTTTTATGCATACATCGAGCCCAGGTGTGTCCCATACAGCTGATTACACTCATCAGGTCTGCAGCCATGAGGCCTGAACTACAAGGCGAGTTCAACATACCCAGGATATTTTTGTGTTATCTGGCTCAACTAACCCCAACAAACCGAGATCCCGCTAAACTGTCCTACAGCGGTGGTTATGAAGTCGGTAAGTGAACCCAGTGTGAGTGCGTTCACAAACATGGACAAATGTACTGTCAGCAGAGCGTCACATTTCACAAATGAAGCGTAAACTACAAGATTAGACAAATACGAAGAAGTTAAACACATAATCCGGGCTAAAAGTAACACAGTTTAAACTGTCAAATGCAGGAAGGACAGCTGGCGAAAAATCTCCGACTGTGTGAATGTGTAAACTAATAGATGATATCACAGCTAGGGCACGAGTGCATCTCACTATAATTACATTTGTGTTTTCCATTAATCGCTTGTGTTCTTTTAGAATATAAAATACTACATGGATACTTTACTTAAGAGATCTTCTTCCTGCATTTGGCAGTTTAAACTATGTTGCTTTTAGCCTGGATTATGGCTTTATAGCCTATAACTTCTTTGTACTATTTTAAGATCCGCCCAGCAGGCGCTGCTTTTACACGAGTTGATCCCTTAGCTTGAACATAACATAAGTTACCATGTTTGATCTAACCCGGTAAGAAGTGAACCACCGGCGTAGGACAGAAAACCCTGAAGTTACCTCGCTAACCCCAAACATTTCCACATTAAAATGTCTAAAAATTTTTGTTGAATTGTGTACTTTCCCAAATGTTTCCAAAAATGTTCACACCCAGAGAAATCTGTAATTTTAATCAATGTCCGTTTTATTTGGTCGCATGTAATGGCGTTGTATTCTCTCAGCAATGTGGTTGTCTGTCAGAAGCGTTTTTTAACTATATTTTTTAAACGGATGAAGGATTTTAGTCTTCGGATGTCTGGATCTTAAGTTAACAGGGAAACAAGCTGAGCCAACGTTAGCCTTTAGCTTGCAGCCCCTCTGGCCTACGTCCACTGGGAAAACACTGATTTTTAACGTCAAACTGCTTTATTCGGTGTTTTTACCAGTTTAAATCACCGGGTCCGTTTGTTTTGGAGAGGAAGAGACCTCTGCTCATAATTCGGCTCCAGGTAAAAATATCCTGAAAACGATGAACAATGAAATAATCGTAATCAGGAGATACTGACTGCAATGACTCCCATGGGCCACTAAAAAATGGAGAGAGAT
Source organism: Bovichtus diacanthus (assembly GCA_943590825.1). Lineage (NCBI taxonomy): Eukaryota > Metazoa > Chordata > Actinopteri > Perciformes > Bovichtidae > Bovichtus > Bovichtus diacanthus. The sequence continues at coordinate 7,612,187 of CALSBV010011200.1, read as the reverse complement.
ATTTTTATGTCAGCTAATTTTGTCCATGTTTCATGCTTCTTCCCTTGCTACACTGCCATGTCGTACACTGTGAACACTTGCGCAGTGCGTGCATTTTAACTGGGTAGCGTCTCAAATTGCACATGGCTGCTGCGCTCTCACCGGAAATGACAATCACCGTCTGTAATGATTTGGCAACGCAAACAATAACTGCATGCTAGCTAGCAATGTTATTGTTTGCGTTGCCAAATCATTACAGACTGCTCAACTAACTCAATAAAATTAACAATGGCTTATTTTTTCGACAGCAGTATGGTGGTACATAGATTAAATAGTGGAAAAAAACCTACATGTATAACTTTTATTCTTATGGTGCTGTGTTTACCGGAGCTGGTGCCGTCGGTTACGTAGCCAAGATGGTGATCGTCAGCGGTCCACACTCAACTTTTTGACCGATGTGAGTGCACCATCCGAGAACTCATGGTGCACTGAATTTTGCCGTACTTCTCAGAGTGAACACACCTATGCATAGCAAGTGTAAGTACAGAAGTATGCATATAAATCGCCTATATTTATCCTGGAAGACGACGTCAGTGGCAACAGCTGATCAGTCTTGTGAGTTAAATGTTCGTTTCGTCAGAATTCCTTCGGCAAAGGCGCTTCCATATCCCATTTAGCGCATCAATTATTTTTCAACAAAAAAGGTAAAAACCGTCTCAAGCCAGCGTAAAAACCTTTCTACTTCAATATGTGCATAAAAAATTCCACTTATGGAAACACGGCTAATAACTTCAGTGACCTTTCGAAACAGCCTCCCTCGCTACATAGCCAGACAGTGAGAGAAAGTAACTTAAATACAAGCAGACACACACACACACAGAGGCACGCTAGATGACTCTTTTGAGTGAAAATAGACACATGTGTTCCCTAAAGCTCGGTGACTTTTTGCAGTAAGCCGTTAAAGAGAGGGATTGTGTGTGATGCATGCTGCCTGCAGGGCTCCCTCTGCTAGTTCTCACTCTGTTCTTTCCCATACTTCTCAAGCATCAAGGCCATCTGTAGCTCGGCTTATAACAAACTGTACGGGCACATGTGTGTTCGTTTTCAATACGCTCACTTCTCCACTCTGTCTAATGCCACGGATTACACACCTTCTTTATATTTTATGAGACCTTTTTTTTTTTTGATTCAGTCAATCGTGTTTTTCCCACAACAGACATTTAGATTTGTTATAGCAGGAGAAGCACAGGTGCAACTAATAATATTAACAATGGCTCAGTTACACTTTAATGTCTCAGTGAGCCAGCATGCACAACACCAGGGCCCGGGGCATTATGTATGTTATTAATTACACTGTGCTTTTCCTGCTACGACATGTAAAGGAGCTGTTGCAAAAGTGCAGCATGATGATATAAGGATATTGAATTTCACTTTAACACAGAGAAAGAAACTCACACAATCCCAAAGGTTTAAATATCCTTAATATTGTACAGTATATTTCTATGTGATAACTATTTCCGACTGAGGATTAAGTCGTCATTATAATTAAGTGTTCGACTTATTGCACGATATGCAGATATGACCTCCATCATTTTTACAAAATCCGCTTATTGTACAATATACTGACATGACCTCGATATTTTTTTTTACGTTATCGAATTATTGTACGATATATGGACATGACCTCAATACATTTTTGGTTAGAAAATGATCGTATATGGACATAACCTCGATGGTTTTCACATTATCGACTTATCGTACAATATATAGACATGTTTACATGTGTGTTTGTTTACATTAAAAAATGTCACAAAACATTTTTTTTTACCAAAATGATGCCAGAATAAACTGCAGGCTTTTCCCTACCAATGTAAGACTTGGGAATTAGGCACACATTTGGTATTATATTATCACTATATCAGTGCCATAAAATAATAACATTATCATTTATTGTAATTATTTCTGGGACAATATATCTATATGCTGAGGATGTTAAAAAATCAGCTGCAGTTGGGATTTCAAGAGGATAAAAGGGAGACGAAGAAAGAGGAAAGAAGCAGCAGGTAAGACGAAAGAGTGGCAGGAAGTGGGAAGTACTAGAGTTACGAGTCGTACGAAAATGAAGGGGAAGGATGAGGAGAGGTAGGCTAGAAAAGACACACACGTATTTTGGCTGTGCGTGGGGCTCAGGGGGGAAATCCCCAGAGACTAACTGAACTCTTCAAACCTCTGCCTCCACATCTGGTTAACACACCACTGCCCTGCATCAAAGGGAGGGACGCAGCAGACAGCCAGACAGGTGGCAGGGCCCTACGACTGGGACACACATACAGTGAACCGACACGAACAAGATGTAAAACACAGATCTATAAATGTACACATGTGTATACAGGGAAGCTTTCAACCATGGGAGGGACATGACTTCAGTGATGGCAACAGTCTAATTTCCATTTCATCCATCAGCTGGTTTGGAGTGAATAAACGCGGCTACACATTGCGTAGATTCATCAGAAGTTTGCAGTATCGGCTACTCTTTACATATGGAGTATAGGAAGTAAAGTTTGAACCGAAATGGGAAAGTTGTAATTGTTCTTTCTTGTCAGCTAATGTTGGCCGTGTTTCACGCTGTCTGGAGACGAAGACAATTCTAATTGCACAGGAATAGACGTTGTGAGATTTTCAGAAACTCACGTTTTCAGTGTTGACATGTAGACGGTGAAACTGAGTTTTTGGCTTGTGTCCGTGCCACCTTCTCTTTTTTTGGAGAACATAGGAGGAAAAACTCCTTTGCAAGTTTGTAAAAATACCTGTGTCCCTGTGGACTAGGCTACTAAAACTTGACTGAAAAAAAACTTGAAAAACCAGGATGAGGTTAACTAAGACTAAATAAAAGAATTTAAAGAAATTGCTGATAACATTAACACTAAATCTCAGTCCTATAATTCGGATTCGTCTTTGTGCTGGTGTGACAGCATCATCCTGTAATACCAGTCTGTCACCTCCACACATGGACATTGCACAGGTTGAAGTAATCACTGCACTGCACTACAGGAAGTTCCCTGAAGCTCTCGCTGGACTGAGCACCCAGTTGGGCGCTCGGAGCGGAGGCGTCCCGTACGCTCCTGGGCTGTCACCCCGCCCAGCGCTGCTCCCCGGCTTGCCGCTGGTGATGGACGACCTGTGAGGGATGATGAATCGACTCCCGTCAGGTCCTCAACTCGTCCTTCATGTGGGACTCAGCCATGGGGAGGAAGGAGCATCACCATCACCCTGCATTGTACTTTAAAAGACTTAGCTCATATTCCCGGAGGCAAGATGATTATTAACAGTGCGATTTGTACGAGATTACAGAGTAGAGTAGGAATGTTAATGTGAGATTAATGTTCTTTGTGAATAAAAGACTTTATCCGAGAAAACTTTACTGGATACTCGTGGGAAGCTCTTCACATCCTGTTGGTGTAAATATGGAATTCAATATGAGCATTGTACTATAGATGGAGTTTCCTAATGTGTTCGCGTTTGAATTTAATGACAGCTTTTAGTTTGTGCATCATTTCCTGCCCTTTTTTTGTAATTAGTATTTTATTGAATTTTTATTTGGATCCATTTTTCTTATTTTCATCAATAAGTGAAATTACTTCAATATAATAATAATAATAATAATAATAAAAAACACAAAACAAATTACTCCTATGTATGCATAAAAAAAATAATTAAAAAAATGTAAAAAACACAAATCAAATGTATGTTCCGACATTAATCTGCACCATAATCTAATAATAATATACTATATAAACTATATTTTGATTTTCTGATCGCATTCTGTATTGATTTATTCTCAGGTTTTTGTGATGGTTTATATTTGTGGAGTTTGGATCTTAAACTAAAAATAGTATAAATAAAAATACAATTTATTTGTACAGCACCTTTCGAAAATTACAACGTCCTTCAAAACAGTAAAATGAAAACGATATCCAATAAAATCACAATAAAATAAAAAAATTATAAAAAAACAAAAGCATGAAAGAAATAAAATAAAGTATGCAATAAGATATTAAATAATAAAACAATAGATTTAATTATTAGAGTACAAACATTTTAGCTTTCCTGATCTACTAAAAGACAGTTGGCTTTTGAATTGTCTCTGAAACAACATTTTCAGTTCAGTCAAGTTGACTTTAACACTTTCATATATTGTATTATATATGAAACAAGTCATCCCTCCAGAAAACCTTATTCACACAGCGGATCACCTCAGGTTTTACTGTTTGAACTTCACACTCTTTGCTTTCCTCACTCATTTCATCACGTTTTCTTCATTTCCTGTGTGCAGCAAGCAGATGGATCTGAGTTTGGCTTAAGGCCTTAGTGTTATCTGTGCCGAGTGAGAGAGGCTTGCTGGTAGCTTCAAAGCCTGCACATTTTGAGCTCCTTCAAACCAAAAGAGCCTCTCTGCTATACAGTTTCTCACTGCGGTGGTCAGCCGGCTTTATGAGAGTCGGCGCCGCAGCTGTTTCGTGTTTGAGCAGAGAGATCAGGTTAACGCCGCCACGCTGATATTGTATGAGCAGCTAGATCGATAAGCTGCGGGTCAGTACTGAGATATCCACAGAGAGAGAGAAAGACAGTGTGAGCCATGTGGGGAGAAAGTTACATTTCACAACAGAAGTCTGCTTGTGTAAACCATTCCCTCTCTCCTGCGCACCCCGGTGCAGATTACTTCCTGAAGGTTCACTAGAATTTCAATCATGCCTCCTTCCTCCCTCCCTCTCGTGCATCTGGCAGTCGATATATTCATAACAAACAATGAATCTACGAGCTAAAGAGAGAATGACGCTGGGATGGGTTGCTGGCAGATATTGGACTTCCCTTGTTAAAACCTCCATCAGCAGGCTGGATGGAAGAAAGCCTCCAACAGTCTGCATCATCCTTACAGCAGCACGGCCAATTACAAACCAGATGTGGCGAAAACCCGGGGATCAGGCCTCCCTGATTGAAGCAGATCAACATCTCACGTTAGATTCTGGCTCTTGATTTGAGTTCTGCTTTGTAAGTCAAAAACATGTTATAATAGTTTGACTTTCTTCATTTGTCTGCTTGCTTCATATTGATCGATGTCATTGATCAATGTGAAGCTGGAGCTAGCAAGCGGCATGCTTAGCTCAAAGGGAAGATTTGCTACCTTTTATGTGAAAGTCCAGTGTTGATGGTAACTGTAGTCAACTGAAGCAATAAATTCCTCAGTGTGTGCTTTATTTGCAGAGAAAGCTGAGTTCTCCTGCTCGTGGAGCTGTACCGGCAGTGCCTACAGGTCCCAGGATGCATTGCGTGCAACCTTCTAAATATCTGAGTCAGAAAAAACTCCCGGATGTATCCTGGTCCATAACATCATCTGCACTCATGTTTTGTGATGCAATTTTAGCTGTTGGAAATGTAGCTAGTTTGCAATACAAGCGAAGAGAACAAGGAAGTTCTGTATTTGACCAGTTCTTCCCTGCATCCAACTACGTCACTGTCTTGTGAAATGTCGCCGCTGGATCCAGGAAGAACAACAGATTGTGCAGCTGCAAACTCAGCTTTCTCCGTCAATACAGCACAAACTGAGCAATTTCTTATCAACACTGATTGAACATCCAAATAAAATGTGCAAATGTACCTTTATCGCAAAGACTGGAAAGTACCAGAACCAGGCAAGGTTTTTCAAACATGGGCAAAGAGGTGGAGCTGAGGCGGGCCCGGGAGACGCAGCAGAGCAAACAGCTAGCGGCTAGCAGCACCTGCCTGTCGCTAAAAAATGGCCACGCGTTTCTCAGCACCTCAGTCGAGGTTGCCACTTGCTCGGGACTTGAGTGCAAAGACTTGAGCCTTATTTGTGACTTGCAAAACAATGACTTGGTCCCACCTCCGCTAAAAGTTTCTCGTCCCAGCCCCTCTTGCATTCTCTTATCCTTTTATATATTTTCTGTGAAGGTTTTCATAGATAAGTGTGTTTTACCTTCTTTTTTTTTTTATACAGTACATTTCTTTCAACAAATGTGAGAAGGCTGTTCACATGACAATGAGTGTGTTCGCTCTGAGAAGCAACAGGCTACGCTGTCAGACTAACGTGATGAAACGTTGAGCTGTGAATACGTGAACACACGCGACGCTAATTGCAACCTTGACTCCTGTTTCTCCCTCTGCACCTGAACAACTTAAACCTGGCTGGCAATCAGTCAGCAATCAGGCCAATCAGGCCGGCAAACAACCAAAAATAAACAGCAGGAGGGTGAGTGATGGTCGGACAATGCTCCCGTAGGCACGGCGTGACCTCCGGACGGGCGGCCTCATGACTGATTGGTGTTTAAGCTCAATCACAGTAAGCACACTTCCTACTCCTGTGGGCCAGCTAAATGGCTCTATTCTCTCTGTCAAACCCCCATTTCTCTCCTCTCTCTTTTAGCTCCCTGCTCTCTCTTTCACTCTTCCCTTCCAGGATCTCCAACACCCCCCCTTCAGTCTGTCTGTCTGGGCCGGAGGGAGGCACCGTGGGAGTTTAATTGCCTCGTATTTCCATGAAGCCAAGTTCATTACATTAACAGCTCCGGCCCACGCTGCATACTTCTAACCTGCTGCAATTTGTTTTTGTATTTATTAGGCTGGCAGAGAGGCAGCTTCCCGCTCAGCTGGGGGAGAGAGAGAGAAAGAGGGAGCGGCTGGGTGAGAGAGAAGGTCACAGGGAGCTCGGCAGGCACAGGCATCCATTGTGATGCACCAGTCGGGCGGATGAAAACATGACAGGGACAGGCGAGGAACGCAAGGCCTGCTCGGTCCAAGAGAAACCAGGGTCGCTGTGGTGGGGGATGCAGTGAAGGAACGACGATAGGAAGGTCACAGGCAGTGTTTACTCAAAGTGTACACATCATGGTGAAGGGAAACTTTCAGAATAAGTTGTCACTGTTATAAAAGAGGTAAACACGGGAGAGAAAACCGACATCATAAACAAACAGCATCGGTCGCCCTAATCTGTGATCAGCCACAAAATAACTTTGGTGCCTTTGCATGTTTTATGTAATACCTGCTGATATATCGCCCAACTCTGCAGTTCTCCCTCAACTCTAATGAGCATTTTTAGCATCTTTAGCATTAATTGTTTCACAGCTCATCACTTTACTGTTTTGGTTTATTCTCATCGACATTGTTTCCAAAATGACGTTCCCATGAAACTAAACTGCATTGTCAATCGTGTCCCGGATTAAGTTTAGTTTTGTTCTATATTTCTTAGTTTGGTTTGGTAATTCTTATTTTTTTATGTTGTTATTTTGCCAAATACTGCACCTTACCTCACGTTGTTGAATATTGCACCTTAATATTGCATCTTACACCATCTCAGCTCATCTTATTTTTATATTTTTCTGTGTATTTCAACTGTTGCACAACAATTTCCCTCGGGATAAATAAAGTTCTATCTCATCTTATCTTATCTTCAGGACTTTCACCCAAGAAGACTGGCCTTCGTGTCCATAACTTAACGTGCTTATTTAAAGCCAAACCGCAAACTTTTTTCTAAACCTAACTATAACTTTACTTTCCAACATGAACCACATCAGATGTTTCTCCTCAAAACCTTATTGAAGACGCAGTTTAGTCGTATGTGAACGTACTTTTGTAGGAGACAGGGTTGTTCCAGCAGCAGCAGGCAGATGTTTTAAGTGAAAATGCTCTACAAACTCACCGTACACTCCCTGCTCAGCCCCAAACATCAGGCAGACAACGTTAGCTGAACACAGCGGAGCATGAAACAGCAGCAGGCTCTGATATTTCATGCAGGATTTAGGAAAGACCAAAAACAGAGTTAAAACAGACTGAATATTGGACTGATATGTGTCAAGTGGCTGCTATTCACTAACACATTTGCCATAACAACTTTATAAGGTGATAATTTGTCTGTGTTTACAGCTTGTGCCGCTGCCCCCGAATGGCCCCAAATTTACTGGATATATAAAAGTGAACACGTGTTGTGCCTCCTCTACAAGTTTTGTTTCATCTACCTGCTTTATAACCAATGGTAAAAAGACACTGTCAAGCACTGTGCTTAAAATAATACAAATTATAATTATATGCACAATAAAAACACAATATAAAGTAATAAAATAATAAAAAGGTCTTAAAACTAGATTTTGACCCGGGTTCCCTCTACAAAACAGGTCCACAAATAAGCTGATGTTCCAGGACCTGCTTCAATTCATGTCGTACTTTAGTGGCGCAAACAAAATGCCATTTCATCAAACTACAAAAGACCGAGTGACGTGCAGTGAACCTGGGACTCGAAGGCCTCGAGTATGGGGGCAACCACTTTGCAAGGTTGGTAATCCAGCTGTAATGGGAAGGCAGAAAGCGAGACAGGAAAGCATTATACAAGATCCTCTTCCCATCATGCTGCTTGCATTCCCAGCATTATGTAGAAAGTGATTGCCACACTAACACACACACACACCCCACATGTCTCCATTCATGAATTTCTCTCTGTTACGCCCACTAAACACAGTACAGACGGTCAGTCATGACACATGTTCCTCTTTCACAAGCCTGAAGTTCTTAATTTGCCACACATACTGCAGTGAAAGTTTCCCAATCTTCCCAAGACTTTGCGTGGAAGCTACCCGGTGTGCAGCATTAGTACCCGTCTAGTATTAGTTATTTTGTATTTATTAGGCTGGCAGAGAGGCAGCTTCCTGCTCAGCTGGGGGAGAGAGACAGAAAGAGGGAGAAAGAGGGAGCGGCTGGGTGAGGGAGAAGGTCACAGGGAGCTCGGCAGGCACAGGCATCCATTGTTATGCACCATATGCAAAACATACTTTTTGCATCATTCTCAAGCAAAAAGTACGAGAATGAATTGAATTAGCATTACACGTGTTGAAATTCAGTGAAATAAATGGAATCAAACATGAAATATTTAAACTGAAAACATAAAAAAGAACACAGACAAGTCCTCGTGTCTCATGTCCAGTCTCGACTCATTTCTTTTCAGGTCATCAAAGCGTCGACTGGAGTCCATATCTCTGGTAATTGTTATACAAATGATCACTTTGTGGGTGAAGTATTCCTCGAACAGTAAGACAATGGAGAGAGAGTAAAGGAGGGAGAGAGATCCTCTGGCCAGAATGAGTGAGCATCTCTGGAAGTGGATGGGAAGGCGGATGAGCCACGCCAACCTCCTCTGACCGCATTAACAAAACCTAATGGAGCGTCTGGCTCCACGAAGCCTCGTCATCCATTATCTGACTGTTGCCCCGCGCAACCAAAGAGGCTCACCGGCTGCAGCTCAGCTGTCGCACCCTATGGTCTCCCTTTTTTTCTTTGTCTTATTTCCACTGGCCTTAATGAAAATGATGGGTAAATCAATTCCCCTGGTGCGCAAAGAAGCCGGGGCAATATTGCCTCCGCGGGGCCCGTGGCCACAAATCAACTGTAAGTCAGCAGGAGGGAAGAAGAAGAAGAGGATCGGTCGTATTTTATACCGAGAGGCCGCCATCCTCTCGGAGAGCATCATTAGCAGGTCATGTTGAGAGAGCGGCTCAAAACCTCCAAATGAATCCTCCAGTTTCAGGGGGATTTAAAAACTCACAAATACATTTTCTTTTGTTGTTGCACTATAACTAAAAGATTACAAATATGGGAATTAAAACACACTATGATCCTTGTCAGTGAGAGCCCAGTAATTATAAAGTATTATGACAGTTGACCTTATAAATCATCATAAAATGCTTGATACTGTGTTATGGTTATTGTTGTGAAGCATTATGAGTATGAATTATAATTCTATGGTTTTATTATTTATACCTATTATAATATTATTTATTTCACTGTATTTTGTTTACACTTTACTGTTGATCATTATGATTTATTTTATTTTATTAACATTTTACTACTTTTAACATCCTCATTTTTGTTAATCACTTGTAAAGCACTTTGAGGTTCATTTGATTTGTTCAAAAGGTGCTTTATAAATAAAGTTATATTTACTGATTATAACTATAATCATACAGTGAATTATATAATAACACATTATTAGTATGTTTATAACCAGTGGTGCTAGAAGTATTTAGAACATTTACTTAATAATAATAACAATAATAATAGAAGATAATCATAATAATTAATAATAATTTAAAAATTCACAGCGCTAAAGTACTAATACCACATTGTAAAAATACTCCCTTACAAATAAAAGTCCTGCATTGAAAATGTTACTCAAGTAAAAGTATGTTAGTTTAATCAGGAAAAGCACAAGTAGTCATGTAAAAATATCTTCATATTTAAGAAGCTGTACACATGAATTCCTTTTTTTTTTTTTATTACTAAAACAAGCAAAAAAAATTGTTTTCTGTCAATAAACAAATTGATTAATCGGCTAATCATTTGTACTCAAGGCCTTTATATTGTTGGGAGGTTTAATTAATAACAAACCAGCTTAAACGCCTCAAACCAGCTGATGTTACGTCTCCAACGTGTATTTTTACACAATGATTTTAAAGTTTGAGCTGGAAATCAGTGATGTTACTTGGAGATTTTGATGACAGCAAAGTACAAAAACTATTTTATGTTACTTTTTCAATTTCAAGAAGAACATATTGTATTTATTACTCGTAGGTCTTTCCATCCACCTTGTTGTTTTCAAGCTTCTGCTCATTAACAAGGGGATTATGGTGTTTTAAGGCGTGACTTAGAAGACCTGCACCACAGGTCTCAGTGAGAAAGACTACCATTGTGTGCCGATGGTGGCGTTTTGTGTGGAGACTAATGCCAGAGATCCCTCTTACAGAACATCTTTGGTATTCTGTGATTGTGACCCTGGTGTTGAGCGGTTTAAACACTTGAGTGTGGCCTGCCAGCGTGGCGGGAGAGTGACAGCATCCTCTGAGAATGGGAAGGGGCAATAAACCGAGGGTGTGGGGGGGCGACTTACATAGGCATGCTACACAGAAATTGCTTACTTACTGCTAGGTGGCTAATCTCTCGTTAATCTACGGTACTTACCCACACACAGACACACACACACACACACACACACACATACACACACACACACACAATGACTGCACCTTTTGTGTGTTCGCACAGAGAAAGTGTTTTTCTGTGGCCGGGGGTCGGGAGCAAAGGCTGGTCTGATTCAGGACATTCCCAGGAGCACTGGAAAGAAATGAGGACACTGAACAGCTCATGCATTGTGTGTGTGTGTGTGTGTGTGTGTGTGTGTCTTCACTGTAGTGTGCACAAAAAAAAAAAGTTTTTTGTTTTTGGACGAGGCGGCATCAAGTGAAAAATGTGACTTCTGGTTGAGCCACTGTGTCGGACGATTCTGCGATAATAGGGATGTAATGAATTTTGAGGCATTATATTCATGTGACTCACGCCGCCATGCACGCACAAGAACGTTATTTTTCCCCCTGAAAACAATTGTTCTTTTCTACTATTGTCCAGCACGCTCTCCTTCGGCCAGACGGCGGGTCATGTGAGCGGATCTCCAAATGATAATTTCTCAGTAATGTGAAATCATTACAATAAGTTTCAACGTCCACGGCAAATTGGTTTTGTGCTTTGTTTGCTGCTCGGTCTCTCTCACCAGCCCAGGCATGGGCATTACTCATATAAGAGGAAATAATGACGCCAAGGTCCATTAAGTGGGATGGCAGGACATCATATCAGCATTAATCTGCCACTTAGCAGAGCAGCCTCAGGAGGGGGAGACAGGGAGAGGAGAGAGAGAGGATATGATGTTCAGCTCCTCCCAACTGGACTCAGGCTTTTAATTTTTTATTACTGTTGGTCGTTTTATGATATTAAAGTTTGGTCTAAAGATCTGGTTGAAACAAATTGATTTTGGTGTTCCAGTGACCAAATGTTCTGTTTCTTTTTGTAACCCGGTTACGTTTCCCTTAAAGTCACAGTGAAATGATTACTACTGTATATGCCAGGAGCAAGATGAGTCGGCAAAAATATTTGACTGTTACAGGAAGAGAAAGAAAGGGATTATTATATATAAATACTCAAATATGTTGTTTTTCAACACATACTTATCGCATGCCAAGCCATAGCAGCAATCATTATTATTATTATTTTTAAAGATGGTCTTTTAAGTATCTAATCTGGTAGACAGCATATTTTCTTTTGTTTGAAATGAATAAAAATATATATATTTGTGTACATGGTCCCTGATTTAAAATGTTGTTAAATAAATAATAAACAAATAAATAAATACATTTTTAGGTCAACCAAATCTTTGCATTTTAGTGCTTTTAATCTGGTAAAGACTGGGTTTGTTGTGTCTCTTTAAATGTTTTTTTTGTGTTTGATTGACATGTATTTCCACACACTTCCACAAAGTAAGCTATATATCGTACTATAATAGAATTTTATTATCTTATATTAAAATTATAAATGCAGCTAAAACTTTTAACTAAAGTCTAGACCTTTATTGTAAATGTAAGTATATATTATACAGTGTATATATTAATATAATCCAGCTAATAGTATTACAGGTCTCTATTTTATCTTATCTTCTCTATAATTGTTAGTTTAGTGGTGCACAGCGCCATCTAGTGGCATTAAATAACACCAGAGACGGTTTAGAAAGGAGACGCCGCACTGAGTCAATTTCCTGTATCTGTGTAACAGATTACGACCGATTCTTTCAACCTATAGTCACCAAAGAAACTATTGGACCCATTTTTCACAAGCCACATAACTTTCAAACATTCTGACCCTAAAAACGCATTTTTCAGATTGACAAATCAGGAGAAAATCAACTTTCTTCGACACAAATGTGTCCGTCTCAGCAATAAACTCTCGCGAGATCTTGGCAATACGGAGCGTTAACGTCAGTCAAACTGTGTCAACATTTTTTTAAACGAATATCAGCAAACGTTCACAAACGCCTTAGCTAACTACTTTTCGTAATGCTTAACATATTTTTTTCTGTCAAATCTGTGAAAATATCTAATAAAAGACAGGAAGCGTGTCTCGTTTCACACCATTGACGCTGCTTATCGTCACCATGGTAATCACTTGTAAAGCGTCGTCTTTCCCTAAAGAGCGTCTTTGATAATCTATGGCCCTTCAATTATAGCTGTCCTAGAAGATCCCTGAAGGACCGTTGATTAAGATTTTGATTACATTAATATAATACATCATCGCATACTTTTTTTCAACGCTATTTAAAAAATTTAAAAAAACAGGCAATAATGTTGCGTTTTGCTTTAGTCGTCCGACTACTTGCCTGATCAGAATCATCTGTCAGTGGCTGCGGTTGTTAGCAGTTAGCAGGATAGCTAACCTGGGTCCCCGACTGTCAGTTGCTGAGAGCGGTGACAGCTGATATTATTATTTTATCCCTAGCTGTGCGCTCAATACAATCGCCACAATGTTTGAGGAGGCTAGTGAAGTGTTCGATAACATGTTTAAATCTTCGTTCCCCCTCACCTTCATTGTGTTTATCCCCGCGGTGTTGATCCTGGTGTCCCCGCTGCCGGCCGAGGCGGCTCATGAGTTCACGGTGTACCGCATGCAGCAGTACGACCTGCAGGGACAGCCCTACGGTAAGTCGGCTGTTTTTATGTTTCATCACTCAGGAATTAATGTAAACTCTACTACAATAACTTGACCTTTAACTACATCGGTCTCCAGCTAACGTTAAGTTGCCTCAACTAGCATTTCAATGACAGCATGTAGGCTAGCAGTAGCTAACTAGCTGCTAATGTAACTTAGCTTTGCTAGCAGGTAATATAAAGATAGCTAATTTCCTGGAAGCAATTCAGGGTATTGATACAAATAAACTAATACTAACTAGTAATACTACTTGAGATTAAACAGATATATAGGTACATGAATAATAAAGCAAATGACGGTATAAACATAAAATAAAGTAACATAAAACATGGCAGTTGTCAACATAAATAAATAAAAGTAAACCGTAAACTTATATATATATATGTATATATATATATGTATATGTATATTTAATACTTCTCATTATGCATACAACTTTACATGTATTATATTCCTGTTTACATTCAGTTTATCAATTCGAAATACTGTCTAGCACCAATTACATTTTCTTTATTTTATATTTAATTTATGTATATAAATTTACCCCACATTTGACCTTGTACTGTTTTATGTTGTATTGTTCTGCTTCTTTTTTTTTTTAGTAACATAGCAAAAACACATCTAACTCAATTGGGACAGACACGAAACACTAACATAATTAGTTCACCCCTCTTCATAACACTTTGTACTATGATTTGTGGGCTGTTTTTTAAATATTGTTCATCTTTGAGTCTAGAGAAGACTGAGATTTCTAGCCCAAGGTTCAGTGAGGAAAAAAAAAATATTGACAAGGAGAAAATTAGGGAATAATCTCTCACAATCCACAAAGTGAAACAAGGGGAAGGAATTCCAAAAGGGAAACAAAACTGGTCACATTTTCAAAAGTATGATAAGTCGTAATTGCTGTTTCTGTGGCACGTCTTAGATTCAGATTAATTAAAGCTACCAGGCTTGACAAAGAGATCAACCCATTGACTTTGTTTGAGCCCTCGGCATCAGTTTGTCGATACAGTGGCATTTGATTCAACTTAGTCTCTGTTTAACATCATATTTATTGCATCATAACTGATTATCCGTGTGTCTCGCAGGTACCAGGAATGCCATCCTGAATACGGAGGCTCGTACTGTGGAAGCGGAGGTACTAAGTCGTCGCTGTGTTATCATGCGGCTGGCAGACTTCTCCTACGAAGAGTACCAGAAAGCCCTTCGACAGTCAGCAGGAGCTGTGGTCATCATCCTGCCCAAGAACATGTCTGCTATGCCCCAGGACATAGTACAGGTGATGACACACTTTAATCTTAAGTCTTGTGCTGTATCCCTTTTCTCCCCCTTCATCCTCAACAGTGCAATGCGACGCTCTCACAGTGCCGAACTTTGCTTTGTGAATTAAATATTTATCACCTCTCTCTACCTCCAAAAGAGATTTTAAAGTGACTCATTTGGTAGTGAGGGCTAACTGAGATATGTGAAAAGCTAAAAGGAGAAATGTACAAAGGAGGGTGCTGATGCAACATTTAAAAGCTGAGGAGGCAACTTTGGAGAAACCAGGAAGAGTACGCTTTATTTTGAAAGTATCCAACTGAAAAAAATCCCAAGCTTATTACAGACCTGTGACAGTCACAGGAATCGGATTTCTTTTGTCCGAACATCTTATTTATTGATTGCCGGGAGACTTTCAACATATATAACAAAAAAAGCTTCTAAAATAAATTGCCTACCCTGGCTTTAAGTGAATGTGATCTACAGATATTCAGCACAAGAAGAAGAAAAATGAAAGTCTTACACATTTTTGCCGTCAGTCTTTATGCATGGTATAAGTCATGAGTAGCATCTGTTATTTATGCTAAACTTTATCCTCCATAATCACACAGTCAACCACAAGCTTATCTGCTTTTCCACTGAACTTTCTCAAGCTTTGTGACTCAAAAACAAAGAAAAAGGATCAGAAGAGTTTTCCTAACCCATTCCAAACCCATTTTTGGTGAATTATTGTCTACACAAAGTTAATTTGTCATGCAGTTTCTCTCCTGTTTTCCATGTAGCTCACTTGCATTCCTCTACAAAATGTGAGCAATAATGAACCTGCAGCATTAACGGGATTAATCAGATTTCGCCTTTTCAGTTTTAATCCATCAATATTTCACGCTAACGGACACAGCTGCGGAATTTATTAAACTGGCTGTTGCCCCTCTGTTTATCCTGCGTAGCAGTTCATGGAGCTGGAGCCGGAGATGTTGGCGACCGAGACCATCGTCCCCGTCTACTTCGCCATGGAGGACGATGAGCTGCTGTCCATCTACACCCAAACCCTGACCTCCTCCTCCTCGCAGGGCTCTTTATCAGCAGCCGAAGGTAGAGAGTCGCTCCCTCTGAACTGGACCTGCTGCTGGGCTCAGTTTGTCTTCTGTCTGCTTTATATACAGAATTTCGCTCAATTCTAAAACTATGTTTTTCGGTTGATTTCTGTAGTGCTGCTGCATACGGCCACAGCCAACGGCTTCCAGATGGTCACCAGTGGAGCTCAGAGTAAAGCCATCAGTGACTGGGCCATCACCAGTCTAGAGGTGAGAGACTTGATAACATAATATACAATATAATATAACATAATCTGAAGACAGTATACCTGAACCAGCTGGTTGAAACACACAGACCTTTTATAAAGTGATAATGTTTGTCAGCTGAGTCATTTAACAATTAGGGCTGGTCCAATCATGAAGTTTTAGATTAATTGCGATTAATGATTTATTGATTTATTTATCTATTTCTGTTCATATTTCAGCCGCACAGTGGTACTGTTGTGTTTGGCTTTGCAACTAGACCTAAATGTATGTTGTTTATTTCAATGGCTGCTCATTAAGAGACGCGATCATTGGCAAAACAATGTTTCACCATTGTTAAAGTGTTGTAAAACTGCTGGTTTGGTTGATTTTATTGTCAAGAAAATGTGGTTAAAGACAGTTAATGAATGTAGAAGGAGGCTTGATTTTTATTTTCAAAAGTTATCATGCAATGTGGAAATACAAAGCCTGTGTTAGCAGTTCCTGCTTTGAAAACTACACATTTAGCCTTGTTTTGTGGCTTTTTAGCCCAGGCGATATGACTATTGATTGACAAAAAAAAGTCTATTTTGAGCATATTGCTTAAGAAAAGTGTTTCACAAATGAGCCATGTCTGCAAATTATGGGGGATCAACATGTGAGGTGGAAGAAGAGTCATCTGGTACTTGAAGCAGTCACAGTCGAGCTTGTGTTATTAGACCAGAGAGTTATCTGCCATGTGGGTGGCCATAAATCCTGGAACAAAGGCTGTTGTGTGGACTAAAACATCCTGGAATTTTAAGTGCAGAATATGCTTTTTTCTTTTGTTTAAATTGAGACTATATTTTGTAGCCCTTGTTTATATTTGCACACACTATTGTGCCTGGTTCTATAATGCTAAGCTGTTTCTCTATATTGCTCTCAAGGTCAAAACATTCCTCCACCATTAACAAGGACATTATTAAAAGTGAAAGTCATGTTGAAACTGCTTTTCATTCAGACTTTACAAGAATCACTTGCTACAGTATTTCTGTCCCATTTCTTAAGAGTTCATGAACAGATTTGGATTGTTTGAAGATAGTTTTAGATCAAACAGTTTGCGTCAGAACTAAGACTGCATGATGTGAGGAAAATATGCAATAACGTTGTTTAATGTTGCGATAACAGAGTGCACTCAGTTCTGCCCCTCGGCTGCTTTCAGTATACTTAAAAAAAAATTTTTAAAAAATACCAGAAATTGCTTGTTGGAAAGAAAAAAAAAAACAAGAATTATTTCCATCATTATTTTATTGAACACCTATACATTGGTCTAATCCAGTGGTTCTCAAACTTTTCAGACCAAGGACCACATAACTCCCCAAATATCCATAAACAATAGGCCTGCTTACCACTCCAACAGTATATTACACATTACAGGCTAATATTGAGCTTCATGTGACCTTCTCTACATCGCTCGTTCACACATTAAATCAACAACACAAATACAACTATGGATTCTACAAGCATTTCATTCATATGTGATATATATGGTAAATGCTGATAGATTTTACACATCATATGAAACAGTAATGTAGACTACATTTATTACTGAGTTTATGTCCGAGCGAACAGAGCCGCAACTTACTTATGAAAATTAATTTTTTTTTCCACATCTAAGCTTTTTCCATGAAAATGAAGTTGTTTTTTTTTTTGTGTTTTTTAAAAAATTTTTACATTCAAGCTTTTTTCATGAAAATTACGTGTTTTTTTTGTTTTTTTTTTTACAGCCAAGCTTTTTACATCAGGGTTCTCAAACGCACACAGAACCACTTGTAGCTGCTGAACCACCTGCATCAGGACGATGCATCTTGACTTGGCGTCAGATTTTTCATTTAATTTTCTTTTACCTGACCCGGTCTTGAGCCATCGATCCATTTTGTCAGTTGACTCAAACTGACCGCGCAGATCATTTATGACAGTGATTTTCTACTGATGCTGTCTTTCAACAATCTCAAAACAAATCCCTGAGTGTAATATCTTGATGTGTTAATTGCGTAAATTGATTTTGCAATGACGATTTAAAAAAAAAAAAAACAAAAACAGAACAAACAAGAAGCATATATTGTGCAGCCCAAGTCAAAACTAAGTGAAGTGTTAATTCAGGATTTTCTAATTTAATCTGTGTGTTTTTAAAACCAGAAGGAAAAAAGTGTTTGAGTCGCACTTGCATGTGTCTGCAGCTCTGCACTGTAATGCTCCCAGCCTGACAGTTTGAGTCTCATGCTTTAGAGAATCTGCTTCTGTTTTATTTCACTCCTCTAACGGCTCCGTCTTTATTCACCAGGGTCGTCTGGCTGGAGTTGGAGGAGAGGACCTGCCCACTATTGTCTTGGTCGCTCACTACGACTCCTTCGGTGTCGCTCCAGTAAGTTTGCGGCTTCTTTTCTCTCACAAACGAAGCCCAAATCTTTCTCAACCTAAAGGGAATTTAGCAGCTTAATAAATATTTTTGGCAGCAAAATATCTGTTGGATTTGTTTAAATTGTAACACAACAAAATGCAACAAAAAGTGTCGGTATTGACGGAGCTTTGGAATAATTGAACCTTTAGGCTTCCTGCAGGCAGTTAAAGTTACGTGAATAAACATTTTTAAAAGTGTGAACACACAAAAGAAAAAAATCTACTTAGTACCAGTGCCGTCTATTCAAACAACGATTCCCTTCACAGTAGTCTAACGACATCACTGCAGCATGTTCCGTTTAACATTATCTTACCTTTTTAATATCACAGTGTTGCGATGCGTGGTGTCAGATGCACGGATAAGAAATGGCGAAGTGGTTTGTAATTAAGGATTTAAAATTCACTCGTACATGCCGCTCCACCAGAAACATTTCTCGATGCGTAGTTCAGTGCAGATTCTAGAGATTTTTTTATTTATCTCTACTGAGCCTACAACTCAAGCGTCCATTTAGTCGTGTTTTCCAGTTAGTGAATCGCGAGCGGGCTGGGAGAGTGACTCTGTGTGTTGCTGTGTGCAGTGGCTTTCGTACGGCGCAGACTCGAACGGCAGTGGAGTCTCCATGTTACTAGAGCTGGCTCGTCTCTTCTCCAAACTTTACACCTACAAGAGGACACACGCTGGGTGAGTAATCATGGCAGCGCTCGCATTTAGATTGTTTACAGATCATTTTGTGTGTCATGACCTTCAAAAAGCAGTTTAAATACAGCTTTTAGCTGCATAAAAAGCCTTTTTACTTCTGATTATTTCATGTCTGCTCCGTGAGGCTCTCTGCTGCACGCTCACTTAATGCAGTGTATACATGATGAAACGCTAGAAGTTGTATTGATCGCTGACCTCAGAGGTTCATAAGAGGATAAGATGAAGTCTTTTCGTGATGTCCATCACATTTGCTATGCTTCGTGTCCTGCTCCAAATGCTTTTTGAGAACTATATTGAACATTATCTGTGCACTGTGCTGGCAGTAAGAATCACACTTAAAGCGGTCAATAAGAAAAAGCTTCTTATGTCTAAATGTACCTGACGGCACTTCTCACAGAGTGGTTAGTAAAGGAGTAATTGACTGTGAAATGATCTGTGGAGGTTTCAGTTCCGCACTCCTCACTTGATTTTAAAGTGTCAGTCCTGAAGACCTTAAGGTCCCAGAATACTGGAGCAGCACTACAAACCTCTTGTCGTTTTGATAAAGAAGTTGGCAATAATCGTCCTTTTTCTATTGTTCTGTGAGCAACTGCGATCTGATTTTATGCTGCGAAACTGAAAGTAGTGTAAACTTGATACCTGGCAGAGAAGTTGGAGGTTTTCGCAGCTCTTTTAGAGTAGATTTTATGTAAAAAATAAAGATAAAAATATAAGTATGAAAACAAAACAATAATAAACTCTTAATAAACAACATTATTATGTATTTCATGTCCGAAAATTAGTAGGAAGAAGTGAACACTTATCAAGTCCAACCCCTTTAAAAAAAATATATATATATATATATATATATGTATATTTTTATCAAATTTAATGTTAAACAAATATTTTTGTTTAACACAACTCAGTCTGCTCCCAAAAATGGAAAATCTTCTGTGATGTATTTCCCACAGACTCTGATGTTCCCACACAGATTTGATAATGTGTTGTGTGTGTGTGTTGTGTGTTCAGGTACAACCTGCTGTTCTTTGTATCTGGTGGGGGGAAGTTCAACTACCAGGGCACCAAGCGTTGGCTGGAGGACAATCTGGACCACACAGGTGCAGTTCATACAACGCTTACAGAAGGAAATATGAGTCTTAATGTGGCTCAATTTAGTTACATATACAATATTTGGGTCTATAATTACATTTTAATAAAATAGTCAAAATCTGAATAAAAAAACATTATTTCATTTTTAAAAGCAAATCGACGTAAAATTAAAGACTTTCTCCCAAACACGTCTGAAGGATAAATGTAGATCTAGAAACCATAGAACCATTCCGGTTACTTTAAGACTTCTTGATGAGACACACTATTATAGTTGGATAGAACCAGTCCTAGTTTTTTCTCCCTACATAGAATATTTGATTATATTTCAATATTGTTTTATAATTATTAACCTTGTCGTCCATACTTCTCTCCGTAGACTCCAGTCTGCTGCAGGACAACGTGGCCTTCGTGTTGTGTCTGGACACTCTGGGGAACGGAGACTCTCTGCACCTCCACGTGTCCAAACCTCCTAAAGAGGGAACTCCTCAATATTCTCTGCTCAAGGAGCTGGAGATGGTAAGAACCTCCAGGCTTAATGTAGCCGAGTTTACATTTTCTGCCATTGAGTCCCCTGAATGATGAATCTCTCAAGGCATTTCAACAACAAGGCAATTCAGGCTTTACAAAAGCATTAACACACAGTGCAGGAGAAAGACATTATAAAATGACATTTAAATACATTTAAAGAGCCAAGAGAATACAAAGTAGAATAAAAGTTTCAGTGCCGTGTCAGATAGATAATTATGTGATTTTAAAAGTGAAAGTTGCAGTTTTCTGGGAGTTTTGTTCCAGATATATGGAACATAAAAAGTTGCTTCTCCATGTTTAGTTTTGACTCTGGGGACAGAGAGCAGACCTGTTGCAAACATGTTAAAACACGCTCTTATTTAGTAACAGATGTACAGGTCTATATTATAGAAATGTAAACGGCCGCGCAAACTGCATTATCCCCCTTTTTAACACTTTCTATTTCTGTATCACAACAGCAGTTTTACTCCTTTTTATTAAGTCCCACCGTGTTGAGTTTTGAACTTCTGGGCTCTAACTTAGTTTAACTAAGTTTTTCTTAATGAATACCAACTGAGAGAATCCTTTTTTATCCTAATACGTTTTGCTTTATTATAAACCCGGATTATGACATTTATTTGGGGTAATGTTTCTCCATTCCTCCCAGGTGTCTGAAAGTCAGTACCCAGAGGTGAAGTTCTCAATGGTCCACAAGAAAATCAACCTGGCCGACGACATGCTGGCCTGGGAGCACGAGCGCTTCGGGATCCGCCGGCTGCCGGCCTTCACGCTGTCCCATCTGCCCTCCCACCGCCTGGCTCAGCGCTCCAGCATCATGGACGTGCGGTCAGTGTCCCCCTCCTCTCGCCACGGAGCGGGAGAGCCCCCTGCTGGGTGGGTTTATAACTGCAAGTCTCTGAATCACAGAAGGAAACGTTTCCATTCTAGCTGCCACAGACACATTCCTTTCTACCTCTTCTGACGAGTGAACCTTTGAGGGCACGACCAGTGATTTCACATCATAGGATTCATGGAGCAAATGCATCACCGTTGTTCTAATTAGGGGGAGGAAAGTTAGAGTTTTGCCACTCGGCTTTTTTGTCTTTTTTAAAAATAAAGTTCTCATCATACCAGTCCCTCCAATCAGGTGATTATATTTAAGCAGCCTCGCTCACTGATCATTTTACTATTTTCATTAACTGACAAAAACAAGTAATAAATAAAAAAAAAAAATGTAATTGATCTGCTCGTTTGCCACAGCACGCTTCGTCTGTCAAACCACACAGGAGTCTGTTTAGTAAGGTAAGAAGATTGGGACGTAGCGGAGGATTAATCCAAAGGGGGTTAGGTGGTGTAGAAATGCAGGAAATTAGTTTTAAATGACACATTTTTGTCTCGGGGAGGAACTTTCCAAGTTTGCACCCTGTGTACATGTGACTGTATTTCTACACGTGTCCGAGTGTAGCAGTAACTCCTTCCTTTTTTAGTTTGGTCCCTTTTCTACTCTCCCTTCCTTAATCTAACACTTCTCCTGCAGCCTCCACCTCCCTGTCTGTCGGTAAACCGTTCATGGGTTCTGTGTCACAGTTGACCTCAGTTTGATATTTGCTCCGTCTTGTTTTCCTCAAACTTTGTGCATTTCACCCCCCCCTGTAATTGGTTCCTCCTCCCTCTGTGCTGCAGAGGGTTTCTGCTTTCTCTCCTTCGTGTTTCTCTAACTGTCGGCACACTCGTGTTTGTGTCTTACAGGCCACATGTAGATGTGAAGAAACTCAGCAGGAACACAAAGCTGGTAGCAGAGGCGCTGGCCCGGGTCATCTACAACCTCACTGAAAAGGTAAAAACACGGATGGAGAAGATTTCCTGAAGTGCGTCGGCTTTCTGCCTGTGATGTGACGGTTCTGTTCTTTGTGTGCTGCACAGGGCGCTCCTGGGGACCTGCAGATCTTCACTGAACAGATGGTGAGTCTCTAAACTGCGAGGCACAGAAATCTAAAGGAAACACCATGAGCATCAATCGTCCCTTATTTATCAGGACATCGTTTGTCTTGACATTTTATTTAGTAAAATGTCTGCTTAAGTACAAAGTCTCGATAGTATGGAAAAATGCTTTTATGTTTTCAAGGTTAAAAATAGGGTTGAATTCGAATATGCTCCTTGAGAAATGCTGGATTTTCAACATAAGCGTTTTTATTTACGCAATCACTCATCAAAAATCTTTTAATATTTGATGTGAAACAATCTCGTCGTCATTTTTGTTTGTGGTCTCCTGCCGTCTCTCACCAGACCAGAGTTAGCTAAGCATTAAATAATCATGATCAAAACAGTCAAAGTTAATGAGAACAGCTGGTAAAATAAATATATAATGTAAAAGTGAGAATATTCATTGACTGGTTTAAAGGAATTCTGTAAACTTTATTTTTCACAATTGCATTTATAGTAACAATTGTCTTTTAGTTTGTCCGTTGTTTTGTTATATATTATTGTGTCTCGTACTGTATGTTTTCCATTTGTCTGCTGTGTTTGTTTGGAAACTAGATGAAACATTTCTGGACATTTTTGGTTGATTTTTTTTATTTATTTATTTTTTTTAACTCTTAAAGGTGTCTGCCTGTCTGTCTGTCTGTCTGTCTGTCTGTCTGTCTGTGGCTCCTCTGTTGTAATGCAGTGTCTTGTTGCGTCGGCAGGTGCAGGACGAGCAGCTCTCAGCGGTGGTGGACTGGCTCACGGCGCAGCCCCGAGCCGCTCAGCTGGTGGACAAAGACAGCAGCGTGGTGTCCACGCTGGAGTATCACCTCGGACATTACCTCAAGGATGTCAAGAGACACTACGTCAAAGCTGACAAAAGGTATAGAAAGGGATGCAGGCGCACAGGTGTTGCTATAAGAATAAGCATACAGATCAAAAAGTTGGTAAATGTTCTCATATTCCTCTGTGTTTGAAAACATCTAAATATCGTAGAGTTTGATAATAAATCGGACAGCACTGGATGAAACTTTAATGCGTTGGTGACTGTGTATTCAGTGCAACTCTCTTGAGTTTGTGGAGGAGATTAAACCACCGATACTGTAAGAAAATGAACATTTAAAAGGTCAAATTTGACTGTAACAGCAGCCTGTCAATCATCATGAATTACACCCGTGAAATCAGAATTTAGATGCTTAAATGCCAAAAATATATCGTCACAAATCATCTAGCAGTGATGAGTCTTTCCTGTTTTTATTTCTGCTTTTAACTCTCGTCCTCAGGGATCCAGAGTTTGTTTTCTACGACCAGCTGAAGCAGACGATGAACGCTTACAGGTACGCTGTAATGAGCTCCTCCGCTGCACTTCATGCTGATTTACCGTTCACAGCTGTCTGTGAAGTCGTGAGGCTGTCGCATCTGCTTCCAATTAATCCTCAATTAACTTTACTTTAGACTTTTATCTTTTACTGGTATGGAGCAAATCCAAACATCAAAAGCAGCCATCACATTGTGTCTACGATGACGATAATCCCTCTCTCTCTCCACCTCTCAGAGTGAAACCTGCTATTTTTGACCTGCTGCTGGCTGTCTGCATTGCAGCCTACTTAGGGATGATGTATCTCGCTATCCAGGTAAGTCACAGTGTTCATGCAGTTCGTCTGTCGCATGAATGTGTTGTCAGTTCTACATGTTTAAAGCCGTTACAACCAATATTTTAACAATAACAATAAGGTCTGTGGCCGTCTCGTTAACCACGCCATCGTCATTCATATCAATACAACCAATGTGTTGAAGATTCAATCTTAATTTTGCTCTCAAAGTGCACCAGATTGATGCTTTTAACAAAAAAAAAAAAGATGGCAATATAGAGTTCTTTTCCAATATCGTGCAGCCCGTCTCTTAACTGCTCTCGTAATGTTGCTTTCAGCGGCAGCAGGCAGCTATTTTCAGCAAATACGCTCCAAAAACCCAGTGAACACTAGCTGTGCAGCACCAAACAGCAGACAGTCCGATATTTCTTTCAGCAGTTTCAAAACAGACCTAAAAGGAGAGTAAATACTGGACTCGCAGGCGGCAAGAAACACAACTTCAAATTAATTATAATGTTGCTCTGAAGCTGCTGGATGTGTAGATAAGACACAAGTTCTCAACTTAAAAGATGTTTCTGTTGTCACATTATTCTTATATTAAGGTCTAGTCACATTTCTGTAACACCCTCAACATGACACAAGTCTGAAGTGAATGCCGTCACATTAATGTAAAAGCCGCAGCAGCACAGAAAGATCTCCGCTGCCTTCCTTACAGCACCCTATTAGATTTATCACTTAATTATCATTAATGCGGGGAAAGAAATCTGTTAAATGAACCCCAAAGCGCTGTGAAGGAGCCAATTTTAAGCCTTTGAGGAGATTCTTCTGATATCAGATCAGTCGTTAAATTGAAATACATTTTTCAATTTGCAATGAGGGGTGGGTGGGATGGGGGGGGGGGGGGCACATTAATCATCGTACCAGCCGTGTCACGCAGTGGGCCTGGGTGAAATGAATCCTGCAGCAAGTACAGCATGTGTATAAGTAGGAATTAAATGGTCTCATTCTTGTGTGCTTAGGCTTTACACTAACATTTAAACTTAGCAGCGGATGTTTATAAAAGAGGCTTCAGTAGAGAGACGACGAGGCAATCGTGCTTCGTGCTCACGGTGGTCGTTACTCAGCGACTACTGTTTCCATAACTGTCAATACAGCCAAAGCAGCATTTTCCTAACTGAGACCTTTTTGTTTGAAAGGCCAGAAACCATTATTTTTACTGATGCAAGATGGCAACACTGACTATACGTGCACAATAATATTCAGAATTTCATACGGGTCATGTAAATATTCTGATTAAGACTTGTTGGATATGCTGATATTCTGGTTTTAGGAGAATTCTTTGGGCATTTATACAGCGCACTCAGAAAAGGGTTGGAGTGACGATAACTTGATATAAATATATATATATATATATATATATATATATATTGATATCATGTTAATAATACATTTATGATAATATTGTTCCATTAGTGTAAATTTTCTTTGTGTAGACATTTGTAGAGTTATGGATACAGACTCGCAAAAACAAGACTAAATGCACAATAAACGAAGTTTAAAGATGAATTTGACAAAAAAAAAAAATTCTAATTTTCTATAGATGTGTTTAATATCATTATCATGAATTCTTTTGGCCACGATGATTAGGTTGTGACAATCTGATATGGTCACGGCCCGGATTCACACTCTTGTTTTTCACTCCTTTTCCACAGAACTTCGGCTTCCTGTACGGTGTCGTCCGTAGAATCACCCAACCCAAGGTGAAGTCACACTAAGGTGCACAACTCCGGTTTTTTTTTTTTTCTCCAGATCTCACCCTTCAAATCAAGGAACTTGTAAGAACGCAGAAGCTGGGCCGAGCTGCAGTTCTCGTGATGTTTTTTTATTTTTATTTTTTAAAACCAGCAGAATATTTTTTTGTTTCCTTCATCCTGCTCCACAAACTATGATGTCAGATCCTGTCCTGCTGCCAACTTAATCCACTTGGTCTCCCGGACCAGAATAATCAGGAATCATTTCTCACTCCCCGTCTCCATGAACACGGATGTCTTTCATTCATTTAACAAATAATCACTCGCGTCGGAAAACATTTCAGACTCTTGCGAGGGATGTACAGCATCGTCCTCGCGTCTGAGCTCTAACCTGAGATTAAGTGAGTTTCGGATCATTCCTCGTCCGCCTCGGCACACTGTACGGATCGCTCTGCCAAACTGACGTCATGTGTTGTCTCAGGCAGCTACAGGGAGAAACTGACCAGAGTTTAGCCCAGAATTTATGTGTTCACACAACCTGGTGGTTAAAAGGGCAAGTTCACATGTTTCTATCTGCTTAAATACAATACTCACATTCCCACAAAGACGTAATTAGTCGATTTTAATTATTCTTTCTCTCCATACTGACTCGCGTCCGGAATCCACAGTCTTCGTCTGTGCAAAAACACCTTCTAATGTTCAGCCGAAGATCATTTTAAAGTCTTTTCGGTGCGAAAGTCCTTCTTTGTGTCACTCGAAAATGACTAAAATTAGACCAAATTTTTAGCGTCAGATGAATTTAAGAAAATGTTTTGTCTTCCATCTTTTCAGGGCTGCAACTACAATAATTTAATTGTCGACTGATCTGTCAGTTAGTTTTTTGTATTAAATTGATAAAATTATATAAAATGTCTGAAAATAGGGAAAAATTCCCATTGCAGTCCAAGATGACGTCATAAAATGCATTTTCTGTCAGACTAACTAACAAACAATATAAAACATAAAGAAATGGAGATTTATTTTCTCTCGATTGACTTATTCATATATGTGCGTGAGAGTATTGTATTTAGTCAGACTCGGGGAAAAAAATCTGAACTTATCCTTTTTTTTAAAATGCGCAGTGAAAATTTCTCCACAAATATCGTTTACGGATAAAAAAAATAAAATGTGAAGTAGTTTTTAGATTATCCTGATTCCATTGCCTTGGTAGTGAATAATAATAAAAAATCATTGCCAAATAATTATTGTATGCATTAATCTCCCCGTTAATATTAAACGTTATAGAAATTTAAAGCAGATTCCACCTTTCCCTTCTAACTTTTCGTGTCACCTTTTTCTGTAGGTTTGTTTCCTGTTGCTGTCTGACTTGATGTCTTATTTTTACTGCTCAAGTCTTTCTTTTTTTTTTTTTTTGTTATCCTGAATTGATGAAGTTAAAGTCATGTTAAAAAAAAAAATTTAAAAAAAAGGTCACATGCAACAAACATGTTTGTCTAATCCGAGCACGTGTTCGTACGTAATGACGAGTTAAAACTGCTTTACTCCCTTTTTTTTATCAGGAGAAAATGTGTAGATTTTGACCTTTTTTTTTTTTTTTTTTGATTGCAGCAATGTGATTTGACTTTATCAGACATTTTTTTTAAAGCCGTGTTCAGACTCTGGTCGAGCCGGCACTGCAGTATTTGTTCACTGGATGTCTTAAAAGGTTTAAAGTGAATGGGGACAAATATCTTAAAACACACCTAGAATGTTAATTCACGAGATATTAGTGTGTAGATTAATACTGCAGTGTTTCCTTGACATTTTCTCTGCACTGGTCTCGCCTTGTTGTGGGTGAATTATGTTTATTTTCCATTTTGTATTTTTCATGTGTTACTGCATGACCTGTGACCCCCTCTCCCAGGATTTTTTTTTTTTTACCAACATGAGGGAAATGCTATGTGGTACATATGAATTTTTAATTTATTGAAGCAGTTATTTTTCATTTGTGCACTGAACTGAACTCTCCTCTGGTCTGAACTCTGTTTCATCCACAACACTTGATCTTTGCAATGAAAACGATATCAGTTGTGATTTAAAATTAAATAAATAAATTAAAAGGAAAAAAAAACACACTTCTCTTGTTTACTGACATGTTTTATTTTATGGGAAAAAATTAAATAACATTGGCTGAATGGTATTAAAATTGCATTACAAAAGAGCAAAAAGTATTTGTCGAATTGAAGTTTGCAGGGAAAAAAAGGTGTCGATTACAGTGTGTTAATGGTCCAGAAAACATCACTAAAATCCACTTTAAATTAACAATTTATTAACAGTTTTAGTTACTGATTCTTCCCAGAAAGTCATAAAAATTTCCAAATTCTCCCTTCCTTTTTTCAAATTTTTCTAATGAACAATAAAAATAATACTAATAAATTACAGTGCAATTTATAAGAAATACCTGCAGGGCTTTTTCTGCCCGTCGCACTCTTCTAGCCCTCGTCTTTGCTCGGTCACCAGCTCCCACAAACACCTGCCTCATAATTTGTGGACATTTTGGCACAATCAAAGCACTGACGGAGATACTTTGTGTCATAATGGAGACGAAGCCTGAGAGGAAGTTCAGGCAGACAACTCGCATATTCAGCACAAAACAGCAAAACAGTCTTTACTGCAAAGTTTATCCTCCCTGACCTTAAGGAGAGACACTACAGGCAAAAACATTGTTTTTCATGCACTGATTTTAGGCTATTTATTTAAACATTGATTTAATGTGAGTAATGAACTGGGGAAGTTTCATGCTGATATCTATTAGTTACATTTTTGACCCTATTCACCTGTAGTGTGTACAAAATGTATGAATTTTACAATCCATATCTTTAAAGGAGGTTTTCTCTAAAGGAGGTTTTTCTCAGACTCTGAGGCAGAAATCTCCACTTCAGTAGCACTTACATACACCAAACTTTCCACTTTCATTCCTCTCTATATTCTGAAGCTTTGTACAGAGGGGTGTGTTCACATCTCATTCAGAGCCTCATTTATACAGCGTTTATTACTAACAACATGCAGAACATGGACAGTATTTAGTGATTTGTGGAGTGATACAAAGAGAGATCCAGAATCTCCTCTGTAAAAACCTTTGACTCTAATATGTGAACAACATGAAACAAGAATTTTAAACCTGCTTTATCCAATGTTCACATTTCTGTTCTGGAAATATACGCACATTAGCACAAATTTAATAACAATGCCTCATTTGCAGATTTAAACATAACATTTGAGGAAACTTGTAATGCAATAAATAAATGTGTTACTGTCCGTAATGAACTGGGCGAGTTTCATGGTGAGATCTATTAATTAAAAAATGTTACCCTATACATTTGTAGTGTCTCCCCTTAATGTACAGAAACAGGAAGTGACGAGGCCGGCGACTAAACATCAGATGTGACGTCTGTACCTGTGAGTTGTCTGACTGAACTGAGCTTCACATGCAACATGTTTCCAACATTTAAATAAGAATCAGCCAAATCTATAAAGAAAGACAAATAAAATTGACAATTTCAAAAAAAAAAAAAGAAAATGTCTCGTCCAGTCTGGGTGGTCAGGGGAGGAGTCGGCCTTCAGGTCTTTC
Organism: Bovichtus diacanthus; assembly: GCA_943590825.1. Taxonomy (NCBI): domain Eukaryota; kingdom Metazoa; phylum Chordata; class Actinopteri; order Perciformes; family Bovichtidae; genus Bovichtus; species Bovichtus diacanthus. The sequence goes on along the minus strand of CALSBV010011200.1, from coordinate 7,582,431 downwards.
TGCGAGAAAGGCTCCATTTTAACACAAACTATGATCTTTGCCTAACAAGTAGTTTTGTTTCCTAAAACTAAGGAGATTTCTGGCAGAAAGCCCTGAAGGATAACTTTCCTCGTGCTCGTTAGGGGTGGGCATGGATAAAACAAATCTTTTAAAGACTTTTCAAAATCCTACTGAAAGTATAAACTTTCCGAAAAAAAACCAATTAACTGTTATCTAATGCACACCTGGTAGTGGCTGCAGCAAAAAAAAAAATTTGGGGGGGTAATCCATCAAATTCCTGAAATGACAAAGTACTTTAAATGCAAAAATATAAAATCCAATATTTCAACATTTATTTAACCCCACAGTAAATTAATATCGTCTGATGGTGCATTTCGTCATATCGCCCAGACTGGTTCTGTCTTTGCACACGGTGTCTTTACAGACTTGAGGGACGAGTCGCATCTAATCCAGATCGCAGGTCTTTGTGGGTTCGCTGCAAACTTCACTTCCGTCACAAATGTCGGCACACTACGGATCACCGAGTGTCACAGTAGAGCAGTGGAGACCTCGGAGGTCACTTCCTGCCAGAACACCATGCTAGTAAAAACCAGTCAGCCACGGGACGTCTGATACATCACACATCATGTTTGATAAGAAACATGTTACTTTACAGTACAGGAAGAGATCTGAGAATAAATCCAGATGGAAAATATCTGCTGATTATCACCGACTCACACAGCAGGAAAAAGAACAAAACAACTGGAATACCAACAGTGCTCAGAGGAAAAACAAAAAAAACAGCAGCAATTCCAACAAAAAAACAAATCAACAGTGATATCCTGAACTACAGCAATAATAGTGATAGTTTAAATACAAAATTAGTTGTAACCCCCCGCATGTGTTGATGCGGGGATTGTGGAAGACAGACAGAAAACAGCACGCCATCCGCGGCCTGCTCCAGCAGCACAAGCATGCTGTTCATCGAAACAAGAGCTTGAATTTGATCGAGAAGGTAGGAAGAGTAGAAATATCCCTTTGCTTTTTTTTTTTTCAGCAGCAGCAGTTTCCACTCACACGTTCAGTAAACCAGAAAGCTTTTGTAATTTAATGTGTTCGAATTACATATGACATCAAAAAAATCTTCCCGTGTGTTGGATTTCTGGGACAAAATCTTTTAATTTGTGTCTGAAATATTTCTTAAAAACATCTGTTTTTAAATGTCACATGGAGGTTATGTGTGTTGAGTGGTCACTGCTGCTTCAAAGAAAGATCACTTTTAGGAGGAATTTTTAGACATTAATAAAGACATTATGATTACATAGCTAGAGGATTTTTTTTCTTCATTGTTTGTAAGACAATTTCATAGCATATTTCCAAAAAATCATTCGATGTCATGCATTCCTGAATACCATAATGTGTGCATACATGTTTATTTTATTTTCATCATACTGATCTTTATCTTTACACACGTTCTGGGCTATTGTTCCAATTTTCTGTGAAGCAGATAGCCGCCGAACCACGAACTGGTTATAAATGTTATTCAAATCCATATTGTTTAAACAAATTAAAAATGATGAGGATGAAACCCAGTCAATCAATTCTAGCTATTTGCCGTCATTAAACCAGCAAACCAGCTTGTACGCCTTCATGTCAGTGCAGAAACAGATGCTTTGCAACACACACGCAGAAAAAAAACAAAAAAAAAACCTAAAACTAAAGAAGCCTTTTCCATACAATTAAATATTTCCAAAGCCTGTTGATCATCAGTACGAGAGATAAAAATGACAAAAGAAATCAAACCGAGAGGTGAAATGTTGTGAAAGAGTTTAAAAGATTCGGCTACATCCATCCTGAAACACGCACACACACCTACACACACACTAACGTGGCTTTTCAATTCAAACTAATGGATGTCGGAGCAGAGTGCGGGCGCCACCGCTGACGTGTGCTGTGATATGAAAATCAATACGTGTGGTGAAACTGCAGCGGGTAATGCTGGGGGGGGGCATCACTGCTACAGACATGAAATATGAGACTGAGCACAATGTTTCCCGTTTGAATCAGGATTTTTTTTTTTAGACTTTTCTCCTCACGTGTGATGTCAGAGAAGATGGACGGAGGTTAAAGAAGGACGGATGGGGATTCATTGATTCATTATTTCACTGACAGCAGACACGCCCCCCCTCCCCCTCTTCCCCCCCGCCCTACAGAATCGGCTTGTTCCTCGTCCGGGTGCTGCGGCGCTGTTCAGCGTGACACTCATGATTGTGACACCCTGGACATGCATCCACAGTCCAACTCACCCAAAATGTTTCGTGTTTTTTTTTTATTTTTTTTTTTTTAACATTTCTACTGAATCTATCAAATGTAAAGTTAGCAACAATAAAACAAAAAGTCACCTGGAATAACATTCACAGTGCTCTAATAAAAAAAAAAAAAAAAAAAAAAAATCGACAGCGATGAAATTAAATGTTCTAAAAACAAATAAAGTAAAAACTCCTCGCAGCCTAACTTTCTATTTTCCTTTTTTTTTCTTTTTGTCACACTCTTCCCTTCATGGTTGTTGTTATCGGAGCGCTCGTCCGAGGAGGGCGTCTTGTAGTTGCGGCCTGGTGCCAGGTGGCGGCGCCGGAGAGCCTGTTATAGATGCTTCTCTTTGGTGACCCCGTTCTGCACGTGCTTCCTGCAGAAGAGAAACAACATCACACGGTTGGTGGATTTTAAGCCTGAGATCCTCTGGAGGGTCGTTCCTGGACAGATAAGGTCGATGTTTTTCCAACATGCTTGTTTATTATTAAACCTTTATTTTACCAGGATACGTCTCATTGAGATTAAAAATATTTTTGTTTCTATTCTCTTGGCTCTTTGTCTGTTTTTTTATGGTATTTAAAGGTCATTTTAATACGTCTTAATGCTTTTAATGTTGTTTTTTGTAAAACCCTTTGAATTTCCTTATATATAAATGAACTGGCCTAAATACATGAACTGAAGGCAAGAGCTCCCAGATACATTTCATAATTGTTTTTATTTTATGTTCAGACTTTCACTCATGTTCAACGAGGTAAAACAATTTACATTTACCTTATTGTCGTACATCAAGACCTTTCTTTATATGACACTGAAGTCATTATCTTGCTTCCCAGTTCCCTTTAGTTGGTTTTATTAATCTCCTTATTCTACGTTTGTTTGCTTTCTTCATCTTCTTTTCTTTTACTATTGTTTATGCTTGCTTGTGTTTATGCTTGGCAGTATTGTCTGATTAAGCGAGTGATAAAGAGTTAACTAATATCCCCCCTGTAAAAACCTTTGACTCCAACATGTCAACAAAAAGAATTGTGATCCTGGCTTTATCCAATGTTCTGTAAACGTGCGCACATTAGCACATATTTAAAAAGATAATGCCTCCTTTACTTCAGTTAAAGTAGTAATACAACGGTGCAGAAATACTGCATTCAAATGTTTACTTAAGTAAAAGTATATGCATCAAAATATACTTAAAAAACTCATTCTGCACAACGACCCGTTTTAGATTAATGTATATTATATTATTAATATTGCTGCTGGTAAAAGAGGAGCTATTTATACTGGACTGTACATTTTACCAAGGGATCAATTAAGTTTTATCTTAACCTATAATGATACATCAAAAATGATTTGTTGATTATATTTTGTATTGTAGTGCAGTAAAAAGTACAATAACATATAGAAGTGTGAAGTAGCATGAAATGGAAATGTGCTCTCCATCCCTGCTCATTTGCATATTTAAGCAAAACATTTCAGAATACTTGTAATACAAAAAAAATAATTGTCTTAATGTAGGTAATGAACTGGGGAAGTTTCACGGTGATATCTATGAGTTACATTTTCCTCCCTGTTCACGTGGAGTGCAAAATGTGTGTGAGGGAGCTCAAGCGCAGGACGGGGGAACGAGAGGATAAGCTTGTCAGGTGATCAGGTATGAGGCTTTAGCGGGCAGAGAGGATATCAGCGGTGGTCAAGGCCAGGCAGATAAGGAGTGCTGCATAATCACATCTCCATATGGTCCCAGGCTCTTTGACCCTAACCTGTGAAGGCCGCGGTTACACAAGCTCAGTGTGCAGATCTGCTCTTTCTGCTTCTATAACCTGAACTTCAGGAGAGGAGGAGGGGAGGAGAGGAGGAGGGGAGGAGAGGAGGAGGGGAGGAGGGGCCTGCTGGGGGTATCACCTCTTTGGATTGTACGACAACACAACAGCTTGGACAGTGTCAGGTGTTTTCAGTGAATATATCAATATATATGTGCTACAATGATATTATAGGTACACATGAGGCTCCTCAGATGAATCCATGAGTTCAGATGAAGTTAGCATTTTCTTGTTTAAAGCTTAATCGCCTATTATAGAGGTATACTAGCTAAGTGCTAAGATGATTTAAGAAAGATTCTTACAGAGATTATTGGATTTGAGAACCCTTTTTCACCTTAATCTTAAGCATCGTCCCTGTGAGCACGTTAGCATCGTCACTGTGAGCACTTTAGCATCGTCACTGTGAGCATATTAGCATTGT
>CALSBV010011200.1:7546576-7568058 GCA_943590825.1 Bovichtus diacanthus | reverse complement strand
CACACACACACACACACACACACACACACACACACACACACACACACAAAAACACAAACAAAACAGGGAAGGAAGCTGACAGGGCAACACTGATGTGACTGATAAAAATGTACCGGCAACAGACTCAAGTTGTGACACATGACAGATGAAGATAGGCAGATGCAGTGGGTCACATGATCCCACCCGGGGGCTGCTGATTGGTCAGGACGGTGGTGACATGTGGTGGGTGTTCGTTAAGTCATGACCGGAGCTCAGGACACTCGGCACATTCTTTTAAGTCTCTCAGTACATTTGTATCAGTCCCTCTCTATCAGCTCCCATCCTCCGTCTCTCCCCCCTCCATTTCTCGCTCTTTCTCTCTCCACCCCTGTGTCTCTCCCCTGCCTGCGACATTTATTTATAGAGGCCAGCTGTCAGCACACAGCATAATACCCCCCTTCCACCACATCACCCCCTCCGAAACACAAAGAAACATACGCCTACGCACATTCACGCAGGCTGAAACACACTAGTGGCTGATACAGGTTACTGCAGACACCAGTCTCTGCGGCTCATACATTTCCTGTTAATCACCGTTACTGCTGTCTCACAGCTCGGACATCTCTCACTAATGCCTCCGGACCCACATCTGTTTGCACCACTGTTATATCTTCTATGCCATTTCCTGTGACTCTACACTGTGTGCAGCGACACTCATGTGAGCACGAGTGACACAGTTCTCTTATGAAAGACACGAGTGACACAGTTCTCTTATGAAAGACTTTCTGCTACATTTTGAAAACCAAAGGGAATTTTTTCAGGTAGGTAGTGACAGATAATGCGATGTATTTTATGCAGTTTGCACTGAAACTATGCTAGACAAATGAAGCTCAAGCGTAAGTTCAGTCATTTGCATGCTGAGGCCTGTAGCTTTTTTTCTTTTACATCCTCTCATGCAGGCTCACTCATAATTTCCTTGCAGTCTGGGCTCTCAATCATATCAGCTGTTCTCCTCAGCTGGTCACATCTACCCAATAGCACAGCAACACGCCTACACTGTTAGCCAATCAGCATGCTGCAGTCTCTTTTTTAAACACGATTCTCTCTCACCGTCCTGTCTTTGCAAATTCATCAGCAGCTTTATCCTGCTGCTGCTCAGGGCAGACGCCTTGATTACAAATCTCTCTGTAGAGTCAAAAACGTTCTGTCAAGACTTTATCATCAAATATCATCTGTTATAATAAACAATTATCTTTTCTTCTATCACTCGTCTTTCCTTGACATCGTTTGTATGACATTTATCATGCTGGCTGCAAGTCTTCTTTAAAAAAAAAAAAAAATGTTTTACCTTTGCTATACTTAAAGTAGAGGAATAAAACTGGAAGGAAACTCAAAAGAAGCTGTTCTGACAACATTAGCACTGTATGAAAAACAGATGCAGAAGATTACTTCTTAAAATAAATTCAGAGTTCTACAGTTTGCTCTGTGATTTGCTTGGATGGAGAATTTGACTAAATGCGTACAATACATGTATATGACAAGATAACAACATCTGTCCTTAAGGGTCTGTTATCTCACGGATTTTAGGTAACGTATCGCAGCATTTTTTGTAAATTGGTGCTTTTTGTGCTTTTATATGACGCTAATACCATTCACCACCATCACCACCCCTGCACACACCTTTACGACATCTAACTACAACAAGGGTCACAATGAAAATAAGTCCTGTGACTGTGTTATCCTTCATGTTCCTTTTAACTGTGCATGCCACCAGGCAAGTGTCTTTTTGTCAAATAGGCAAAACTAAAGAGAAAATGTCTTGAAAACTTTGCAGAGTTGTCAGATCCTTCTTCAATCCTCACAGTAACATAAACCGCTCTTTTGGTGTCTGATAAGCTTTCAAACTCATGGATCTGTTACTCAAACTGGACTCCGTGGATCACATTTCTAATCTGTACCTGTAGCAACACTCCCCCACCAAAGCAGCCCCATGCATTTTTTAATGCAGTGCTATATCTGGATTATCACCCAGCATGACAAAAGAACAAGAATTGTCCTGATTACATTCAGTTTCAATGTTTAAACCTTTGCAACACCTGTTTTTATAAACCCCAAAACCAATACGAAGCCTGTTACTCCCGGTAAAAAGCAGAAATTTGCTATTGGCTGTGGCATGACCAGCCGATGGCAGATTTGTCTCTGAGGTTCAGCCATCGGCATTTGTTGAGGAAATGTGATGTTTTTACTTCCTGACACATGAAATCACACGACAGTAAGCACAAAATCTTTGTTTCAAATGCAGATTCTGAGAAATGACATAACCGCCTGCCAATGGCTCCATTATTGTCTCTCTGTGCCGGGCAGCCCACCATCACAGAGGGTCCTGCCCACCCACTCTACCCAACTTCACTTTATATGCCACCCTACAAAGTGAGGAGTATAGTGGGTCAAGGACACTGAGATAATCCACTTATCCTCTGTCGTATAAATGACAGGGCCTTGAATTACACTCAGCTGGGACCTGCAACCATTCAACAGCTCCTCCCACCCCCACCCCCACCCCCTCTCTCTCTCTGACAGACATACAGACATACTCTGGCTGAACTCGTTCTCTAGATCACAACATTTTGCTGGATTTAATTTCACTTTCCACTCCCCCTTGCTAAAGAGAAGCAGCTTTAAAACAGAAGGAGGAAAGGAAACAGAGAGTGTATGACAGGAAGAGAAAAGAGTCGGTGTGAAAGAGACTTGACGACACATAAGTGGTTCCCTTAGCAACCACGCAGGGAGGCTGGCAAAGCCTTACAGTGTGGCCTCCATGTCTGCTCCACTAGAGTCCTTCCTCATCCGTCCTTTCCTCTGTTTCCCCGCTCATCTGCAGCTGCGTCCCCATTGCCATCCCTTTCACCCTCCACTCTCTAAAGCCATTTTCACACATGCACTGCAACCCTGAAATTATGTAGACATTACCCGGAGGAGCTGTATGTCAGAACGCAGATGCCCGAATCATTCGGACAGGACATCAAGCGGACTTTACCCCGTCAGCTCCGTAGGACAAAGTCTGTGGAGTGTCTGATGGAGCCCATGAGCCGCTCATTGCCCGGGGGAAGTGTCGGCAACAAAATCAGTTTGATTCAATTGTTTCTATTGGAATTTCCTGACTGGCTGCGAAAAACGTTATTTTGAACAGAACTTTTGTTGGATGCCCTGTTTCTATTTTTTCCTTGTCCAACGGACGAGGAATGGCTGATTAGTGAGGTTGAAATGAGGAGTTAGATGGGTTCGAGAATAATAGTGTCCCGGAAAAATGTGTTTGATGCCCAGGGGATGCACCCTATTTTCCCCCTGATAATGCCACATTGTGAACAACAAATCGGTGTTGAAATCGGCAGGAGAAGAGCTAGTTCACGTTAGCCGTTAGCCGCCGATGAGCAGCACAGTCATGCTTGGCTAAATAACGGAGCTAACCGCTAACGGAGGTTCTATTGAGATACATTAGGATGCGTTTAGGCTTTATTCAGTGAAAATGAGTATTAGGCGAAGGTAAATTATAATGTTATCATGATGAGTTCAAATCCTATCTTGTAAAATTGTGTTTTTGGCGAGAAAAAGAGGGTGAATGGACTCCACTGGCCTGTTGCGTAAGAAGATAAACTGGGCCAGTGAGTCACGATACTGGCCGCTGTCTCGTGTGGATCTGTTCAATAGGCCCCCCAATCTCATTACCCTCTTTCGTTCTTTCGATCTTTCTCGCTAATTCTGTCGAGGATTCCCTCTGTTGTCTTCACATTTTTTTTCCAGGCTGGGGCCAAATGGGATTAAAAGAAGGCTAATCCAATGGATGGCTGGAGACTATATGCAAGTAAATATAGGCTATTTATCTGTGATTAACACTTTACACAACACTCTTTGAGGTGTCTTCTATACTTTTCTGGTGCTCTAAGTAGATTAGAATCAACAGTTTTGTTTTTTTCATCCCCTTCGTTATACATTTATTGTACTTCATCCCAAACGGAATATCTCCCCCTATAAAGAAAGAACGATCTCCCCCGCCCCACCGCCCGCATGACTCTCCCATTGTTCTTAACAAGGTGATGAGCTGACAGCTGTCATTGGGGATAAAGCTCAGGCCCCAGACGGTGGCAGAAGGATCCAGAGAGTATTTCCTCTGCAGAATCTCTATATTGTTGGTTTTCTGTGTAACAGGAATGACATGATATAATGTGTCCCCTTGTCTCAATGCTCTGTTGGAGGTATTAGGTTCAAAGTGTAATAAGCACATGTTGTCTGCATGCTTACTGCTGCTTCTTCTTACCAGTCCTTGCTTACAATATTTAAAACTCATTTACCAACAAATGGTGTTAAAATCTTTAAAATCCAACTGTAGATTTATTTTTAGTGAACAGTTTTAGTAGGTGTGTAACGTTTAAATGATCGACTCAATAATCAACGATCCAGTATCATCGATGCAAAGCCTTAAAATCGATACATTTCATCGTCTTTAAGATATGCCTCTATTTTGAAATTCCCATGGCACGTCTGTGTCACCAGTTCTGTCCAAGCGCACCTCCTTCCTACAGAGCCCAGAAATAAAATTGTCAAATCCTATTTTAGTTGCTTTTTGTGAGCGCTTTCTTTTTTTCCGAATGTCCAGCAACACGTGTCCGCTCGTTACATTCATCGTCTTTTCAAAATAAACTCCCGTCTTCACAGGAAACAACTTGGTTAGGTTTAGGAAAAGATTGTGGTTCAGATTAAAATAGCTACAGAAGTGGCAAAGTTAGGAGACAAATCTATGTATAGCTATTAACAGTGCATGAGAACAGCCTGAACATAGCAGGGTGTTAAAAGTAACAACTATGTGGGAGTGAAGTCGCATCAAAAAGTCTTAAAGTGGGTGTTATGGTTAAAGCCCATACCACGTAATCCCACGTCCTTGATTCGAGTACAGTCAGGTAGCATTGTTGCACGTCACACACCCCTCTCGCTCCCCACGTTCCCTGTACGGTGAACATAATGGGCCAGTGAGAAAATGGGTTTCCTTTCATAGTCTCCCTCCATCTCTCCTAACCACTCCAGGTCACTAATGTTAGGTAATGGCAGCTTTTAAATTCCTGACCTCTTCACATCCATATCCTGCCTTCTGGTGAGATGAGTCGGCTGTTTATTTATACGCGACTCAATAAAAGGAAATGGACTACAGATGAAAAACATTTCTTTGAGGAACTCTGATCAATCAGAGGGATGTGAAACTTGTGAAACACTTTTGTAGTTACTTCTGCACAATGGAAATCAACCAATCATTCACAGTAAAAAAAAACGCAACAAACATATATTGTGGATTAAATCCAAAAGGCTTGTGTGTTCTCTTCTCCCCACTGCACCTTAGTGCTTGGTGGGATGATACATATATGATACGGATCTTTGGGTCAAACTGTCTGAGAATCCCGACTATCCCAAGCACGACATGACAAAAATGATGCCATTGCATTGTTGATTGTCGCGATAACGATATTACTTGCAAATAAACATATATTAAACTCAGTTCTGCCTTGCTGATGCTTTCAGTAATCGGCTAAAATACAAACACTGCTTGCTAAATGAAAACTAGAATTACCGCCTCGTGGTTGTTTGCCTCCGTCATCTGGTCAAGTTGCAGTTTACATCTATGTCTGTCCAAAATGTCACTTTGTCATTTTACCTTGTTAGACATTCGTGTGAAAGTCTCATAATTAGCATCTGAATTGTTGAGTTATGGCCAAAAATGTGTTTTGAAGGTCACAGTGACCTTTGACCACAGACATCTAATCAGTTGATCCTTGTGTAAAATGAAAGGAAATGATTTCCAACAATCTTTTATTGAACAAATTGAACTTGCAATGTGTTTATCTCGCAAGTTGACATTGCAAAAACGATAAAAAAAACAAAAACTATTGTTCAGCTTTTTATCCTGGTTATCTTTGCTCAACAGATGTTGAGGTTTGCAAAGACAGAAAGACGTATTTTCTTTTTAGAAATGAGCTCAATCATACCTTTGATATGGACCTTGGAGGACAACAGTTCTGTCCATTACAACAAAAGGAAAGGATTTCTTTAGCACATCCGATGAAGCTGAGCAGACAAATCAAACAGCATGTGATGTTTGTTGACTTTACATGTGGATGTTGCTCGAACTTCTGGCCCACCGTGGACAACTCACATTACTGCAAAGCCAGTACAACCCTGCTGGCATCCCGACGTGGAACAAATGGGCTGGCTGAACATTAGAACCTCATTTGATTAAAAACACAGGATTGCATGAGACATCGACACAGAGCAAACTTATTTGCACAAAAGTGCATGTCTGGACGAGCTCCAGTGACCACACTGACCACAATTTACGACTGTAGTGGGACGTAAACACACACCTTCTAAACCATAGCAGATTAAGCAAATGTTCAGGCACCATGCTGACTTTTGCTAGTTCAAAACTACTACACTGAAACACATCATCTTTGTTGTAGGTGGATTTGTGTAGCGACTATTACACATTTAAATGACTTCATCCGACACTCCCAGCAAAGGCACCACCAAATACTAATTTCAGTCTAAATTAAACCTGCTGTGGTTTCAGTTCCTTCTGTATAAATATATTTGATATAGTCAAATATGGAATGGCTTTGAAGCCTCTCTCGTTATGTATGTAAGCATGTATGTGTCGCAGACTGAGAAACCATCTGTTTCGACAGCGCCTTGGTCATTAAATAAAAAATGTTTTCAAATAAAAATAAAATAAAAATTCTGAATGTAGCGCTTATTTGAAGCTATTGTACAGCACTTAAAATGATTTCACCTATTTGAAGCTAATGCACTTGCGAGATTCTTGCTGTTGGGAGTTGTATCGTTGTGATTGTTTGCCCTTATTGTGAGTCGCTTTGAACAACAGCGTCAGCTAAATGTAATGAAATGTAACAATGTGTGTGTGCATGAGAGAGAGAGAGAGAGAGCAGGTGCACCTGTTAGGAGGAGTTATAGCCTATTAGTTGATCCCAGTGGAGGCATTAACCCCCTAATTGGTTCTCAAATGAACTCACAATAAAAGCCTTTAAAAGCAGCTAAAACATACACTCAGGTACATTAGCTCTATGGCATATTTGTGGAGCAGCATTATGTTTTCTTAATAATATCACAGATAAGTAGCTTTGTTCACTGTGTCCTAGTTGTACTCGTGTTTATACATAAAAACATCACAACATTTACACACCTGCATAAGAACACAGATTGCTTATACACAAGATGCTCTATAGCCAAATATGATGCATTGCAAGCGGCGCCAATGGTATTAAATAGTGAACACTCCCGGTCTCCAAAGTGGGTGCAGTCTAATGTATTTGTTTTATTTAGCTAACATTAGATATTTACGCAGCTAACAAACATATATAGCATTAGGAAAATTTGTTAGCTAGGGCGTTTGCAGACGTTAGCTTAAGGTTTTGACGCAGTTTGACTAACGTTAACGCTGTGTTGCCAGGTCTTGCGAGAGTCAAAGTTCATTTATTCCTGATTTTTCTGTCTGAAAAATGTCATTTTAGTGCCAGAATGTTCGGAAAATATATGACTTGTGGAAAAAAATGGGTCCAATATTCACTTTGGTGACCATGGGGCGAAAGAATCGGTCAGAATCTGTGTCCATATTCACTTCTCAAATTGCGGTTAATAGTCTCAGGACCTGCTGCTCGTCTCCTGAAGGGGATTGGCACATGCACAACCCATGTGACACAGTTACAGGAACTTCACTCTCCATCTCTGCTTATACTCTCTAGTGATGTGAGATTTAGCTTGTTTTAGCATTCCTTTATCTTGGGTATCTGTGGCTGCACAGTGCAGTTTCCTCACATTCTGTAGTGAACACTGATGCCAACCCTTTTCATTGTTTTTTTATTCTGGAGTGTACATTGTATTATTGCATTATAAAGCAGTCGGTGAAAGGAGTAGAAATTGTTTAGAGGGGGGTGACGGTAACCATCAGAAAGGCTTTAGCTCCCTAACATGGAAAAGTAAAGGCCACTTCAGGAAAAACTACATTTAAACATGAATCTGTAATAACGTATCATCGCATGTGCAGATTGTGGAATAGAATTTGGTTATAAAAAAAGAAAATTAATTTGAAAAATGCCAAATGCCAAATAGTTTTTGGGATATTAGCTGAAGATGGTACATGTGTCCGCTCCACAGGGACCAAACATTAGTTTCCAAGAATAGTTTCCATCCGTAGAGACAAACTGTGGCATTTACGTAGCGTACAGTGAGCTCTTTCTTTGATGCAGTTGTACATGTGAGCAGGGAACATAAACATCGGGATGTTTGGTCATATGGATTTTTATTTGTGTCTGACTTCCAAACTGAAGAATATATAATTATTATGATGACATTACTTATGTTCCCACACTGCAGAAAGAACATGTTAATGTGAAGACACTACGATTTAAGCGACATAAGAGAGAGTGGAAAAATAACGTAACGGTAAAGTCTCAGTGAAGTGTTAAAAAATTCACTCAAGCTGCTCCCTGCTGAAGCTGACAGCTAGAAGACATATGGCTGTCATTTATAATGCACTAACCATGCCATTGGCAACACACAAGAGAATGTGTGTGTGTGTGTGTGTGTGTGTGTGAGACTATAAAACGCATGTGTGTGTGTCTTCAACAGGCCAATCTATATGTGCATCAACAGGCCGATGGTTCACCGTGCACAGGCGCTATCTTAAAAGCAAACACACTCACAGACAGACAGCAATGTTGACAGTTAGAGACGGGGAAATCAATTTATTGACATTGTTTTTAATTTAGAGACTTTTATAGTGCATTAATGACAAAGTATGATGATACGCAACGCAAATATTCAACCGCCCATGCTAAATGCAAATTCTTGTGCTTTTTTGGTTTGGATTTCACTCAATTCAGAGAATTTTGAACCTTGTCATGGCAAAGTCACATATTTCTGTCATGTCACCAACACAAAGATATACAGTATCTCGCTTGACACCACGTGGAGCTGAGTAATAAATACGGATCTGGTTCACAGAGTCTGGAAACCTGCCTGCCATGTCCATCCAATTCATTCAAAAAGAGAATACACACATAAACTAATGATGATGTATATATAAATAATATATAAAGACGTAGTTGAGTTAAAAATAAATGTTCAACTGACATCTGACGATATCAACCAATAGTTCCACATAGGCAGGAATTTAAGCCATCAGAAATAGGGCTGCAACTAATGATTATTTTCATTGTTGATTAATCTATGGATTATTTCCTTGATTAATCAATTTGTTTTTTGGTGAATTGTTTTTTTGTTTTGTTCAACTCAAAAATATTCAGTTTACTGTCATAGAGGAGGAAAGAAACCAGAATTATCAACAATTTAAGAAGCTGGAATCAGAGCATTTTGACTTCAAACCGATGAATGAACTCATCAATTAACCGATGTCTCTTTGCAGCTCTAATCTGAAATCATATAAATTGCGATACTGAATTACAAATAAATTTGGTAATTAAAGATTATATATAGCATCGCTTTAAGAGATCCCTGCTGACAACGCATGTGTGTGTTTGACCAGAATCTTCTACAGAAGCTCGTCTCAGGCTGATGATTACAGCTCCTATAATGCAGATGGGCCTCATTACACTAACAGTCTAATGGAGCTAAATGATGATGGGATGTCTGGATTAAGGTTCGGTTATTGGTTCAGGTATGGATTATAGCAAGGAGTAAAGCATCACCGCATTACTGGGTTCTGTGCTATACATGTGGTAACAATGTGGTAACAAGGTAGTCCTATATTTATTTCAGCTTTCATTCACTTTGATGAGGCCAAAAATGTAAAATAACTTCTAATGTTTCCCTTTAGGATGCCTTGTAAATCCTCAGTAAAACATGTTTTGATCCCCAAATCCCTGTCATAGTGTCATTCATCTCTAAAAGTCTTATTTCCTTTTATTGTCAGAGTATCGGCCATCATGAGCGGGCTTTGGTTTTTCTGCAGGTAAAACAGTGTGCGCGGAGAGCAAAAGAGACAAATTATCATCTGACAATGTTTCAGCTTTTTATCAGTTTAAAATTAGCGTTTAAACTTGTGAAAGAAATCCAGTCGTAGATCTCGTCTCTCAACTGCATTCTGGTGTTTCAAGTTGCTAGTTGGGGCTGAAATCAGAGCGGCGCACGGAAGAGGAAGTCTTGGCCCAGATACACCAGAACCCCTGAAATATTGGCTTTTGCCTCCAGAGGCTCATCGTCGTCAGGCGGAAAGCTGAAGGGTTCTGAGATGGTAGTGTAATAAACATAAGACGGTTTACTACTAAAGCCTTTACATTTAGACAAGTCAATTGCACTGGCCTTCTTACACTCTAGAGACTGTTGATAACTGCCTCTTACAAGAAACATCCACATGCAAAGCAAACAAAAGGTGACTCTGTTCTAGACTTTAGATGGATTATATAGTTTGGATGATATTATTCAGAGGATTTCGAAGTCACACCTTTGTTACAACAACATTTTTAATTGCTCCCAAGTATGTGAAGGTCCCACTCTCAACCTTGGGGTCTGGGCTAACTAGCTAACTAGCTAACTAGCCAAGAAGCTATACAAACCTAATACCAAATGGTGGTAGGCTGCACAATATATTATTTACATTTTTTATTGTCATCGTCAACTTGAAAGATACAATACTGCACAAAAAGGAGTTAGTTGAAGGAATTTTAAAATGTATCTTTTTTTTTTAATTAGTGCCTTTTGTGTACAGGTTAAATTTTATACAGTTAAATAAAAGAATGTTTTTTTATTTAACAAGCAATTTGTTGTACTGTAGCAGTACACTTTAATATCTGTTTATTCATTGCAAGTAATATCGTTATCGTGATATTCAACGTCATCGTTTAATGTTATAAAAAGTACAGTCTAGACCTGCTCTATCTTCTTTCATTTATATTTAACTATCGCGGATCACATATTTTCCTACCACACAGCGCTGATAGTGGGTGTGGATGAGAAAGAGAAGAAGAAATGTGTGGGCAGAATAAGATGAAAGCTAGATCGAGAAAGATACAGAAATAAAGAAAGATGACATGAGGGGAACTGAGGACAAAGAAGAAAGCCACAGGCAACGTCATGGGAAAGTGAAGCCTTTCTGATTATGAGTCAATGCTGAGAAACTGATCTAATTGCATCCCAACAATTACCCATAACCAAAGTAAAGACAAGCATCCAATTAAACACCCTGTGGACTTCAATGAACCACACAAACATATTCTAAGGGGCACGAAGATGGCGATTTTCCTCCCGACACCGCGCTCTCTCACACTGTTATAGAGTGGCCTTGTTAGAGGAGAGGCAGCTGCCAAGTGTGAAGCCGCCACTCACAGTGTGTTCTTGTCTAATGACAGCCTGTCCTCTGTGTCTATCCACAGGCAAGTAAGTGAGGCAGAAAGCGAGAGGAAGAGGAAAAAGATTGCGAGGCTGGACACAGCAGCTCTGTAGCGGCGAAGGCCTCACGGCGCATTCCAGTTGACCAGCGGAGAGTCGGACTGTCAAAGTCCGCAAACAGAGCTGATTCATGATGCAGCTTTGTAGGTGGTGGGACATATGGCCGTGATACCGCATGTTAAAGAGTATACAAGCACTCCCGCTGTTTCTACCTTCAGGGTAATCATTGATAGACCTGCTGTCTATACAACAATCCCAGGCTTGTACTTAATTATGGGTACCACGATACTAGAAATGAAGTCAATACCAATACCAGTGAAATTCCACAATTCTCGATAACAATCGGATACCATGGTAAAATAACAAAGCAATAAATCCCATGTACTTCAAAATACACTCTTTTATTACCGTTTGCACACTGCTTTTTGTTAGGAAGTGAAACAATTCATAATTCCCCTTTTTAATATCGATTCTATATCGCTGTGAAAACATCTCCTTCAAACAACTGGATTTATTTAAGTTTCTCGACAAAAACTAAAGATTTTACAAGACGACATTGAACACGTTGTTTTTTTACCTACGCCCAATATACATTTTTAGTGAATAGAGCCTGAACGCACCATAGTGTAACTCTATGGAACCTCTGTACACCGGCTGCTTGTATCTTTTACAAACTGTTTCATTATGGAATATATCAAATATGGAGAATTTCTGAAACCACCTAAATGGATTCAACTAACGCTTGTTTTCATTATCAAATCATCTGCTGATTATTTTTCCAGTTTATCAATTAAGTCTTTGAATTGTCGAACAGTAGAGAAAAAATGCCCGTCACGACTGCACAGAGCCCATGTGACGTCTGCAAATGTATAGTACTGTTCAACCAAACAGTCCAAAACCCAAAGATATTCAATTTACAAAGATAAAAAACGACATTTTTTAGTTGCTGATAGTTTTTCCGTTTATCAACTAATCCAGAGGTTCCCATACTTTTCAGGCCGTGTACCACTATGTACCAAACCAAACTTTTTCAAGCACCACTTCCCACTGCAGATACCAACTGTAACAACAATGAAAAAGCCCCCTCGCCTATTTACAGCCTTTGCTGTGACGGTAAATCCCAGATGGATGTAGCTAGCTAACATCCTTTCGTTTGGGATAGGACGTGTGTGGGAAGGAACACAGTTAAGAGTTTTCTGTTAATTAATGATACATAATTCCAATTTTGATCTATCTTAAAATATATATATATATATATATATATATATATATATATATGCTGGTACAGCAAATGGCTGGCAACAGTAGTTCGTATAATGGGTCCAAATGGTTTCAAAAAGGCTGTGACATGGAAACCAGCTTCTAAACTTGACAAGCTCGCCACCAAATACGTCAGTAGGAAACTTGAACTGGACAGCTTGATGCTGAGAGCATTACAGGTTGGAACAATCCTGCAGGCAGCCAACCCTACGAGTGCCCAAAGTTTAGGAACATATTGTGACACTGGAATTAGGCGTGCTATAATCAAAACATACACAAAACCGACTGTAATGCATCATACAAGTATGATTGATACAATTAGACTTATATAGGTACATCTGTGAGAAGTTATGAATAATTGAAGCACAACCTCTGTGTGGAAATCAGCGGCATGGCCAGTTTTGTGAACCTATAAGTGCTTCTGTATTTATGATGTATGACAGCTTCACGCACACACAGCAATAGATCTCGTGTCAGGTGATGGGGAAAGTGCTGTTTGCTTATACGCTATGTGATGATAAATTATACAGCTGAGTCATCAGAGGAGGAGAGAGGATGTAACTAATATAAACCAAACTTCGGAACAATTGCTTCCAATCAGTGTCAAAAATACAAGCAAGTTTCACCTGAGTGGGCACTTTTGGCTGAATGGATAGCACTTCCCCTAAACCACAAATCCAGTGTTGGGTTTCTCTCTGCGGCTTTAATGCACAACAATGAGCAAGGGGCTATGAGGAAAGTGATCTGGGATCTGTGGTTGGAGGACCTTGTCAAACCTCAGGTTTAGAACAACAGTGGGGGGGTGAGGTGCTACTCGGCTCTCTGCAGGGAGATAAGCTCTGCAACAAGGCTGGAGCTGGCAAGCATAATGCTGCTCTCTTCTTTGAGTGACTGCTTCAGTGTGTGTGTGTCTGTGTGTGTGTGTGTGGGGATATAAAAGGCATTTATGAGAGTGGACATGAACTGCTGCAGCGAGGCCTGCCTGCCTCGTTTGTCTACAACGAGCAGCTAGTTTGTTGTTGCCTCTTTCCAAACACGTGTGCCGACGCTGCTGGATATAAAAGTTAGGCAGTGGGAAGAGTGTGCATGTATGTGTTTCATTTAAACCAATATATGCATGTGTGTTAGTGAAACTGTGTTAATGATTGGCTGCTGCATGCTGAGTCGGCAGGCCTGGCCCCAGTCACATAAGCCACTTCTCCTCTCCATTCCTTCCTTCCTCTATATAACTCTCTCTTCCTTCTGTTTATTTATCTTCTTTAACCCCGTGTCATAATGCTCACTCAGCTCTTTTAAAAAAAAAAGGTATACAATGTAACAATTCCGCATTGAAATGTCTAAAAACGACTAGACCTATGTCATATATTTGTGTTGTGTACTTGTTTTAAAACCAAGACCGTTTCATTGTGTTCCCTTTGAGCAGCGTCAGCGTCAGCGTTGTCTGCCAGAAGTCGTCAGAAATTAACTTTGTATCCAGTTTTAAGCCACATTTTTCCAAAACACTTTTTAGATTGTGGCCGTTTAGAGTATATATTTTGAATCGTGTTTTCAGTCATCGGACGTCTGGATCTTAAGTTAGTAGAGAAACGAGTTGAGCAAACGTTAGCGGTTACCGCACTGTGCCCACCGGAGGAGACCTCTGTGGATAATTCGGCACCTGGTAAAAACCTCCTGAACAACAACAAAGGAATCCTAACCAGGAGAAGCTGACTGCAATGGTGCAAAGGTGGTGAAAGCAACCACTCCCATGACCACACACACTTCACAACGCCACCAAAACTCTGTCTTTTGTTATTGTTTTGATTGAGAGAGCCCTAGCGGCAGAAAGTCACATATTGTATGTTTAAACTCTCTCCTCTCTACACTATTCTCCCACCTTCTCCTCCATCCACTCATCCACAGAGGCTTTGCATTAATACACACATGCATGCTTGTATGCAAACACAAACATATGTATCTGAAACCACTGGGAAACACAAACACACACATACACGTAAATGCATTGCACAACTCGTAAACCACCACACAAACACCTATATAAATAATGCAAACAAACCGAGACATAAACACGCACACGCTTTGACAAACGTGTGTGTGCAGAATGGATTTAAAAAGACAATAAGGAAGGAGCTACAGCTACTTACACGTAGTGTCACATGACATTCAGAAGATTACAAGGGACATTTTCTTTAGAAGACAGTTCATAAGAGCAGAGTGAAGAATTTCTACATTTCACCATTTGTTTCCCTGAAATAAATGCTAAGCTTTTCAACACTTAACTTAAAGGACACATTTTAAAATGTGTCCTGGTGTCAATGGATGAGTCAGGAGATTATGATGCACCACGGGGGTTTTTATGTAACAGGGGAGCTCAAGTGGCTTATCGTGTTTAATTAAACCTGAATAGGTGCCGCTCTAAAGCATCAAACCAAAAGTAAAACATGATGAAAACCACTTGCTAAACCACACAGCATTGAGCGCAGAAGGTCATCCCCACCCCCAGCACAACAGCATGCTCACTGACATGTGAAGTGCTGTTACTGTGTGGAACCTGGGCTGCGGTCACACAGTCTTTTTTTATGAATGTTTCTAACTGAGTGAAATGAGTATTTCAGTAGCAGCCATGATAAGAGCGGGTTCAATCATACTATAATGACAGATGTCTCTGTGTGTGTGCAAGTATATGTGTGTGTATCTGAGTTTCGAGAACTCGAGGGAGGTTACAGTGAAGATATTTGGATCAGCCGTTGTGTAGGACGTATTTTGGTTAGCACCTATATACTGTAGCTATAAAAGTGCAAATAGACGCACATCAAAATCCACACAACAGTGCGGTCAGGTCCGCTAACGGCCACTATGGGACGTCTCTCTATGTTTTCTTTCACAAAATAACACACCTATCGCGGCCACAACGTTACCAGTGATATAAATAAAGATGTGTGTGTTTGTGTGTGTTCATCACATTGATGCGTATCGTTACGGTACAGGTAAAAAAGGTGCACCGCCCTTTAAATGAAGATGTCTCTATGTGTGTCGCCAGTCTGAACTTTGACTTTCCTCCACAGCCTTCATCAAACACATTTAGTGGGGCTTTGACTTTATTGAGGCCATTAAATTTTCATGGGAGCTTTGGCACGAGCACCTCCCAAAAGGGTACTGCACTAGTTCTCTAAGCGCTAAGGAAGGGTGCTTCAACGCTTCCTTTCTTATCTCCTTTAGCCTAGGTGACACTGGACCCTCCTTTACCAAAGAAAAGGAGATAATGCCTTCCCACAATTCCTTGCGGCGGCGACATTTAAATGCGACGCACCAGGGCTCATCAATTGCTTGATTTCTCCGGGGGGCAAGTAAAATGGCGCGTCGGGCTAGTAAATCAAGCATTGTATGAAAAAATAATTAAACACGTTGTTTTTTTCCGGAGCTGATGATGGACGTAGCTACGGAGTGAGCCATCTGTCGAGAGATGCACATGCGCAATACAGATCGGGCACTTGCAAAAGAAATGGTGTGACACCGGCGAGCTTTCTTTTACTGAAATAAAGATGAAACATGACAATTAACTTTAGTCTTTGTTGTTTTTTTGATAACCACATGATATGATGTTATGATAACCATAACCAACAAAACAATTTGTATGGTGGCAAGTACAAACTGACTTTGGGTCATTAACGTTTAACCCTGTTTAATTGCACACTATGGATACATTAAAGACATCCTTCTTAGGGGGTGTGAATCTATTTTGGACAGAATCCTTAATTGAATTGTCCAACATTGAGATTGTCACTATAGTAGTTTGTTGTTACGTTGTCTTCTCCTAACAGAGGTCAAGGAAAAGTGGTGAGGAAACGACACAGGGATCACTCTGCTGCTTTCATAATTGGAATCTGACTGTACAGTGGAAACTGCAGAAGAGATTTAATTATATATTTTAAGTGGGTCAGCCTTCATTTTACAAACATGACTAGGACAACTGTAAGTAACCAAACAGGAAACTGATTATTTTTATCACACGGCTTTCATGGCAGATGTGTTTTAAAATTCAACAGCTTCTGCAAATAGGGCCAGAGACAAGAAATTAAGGCGGCAACTAACTAGATTAATCTACTGATAATATTTTGAATTCACAGTTTGGTCTATGAAACATCAGAGAAACTGTAGAAATGTGTTTTGTCCGACCACAAAATATACACTTATGTTACACATTATATGTAAGTAGAGCTGCAACTAACGATTATTTTCACTATCGATTAATATGCAGATTATTTTCTAGATAAATCGAATTATCGTTTTGGTATAGAATGTCAGAAAATAATGAAAAAAATGTCCATTCCAGTTTCTTAAAGTCCAAGGTTTTTATCTTTTTTTTTTTTTTTTTTATCAGTCCAAAACCCAAATATATTTAGTTTAATATGATATGAAACATACTCAATACATTACATATTTGAGAGGCTGAAAACAGCCTTTTCTGCCATTTTTGCATGTAAAAATGTAATAATCTACATTTTCTGATAGACTGTAGCCTCTTTAGAAGAAACACTTTGATCGTCAGGTATTTGATGTACTGGATTAGCCTAAACAATTACTTTAATGATTCATCCATTATCAAAATAGTTTCTGATTATTTTTCTGTCAATTGACTAATCGTTGCAGCTCTATAAATAATAAGCAGCAAATTCTTACATTTCAGAATCTAGTCATCAGTTATTTGTTTTTGCTTGGAAAATGACTGAAATTATTTAATTTTCTTTTCGATTTTCAACCAATCGATGAATTGTTAGTGTGCAGCTCCACAAGAAGTAGGTCGTGTTAACAAATTCATGATGAATGAAGAAGACAAAAATAACAAAGTCAACCATGATTTGACAAACACATGTCCATCTCTATAATTGACAGTTATATTGAAGCCAATATAATTAATTTGAGGTCCATAAAGGACGTTTTCACAGTATGTCAGAAGAACCAACATTCATTCCTCACATGTCAGATCATGTCACAGTCTACACACGATCACCACAGGATGAGATTACACAGTGCTTTGTCCACTGATGTCTAAGCTAACATTTAATGTCCACCAGGATTCATGAGCTCTGAACCTAATTAAGTATGTGTACTTAACATTCATATCATATTGTGCACACATTAGAGCCGCTTTTGTGTACTTAAACACACAATGACAACCACAATTCAATCATTACTGACATGATATTAAATGCATTGTGTGGTTTAGTTAAGTGAGAAAACATCCTGTATAGATCAAGTCAGTACAATTAGCTGTGCTCAAGTAAGACTTCAAGTAATATAACTGTAATCTTCTGACAACTCTCAGATTTTGTGATAACAGTAATATTCGTATCACATTAGCTCTGACCTAACACTGAACCTATCCTCTTCATCCCTAATGCAAGCACAGTACAGGTGGTATTACACATGCACTAAATCACCTAAGGGAACACTGACTCATTCATAATTCGCCCAACTTTACAAATCTCACCTCATCCTTATAGTATCCAGCCCTTAAATGGAGGGTCGCATCCCATATTGTTCCACAGGGGTCAGTGATTCACACGCACACACTGTGAGACACACATTTATAATGTAAAGTGGAAAACAGGCCACATCTGGCTTCACACACAGGGGACCCTGAGCTACAGTACACTGCTGTAGTATCATCGTCGTAGCATCCACCACGTGGAGCATCTCCACCCCCACTCACAGTCATGGCAGAATAACGAGCCACATCTTGGCTATCTGTGGCTGAAAGCACCAACAGGGTGGAGGTGCTCAGCACTTGGATGCTGCTTTTAGAAACATGGTGGTTTTGTAAGTGAACATCCTCAGGTGCTTCAAACGTACCTACCGAAATAAATCCATTATTGTAATGTAGATGCAATAGACTACCATTTAAACCCAGAGGAGCCATTTCTTAACGTATCTCTGGGTGTATTAGTAAAATGTGGGCAATGATGCAAATCAATGAGCACGACTGATGATGGCAATTTGATTTTTGTATGATTTTTGCATTTATGTGAAGAAACTAGGGCTGAAACTAACGTATAGTTTCTATTTTTGATTAATCTACCGATTCTTTTCTCAATTAATCAATTGATTGCTAGGTCTATAAAATGTCCAAAAATAGTATAGTGTCCTTAAATGTCTTTGTTTTGTTAGTCCAAAACCCAAAGAGCACAAAAGAGCAATAATCTCCATATTTGAGAGCCTGAAACAGGTTTTTCTGCAATTTTTGCATTAGAAATTACTTTTAACGATTAATCAATAATCAAAATAGTTGCAGATTTTTTTTCTGTCTATCGACGGTTGCATCTCATTGCACTTTGAAATGTCAGATATTTAACAAACTGGATTAGCCAAAAACGGGCTTTTCTTTCTGGTTATTATAATCCGTTAACTGTACAATTAATATTCAAGGAAATTCCTTATTTTAAGATACTGATATTGTTATATTAAATTACATATACTAGTTTTATCTGCATTGTTCACCACTAATTTGGGCATATGTGTGTGAAAGAGAGAGGGGGGGGGGGGGGTCTGCATCACTTGCAATTTGACATAATTGCAATTAATGACCTCGCTGCAAGTTCCAAAAAAGTGGCTGAAAGCACGAACAGAAATCTAAAAGCTTCAGGATTATATTGACCGTTACAAATGGATTAAATGGAAAAGTATGTTTGGATTGTGTTCAGCGAGCACTGTTGGAAAATAGATGCTGGACTTTCAATGTGTAATAAAAATGGCTTTGATATCTATTGACCAGATTACCAGAAGGATTATTGCCTAGGGTTATTTTATAGCATTTCTAACTATAATATAAACCTAATTAGAAGTTAAAGCAATGAAATGCCCATAGCCTACCTGTCTGTATGTGAGAATTGGAGTTTGCAGTGTAATTATATATAGTATTGTACTATGTACTGTTATTGTAACTGTATAGATACCAAAAAGCTGCTCACAAAAAACTGCACCAGTAATTGTTCATGCAAAATCTAGACAATAATCTGCAGATTAATCAATAATGATCATTGTTGCACTTTTCTGCACAGTACTCCACTTTTAAACAGATATACTGTAGTTTTTTTTGTTTGTTTTTTTTTTTTACAGTAATTTGTCATATTCTTTTTGTATTTTCTTTTTTTGTACATTTATGTTTCTTGTACACTTTTTTTTAATTTCCTAATAGTTTATATATTATATTTTTTTCAATATTTGCTCCTATTTTACCATTTGAATTGTTCTTACTGTCTTTATGTATGCACCATTACACACCAAAGCAAATTCCTTGTATGTAAAAACCTACTTGGCAATAAACCGAATTTTGATGCTGAAATAATCATTGCTCAAATGCTCAAATGTTTGCCCAACACAAGTATAGATAAGGCACTTACACCTGTGTAACACTTTATCTTAAATCTACAACTAGATTTAATATTTGGTAACACGTGTTATTCTCACTCCCACCTGCAGCCTCACAGTCTTCTGCAGGGCTGGGGCTCTAATTAGAGGAATGAGCTACTAAAAAACAATCATTAATAGAGTCAGTAAACTAACGTTGATGGATCTGGGGAGCTGTGTTGTGATTGTGTGTGTGTGTGCGTGTGTGTGTGTCACCCACCTGAAACAGACTTTCTGTCAGTCCCCGCCTGACCTGCGTCCACAAAAAGGCGCAAAAGAAGAACAGGGCGATTTCGGTCCAGGTAATGTATGCGTTATCCAGGAGAGTCCGTTTGGAGAGCTCCAGCCCGCAGGAGCTACAGTCTCTCCACGCGCCCAGCATTACGGTGGCGGCTCTGCTGATGAGGTCCAAGTATCCCGGCATGGGCTCCACTTCCACCGGCCCGGCGTCCCCGGTATGACTGCTCATTGTGGTGCGGCGCAGAGAACAAAAACGTGGAAACCAAGGGGAGGAGGGGGGAAATACTCCAATTGAGGGACAGAGGGAGTGCAGTACAGTCCAGACTGTGTGGCTAATGCGGGAATCAGCTTGCTAGCTCACATTAAAACGCTAAAACAAGCTTATCTAACCAGCTTACCCTTCTTCAGTAGCCTAATTCTTTGTTTTCCAAATTAAGACATGGGCCCATTCTTCGCGTCCAGGACAGTTTTATGAATGATCGCAGGGCCTGCCAGGTCTGACCAGACACATCGGCTGTGAGGATGTATTTTATAATCACACCACGCAATTATTAAATGTGGTTTTGACCGTTACAGTGAGCCATTAACGCCGGAGGTTTCTTGGTGGATGTTTCTTCTGATCATCATTCCGCTACGCACACACGGGCTCATCAGCGGCGGCGGCGGCGCGTTCCTGGTTAGCCGCCTAGCTAAGTTAAATCAAACACACACAACAATGAATGGACCAGCATTGGGTGCAGCTTCCCAACCTAAGCTAGCTACCTGAATAAATTAACCCAAAAAAAACGTGATAGCTCACACACATGAACGAATTCAGCTCGTCTGTATCGGCCAAGCCCAGGCAGCACATGCGATGATTGTGCCGCTATACGCGGTAACGTCTCATCTCTGTCCGTTATTCGCCTTATGTAACGTCTCGGTGCCGCTTCATGAGTTAGCCTAAAACAGCAGATTCCCGACGAACAGGCACACGAGTTAGCGCACAAGTTATTCCAGCGAAGAGGGAAACGGATAAATAAGAAGAATATTATCCTGTGAAGACGCTGCCGTCACTTCTGCTCCTGCGCTGCTGCCGCCGCTGCCGCTGCCGCTCTCGGCTGTCTAACGTGCGTGAGCCGGGCTGCGTTTTT
>CALSBV010011200.1:7491166-7545805 GCA_943590825.1 Bovichtus diacanthus | reverse complement strand
CACACACACACACACACACACACACACACACACACACAAGAACAACATTGTTCTTACAATTTATAATTCCTGTAGGCGCCTGCATCTGTGAATGCATTTGTCAACATATTTTTTCTGTATGTCTCTTTTCAATTTTAACAGGTGTTGCAAATGAGCGTTTCACTACCAACACTTAACACAGTGCATCTGGTCATTCTGCATAAATGTATGTTACAAGTCTAATGCTACTGTGACGTCCATCTCAAATAAACTAAAACAAACCCACACTTCAAAACACAACACAGGTAATTATACATTTATTATTATTTCAAAGGAATGCTTACATTAAAACAGATGTGTTGATTTTCCGTAAAGAGAAATTCTAATTAATAAAGAATGGACATGTTGCATCTAAACCCAGAGGGAATTATGACATCTGGTCTGGTTTAAATAATACAGCCAACGTTGTCATTTGACATGTAAAAATATCAAAAACAAATACGAGTTATAAAGAGAACTTCATGGTGTTTGTACTGAAGTCCATTGTTGGGGTGTCCCAGTGAAAAGCAGATGTCTTATGCTGTAGCGACGGGAGCGTACTGCATCACTAGTCTGTCAAACTCGTTCTCCTGCAGGGAAACAAAGAGCAGAGGAGAAAATCTGACCAGCTGTGCAGCACATGGTTTGTTTTAGTAATGGTGTAGAACACGGTTTTAGCATGTTTATGTTCATCTGCAACACTGTGTCATTACAACACACGGTGTGACGAGGCTAAAGATTCAGAGTGTAAAGCTCTCATGGCTCCAAGGACGCTGCACAACATTCAAAACTAACAAGCCAGGTAATTAAATGATTACAGAGTAAAGGTTACGAAGGCTTATCAACAACTGTGAGTAGATCTTGTGAAGCTGAAAAGCCCTGAACACAGGTCAGAGTCCTCCCTCAGAATGAAAAAGAATTAATAACAAATACAGCCGATATCAAGTTACCTTGGCTAAGTAGTCTTTGAGGAATGGATGGGCTCTGTGCGCATCTTTCAGCTGAGAGAGGTACCGATTAGTTACCTAAGAGGGAAGAGGTAAACAGATGATGCCAAAGTCAGAATGTGACAAAAGTAAACCACAGCAAAAAAAGCCTCCTAAACAAAACGTTTATCAGGGTCCGCAAACACATTTTCACTTGCGTTTCAAGCACTTTTGTTATCTCAACCAATGAGGTTATTTTTTCAGCTCAGTTGGTTTGTGTCTGTCTGTCAGTCAGCAGGATTACGGAAAAAAACTACTGACCCTATTTTCAGGAAACTTGGTGGAAGGGTAAAGCATGGGCCACGGAAGAAACCAATACATTTAGGAGCGGATCCGTATCACGGGGGGGGGGGGGGGCAATGTTAACTTTTGTTAACATTGCAAGACTTTTGTGATAAATTCATGTGCCATCAGAATAATCGGAAAAATTTGTTCGGAAAAACAAAAAAAGAACTAAAATCATAAGAACGACTTCCTAACTCGGGAAATGGGACTATCCGAGGAGCACTTGAATGCACCATTGTCCTTGGCATCGGAGGTCTGCACTCTAGGGCCTTTCTAGTTCGTTTGTTTATTTAGTTTTTTTCTGATGCCAATTGTGGATTTGTTTGTGTATGTTGTCAGGCCACAATTTAGTCATGAATATTTAATGTTATGGGAAATTAAAAAAAAATAAAAAAGAAGAAGTTCAGCGGGTACTTAAATATTGTTGATCGCTGTAAAGTTGTGTTCTAAATAGCTTAATCAGCTTTTAGACCTGATGTGAGTAACAATGAGAGCGAGAGGAGACAGAAAAACTATTCCACTATTCCAACTAACCATATTGATCATTTAATATCTAATATTACTTATATTTAGAAAATAAAGGTAATTCAAAAGTTACCCTCTACTAACATACACGAGGATTAGGCAGTTAATTGCAGTTAACCTTGAGTGAGATGTGCTAATCAGTGGTTATCACAGTTGGAAAATATCACTTTGAGGAAATGGTCAGCTTTCTATTGCATTACTATCAAGTCTATCAAACGTAAGACAGATAATTGAATCTTTATCTCATGAACTCTGAGCTCCAGAGTGTATTACTCACACAGCACTAAACCAGTAGAAAAGCTTAGATGACACTTCTCAAGATAGGAGGACAAACGCAATCAAGAAATTGTTTGGTTAAATGCTTTTGCCTGCTTCAATCAAAGCAAACGCACATAAAATTGCTGATAAGCACATGTTACACTCTAAGCGCAGAGGGTGTATTGGACAAAGATATTTCATGTCCTCTTTGACTGAAGACGAGTTTGTCTGAAAGGAACAATACTAAACTGATGGCTGTTGAAGCGTTGCCATCAGTAACAGGTCCAAAGTCTCACCTCGGGAGCTTTGCCCAGGTGTTGAGTCAGCACTATGAGGTTGATCAACGTCTCAGGGTGACTGCTGTCCTAAAAAGGGGAAGAGCAAAAGACAGATGGACACAAAGTGAGAGACTCATTCCCCGCAAAGCAAACAGGACAAGAAAAGAAACACAAACGTGGAGAGAAAAGTTCCTTCTTAGCATGTTTCAGGTCACTTTCTGAGATGAATGAATAACTGAATAATGACTTTAATCTCCATATCACACCTACAGCAGGTGGTGCAGGGAGCTATTTCAGTTCAATACCACGAATGGAATTATTATTATCATTATCATATTATTGCTTACAATGTATATGTTTTCTATATGTATGCGTGTGAAACACAATAACTTCTGTTTATCTTTTCCTTTTATTCATCCCACTTATCGCCGTAAAAACATTTTTGTGGTTTTGCTAGGCAGAACATTTGCATTAACATTCATGTGAAGCCACATAATACTCAGGGTAGAAAATAAAATATTTTTTCAAGGGGCGATTTGGGGCGATTTCTGACCCCAGTGTTTTGCCCCCTTGATTGTGTTTTATGGGGCAAGTAACTTCAATTTGAGGGCAATTTTGCCCTTTGTCCCTGATTATCTTATGTCTGTTTAGTGAAAGATAACATCAATGGATAACCATCGCTTTGTAATAACATGACCTTTAAAAGATCTTCGATTATATGGTTTCATGTCCACATAAAGCCCTAAAAAGTCAACAAAAAGAAGTCGCTTAGCCATTATAGCATTTAGTAAAGTAAAATAATGCACTCTGAATTACATTTTTACAAGTACTAACATACAGCCAACTCAGAACAACCTGTTTCACAGGCCTGAATATGACAAGTCAATGATTGTGTGGGACATTTAATAAAATAAAATAAAATAAAAGCAATACTCACATGCAGCCTAATTCACAGACGTAAATATCACTCTACAATGTTGGCATGCTATTTAACCACATATATTTGGCTAATTCCAGCCACCTGACATACCTTTGATGCAAGTTCATCAATGCATCTTCAGCTACAACGAAGGCTGGACAAAATGTATTGAGAACCTAAATGGATATACGGACTAACGGATTTGGCCCGGAGGCCTTGAGTGTGATTTAAAAGGCTTTAGGGTTCATTTAAAATAATTATTAAAACAGAGAAAAGCAGGAAATCTCCACATTAGAGGCTGAAAACAGCATTTTCTGCTGTGGATCGATTAAACAGAGCTGACAGGTTTTTTTATGTTTAAAAAATATCAAAAATAAAAATAGACAAACTTTAAAAGACAAAATTAAAGAGAATATTTTGTTGCATCTTTTGGATAAAAAGTGTGCACTGGTCAAACACCATCTTACTGTGGATAATGTACAAAGTTTAGTTTGTGGTGCCATCTGCTGTTATAATGTGAGCAGTTCACATTATGTTGTTCAGGGAAGCATTTGGCCTTATTTCTGAGACTTGTGGTATTAAGAGCTTAAGTTAAGTCTATTAGAATTACTAGCCTCTTTACTAAATTAAAAAATGTTTTGCGACATTACACAGACCTGATTCACCCTTTTTTTAAGTTAAGTTTCATATTGAATATCATTATTTTCAATAGGGCTGTACTGTCATTTGTTTCTCATTCAAAGGTTTTATTGAGGTTTTTGAATAAAACTGTCCATCATCATATTTTATGACGTCATGACCCTACATTTTTCAATTTTAAATAGATTTTTTGTTATTGTAGTTATATTAATGTAATGTATGGAGTAGTTAGATCGCTGCTTCTAGACCACCCCGTTAATAAAGCTTTGTGTGCAGCAAGCGGGAGAGCAAACAGTTTTTTGAGCACAATGACTTTTTTTTTTTTTTTTTTTTTTTTTTTTTTTTTAAAAAGGCTAAACTCCATCAAATATGGACTGAAGCAGAATATTTTGTTAGCTAAAAACATGTTGTAAATTGAGGAAAGGATAACATATTTTTTTCAATAAATCTTGACGTTTAGACTTTAAACGCTCTGGAGTTTTTGGAAATGTTTGGCTCAAAACAAGTCTGAAGCAATGCCCCACTGGAATTGAACTCTACAAATACTATGATACTAATAATATTTCTAACCTTTTTAATATTGTTTAAACAAAAAAAAAAAAAAGAAAGCTGCACAGCATTCGATTGTTGACTCAAAATGTTAACGTCAAAGTTTTTGATTGACGCTTTGTACTTTTCAGTACTGCCCCCATTTTTTAAGTTCCAACAGTTGTGATTGGCTTGTTCAAATTGTGCTTCATCATCATGTAAAAATTTGATGAAACAGTGAGTCATATCATTTTTATAACATTTCTCAATTAAATAACTAACAGAAACATTTCCCAAAGACAAGACATCCTTGTTTCTCATACCCCCCTCCCCCCCTTTAATCTTTGCTTACTCTAAAACATTTTGAATTCATCGTGTAATGAGGTTTAACTCTGTATGCGTATTACATAGCACCTCCGGCACAACTCTCCTGTTATCAGTCATTCATTAAGGGTTTAATTATGAAGGAGATGAATCTAATACCAGCCTCAGAAACAAGCCACCGAGAGCTTTAGCTGAATAAACTGTGCATGCGCGTACACCAAAGTGTGTTTAGTAGGTCAGTACAAAAACAAAGAAAGAAAATGTTGTCATCTTACCTTGTCGAGCGCCTCCTGCAGCACTCCCTCCGCCTCCTCCCACTTGTTCTGAGCCATGTAGCAGGCCGCCTGCCCGTTGAGGAGCAGCAGTGTGGATGAGTACTTGTCCGACATCTCCTGGAAAATGTAATAGGCATCCTGCAGCTTCTCTCCACCCTGGAACAACAAGCAGAATAAAGCAATTAAATTTACGGAAGAAGAAATTATCATGCAGTGATCATGCTGAGAAGCCAATAATACTATAAGTGCACACCTCCGGCTTTATTATAATTATTTTTATTTCTATAAATGGTATCAAGGGTACACTGCTCTTAAATAATTGTAAGACCTATAATGTCTAATATGAGCTAATTAAATGGAGCACAGTCCCTCTTGGACCTGCCCATACTACACCCATAACTGCTACATACTAGCCTGCCTGCTAATGATTTCCAACCTGATTGACAGCTTTAGTCAATCACAAATACAACTTGGATGCTGATGAATAGTCATTTTATTTACTTGGTATACATGCAGACAGTTCATTCCATTATGTATGGGGGGTTTACAAATAATTCATGATAGAGCATTAACTTATAAATGTTTATCTGTGTTTATCTTTGATGTGTCTCCTCACCACAGCAATATTAACCCAGGCTGTGGCCAGTTGGGTTAGAGTAGCATCTTCATCCTGCTCCTGCATCTTCTTCAGCTCTTTCCTGTCAATGAGAACAATATAATGTGTTATTAGAGGAACACAGAAACTTTTAATTTTTTTAATTTTTATTCAAACGGATTTGGCTGTTCATTGCGAAGAATCGACTATTACACGCACACACACACGTATATGCTGCAAGATTTGAATTGTGGCCTAACAGAAACCGTTCAAATCAAGCTCTCATAGTCTTATTTTTGTATTTCACTTCAACATTTAAAACAATGTGGTAAATGCATTAACAAATGAAGGAGTTTAAAATAAGTTCACCACATTGCTCGCTCTGAAACAAGAGGAAGGCCTTTTTTTTTTTTTAATTCTTATTTAAATGTCGTTTTTTTAGCAAGTGTGCTTGCCCTGCTAGAATAATTTAGCCGTTCTTTAAAGCCAGACTTATCAAACGCATTCAAAAAGCACCTCAATGTTTTCCACAAACCTTCAAATAACAAATCTAACCTGAAAATTCAATTCAAATCATCCGCTGTTTGTGTTTTGCTATACCTTGCCAGGTCAACACGATCCAGACTCAGCAACACCTGAATGGTCATGGCCATGCTGAAAAATAAACAAAATGACAAATGTTTAGGTCAGTTTCTTATAAACCCAGTGTGACCCATCAGAGGAGCACCTGGAGCAGAACAAAACAAGTTGTGGAAGGAATTGATTTTTTTGTCAGTCTAGTTGTAGTAGTAGTGATTCTTATACTTGTTCACATTACCTGGTTGGTTGGTGACATTTCAAAGCAAGGAGCAAGGATGAATCAAGTTCATTTTATTTGCCTATATATTTACATGAAATCAGTTTGTACCGCAAACTACATTTTTCTTACACTTTTTCAAAAGAAAAACCTTGATCCCTTCTTACCACTCGAGGCTTTCTCCTTGGTGCAGAGTCCTGAGAGCAGCATCAGTGTTCATCTCATGGTAGTAGATGGAGGCAGCCATGAGGAGGAAGGTGGTGTTGGCAGCATCCACGCTCTTTGCCATGTTCTTGTCTAGATCAGCAACAATAGCATCCCTGCGAGACAAAAACATAGCAGCCAATGAAGACTTAAAGAACTCAAGAGAATCCTTATCAGGCACTAAAGTTGAGGATGTTGTTTAGTAATCTCCGCACACAATTGCATTTAGACTTAAGTAAAGGCTGGGTGACAAAAGTACATTGCGGTAATCCTAACGCACTTGATGCAACCCGTTGCCTTTGCTTCAACAAAATAAGCAAATAAACAAAAATGTGACATTGAGAGTTTGACCTTTAAAAGACAATCCAACCACTTTTGCAAACTGAAGTGGTGGCAGCATAGTTTAAGCATTTTTAATCACCCCATACGGCATCTTTAGCATGAAATTGTGAAGTTATCAGTCTCCTTTTCGCACCAGCATTCACACTCCCACAGACACCTAGCTGTAGTATTTCTAAGTGTGCAGTACTACTGCGGCAATGTGTCAAATTATCAAAGTAGAGCAGCAACTATTAGTTGACTAATTGATTGGACAACTATTTTGATAAGTGATTAACCCAGGGTTCCTACAGCTTAAAGAAAGTTAGATTTAACACTTTTTTTTAATGCCACTCAGAATTAAATGTAAGACTAATTTTATGCACATTTCTTCAACTATGCAGATCTGCGTGACAATAACGTGAAATGCATTTGGTAAATTATAAAAAATATATATGTTGCCAATTCTTTTTGAGATTTTACAATACAACGTCAGAGAGAAAACTGCACGTTTTAGCACTTTTAAGACTTTTGAAAAAGATTGATTTAAAACACATTTTAAACACAACACATAACAATTAAGGCTTTAATTTTAGATTAACAAATTCAATTTATTTGAAGACTTTTTTAAAAAAGGAGTCTACAAGCACCATTAAACAAATGTTTTATTTTATATGCAAAAATGGCAGGCAATCCTTTTTACAGCCTCACAAATATGGAGCATTCCTGCTTTTCTCTGTTTTATAATCATATTGATCTTTGGGTTTCGGACTGACAAAACAAGACATATAAAAGACATCACCTTGGACTTGAAGGAACGGCGATGGACATTTTTCACTATTTTCTAAAATTACAATTAACATAACAATTAATCTAGAAAATAAATCGGCAGATTAATTCATAATGAAAATAGTTGTTAGTTGCAGCCCTACAACAAATACATGGTTTTCATCAGTGCTGTGTGAAGTATTAGGTTCTGATGAATACTAAATATAATTCCTCAAGTGGTAAAGTCCCTGTGAGGAAGGCACTCCAGAAAATGTGCATTCACGTGTGACTGCATAACTGACTGTAATACTTGATGCTTACTCTAATTTTGATACGATTGAAAGATTCCTCAGGTTAAAACTGTTCATGAATGTGTTGAGTTCCTAGCCCCATGCCTCTTTCCATGTTGACCTAAAAGTCAAAACACATGCTCTTACCTTTTGTTTTCACTGGACCGGTACTCAGCAAACATCTTGACAGCCTGAAGCTCTGCTGGAGAGTTGGACTTGATGTCATCCAGGACAACAGCATACTTCCTCTGTAACAGCACAAAACCCAACAACAGGTGAAGGTGAGCAGGGTTTGAATCTGCCACAGAACTGACAGAGGAATGTAAAGCAGCTAATGACACGAGACTGAGCTCAGTGTGACGAGTCACATTTCAGCGTGAGAAAATGAGGTTTACCTGGGCAATGTATGCTCTGTACAAAAACATATCCCTTTCAGTCTCCTTCTCTGGTGTTGACGGCTTTAAAAAAAACAAAAACAAAGGAAGTTAACGTTGGTTTTTTTTTAGAGAAATATTCGCCAAGATGTTTAGCATTGTTGCTCGAAGGAGCCGTTGACTGCTGTTAGGCAGAGAAATAACGGCACATAACGGACGAAACATTCAACTGAAGCCGTATTAGATACTTACCTTCACCTTCTGAGCCTCGTTGATACACTGCTGATAACTGCCAATATAATAAGCATTTTTCACATCGAACAGTTCATCAACATCACCCTGCTGAGCCGCCATGTTTGACTACAGAGCTTCCTGACACGTATCAAATATACGTCACCTTCCTGCTTTTCGCCAAGGATTGTGGGAAGTTGAGTTCAACAACAAACGCACAGGTTGATAATAAGGAAATGCAGAACCACTGACCACTGACTAAGGTTTGAATTTTTTTTTACTATATTTATTATTTATTTATGTTATGGTTATTTTACATTGTACTCTGCTTTTTTATGTGACTTTTTTGTTGTCTGTAAATGTGTTATGTCTAATGTCGTGTCTGTTCAGTCTAAAAGGATATTTTTATGTACAGTAGCATATTTTTTTTGCAATTGCAGCGTTTTTGCTGCCAACACTAATTGGCCTCTAATTTACATTTTAATTGAAAAATTCAGCTCCTTTATGCTACAAATCAAAGTGTAATCGCCTGTGATGTTAGTATGTACATTTAAAGGGATTTTACACTTTAAAAATTAATGTTGGTTGATGGTTAATTAATGGAAAAAATGAATGGATAGCTGTATATACGAGGGGTTCCATGTTTTTCAAAGAAGAAATAAACATTCCTCCCCTTACGAATTAAAAGTTGAATTCATAAGCAATGAAACGCAGTTGCACTCTTGCTCAGTTTAATGCACTCAGGTATTTTGTTGCTGTTTATGACCTGTAGTTTGTGGTGGATTATGTTACACTGTATTTTAATATTCATCATTAGACTGCAACGTTCCACTTGTAGCCACAGTTCAGCTCCCACTAGTCACATTATACCACTAGAGGGCGAACCAGATTAATTTCACCACAGCAGTTATGTTTTATTATGACAGAGACTTGCAGCAGCACAATACTTGGACTTATAGTACAGGATATAAATATTGATAGGCTTGGTTTATGGGCTATGCATAAACACTGCTTTAATAACACTGAGGTATGACCACCTGAGGCTTCTGGCAATGTAGGGCTAAAACTCTTAATATGATATCAATGCTACAGCATTACCTCAGCATTAAAATAACAATGTAAGAAGGCTATTTTGACCTCAGGAATTCCTGTTTCCTCATTACAGAGATAACAAACTTCCTGCATCCTAAAAAAAACATCCGCTCACAAAATATATCTGTGTGTGTGTGTGTGTGTGTGTGTGTGTGATGACTCATTCAATGTTACGAAACTATTAAATGTAAATTTTTTTGATTTTTTTAAAGTAATAATAATAATAATAATAAACTTTATTTATAGTGTACTTTTCATACTTTTCATAGATAAGCATGGCAAATAGACAATACAATTAAATTCTAAGTAAAATAAAAAAACAAAGAATATTAAGAGTAATAAAAATGTGTCATTTAAAAAAAAAAATAACAATTTTTTTGGTCGTTTAAAAAAGTTTATTTCACTACCATTTTTAATTCAGATACACTGTATACCATTTTTCACAGTAATTTGTCATATTTTTATTGTATATTCTTTTTTGTATATTTTGTTTCTTGTACACATTTGTTTTTCTTTCTTCAATATTTGCTATTTTCACATTTTAATTTATCTCACTGTGTTTAAGTATGAGCCAATACACAAAAGCAAATTCCTTGTATGTAAAAAAAAAAAAAAACATGCTTGCCAATAAACCTGATTCTGATTCTGAATGTGTAACTTTAACAAGCCATTATATCATTTAGTCCATGACAGAATAACTGCTCCCCACAGTTCCTGCTCATTGTTCCCTTAACAGCATTTCCTCTGGGAACTTTTCAGCCTTGGGACTGGGGGACTGGGCACGGATAATTGCTGGAAACCCTAATGGGGGCAGGGAACGTCCTGGCTGTAAATGGCCCTTTCTGTTCGGCCTGATTGGGCTGGTCCACTCCCCCCTGATACTTCTTCATTGGCCCAAACCAACATCAATCTGTTGATTTCCAGGTCGCCCTCAAGTTTGAAACTTTTTTTTTTTTTTTTTACACGAGTAGGAGGAGGCGGAGGAGGATTCGGGTTACAGTTTGTAACCGATCTCACAGCATAGCAAGAAGAAAACACTCTTTCAATAATTTACACATCTGTGGCTGATACACGGAACAAGAAGGAGCTGCCAGGAGCGGAGGACGTGTTTCTTTCTTTTTTTTTTTTTTTTTTTTTTTTTGTTATCGCGGAGCTCCGGCCAAAAAAACACGCTAACAAACAAAAACACATGCTGTGAAGCGACTTTTCCCTGCGCTGCCAGGATGAAAACTTGAGATATTTAAATGAGATTAAGTTGTCATCTTTTCGGCTGACCTATTCCTGTGTCCCGCTGTAAGGTGAGTCCATCATGTCCGTCTAACGGCCGGGCGGTTTTTAATGAAACCTCATAAACGGACACTAACGGTGACTTTATATCAGAGGCCTGCGTGGTCAAATCACAGCCGAGTTATTAGCCCGTTTAAATGTTAACTTTTGTCATTGTCGAGCAGCTTTTCCACGGTTATCAGACTAATATGAACCTAATGAGACTCCGTTTTGTTCGCTAGCTCACTTGTCTTTCTTTGACAGGCTCTATTTTTTACTACGAAGTTTGGCGGAAGTAACTCATTTTAAACACAACATGTCAGTTAGGTCGTGATTCAACCTCACTGTTAGAAGCAGAATCCTTATAAAGTCGTCCTCTGCTATAATATGGTGGATTATAAACCCCCTTTCTGCATATTGGGACTGTAAAGAAATTAGTTTTGACTTTTTAGGGAGTTCTTTTCCCAGAAAAAAGGGTGTCCTATCGTCCTTTTTTTCAGAAACCCTTGGGGGATTTTTATACACTGAAGTAGATCAATGAATTTGGGTAGAATATGTATTAATTTTCATTTAATCTAGGCTTATTAGTAAATTTTTCGAAGCAAACATGTCAAACTTTTCCTGGTTTCATCCTGTCAGTTGTAAGGATTTGCTGCTTTTCTCTGTTTTATATCATCATACTTTGCATATATTTGGGTTTTTCATTTAGATTTTATTATAGATTTTCCAAGACAGACAAACATAACTAGAAAAACATTATTACAGCCATCGCACAGACAAGACAAACCAATAGAAGTAGGGAGGTACAGGGTCGTGTTAAATTATTTGATGCAAAGGTTTTGGACTGTTAATTGGCAATAGGGCTGCAACTAACGACTATTTTCATTATCGATTAATCTGCAGATTTTTTTCTAGATTCATCGATTTAATTGTTTGGTCTATAAATCCAAGGTAATGTCTAATTTAAATGGGGCTAAAAACAGCATTATCTGACATTTTTTGCCATCCATCAATGGCAATCAAGTTTAGTTTGTTCCAATAGTTTTAGATAACTGTCCCTAAATGACTGTTCATGTGATTGGTATACCCCAATATTTAAAGCCGTTAGTGCACCTTTTCGATGAAGCAATGAGAGATTTGACTTTGCGATCATGTATATGTGTATATATATATATATATATATAGAATATCCCGTCTAAAACTAGAAATTTCAAGAATGGGGGTACTGATGTGTGTGGGTCAGTTAAATATAACAGGAGGTCATCAGCATAAAGGGATAGTTTAGTTTAATGGTTTGATGGCGAGTGCAAAAAGTAAAGCTGAGCTTGGACAGCCTTTCCTGCAACTTGTGGACAAGGACAGATCGTTAGCAAGAACATCATTTGTTAAGATGTTGGCATCAAGTGCACTAAAGAGTGTTTTTAGGGCATCATTCAAATGTATATTTTTTCATTATTGAGCTAGCAACAACAAACATTTCTTAAACTTATGGTATGGTGATTTATTTCAGTAATGAAAATGATGAGTTATTGATTTAATGTGATTGGCAATCTTAGAGTTCATTGGCTGGCAGTTTTGTTAGGCTATATATAGAAATATGATGCTATTTAGTAGCAAATACCATGCATATTATTAGAAACGTCTTGTATGAATTAAAGAAGGAGTTTTAGGCCATCATGTGGATGACAATGACGATTCCGAATCAGGTTTATTGTTTACTGATAAGTAATGAAAAACATTGCAGAATGACTAACCATATTTGGAGTCATGTGAATCCAATGGTTGGAAAATTGGTTATCTTGCATCAATAGCCTCCAAATTTCAATTTTAGACTTTGGATCATGTTGGTGGAATTTCACAAGAAACTGCTATCTAACATTTTGCACACACATTGATTGGCATACTTATTCCTTTATTATATAAAAGCCTTTATATTTATTGTCCATGTTTTGCGCATAAAACGTAAAACAATCCGTGAAGCACCGTACACAGACTGTGTGTATAATGTGGCCAACTGAGACAATATTTTGCAGGAGTCTTATGTTTAACATTCATGGTGAGTCTACACAATTTACCATCCGACAAGAAATTGAGTAAATGTTGAAGAACAAGGGGGAAAAAAGAGAAAATGCTTTCATCCCAGCTTGTTCAAATTCCTAATAAGCCTCTTTGTAGTTCCCGTGTAATCCATTGCGTTTCCAGACCGAGACTGGAGACATATGTTTCGCAAACACTGATATGTTTTGTAACGCATTGCTGTGTTTACATTATAAAGCTTCCCTCCAGAACAAAGTTTGAGTGTGGATGAATAGCTTCACTGTGCAGCCGGGGAGCTCTGGCAGGTAACAGCCCACACTATCATGCACAGCCTCAACAGACTTGTCAAATAAATTATGGCCTTGGATCAGGACCTGGAGTCTCCTCTCTCCTTGCATTAGCTGTATCAGTGGTGAAATGATTTGACGTTTTTCTACCTACTCTGTTAAAGTTGCCAAGGCATCCTTTGTGTCTCTGTTGTTGGTAGCAATAGCTGACAACCATTGAACTGCAAAACTCATTATCACAGAATAACTGCAGGACTTTATTTCAACATGTTTGTCATTCATCAAGCAAAAATGCCAAACTTTTCTTAGTTTCAGCTTCTCAGTTGTAAGGATTTGCTGCTTTTCTCTGTTTTGTATCAAAATAAAGTGAATATCTTTGGGTTTGGGTTGCAAATTGGCATTAGAGCTGCAACTAACGGCTATTTTTATTATTTATATTAATATTCACATTAATATGATGTAAAACAGAGAAAAGCAGAACATCTCCATATTTCAGACTGAAAACAGCATTTTGTGACAGTGTGAAAATGTGCCTCCTTTTTTTCTTGTTGATTGACTAATTGATTAGTGTGCATATTTTTTTATTTTTTTTTATTTATTTTTTTTTAGTTTATTAGATAATTGACCATTTGAAAGTGTCTCATTGGAAATCTCTTGGAAATTGTGATGGCCCTTTTTTGCACTATTTTCTGACTTTTTATTGACTAATCCAGTAGTTCCCAAACTTTTCCCATGTGATTCTTCAAAAGAATCAATATCTTCATTGTACATTGAATATCTTTGGTTTTTGGACTTTTAAAAAAAAAAACTATTTTCTGACATTTTGTTATATAAAAGATGAATAAGTTAATTCATATGATAATTAATAAGGAAAATAATAATAATCGTTAGCCCTAAAATTATCAAATTGATGTCCATTGCTTTGGAAGGCGTGGAAATATAGAAGTATAATGAAAGTCCTTTTTTGTTTTAGATTTCATCCATGACTGGTTTTAATGAGTATTTGCTTTTCGTCATTAATCATAGCTTTGTGCTTCACAACAGCTTTATCATTGTTTCATCACAATGTGATTCTGAAAGACGGGAAATAATAATAATGATATACGATAATTGCCCGTCAATAGCAGGATAAAGCAAGTGCTGGTGAGCCTCGTCTATGTATATTTCAGTGTAACTGTAGATCCCCTCCTCAGAGTGTCTTTTTAGAATAGGACAATACTGTCACGTTGCCAGATATCCAACCGTGAAGTGTTATTAAAGGCAGAGCTTGAAATTGCAGCAGCAATGCTGTAAACACTGTTGTTCCTGCTAAAGAGAATCCATGGTAACTCACTGACAGAACCAGAAAGGTGTTGATCTGCTTTTACTAGGCTGCAAAGTTCAGCCGAGCAAGCAGGTGGCCTCCAGTTTCCCTGGAAACCCAAAACACTCGGAGCATGTGGCCTTGTCTGAAAGAGCAGAGCTGCATGACCTGCAAATCTCACAGCATTGTTAGACGTGGAGAGCGAGACATGGCGATATCTGCCGATAGGCCGGACTCATCTGAGATCTCATTTGAGTCATCTATTAGTCACAGTCATGTCCTCTCATATAATTTCCACTGATCTCCATCCCTGCTGGTATTTGCCCCCTTCATTGACATACCCAGTTAACAAATTATCCTCTCTTGAGGATTGAGGTGAAGAAAATGACTCTTAATGTGCCCTGCTCTTATGGCCTTAATTAAAATGTCATAGGCTCAGACATCCTTCATAGCTCAAGCACCAGTTAGCACTTTGATTATGTCTTTCATTATGTGCAGTGCTGTTGATTATATTGCAAATAATATGTGATTAAAACTTGGACCTGGCAGTCAAAGTGCAGCCATGTGA
The DNA here is from genome assembly GCA_943590825.1 of Bovichtus diacanthus. Classification (NCBI taxonomy): domain Eukaryota; kingdom Metazoa; phylum Chordata; class Actinopteri; order Perciformes; family Bovichtidae; genus Bovichtus; species Bovichtus diacanthus. Next base: position 7,530,641 of record CALSBV010011200.1, on the reverse strand, counting down.
GAGTGAGCGGACGGCTCTTTGTTAAAATTCTTTATTAATCCTGCTTTTTTTTGTATTATTCCAAATTGAGCTAACCATAAAACAACTACCCGCCTTGGAATTTTAATACTAGAACAAATGTTTTCAGTGTGAGTGTTGTGTTGGCCCTCGGGCAGCACTGCAGCTTCTGTATTCCCAGCCTTCTTTTGCATGCGTAACACTGACTGATGTTCCTAAATTAACAGCATCAGCTCACACTCGCTGTCTTCTTGTGCTGGCAGTTGACACTTTATCCCCGTCCCTCATCTCTGCCCCAACCTGTTGCACCGCAGCAGACTCCTCTTAGCCTACGGTCTATTTTAGTCCAAATCGGCAGGCTGAATTATTAATCCCTGATCCATTATGCTGACGTGTTAATTATTAATTGTTCAGCTGGCTCTGGCAGATCTGAGAAAACTGTTAAAAAAGGGTAGGATGGGGCATGGTGTCTGAGCGAAAGGCACTTATTCCCTCTTTCTCAGCAGAGCTGCACAGATGATAGCTGTGTGGGAGGATTAGAAAGTGACAGCAGCATCATACAATGATCTACTTTTCACAAAGCATGCATGTAGTATGTTCACATGTGTATCTGTTTGGATGTAATAATGCATCTCTTGTCAGAGCCGCTGAACCACATGAGTGTTTGTGCAACGAGACCATTACACAGACACACTCGCTTGTCATATACAATTGTTAACACTCTTATTAGCAGTCAGCAGCACCTCTGTTATGCAACATCTCGAGAAGAGAAAGGCAAACACTACAAAACTTGATGAAAGATGAAATAGCACCGTTCACTTGTCCTGAAATCCTGCTGTTGATTCCCTAACAGTGGAGTGGTTACTTGTCCACGTCTCTGAACACAAAGCACGGATGTACCTTTATATAACAGCCAGGACTGTCTATTGTTTCTCAAAGTGGAGTCGGATTGTATCCTACAGCTGGGGAGCATCTGTAGAGAAAGAAGTTTTCTGTTTCAAGATTTCCCGATAACAATTCATTTTAATGACATCCGTAATGCTTCTGGTCATGATCAAGAAGCTTTTTTCTTTTTCTTTTTTTGTGCAAACTTTCTCTCAAGGGTCTACAATTTTCTCGTTATCTTGTGCAATGTTGTGAAGCTTTTTATTCCAAACTTTGCATTGGAAAAGATCGGGTAATGGTTCTGTAGAATTCACACGTTTGCCGTTTTTTTTTTAATCCACTTTTTACTCGTGGGAGTTCAACCAAAAGGCAGCAAAGCAAATACAATATGTTCAGTGTCTACACAGTACAGCACCATTCAATCCAGTTGGACAGCCCTGCAGTAAACGCTCCCTTTATGACTCTTATCATGTTTAGTTTGTGTTGCCACCGTGTCAGAGAGGTGCTGATTGAGTGCTCCCTTGTATTGTGTTACAAAGTCTTTTATATTAAAGCCATTTTGAGGAGAAACTAGAATCAAAAAAAGTGTTTTTTTATCGTACAGCTTTTGTGCTTGTACAAGGTTGCATCAAAGCTTGCAGATGTTGCTGTTATTGTTTCCATACTGGTCCGTCTCTTTAACGTGTTCTTTAAACTGCTTTTAATTCATTTAGAGCTGAGATGGTTAGTTGATTAATAAATTAGTTGATTGACAGAAAATATATTAAATTATTTATTTAACCCCCCCCTTTTTTTTTTTTGTGCAAAAATTCCCTTTAATTTATTTGTTCGTTCTTCACAAATGTGAATATTTGCTGGTTTTCTTAATTTTCAAGTAAACTGCATATCTTTTAGGCTTTGGACAAATCAAGCAATTTGACCCCGACATTCCCAACAACTACTGGTCCATCTCCAACTTCCCCTTTTTGTCCAAAATCCTCGAGCTGCTCAACTCTGCTTTTCAGAAACTGCCCTCCTGAAAATCCCTACTGACATACTTCTCTCCGGACTCCGGCTTCCTCACCATCCTCGTCCTCCTTGACCTCAGCGCAGCCTTTGACCCCATCGACCATTTCATTCTCCTCTCTCGCCTTCAACACACCATAGGAATAACTGGCACCGCCCTCTCCTGGTTCTGGACTGACATCAATACGTCTCCATAAACCACTGCCAGTCCTCCACCGCCCACTCGAGCCTCACCGCCTGTCTTAAGGATATTAAAACTTTCTCCAACTCAACTGCAACAAATTCAGAAATAATCCTCATAGGTCCAACTTCCCTCACCTGCTCCACCTGGAACATTGCCCCGCCTCCGCTGCCGAAACACTCGTCCACGGCCTCGTCACTTCCTGCTCACCTCCACCCGCCGCCAAGACCACATCACCCCGGTCCTCCACCACCACCACTGGCTCCTGGTCGTACACAGGATTGACTTCAGAATACTACTCACCCCCTACAAAGCCTTAAACGCCCCGGCCTCTCCCTACCTCTCAGAACTCCTCCACATCCGTACCCGTTGCCAAACACCACCAGGACCGAGCTCCGGACCTGGGGGTGACGGGGCCTTCTCAGCTGCTGCACCCTCCCTCTGGAATTCCCTCCCAAACCCCGTCAGACAGTCGAACGCCATTGTTCAAGCAAACCTTTAAAACCTCTTCAACCTCTCTTCCCCCGGCTGAACTCCTTCCTCCCTTCTCATGACTCCTGGTTTTAACTGCTCTCTGTTCGGGTTTAGTTTAGTTCTGTTTTGTCTTTTTGTTTGTATCTTGTGTGTACGAATTTGTATATAAGTCTGTTTTTATGCTTGTATGGAATATTTCTAAATTGTAAAGCGTATTAGAAATAGTATCTAGAAAAGCGCTATGTAAATTAAATATATTATTATTAATATTATTATTATTAGTTAGTTAGTGTTCATTTGTGACTTTGCTGAATCCAAACTCGCACAAACAAACTAACTGGTCGAGGCAGCGGTAGACCAGCAACCCCTGTGTCTTGTAAGGTAAAATGACTATTTTTGTCAATGGAGTCTGTTTGCTTTGAATAAAGCATAGATAACTGCTTCAGTTCCTCGTCGGAAAAAGGGCTGCAAGGTTAAACGGTCAAAATATTCTAACTATAGAATACATTTACTGATATTTTTTTAGATGGCTTAAAAAAAAATTAGTAAATTGCTTTACTTCCGTACCATAACTGCCATATACTGCAGGGAATACACTGACTGGATAAGAACCTCATACAACCCCACTTTCAAAACATCCAGACGATCTCTTTAAGCTGCTGGATGTTGACGTATGTTCAGTACACTGCTCAAAACAGGTTACTGTTTCAATTTCAGAGATGATCATGGACACGCATGACGTTGAGAGGCAGGTTTTAGGGTTGTTTGTGTTTTGTGATGAATGATCGTGGTGTGATTTATTATCCGTTCAGACACTTGGAGAGCAGCAAATCCCCAGAAATACAGAGCGGTTCTCAGTAATCTGCTCCATCCTATAGCAGTGGAACTTTCTCTGCTGATGGAGTCGTCTCTGTCAGGGTCACAGTGCCCCCAATCCATGTGACTACTCATCCCGAAAGAATATAAAAGTCGTGACATTTTCTGCTGCCATCAACCAATCACTTCTAAGATGAAGTGTCATGGAAAGTTATACAATCTCTGCCAGAGCTTTTTTAGCAACTTGTGGTGGCTAAGCAGTGAAGACACTTTCTTTTATTGGTTTTCTCTTTTCTGCTCGTTGTTATCAGCTCCCACCAAGCTGTCTAGATTGGCAGCAGGTAATAGTGGTGATATTTTGGGTGCTGTGGCCTCTTCTTGCTCATGAGGCATGATGGCACGCGTTTGAGTGGGCAGGAGCTGCAGGTGTATCCAATTTCTGGCTCGTTCTCACCTGTCACACCTCGGCTTTAGTTTGAGTGACAGGTGAGTGCAGTCAATGCCGAGGCTGCTTCCTGGATCCTGCTCAATGCTCGCTTTAGAAAACCAATGCCACGCTCGCATCTTGTTGGATTTACTTTAAATATGACCAGCCAAAATGTTCACGTCAAGCAGCATGTGTGTAATTTTTTTTAATGAACTACGTAGATGTCTCCTTTGTTGGGTTTTATTGATTGTAAGTGAGTCAATTAAGGTGACAAATTCTGCAGCTGGTTCAGTCAAACATTCTCTGTTTTCAGCTTTTCTCTGTTTTTATATCCTTATAATTTCAAAGTCTCTGGTTTTGGGACTGTTGGTTGGACAAAACAAGCATTTTGAAGTTGTCTTCTTGAGCTCTTTGAACTTGTGATGACCAATTTCTTGCACTACTTTCTGACATTTTAAAGGTTAAACCAGTTATCCTCAATTGGGACTGAATGATTTTGAAAAAAATATCTAATTGCGATTATTTTTGACTGATACTGCATTTGCTATTTCATTCATGATATTAAAGAGAATTATGATGTTTGCATCATTAGTTCCATTGTTTTGTCAGGATTTGTACCAAACATTGATTTTTTTTTTTTTTCTTAAGTCTGTAGAATATGATTTTTATGCCGGGACATCTTTGCAGCACCACAAAATGGAATTTTGACACATATTTAGCCTTTTAACAAATATTGCGCCTCCTGCAATTTTTATATTTTGCACTACTACATATTGTGATTTTGATAAAAATCCTCAACAGCTTTTTGGCTTGTAACCACTTAAAAAGAAGCAACATCTACTCGAGACCCCTAATCACAGTTTGTAGTTTTAGTACGAGTGGTGAGCAGTTCAACCAAAGTCATTTTTCCTTTTGTTCAGGATGAGGGGCTCAGTATTACCAGTATATAGTCTGCAGACAGGCAGCTCGGTGACGCACAGTGGTGCTTTGAGCTAAACGCTAACATGCTCACAGTGACAATTGCTGCTGATGCTGAAGTTTAGCAGGTATAACGTTTACAAAGTCCACCATCTTAGTTTAGCACGTTAGCATGCTAATTAGCAGTAACCACAAAGTACAAAGCGGAGATGGGAATGTCATTAGTTTTGAAGGTATAAACCAAAGTCAATTTGACCTGCGGAAGCGCGCAAGATGAAAAGTCAGAGAATTACCAAAGTAATGACAACTCGTCCTCCGGGGAACATGAATGTTTTGTCAAATTTCAGGCAATCCATCCAATAGTTGTTGAGGCATTTCTATCTGGACCAAAGAGGTGGACCCACCGACATGGCCAACAGACTAACTGATAATGAAAGTAATTACTAGTTGCAGCCCTAATATGAGAATTGTTAATAATCAGTAATAGTTTTCACTATAATATTCTCCACTCATGGATGCTCAAATAAGTTTGTCTTTCAAAGTGGATGCAATAAGATGTAGAAGTCATTCTTTACAGCCCTCGTTCACTGCATCATTCTCAAAGGTCGCCACAACGGCCACATTGTGAGAACACTAAATGAAAACGGCAGCCAGTAGGCGTTTTCATCTCACAAATGAATTGGGAAAAGCTGTTGGCTGAAGTGTCCCCTATGCAGACATCAGCTTTGCCTGCCCTGAAACTCAAAGAGGCAAAACAAATAAAAGCCAGATAATAAAGGGTCTTTGCAGCTTCACCTGGCACAGCTTCAATTATCCTCCAAGGACTACAGGGAGGACGGTTGGGTTTTTTCTCCGTCATCACAGCTAGAGGTGTGAATCTTTGGATATCTCGCGGTATTCTGGATTCAGTACATTCATGTGGCAAATTATTGCATAAAAGCAGAGTAAAGTGTGTTTAAGATTATTGAGTTTTTATATTTGAAAAATATCAGTTACATCAACTGATTGCAATAATGTAAACACACAAAGGCAAAAGGTAACATTTATTCATGCTAAACACAAAAAAACACTTTTTACTTTAAAAGTTTCAGTATTTCTCAATTCTCAGTGCCTTTTTTTTTTTTTTTTTTTTTAAGAATAAGCTATACAAAAAAAATAAAAATGCCACCTGTTACATAAATAAAATTGGTGGGCAAGCTGCCTTCTTGTTTTCTCCAATAATTGGCAATTTGAAAAATAAATTGTGCATAAGATAACATGTAAAACTAGTATTTTGCTATGATTTGTTGAAAAGAAAAATCACACAATTATGTTTGACCCAACTTGGTGTGTAGGAGGACTGTCCATCACAAGCAACATCTAGGTCCTTTTTGTAGATTTCTTTTTCTTTTATTATTGATTTTTGAAAGATAAGAATCTAAATTCTTGCATGAATCGATTATCCCCCCCCCCCTCCCCAAATCACAGCCTCTTTGGACCTCGATCCCTCAGGCTGTCTGCACTTGCTGCAGCGTGTGAGTCCTTGGTTACATTACCCAGACTCCCTCACTGTCACCAGACATCCATCCAGCACCGTGTAGGGTCCAGTTTCATTTCCATGAGTCATGTTCGCTCAGCTTTTGCCTGCATGTCTTTTGTGAGTGAATGTCTGCTGGCTTGTTCTGCTCGAGTTTATGATTTTGTAGCTTGTCTGACTGCAGTAATTATGCCGGGGAGCTGCTGCAATCTGTCTTTGTTTTTCATTTCATTTTCAGCTGCTCACACCAGACCCATCAGTAATGTGTGTGCAGATGTTTGTTTGTGTGATCTCTGCACGCAGCGATGGCTGTGGCTTGTGTGTTTTTGCACTCAGCACTTTTCGCTGCTGTCATGTCTCATTCCGCCTTAAATCCGTTAAGACTTTTGCCTGTATAAATACTATGGAGACGCTGTGTCAGTGTTGGCCCGGCTGTCCCTGGGCACCGGACTTCACAGGCCATTTAGATCTGGCACTAACCACTCATGCTGCAAAGTCACTAAAAAAAAAAGGATTCCTTGATCGAAAACAGTTTCATCACTCAGAGCACTTCTTCCCCCAAGGACCTTTTTTTATTTTTTCATGAGTTTTCTCGTTTTGGGCAAATGGAAGGGAGGAAAGTGAGAGGAGTGAAGATCTCCCTCTATCCTTAAGATAAGAGTGCCAGGGGTCTGTTGTGTCACTCTTCATCTGCGAGTGACACCTCAGACAAAGTACCACCACGTTAAAGTGTTTGTATTCATGTGCACAAACTCCCTTTCTCATTATTTTCCTGTTGTTGTCGACAGGCTACACAGAGTTCCCCAACGAGAGTTGAATTTAATGGCCAATACCAAATCTGAGAAAGAGTTCCTTAATGTGCACATTATCGCACTTTTCTAAACACTTAAACGTCCATCAGCAAGGGCGCAGAGAGGAGCGGTAGGTAAATGCAGACTAACTCTAAGTGTTGTGATAAGTGATCGTCCTCCTGAGGCTCACCGCTGTGATTACAGCGTGACAGCAACTCTAAGTGATTATTTTCAATCGCTGCTCTCATAGATATTAAGCTCGAGTTTCCTTTTTTCTTTTTCTGCTTCTTCCAGTCTGATCGTTAGCGTCTTTCTCCTTGTTATCCATTTCACACACGTTGCGTCAGAGTATGTAACAAGTGCAAGTTTAGAGTTGCAGCGCTGGTGAAAACGGTCGATGGGGATCTGCCAGTGATCGTTGATCAGCACAGCCAGAGGCCCGACTTAAACGTCCAGCACCTGCAAAGAGAGAGGGAGTAAAACTAGATTCAGCATGAGACAGTAAATAAATGACCTCTCATTCAACACCTACATTTCCTTCAATGCCTCACAATTGATATATAAACCCCCCCCCCCCCCTTTATCTCTCTCTTTGCTCTCCCTCCTCGTGCGTCTCCTCCCTGGGAAGCATCCTGCTGACGCTCTCTCCAAGGAGTCTTATTGATATTCTTGGAGAGGCATTGCAGAGAGGGAGGAGGGTGTGGTGGGGGTGGGGGAGGGGGAGGGGGGGTTGAAAGTCATTGTAGCAGCAGACGCACTGCCTTCTAGTACCAACAGTAAAAATCACAAGTCACCCAGCAGGATGTGTCACCATTCATTTTGTCTGCTGCACTAATAGAAAATCTCCTGCTTTGGATTTTTATTATTCTCGAGCGCGTGGAAAGGCAATTTGCCAATCATGCAGATTTTCAGTTAAGCTTTCGGGTTGCTTTCATGTGGAGGAGATTAAACCCCTATTGTGATGTGAATGGGACACTTTGCTTAAATGTATTTATTTTGTTTTCACTGTGACAGTTGCCTATTAGGCTACTTTTAGCATGCCAGTGACGGGGAGAGGTATTAAGGAAATAAGATCTGACAGTTTTTTTTTTTTTCCCTTGAGGTAAAGAAGAAGTGTTTTATTATTTTCCTAAGATGCAATGCAGTGAGGCTGGGTTTAAAGGTTTAAAATGCTTCAATACTGGTACTGATACCTAAACAATACGTTACTTTTAAGGAAGATAAAAAAATGTGTCTGTAGAGCAGAAAAGATTAGTTAATTTACTGAATTCATCAGCAACTATTTTGTTAATCGTGTAAGTAATTTTACAAGCAAAAGCTCCAACAATTCTTTTATTTTAGCTTCTGTAATGTGAGGATTTGTTGCTTTTCTGTTTTTACATCCTAGTAAACTGAGCGTCTTAGTGTCCCACAACATGGGACATTTTGTAAATGTCAACTTGACCTCTAGGAAACTGAAGCTGACATTTTAAACTAATTTCTGACATTTTAGGGGGAAAAAGATAATAAAAATGAAAAGAATTGTCAGGTTAATTGATAAAGACAACAATACTTTGTTGCAGGCCAATTTTTCTTTAAAAAAGAATCAGAACTTCTCAAATGTTGATTGTAGCCTTTGAATAACTTTCCTTTGGTCTAAAAGTGGCAATATAGTTTTTTAATAATTAAAAAAATAAAATGAGTTGGATCAAGCATTCAATGTTACTTGACAGTTTTTTAATACCTCGTGACGTAACACTTGTTGGTACCAAAAAACATACATTTTAAATACCTCTGTTAAATCAGAATATTATTACATATTTATGTAAAACTGGGAACTGTTTAGAACATTTTAATATCAATGTTAATGAAAATAATTGGAAGTGGCAGCCCTATTTCAAGATTCTTAAAATGAAGTCTAGGGAGTTGTTATAGATAAAACTAATACCATCTTCAGTTCTTTTTGTATAATTGCGTAGGAATACACTTTTGAAAATGGTTGAAAATTAAGCGTCCTCCTCCTCTTCATCCTCGTTCATTCTGCCTCTGCTGGCAATTTTAGAAAATCATCTTTTTGTTGTCTGTTTACTCTCGTGCGCCCTCAGTTCAGTTATCCTGAAAGAGTCGTGAAGGTTATAGAGGGTGTGTACAGGAAAATAGATTAATTTTATTTTTCAAAAACCGAATGAACGAACCTGAAGAAGTGACCCGCAGAAGGCATTGAGACGCGGCTGCTGAAATGATGTGGCGTGCTGTGTACCTGGCTGATGAGAGGAGAGATTGGAGGGGGTGTGAAAGCCGGCAGCCCCCGTGACCTCTGCTATTCATGAGCCTCCAACATGGGGGGGGAAGACTTTCACTGAGTCACTCTGCTTTGGCACACAAACGCACACACTCGGAAACAACATCATACATAAATCAAGCAACAAGCGTGCGTGGAATAAGTTGGCGCCGTCTCCTGCTCACCTTCACACACACATGCACACTTTGTTCTCCGAACGCATTCAGCAGACGAGACGTCCAGATAACATTGTCTGCTCTGCGTGGTCGTGCTGTACCTGACTTTACTCCTGCACGTGTAATGACTCATTCTTCTCTAACTACCTTGTAGGCTCCGAGCCAGAGGGTTGCTGCGACTAATTTGACAGCCGCCACGGCTCATTATCTAATAAAGGGGACAGTTCTTGGCCCTGCAGTTTAAACCGTGTTAGTGTAGATGTTCTTTGTAATAACCTCACACATTGCAGGCCGTCAGTGTGTTATCTCGGGCTCTTCTTGCTTTCGAGATGTGAAAGTCTGAGCTGCTATCTAGCTTTTTTTTTCTCACATGAACTCCGGATAATGTCGGGAGTATCAGGTACATTTTCTCCTTTCCTTTCACACGTGTAGCACACAACAGGAGTTTGTGCGTGTCAGATGCGTTTTCACGTCATGGAAATACTCTGTTGGCTTTAGGCGAGGGGTCGCACCTGGGTTGCGTGTGTGTGTGCGTGTGTGTGTGTGTGTGTGTGTGTGTGTGTGTTACAAACATGGGCACCTACAGTATATGTGAATTGTTAATTATCATGGAACATTATTTTTAAAAGCTCACAGCTGACTAGTAGTTAGTTTAACATCCTTTAGTTATACAATATATTATATTTACTTGCTACACAGCCATTGTAACTGATGATAATAACCGCAGTAAGGCAGCCGGCTCATAATTTGGTCATAAACAACGGCCCTTACAGACAGAAATTCGTCTCTCCACTTGGATATTTTCGTTGCCGTTTCCGCGTAGATGACCCTTCTTCTTCTTCTTCCTCACCCTCGGCTGTTTGTTTTCTTCCCGTTTCCCGCCAGCCGCGATAGAAACATCATCAACGCGTGCACTCGCTCTCCCTGAATGCCCCGAACAATGAGCGGCTGTAGTCACACATGGGCTCAATCAGACATTACACAGACTTTGTACCAGAGAGCTGGCAGAGTGAAGTCCGTTTGATGTCCGGCCCGAATGACTCGGATATTTGCCTTCTCGCATACAGCTCCTCCGGGTAATGTCCAAATAATTTCAGGGTTGCAGTGCATGTGTGAAATGGGCTTTAGAAAATGTTTCATATCCCCTGTTAAAAAAAAAAAAAGCAAAAAGGAGACAAAATGTTTTTAATCATTTGAAAAAGGAAAGGAAATATGTCCTCATTTCATGCATAACCATTTAACTAAACAGCCTTTCTTTCTCATCTTGACCCAGCCTTGACCATGGACTCCTTCAGCACCAAGAACTTAGCCCTGCAGGCGCAGAAGAAGCTGATGAGCAAGATGGCCACCAAGAGCATGGCCAACCTCTTCATCGACGACACCAGCAGCGAGGTGCTGGACGAGCTGTACCGCGTCACCAAGGAGTACACCCGCAACCGCAAAGAGTCCCAGAAGATCATCAAGAACTTGATCAAGATGGTGGTGAAGCTGGGTGTGCTCTACAGAAACAACCAGTTCAACAGCGAGGAGCTGATCCTGGTGGAGAACTTCAGGTAGGCAGCAAGAGGCATTAAAGGAATAGTTCAACGTTTTGAGAAATGCAATTACATTTGCTTTTCTTTCAAGATTAAAAGGAGATGATTGATAGCACTCATGTTCGTGCGTTAGCTTAGCTTAGCATAAAGACTGGAAGCAACATTTAGCCTAGCTCTGTCCAAAGAAGTACGCCGACCAACACTAAAGCTTATCTTGCTTGTATCATCAGTACACAAACAGTAACAGTGACTTAAAAATTTAAAGAAATGTTGGTTTGAGGTTCAAGTTACATGCTGGAGCTACTTTTTGACGTATAACATGTTATTAATCCGCCCAACATTTCTCTACAGTGTCTAGACATGAAGTATCTTCTCATGTAATTCTCAGAAAGAAAGCCAATAAGTGTTTTTCACCAAAATGTTTAAATTAAGAGCTTTCGTCACATCCTACCATCTACCTAAATATTGTTATATTGTGTATGAGAAGGTGACAAACCTTGAGGAGTCTCGTACATCTGCACACTTTCAGGAAAAGGTCTGGCTGAACCCCTCGTAATTCCGCACTAAGTTTATTTTTCTTTAAACCCACTATGAGGACATTTTCCCATCGGTTAATAAACTTGTTACCGATTTTACACATTTCACAAGAAAAGATTGTTGATAAAGCTGAATATCTGTAGAGCGCTTACTGTGATCTTCAACGTTGGATGACTTTGGCCTTGTCCTCTCCGACATATTGCCAAATAAGCTCTTTTGCTTTCGCTTTGACACCAAATCCTCCGCCATCGCTGGTCAACTTACTCTCGCTGTGATAAGTGAAATCTGACTCCTGCTACTCTGTGCTACTCAGATTCAAATTGTAGAATCCTTCGTCGGATAAAACGCTTAGTATCTTACAAATTAGAGTCTTTTTCAAATATCATGCTGCTGCTGATACCCGAAAAATAAACTAAATGGGTTTTATTTTTATTAAATAAAAGCAAAACGATAGTTACAAGCAATGAAATCGGTGTCTGCCCCGGACACCGGTAACACGACTACCATTGCAAGCCTAATTTGCCCCGACATTAAAATGGCTGTATTCCCGCGAAAGAAAAGGCCACATTAAAAGACGCATGCATGTAACCCCTTCACCGAGAAGAACCAAGCAGGCCGGCCTTACTGCACGATCCAAATCCTCGTCTGAACAGTATTAAACAACAATGAGCTGGTGCTGGTTGAGAGCTTCAAGTGGGGAGGACTGCAGTTCAACTTCATTTCTGTGTGCTGATGGAAGCAAATTAAGGAAATTGACTTTTTACATCAGTTTATATATTTTCCACTAAAATAGTAAAACTCCGCTTGGAGGCATGTGAAGCTGACACAAGTGCACAGTATGGAGAATGGGGATTATATTAGCATGGAGAAGGACAACACTATAACTGATAGAGGGGAGTTGTGAAACTTTTCTGAAGAAATTCACCAGACAGCAGTTTCTATTTTTACTTCCCTCTGCTGCTCCAGTCAGAATTAGAATCTGACAGCCTCTCTTCTCTCTCCTCGTCTCACAGGAAGAAGGTCCACACTCTGGCCATGACGGCGGTCAGTTTCCACCAGATTGAGTTCACCTTTGACCGCCGCGTCATGAGCGCCATTTTGAATGATTGCCGCGAGCTGCTGCACCAGGCCATCAAGCGCCACCTGACAGCTAAGAGCCACTCGCGAGTCAACCACGTGTTCAATCACTTCGCCGACTGTGACTTCCTGGCGTGTCTCTACGGGCCCTCGGAGGTTTATCGCGGCCACCTGCAGAGGATCTGCAACGGGGTCAACAAGATGCTCGACGAGGGGAACCTCTGACCTCCGCTGGCCTCGTCAACGGGCACCTTTTACCTCCAGTCACCCCTCATGTACCTTTTTTTTTTTTAAATGGTGACAATCGTGAACATTTCAATTTTTCATTTGTTGCATGTGTGTGCCTTTTAAACACTGAAATCCTCGGCTAGTTAGTCCAAAGTATCTTCTGCAGCCGGACTTTTTCTTATTTCACAGAAAAAACAAAACACAGATGTTTTTTTTTTTTGTTGTTGTTTTTTTTTTTTTTATATATATATAAATGAATGTAAAACTTCATGCTCTTATCAGTATATTCAGGGATAGGAGCTTTGACAACTGTGCCTTGGGGGGAAAAAAAACATTTTTGTCTTCATTTTAAGGGTACTTAGTTGCTCTTTTACTAAATGAACAAGACATGAATCCGGCACAGGCCTTCAGTCATGTCTCTATGAGGAGCTTTTAATGGACCACAATGGTTTTGGGGGCACCAGGAGAGGAAAGCAAGTGAATTTCCATCTTTTCGACATACCCAAGGATATAAAGAAGTGCTTTTTTTTGTTTGTTTTCGTCTTTTTTTTTTCTCTAAAATTAGTGTTGCACTCAATCCTGAACAAGCGCTGTACTGTACTTTCCTGCAATAATGAAACCATGTGAAACACGGCGGTTGAGTAATCCCGCATTTTACAGCTTTCACCATCATGCACTGAACTCGACTCTGCAGATCAACCAGGCCTTTTGTGTAGAAGGCACCTATAAACGCAGTTTTTGCATTTAATAGTCTGGTTTATAGCCACCCCAACAAAGATGAAGTGTTCGGGTCATAGGGGAACCATAAACATGAAGGAATTTGATTATGCTGTGTATTGTTGAATGTCCTGCTGGCGTTAAACTCATCTGCACGGAGGGGGGGAAAAAAACCTCCAAATTTGTGTCTATAAATGTCATAATCGCAACAGGGAAGCGGCGCAACGTGGCACCGTCCGCCAACGTTGCCCTGGCATTTTGTCAGAGAGGAATAAAGAGCGATCACAGTTGAACTGCTCACCATAATAGATGTTGGAGCCCAGGGTCAGCTGTGTTTCAGATTTATCCAGAAAGCACTAAAACTCTGGTTTAAATTCTGACCGATTTTGAACTAGAAAGACTCCCCAGGAGCATGAAAGGATAGACAGAAACCTGCAGCTCTGTGCCTATGAAGAGGCCCAGGCTTGGTTTAGAGATTAGAGCACAGACGTACACAGTACCTGATTGTACTCTCCCACTGCAATTACAGCTCCGCACTCTGGTGGTATAATGGCCGGGAGCCTGCCTCTGTGGAACAGCCACTCTCCAGCTCGCCACACAGAAGTGTTATGTGATGTAGATAACCATCGCTGTTTGTTTTGTCCCTTTTTTAATGGACTGAAAGATGTTGTTGTGTTTCTTCCTTATAAAGGAGAATATGAATAGTTACTACTTTCCCTCCCCAACCTGACTTTTTTTTTTTTTTGTATCACTGAGCCTGTCTGGGAGATTGTTTTGTTCTGCGGCCTCATTTTGTATTCTGTGTGTGAGTGTGTGTGTGTGTGTGTGTGTTTTGTGTGCGTACCTGTGAGAGAATTGGAAATTGAGCCGTGTAATAAGCGCTGTGCTTTTCCAGATAGGATTGCTGAAACTTTCACTTCATCCACAGCATCTCTGCCAAAGAAATGAAGACTGATGTGACTCAAAATGCGGTCGTTTTTCCCCAGAGGAACAGAAAACAGTATGCACTTGATAATTTATAGCCCTGGTAACTGTGATAATGAAGACACAGATGGTGGCTGTTGCTTTTTGTTCACCTTTTTAATTCTTAGATGACTTACTTGAGTATATGCTTGTTTGTTAGACCTATTTAACTCTCACTGCACTGTTTATGAGGCTTCGAAGTAAATCCTTTTTTCCAAGTCCCCCTAAAACAGTTGACTTTAATTGTCTTTGGATGCTATTTTCTCCAATCCCTCCACATCTCAGGGTTGGTTTAAATCTCCCTCGGTTTAAAAACCATGACACACTAAGTAGAAATCACCACAAACCTCTGCAACAGCCCCACTTATTTCACTAAAGCCCTCAAACTAAGCATACTTATGTTGCATTTTTACTATTGTGAAGTTTAAAATGTTTTTATTTTCACTTGTGTACATATGATTGTTTGTGTGCCTCTATATTGTATCCAAACACAACAAATATAATACAATTTACTTTTTTTAAAGAATATATTTTGTCTTTTTTTTTTTTTTTTTTTTTTTTTTTCTCTGAATTAATACCGAGTGTCTTCCCATTAGTCTGTTGGATGGTGGATTTTTCCGGGCCAGATCAGAGGGTAATCTGACTACATCTGACCTGGATTCAATCTGCCAAATCCCTTTTCCTCCTGCTCCCAGCATTGTTAGGAAGCCATGAAAGCAAACACAAACTCATCTGACTGACAAACAATTCAACTTTGGGTCGTTTCTTTCCACTTCCTGCAGGCCCACGCACGCCACGGTCAAAGGTAGAACAGGAAATTAGTAAAATGGAAAGACTTGTTGCTTCTGTTTTCGGAAACAAAAACAGTCCGCTGCAGTTTAATGTCGAGCATGGCATGAGTAGCACTCACTGAATGCAGTTGGAGTTTAATCTGTCGTTGACTTTGCCACTTCTCAGACGTTGGACTGATAATTTGGCTTTTAGCACGCCTGCTCCCCTGCAGCACACTTGAACGGCTACTGCAGTACCAAGTGCCCAATTATCATCTAATGGTCATGCATAATGTTGTTCTTTTTTTCTTTTCTTTTTTTCTTTTACTGTGAATGCACCCTCGAGTTCAGAGAGTAATGTTATGACTAAACTGGGATGTGAGTTCAGTCACGTCTCATTGTCTCTGTGTACTTCTTCCTTTTCAAATTTAACGACGTCAAATAAAAGAAAAAAAACATTCCGACATCATCTTAAATTATTTATTTCTGCCCTCTTCTATTATAGGGTAGTTGTGTAAGAGGTTAAAGCGGGATAAAAAAAAAAATCTTTTTTGGGGGGGGGGGGGGGGGAAGATATCAGGGGGGCTGTGTTAGGGGGGAATAAAAAAAGGGGTTTTTGGGGGGGGGGGGGTTGAGGATTTTTTCAGGGTTGATGTGTAAGGGGGGTTGAGGATACATTTGGAGTATTTGTGTTTAGAGGTTAAAGCAGAATAAAAAGTATTTAAAATAAAATGTTGGGCGGGGGTAAAAGTTGAAGATGTCAGGGTACTTGTGTTGGAGGTTAAAGCAGAATAAAATGTTTTTTTTGTTTTTGTTTTTTGGGTGGGTTAAAAGTTGAGGAGAATCTCAATTTGCTTCTTTTTTTTTTTTTTTCTTCCTTCCCAATGTCTGTGTGTCTCGCTCAAACAATTTCTGAAAATTAAAAACTTGAAAATGACAGTCACAACGTCATTATCAGTGGCTGTGACTGAGGGCTCTAATACATTTTGGTGGCGCTAACTTCCACTGGGGCATAATTATCTTTTCCACATAATGAGCTGACTACAAAGGAGCCGTCCTGCATCCTAAGACGGAGCGAGCTGAAAGACGAAGCGTTTCCTCTCGTCTTCAAGCTCCCATCACTGAGCTATGATAGGTGCTACAGATTTATCACCTGAACTAAACAGATGTGAGCTGAGCTGTTGTAGCGTCATACTTATCTCCAGGATCAGCTGGTGACGGGAGAGATTCTCCTGCTCGGCTGTGCGCACGTACAACCCTGTAAGTAAAGGACAAACCGAGCCACACTTTCATGGTCCGTCCCTGCAAGTTGGTTTTGGCTGCAAAGTCGGCCTGTCTGTCAATACGGGTGCAAACACACTCATGTTTGAGTTCTGGGTGGTGCTGCAAAAACAAACCACAGCCCATTGTGTTCAAACAGTGGGCAATGCTCAACATCACAGTCATATTCCTCACTGCTCTTTCATCATCAAGGCCAGCGATAATGCGTTTAAGGCCTAATAAGTGTAATAGGACTGGGGGAACATGAGACATTCAACTATTTCAACGATGATCTCTTTATTGTACACAACACCAGCAGAGAAATATGCATTTGTTGATTTATGACGCAGCATGAACGAGGATATTATCCACCCAGAGAATTCACCATTGTTTTTGTTTGTTTACATTCCCTCCATTGCAAATTAAAAAAAAGAAATGCACTCCAGTAAGTAACGTTTCTACTGTTTTCATTCTGCTCTGTTTTTGTCATGTTTTTAGCATAATGGACTAAAGCCACAGCTGCATTTTGTCGTGCTTCCATGTGTTGCATCATGACGATAAATCCTCCTTGCATCCTGAGTTTACACGAAGCAGCAGATAACCTAATGTGTGCATTATTGCATGAGCTCCACCGCGGCTGCCTGCAGTATGTGAAGCTTCTCGTCACGTTTTGTTTCAGTCACCACGTTGTCTATTTTGTTCCTCATTTCTATGGAAATCCGTGTCGAGGCCGGACATAACAATCTTAACAGCTACGTCCATGCTTTCTAAATTTTATGCAGTGTGTGAGAAACCCCCTTTTTTTTTTTACACGAGGCCTTTGCTGACCTTTCAAGCACTTCCAAATTTCCTCTCAACACCAATCTCATGTAGGTTAGCTGGCGGCGGAGCGGAGCAGAGCGAGCGCTGCTTATTATGTATTACTTTGCTTTTGTAGTCCCTCCACATCGTTACTCATCCAGTATGCTTAAAGGTGCTCTCCCCTCCGGCAAGCACAGCTATGACAGTCAGCTTGGAAGTTAGAAGTCTTTCAAAACTCTTCCTCCCCTTTTCTCTTTCTCTCTTTTATCTTTCTTGGTGTCCCCACGTCTCTCTTTCTCTCACTATCTTCCTCTCTCGCTCGAGTCCTCAGAGAGCACCTGACTGACGTGTTGTTCGAGGATGAAAAGCATGGCGGAGGGGAATCCGAAAAGCAAACAACACAAAAATATACGAGAGAGGACGGGAAAGACATTGCTGTCTACACACACACACACACACACACACACACACGCACACACTCGGTGCCGAAGCCCTGAGGATTATCACCAGCGTGACACTGGACACTTCAGGGAAGACAGCATCTGCTCACTTCCATATTTTTAAAACTGCAACAAAAAAAAAGAAAAAAGAACATTGTGTTCTCAGGAAACTCGTCACTTTGTATACAGAGCCAAATACAGAGGTGCGAACACATATAATCATCTCCGAGCTACACATTTATAAGGTCCAGGTGTCTTAAGCAAGTTCCCAGATGCATTCACACTGTGACTAAAACCCATTTTCACAGGAAATTCTGACAGACATGGGGCTTCTTCGCCCTTTCAAAGCTTTTACATCTCTCTTTCTTTCCCCCACCCTGGTGTTCAGTGGTGAGCTCTCGCTCCCTCTGCTCAAAGAGATTCAACCAGGAAACTGGATCTGCAGTGGCAGTAAAGTTCGGCATGCTGGAGTGTCCCAGCACACTCGCTCTTGCTGCTTCTCAATGGGCAGCCCGGCCTGTTACAGGACTCAAAACAAGCAAGTGGGAGCACGACAGGAGGCGGCGGACAAGGTTACAGTCAGGCCATATGCTCGTTCTGTCCCCCCCCACCACTCCCAACTCTTCCTGCAATATTAAAGACTGCATGATGGAGACAGAAAGGCCTCCAGTTTGGGAGTTTTTCATGTAAGAAACACTGCAAAAGGAGATTTTTTTTCCCCCCAAGGTTTCTGTCTGTTTTTGTCCTTCAATCACACTCGCAGCACATTAATTGCCGATAATAGATGCTATAAATGTAGCCGGACTCAAGAGGCAGCACAGCCAGACTTCGGATGTAGCTATAACTGTGACAGCTACTTATTATACCACATTGACTTTAAAATGAGCAATGATTGTGCGTATCGCTGCCATGTTATTTATGGTTCTCACAATGTAGGTGGCTGATTGGAGGAGAAATTTTAAGAGACATGAGTTCAAGGTATTTATCACTCACATGCACACGCACACAGGAACACATTCAAGGAGGGTTATTATTACCTCTACCAAGGAGGTTATTTTTATTGGGTTGTCTCTCTGTCTGTCTGTCTGCAGGATTAAGGAAAAACTACCGGCCCGATTTTCATGAAACTTGGTGGAAGGGTGCAAGGAAGCACACGTTGTATTCTGGAGCGGATCCGAATCACGAGGCGGATACACACATTGTTTTTCACTCATGGAAACAGCCTTGGAGGAGGTCTGCGCTCTCTGGCAGTGTCATTTTCAAATGTAATCAATCACATGTTAACAGTTGCAACTTTATTGGAAAGTTTTTTAGATGTCATGTATATTTTTTTGTGCATTTCCTTAGTAAATCCAACGGGGTTTTAAATGGGTCAAATAGTATAGGGTGGACAGTAACTAAGTACATTTACTTAAGTATAATTTGAAGGTACTTGTACTTTACTTGAGTTCTGCTACTTTATACTTCTACTCCACTACATCTCAGAGGGAAATATCGTGCTTTTTACTTCACTTCATTTACTTGATAACTTTAGTTGCTTTCCAGATTAAGATTATTAATACAAAATATAAATCAACTGATAAATTACTATGTATTAATATAGGTTAAGCTAGCCAGCAGTATAAAGTATCTAAAATGAGCTTCACCTTTACCAGCTGCAACAAACACATTAATGCATCAATAATTATAATCCCATTATATAATATTTATGATTCCGAAATGGGCCATTCTGCATAATAATGGCTTTTACTTTTAGTACTTTAAGTATGTTTTGATGCTGATACTTTTGTATCTAATTTGTTTTTTTTTTATTACAGGACGTGTTTCTACACTGTGTCACTGTTACTTTAACTTTTATTTAGATTTTCTCAATTCGTAAAGTAATACTTAATCACCAAATTTGGAGATACATGTTTTGCAGAGCGACATTCATCATCTTCAACAATGAAGTTTGCACCAACCACCAACTAATTTATCTATGTATTTAATAGCTTTTATTCAGCCCTCATGTGTATAAATGATGCACGTGTCTGTATCCTTACTTAAAAAATTTTCATCATTCTGTATGTTGGCCTACTTTTGTATGACTGTGCTTTTGAAATAACATCAATGATTAACCTCCATTTCAAAGTGAAATGGAGGTTGAAATACTCGTATAAAATCTTTTTAACATTGACATGCACACACACACACACACACACACACACACACACACACACACACACATTGATATACATTCACAGTTAAATCTTTAATTGCAAAACCCACCATAGCATAGAAACAGACATGCACCAGCATGTCGTGCGGTAAAAAAAGGATTAATAGCAGCCGCTGTTTTACTTCCACTCTTTATTGTTTTTTACATCCAGACTTGTGGTCATTACTGGCTGACAGCAGTCTGTCGACATGTAGGCAGGAATCTTCTTAGCCTGCAGATTACACCGACCCCGTGTCTGTTTTCTCTCCACGTACCTGTAGAGTAGAAAATGTCAGTGAATGAAGTCATATTTTAACAGGGCACTACCAGAGGAATATATTGCTTTGCTGACTAACAGAGTGACAGATGCTTTGAGTGCCTCTCTGCTGAGTGACAGAAAACTGTCAGGGCTTTTTGTGGCTGTGCTGCCGTCTTTTTTATTTTGGATGCTGCCAGAGAGGGAGGGACGCATCCCTGCAGCCGCAGTTGAGTGAAAAGGCACCTAGGAGGCATCTTTTGGGCTTGTCAGACACAAGAAATCTAATCCAGACAGCCAAGAATGGGAATTTTGAACCCGAAAATAGCAGCTGTCTCTGCATAATTGGAACAAATGTATATGCGTCAGAAAATAAAACAGGAAAACAACTGGGACGACACTATTTGCTGACAGCTACAATAATCTAGGGAGAGTGCCACAGGCAGGCTGTTGTTTGGGCAGCTTATAGTTTCAGTCAAACTGCTGCTGATCTTGTGGGTCGTAATTATGTGCCCCCCTACTATTCCTCCTCCATCCCTTCCTGCTGCCATCCTACTCCTTTAAACCCCCTCTGGTATCCTAAGCAGCACTTAATTGTGAAGGGCTGAGCCGGGGAAGGAGTAATCAGATGAGAACAGAGGCGGGGGGGTGGGGTGTGGGGGGGGGGGATCACGTGGGTATACACTGGCTAACGGAGGATTAATAACAGTGCCGTCTTGATTGAAGTTCAGCTTGCTCCCCCTGGCAAACGGGAGGTGGGGATGGGGGGAGAAAGTGACAGAAAAGGGAGTAAAAAAAAGAGAGTTGCAAAGACAGAGGACGCACACGGTTTAGAACAGAGAGTAAAAGGGAGAAGAGACAGAAATGGGGAGAGAAGAGGGAAATAGAGAAAGGGAGTTAGAGCAGTGAGAGGGAGTGGGAGGAAGAAAGCGAGGATAGGAGGCAGCGCAGCGCAGTGTGGGGGGGGGAGAGAGAGAGAGAGAGAGAGAGAGAGATGTAGAGACAGGAAGCCTCCACTGCTACTGCCAGTGAGACGCATGCAGGCAGAGAGGGAAGACGGAGAGAGAGAGAGGCCCTCGCCATCTCCAAAAACCGGCCCAATGAGGGGGTGAGGGGCTCAAGAGCAATACAACAGGGAGGATAGTGGGAGGAGAAGCAGGAACGGAGGTAAAGGAAGAGGGGGCTAAAAGGAACGCCGATAAAATCCGAAACAGCAGGAAAAAGGGATTTAGTGGGATCTGAGATGAGGAGGGGGAAAGGCAAGTAAAAGTTTTGGAGACTGAGAGGGAGAGAGAGGAAAAGAGAGTAAAGAAGCGGACTGAGTCTATGTTAATGGCAAAGATAGGTTCATGGAAAAAGAGGAGGAAGCTCGTCTGTGTCTCAGGAGTCCTGTTCCTCTTCTGCTGCTTCTTCTTCTTTTTTCTGTGAGGCTGCTGGACATCCATCACCATGTTCTCTGACAGCCGGGCTCCAGCGCCTGGGGAGCAGAAAGGCTTCAAGCCCCACGCCCCGCACTTCATCCCCTGGCTGCGCAACAGTCTGAAGCCCCCGCACGGCAGTGACCTGGGGCTAAATGGACCGTACAAATCCGGCTCGGAGGCCCGCAACAACCTGACCCCGCTGGAGAGAGCCAAAGGGATCGGGTTCTTCTCCATGCCTGGGAAGGACAGAGCCAAGAAGGGGGATGTTCGGTGTAATAATGGCGTGGGGGTGGCGAGAATGCTGCCCGTGGTGCTGCGAGGGCACCACATCCTGCCAGGGAAGCAAAGGGAGGACAATAGTGCAAGGTGGACCCAGTCTCCAGAGCTGGACCCGCTCCCCACCACAAAGAGCAGTCCAGGGGACGCACCGCGGGGTCCGGGCTCCACATCTGCCCAGGACAACCACACCTTTGTGAGGAACCACAGCCACCTGAGCCTCCTTCAGTCGCAGAATGACGGGACAAGCACCTCAGTCAGGAAATATGGGCCACTAGTGAGACCCCCTCCTGCTCCTGCACCGCTCATTGAGGAGCCAAACTGTAAGGTGCCTGTTGTGGTGGACATGGAGCTCAGGAGGGGCTACGGCAGCAGCACTACCCACCGCTGCAAGAGAGACCTCCATTCATCAAGCTGGGCGAGCCCAGACACTCAGGGACTAATAGAAAGGACGCATGGCTTCACCTCCAGCTTCAGCTACGTCAAACAACAGAGCAGGAACTCCCAGAGCCAGAGAGACCTGAGGGACCCGCCTGTGGAGAGCTTCAACGAGCCCCTCAATGGAGTCATCTTCTCCACCGAGGTTCCTCAGAGAGGCCTGGGCTGCACCACAACTCTACGAGGCCCCAGGAAACCTAGACCGAGCGTGGAGCCCATCGCGGCCCTGGGCCAGAACCAGACATGGGTGCGATACAGGCCGACCAGTGAAGGGGAGGCACAGAGGAAGGGCTGCAGCAGGAAGGTGGTGCGAAACCAGATTAAACGTGTGGTGGATAACCTGGAGCAAGTTCTTACCGCGCTGAGGGATGTTCACCAGGAAATGAAAGAGGTAACGTGTATGGATTTTTGTTGATTCTGCGAAACATTTAACCTACATAATCATGTGTTTCCTGGACTCAAAAAGAAAATTGGTTCAGAATAGGAGCAGAGAGGATAATGTGCGATAGAGATGCCAAAGTGAGGAAAATGACCCACAAGTTAATTAACTTGTGACAACACTGATGTTACCGATTACTTCGGACATATTACAAGAAGCGATATTAGTGGATGACACCCGCCACATTGGCTGCGACCGCTTCGTCCAGCTTCATACCAAAAGTTTACAGTTTCCTTAACTTAATCAGGTTCCCTATTAGCATTGAGTTTAAATCCAAAGCACTTTAACGCCAAATCCTCCGCCATCATCTTGTCGGTCAACTGTCCTTACGTCACGTGATGAGTGGAATCCGACACCTGTTGTTGTTGTGCAGAGCAGATGCTTTCAGTTTCTAATTGTAGCTCCGTCGTCCGACTCAGTCATGATAACATGCTTTACAAATTCGAGTTTTTTAATTTGATGAACATGGGCGATGATAGTTTACGTAAAAATGAGCTTAATGAGTTTTTTCTAAAAATAAAAAAGCAAAAAAAGCAAAAAAATGCCTAATATGCGATACCGTTGAATATCGCGATAACGATATTACTTGCGATAATTAAACAGATATTAAAGTGTACTTTAACTTTCTGCTGCTGCAAAAAAAAAAGAATGACTTGATGATTGATTTTTTGAGTTAGTTGAAAGACAGTATGTAAAAAATGTCTTGACTTTTTAATGCCGCTACAAATTAAATTCAAGACCAATCTTCCACGCAGATTTTTCCGCTATTTGTCATTTGGTAAATAATGTTTTAAAAAAATAGATGTTACCACTTATTTTGACATTTTACAATGCAACGTCGATAAAACAATTCATAAAATCCAACCTCCCATGTCTTAGCATTTTTTTAAACTTTTTAAAAGATTGATTCAACACATTTTAGTGCCAATTTATTCAATGCCTTTTTAAGGAACCTGTTATCTTGTAATTGACATCGCGATGACGATTAAAACAAACCGATATATTGTGCAGCCCTACAGAGAAGTTACTGCATCCTCTCACATTCACTTAGGTGTTTCCTGATGCAGGAAACATTCATGCTCATGCTATAAAACCTCGAGGGCTCGTTCTCTTACAGATAACAATGCAGGCTACGAATACACATCCTCAGCAGAATTGAACATGCATTAAAAAAGTCAGCAGCAGGGTTGGATGAATCCACCGCAGTCTGCAAACTGTTTCTGCAACTCTCCTCGGTCATCTGTCCCCAAACATATACAACACTCGTGCTCGATTCACGCGTACGTTTTCATAGAGGTTGAATGAGACAATAGTTATGCCCCGTTTGCATGATGCATTCAGAGGCTGCTGAGATGTGACATTATAGGCAAAGCAGTCGCCTTCCTCTCTGCATCTCCCTCTCCTGTCTTTTCTCCTCTGACACCCCCTCTCTTCTTTCACTCTCCCTCCTCGTGGACAGATGCTGCTCCAGGCACAGCTGGATAGCGTTTTATAATCCATTTATGTCTGTATTCTGCCTTGTATTCCTCGTCCAGTTAAAATGACACGTAAATCTCGCCTCTTGGCATTTGATCTGCATCTACAGGGTCGTGGCTAAACCCGAGGTAGTAACCTCATCATCCTGGCTGCGAGGTTTTACTGTGACAGTATTAATATAACGCTGATGAAAGAGTATATAGGCTACACCAAAGGAGGGGAATGCAGGACGAGGAGAGCAGCAAGCAGACACTGTGATATAAAATCCCAAATTTTCACAACAGAGGCGACAGATCAAAGGAAGATAAGGCACCAGAGAAGACTTTGGTCGCATATTTATTTCAAAGCCCTGTTTTATCATTCTGTTGCATGAGAAGCAACCCTCAGTTGTATTTAATAATCAATCTGTTATAATAAAAAAGATGGAAGTGGACCGAGTCTTTAAAGCATTTAAGACAGAGACTATACAAATATTGAAGCAAAACACCATAAAAGCAAGCTCACGCATGATCTTCTGCTGAGGCATTTTGACAGATCAAAACCTGCGTTATGACTCAGAACTCAAAGCAAAACAACAATAGAGTTAAACTGAATGAGTTTTATGAAACTTACATGAGTGAGCTCTACAACAAACGTCTCTCAGCACTCATCAGCACTATATGTGAAGACCTGAGGGGTCAAAAAAACTGAGTAATAAACACTCTCGGGAGCAGCAGATGAGAAAAACCAGGGTCCTCTGCTCTTTTATCTCCTCTGATTCTTTCGACATTAACAAGCAGCACCTGCCCAGAGTCACTGGATGCGCATATACATCCTGTACTTCAAAGTAGTATGAATTGCCGCGCACAAAAAGCTTCAGAATAAAAAAAACAAGACAAACCAGGTCATCTTTTGACATCAGCAAGGATGTTGTTGAACACAGAGAACAAAACAATAATTCATCTGTTCCAGCATGGGCCGAGGATTTATCTGTGCACACAGAGCAGGTGGAGAGATAGGTCAAACATGTCCCCCAGTGTAATTTTCTACAATCTCTCCTGCCTCCATCATTGTACATGTGCGTATTTGAGTTAAGCAATTACTTATGTCGTGCATGCACTCATGTGTTACATTCTCCGCACTCATTTAAATGTATGCATGTAGACGTGGCTGCCTGTGTATGATATATTGTACTTGAGTGCTTTTCACTAGAAAAGTAAAGAAACACATCTAAATTTAGCTTACACATTTCCCATAATAGTAATATCGTCGTTTCTAGGCTGAGGAAAACATTTTTGTGCAGCTCGTGTGACATACTTACAGAGCCGAGCTACACACCTGGTGAGAGTCTGACATGCTCCAAATTACACATGCACACATGCAAATGCAGAATATGCAAACTTTTAATATTGACATTACTAAATACATTAGAAATGACTCAAATTGGAAGAAGCCTTTAGATTAATAGTGTTTTTGGACCAACTTTCTTGCCAATCTTGCTGACTGTGGCTGGGTGTCGTTTGATAAAAAAAATGATGATACCAGTACCAATACCAGCACCCTGAAAGTGATATTGATATCAAAAGAGTATTTCATTTCGATACCCATTATGTGAAAGGAAGCTGCGTAAAATGTTACCACCACTCGACCTCACTACACCAGAGACGATTGTAGCTGCTGCGGTAGTGGACCAATCACACGTCACTTTAAATCTAAGAAGGCTTGCAATGATTTATTTTTCTGTATCAAAAACAGAACAGAAAAACAGATCAAATGTTGGTATCTTTTGACTGGAGAAGTTTCGACTCTTCTTTGTTCTGGGTTTCTTAAGTCGATACCTTTGAGGTATCGACTTAAGAAACCCAGCTCTACCCACGACTTACTTATGATACTATGCTGTATCAGTGTTTCTCCCACCCTAGTTGAAAGTACTCCTCATGACAAGTTAACAGATCTTAAAGTGCCATACCAGCGCACCTTTTTGCAATTGCTTCTCTTATTTTTATTCATCACCATACTGTATGTATTTATCCATCATAGGTGGTGCAGCAGATTGACTATCTAACCTCATCCATTGATCTGAATGCGGAGGAGCAGCAGGGGACTGAAAGAGACGACAGCAGCTCCAGTTCAGGCTCCAGCTCCAGCGAAGTGACGGCTGGCGGCACCGATCAGAGGCCCTCGGAACCCGAAGACTCATCCTGCAGGAGAGATCATCAAATCAGGAGCCAATCTCCACCTAAAATGCTGCTGTGCCCGGTAACCTCATCAGAGAGGAGTCGAACTCTCCGGTTCACCTGCAGTCTGGGGATTTCTCCAGGTGGGCCGCTGCAGAACAACAACGATCCCCCTCAAAACCTTCCCCCTCATCCCGGTACTTTGTCCCCGCAAAGAAGCCTCCCTGTTCGGCCTCCCACTCCTGGTCTCTCCCCTCTAACAGTAAACCTCCATCAACCCAACAGCCCTGGTTCTTGGCCTCACTCCCCTGGGCTGTCTCCTCTTTCTCCAAAGCCTCACCCATCCCCCACTCTGAGCCCATCTGTCATCATAGAGGGCAAAGTTGGGTCTTATCAGACCCCACAAAGTGACCACCCATCTGCCGGTCTGCTCTCTCCATCTTCGACGCAGCATGCCAGCTGCCCACGCACCGACTCAGAAACTATGTCCAACTCTGACAGCGACAGGCGAGCATCCTCGGCGGGGCGCGTTCAGGTGTGCTCCGCCCCTGCAGCCACGGCTAAACCCCTGACAGCACAAGGGTGCAGGGGTCGCAAGCCTCCTCCGTACCCCCACCACAGACCCTCTGAACACAAGAAGAAAGTGACGGAGCCCCGCAAAGCTCCTCCGTACCCTGAGAAAAGGCTCTCGACCACAGTGTGAGACAACGCAGCAGGAGGGGAAGGCTGATCGGCGAAGAGGCCACGTTCACAGCACAAGGCGCGAGAGGGGAGAGCGATTTAAGGCTCGCCAAGTTGAGCTCAGACCAAGTTTCCAAGGTGACAGGACGCAACTTGGGGTGAGTATGTCAGGAAGAACAGCTTGGCTCAGCGGACATTCCCATCTCCGCTTCTACACCAATCTCTCGAGTATATAAGCCGAACATACACAGGGCATCATAACATCTGTCTGAGTTACGGCTCTGGTAACGAGAGCCTCCGTACAGATGCTCTCAGACTCCCACAGATTGCACAGTTAAAGGGCAAAGGAGAAGGTCTAATTAGATAGAAATATGAAAGAAATTATAATTACTGTAAGACAAAGTAAGAGCGGCTTGCTTTAGTGCACTTCAACCTTAGCAGCCAGACACATCCACTCACATGTATCAGCATTGTCTGGGTAACATAATTGCTGTCAAGAGTCGTGATGGTATAACGAGAACTCGGTGGTGTGAGGAGCACACGCTGGGGAGGCGAGACTGGAGATCTGTGATAGATCTGGAGACAGAAAAGGTCTCATGATTTGAGGAAGCATGGTGGGATAAGAATGGAGCTGACTGGGTCGACGGTGCTCATCAGTGGGGAGACAGGGGGCAGCTGGCCAATCGTTGTACCCTTCACCGGGCCCCCGGTGTTACAGAAATCCCATCTCCTTTGCTGCCTCTGGCTTGACCGCCCCTGCCACAGTCTCCATCTGTTCCCTTGCAAATGTCAGGAGATGCAAAGAGAGAGAAATAGGGGCAGGTGTGCGTGAGAGGGAGGAGAGAAAACCAGAAACCGCCGGATTGATTATTACATAAATACAACACAGCAAATCTATGGCTTATTCATTTAGGTCATCTGATGTTGTCCTCTCGGAAATGTTACTTTAGTTTATTTTAATGCCTTCTTGAGGCTAAAGAATAAAGCTGGTGTTATTATAGATTTTCTCTTACTGTCAACAGATAAAATGAAAAGAGAAAAAACCCCAATAATGTGTTAATACGTCTCTCAATACTTCCTGACTTACAGAAACCGTCTGTGGCACAAAGCCACTTTGTTCCTACTGAAGAAGTTAATCACTGATTCTTAAGAATTTGGATAAATCGGGTTTTCATTTTGAATTGTTTTTAT
Organism: Bovichtus diacanthus; assembly: GCA_943590825.1. NCBI lineage: Eukaryota > Metazoa > Chordata > Actinopteri > Perciformes > Bovichtidae > Bovichtus > Bovichtus diacanthus. The sequence continues at coordinate 7,502,336 of CALSBV010011200.1, read as the reverse complement.
TTTTAAATGTTAAGAAATCTAAACTTCTAAATCTAAATTTCCCCTGAGGTGTTTGTCGACTGACTCAAAATAAACCACAGTGCTCACATTCATGCTAATGAAGAAACATGTCACCATGTGCAGCGGTGATGTGATTTTAATAGTTTTTGGTGGCGTCTTGAAGTAGTGTGGGATCATGGGAGTTGTTGTCTTCACCACCATTGCCGTCAGCGTCTCCCGGTTAGGATTATTTCATTGTTCATCATTCAGGGAGCCGAATTATCCACAGAGGTGTCCCCCTCTCGAAAACAAACAGACCCGCTGATTAAAATCAGTAAAAACACTGAAAAAAGCAGTTTCAATTTAAAAACCAGTGTTTCTCTGATGCTGTCTGGCTGCCGCTAACGTTTGCTCAGCTTGTTTCTCTGAGAACTTAAGATCCAGACGTCCGAGGACTAAAATCTTTCACCTGATTAAAACATAGAGTTACAAACCACCAAGATCTAAAAAGTATATCGTAAAAATGTGGCTTAAAACTGGATAAAAAGTTCATTTATGACAGCTTCTGGCAGAAAACGCTGACGCATGCTTAAAGGGGATACAACGGCAAATTGTTGAAAAAGTTTGCACAGCTCAACAAAATATATATCATAGGGCTAATCGTTTATAGACATTTTAATGTGGAAATGTTACATATTATACCTTTAAGAATAATGTTTATCGTGTTCTGCTCTCTTAGGATCTTAGAGTGTTAGCATGCTAACAATAGCTAATTAGCAATAAACATAAAGTACAGCTGAGGCCGATGGGGATGACATTATTTTTTGCAGGAATTTGGTCATAAAACAAAGTATTAAACAAACTGAAATTCTTACCTGATGATGCTTAAGCAGTGGGGCCCAAAACTGAGGGTCAGGACCCCAAGGATGGCAAGATAAATGTGAGTGGTCGTGAGATGATGAACAGAAAAAGGAAAGCAGAGGTTTATGTAAAAAAAAAAAGCTTTTTTATCCAAAATGACTTCCTCTGGTCGACATATAATCAATGATGAGGGGCTGCACGTATTGCTTTGTTTTAGGGGTCACAAGCTAAACGAGTTTGGTAACCATTGTAGGTGCAATTAATCCTGAAGGGAAAATTAATTTCTGCACAACATTGTGTGGCAATCCATCCAACAGTTGTCGTTTAACTCCAAACCAAGAAATATTGGTCTGCTGGTGGTGCTAAAGGTAAAGTCAGGGCGACAAGTGTCTGTTTTAAATCTTACTGCAATGCATTGAATAGTTGCTGAGATATTTCAGTCCGGATTAAAGTGACCGACTGATCCCTGGAGCCACTGTGCTCGCCGGGCTATAAATGTTTCTTGATTCCTCTCTAATGCACGCCATTGTAATCTAAACCAGGTCTTGGCAGCGTCAAGTGGATATATTTGCCTCATGGTCGTACCGTTTGGGGGGGAAGTTGAAAGTAAACATCTCCACATACCAGATGGTAAACAGTAGTGATATGTGTTTAGGGTTTAGATGACAGCATAGAGACACAGCCAACTGGCAGTAAACACAGAGATATTGTGCTTCAGAGACGTATTACTGAAGGAACAACCACCATGAGAACAAAGTATCAACAGTTTTTATCCACGGGGCCACGAACATCCAAATTAAAGTCTGAAATGGTCACGTTTTTGATTTAGGACGCTTTAATTACGAGTTTTTTTGCCGCAGCTCTGCCAAAGTGCCACTAAATAATAGATTTTCTCTCATTTCTTTACAGTTATATTTACAGTCATGGTCAAGTTTTTACAACAGCCCATTAGGGCCATTGTCGTTAAAAATAAAGGGGGTAATACTCACAGAAAAACTCAGAATTTCCAAGATTAAAGTCTTAGATTTACAAGAAAAAATTTGGAATTTCTCAGATTTTTAAGAAATTGGATAAAACAGGTTTTAATTTTGAAAAGAAAACATTTTAAATGTTTAGAAACCAAAATATAATATATGTTTCAGAATAAGAATCAGAATAAAAAATATTATAATTTAATTTATTGATCCTCTGGGGGAAATTGGATTTCCTTACAGCTGCTCCTTCTTAGAATTAAAAAAAAGAAAGCTATTATATATATATATATATATAATATATATATATATATATAATATATAATATATTAATATATATATAATATATTATATATATATATATATATATATATTATAAATATAATATATATAAACATAGAGAAGTAAAAGTAAAAATGTGGACATTGTACTACAATATAAACAATAAATGTATGAAAATATGTATATTATAATATTTACAATAGTGTAGTAATATTAATAATAGTATTAATGCTGAAAATGGGATCCAAGATTGATAAATGTACAAGCAATAAAAAAAGATTTTGTTTTTGTTCCAATTTTGTAAAGTGAAGCCTTGACAAAAAAACCCCACAATTTTTCAAGTTTTCTTTCCTGTAAATCTGTGACTTTAATCTCAAGATAATATATTTTCTCGTAAATGTATAAACATATAATCTCACAGAATGTTCGTGTCTTTTTTTTTTCTGAGTTTTTCTGAATATTACCCCCCCCCCATCATAAAAAGATAAATAAAATGTTGTACCTACAAAGGCCCTCATGCCCCATTTTCGATTTTACATAAAAGCACTGGTAATTTGCTTGGTTGCAGTATATAAACATGGCATTCTTGTATCACAGAATCAAAACTCACTGATGCCACTTTGACTGCAATCAAGATTTTCTCTTGGCTTAACATAAAATGCATAAATCCCAGGTGACTCTATATCTGTATAAGCCACAAAGACCATCGCTCTATACATTCCCATATGAGCCTCCGGATTTAGTGCAAAGCCGTTGTCCCCAGAAATCAAGGAGAAACAATAGAAGCTCTTTATCTTATGGATGAAACCATTTATCCGAGCACAATGTTAATTGAGTACGATCACAGAATACATTTTCGGTGCTTATTTTAATAGAAAGTTTCATATGAAGTCTCATTTGTATGCTGGAAACCTGTCTGCAGCATAAAAACTGGGTTTAAATTAGGAATACATTAGTGCTGGTACTAAAATTACAGTTATTTTAGACAGATGTGACGGGAGCATAAAAAAAAAACCCGCCCTCCTCCGTGTTCACGGCGGCCCGCCGCTGACGGTGCTCAGAATATTTAATGGCTCTACGCTGGCACTCAAATCTCTCCTCTCTTTTCATGTTTACCCTTTAACGAGGCTGTGGGAGGTTCAATCAGATCATGACTGACACAACGAGACAAAAACATTGAATTATCTCCAGAACAGTGACAACGCGTCTTTATTCAAACATCCGTCACGTTTCATCATGAGAAATGGAAAAAAAAAAAAAAAAGATTTGGAAGAGAAAGAAAACGTACAAAAACAAAAGTAACGTCTCGTGTGTTTTTTCTGTTCAGCTTCTGGGAGCCTCGACGGAGACACGAGCCCCAGAGACAGATGAGAGGATCCAAACTCGGACCGAACAAGGTAGAGTAATCCCACCACAGAATCAAATCAGCACAAGCCTCAAAATCTGAAATCAATCCCCAGAACTCATCTTGTGGATCGAAGAAGATTGGATCAATGTGAGGGAGATAAAGGCAACATAAGGGAGCCCAACACCCTCGCTGATCCACACGTGCCACTCAATGATGAAAGGTTCAAAAGGGGCTCAGAAATATGTGATGGCATCTTCTCCAAATATTATACAATCCAGAGGTCTGTGCGCGCTTTATATTTGAGTTTTTCTGGGTTAAACCTCAAACAGTGTAATTGTGAAGAAGTGAAATATCCTGAAAAAACTAAAAAAAAAAAAAAAACAGGTTATAAATAAAATGGTTGCATTTTCTGCAAAAATGATCAAGATTACATTGATTACAAGAAAAATTATAAATCATTGATACTTATTTATTAAAAAAATAAAAATCTAAAATCAACAGATCTGCAAAACTAAAAACATTTTCAGGTTTTGTTTTTTTTTCCAGGCAAAAGTCAGGTTTTAGATCTTGTTTACAAGAGATGTGCTCATAGATTTTCTTGGAAATAAAAGAACCTAAAAAATTAAAAAAATTTTTAAAAAAGTAATTAATTTAATCCACAGATCTGTAAAACTGAGTTTCCAAGAACAATTTTGCCCAAATCCACTTTAAATCTTGTGTTTACCACAGACGTGCTCGTGGATTTCTCGGAAAATAAATCATAAAAAAAATTAGTCGCCGACTAAAGAAATCTCCGTCGACTAAAACAAAACCACAGATTAGTCAACAAATGGACAAAGGGGGGGCAGCCTAATTTATATCATATTTCCTCTACAATGAATTCACATCTACACGGTTTAAGATTGATCCAAACATGCAGTGTATTCTGTACACATTTCTCTTTGTATCATTATTATGAAGCTGCTATCCGCGCTGCACAAATATCCCTTCAGGCCAAAAAACACAAAAAAGATCACAAGTGGTACCAATTGGTAAATTAAGGGATAAAATGTATGCTTACAGCTATGTAGAACAGATGAATACAAACAGAGAGGAAATCAGAACAGAGGAAGATTTGAGGAAAATGTAATTTTGTGTGTGTGTGTGTGCGTGCGTGTGTTACTGGAGATTATTCACTTTCCTCTCAGGATTACAGGAGATGGATAAATCCCTCCCTACTCTAAATGTGTTATCTATACAAGCCCCCAGACACCAAATCCTCTATACATTCACATACCAGAGCAGATGTTCTGTGTAAATCTTATCGCCTCACAAACTAAGAAACAACTATGGAAGCACTTTAATCCTATGGCAGAATTTTATCTGGGACATTATGTAGTAAAAAAAAAAAAATATATATATATATATGAATATGCAACTGATGCCTCGCCCAAGCAGCTTTTTCAAATCATCCATTGTAAAAACACACCAGGTAATTCATGTACTGACACACAGTGCTGCAAAAGCATTATCAGTATTATCCCACTTCCCAAAAATCCATCCTTCATTTACTACCGAGCTAAAACGCGAAGGCTCGACTCGGAGCTCAAGAATCAGACAAAAGATGTGTTATTTTTTGTTCAATTAATAGTGCAACGTTTCGATCTAACGAAGGTCTTCGTCGGGTAGTCGAGACTTTTTATTTGACTGCCAGACAAAGATATTTGTTGGATCGGGAAAAATATGTTGTTGTTGTTTTTTTTGGGAGATTCTTTGAAGAAAAGTTTCTGTCCATCTCCGACTCAGAGCTCAACACATGACCAAAGCCACGTCAGACGTCTGACCAATCACAGCTCGTCGTGTCGCGTCTGTCCAATGATGGAGAGTTTGGAGAGTTGCGCGCTGAACTTTCCATCTCTGTGGGTCACTGCAGGTCAGAGAGAGGAGAGCAAATCAGTGTCACGGACGACATTAAAACAGAAAAACAAGGACACGCAGCGTCGCTGATGCAAAGCAGCTGGTGTCATGTGACTGCAGGTCGAGTCCAGCCTGCTGGCAGAAAGCAGCAGAATAGATCTGCAGATGTAGATGTGCGCCATCTACAAGGAAGGAAAGTAACTGCCGCTGCACTTCGGGCACTAGTGCCGCATGCAAATACTGACTGTTGCAACTGCATTTTCATTTCTTCTTTCTAGCGTGGGTCCGTCTTGTGGTTTTATACGAGACATATCAAAGCTAAGAAACGTAATATTTTTGTTCACTAGAGCATATTTTCTGCTGAATAAGGAGACTTTAGTGTTGATCCTGTTCATAGTGTTTCTGCTGTCCTCCACATTACTTTGAGGGGAAAGAGGAGTTTGTCGTTTATCGTCGACTCTGAAGGAACTGCAGAGCGTCAAAGGAAATATTAAAGAGCATTTTGGAATGTACTTTAGGTTGAATTATACTCTCTTTCAACAAAAATGTGCAAGCATTTGCGGTTCTTTACCCACTAAAAATAGACGATAAACTCCTTTTTAATTGGCAGTAGACTCCTTTCTGTTTTTCTTTTCCGGAAGCAGGGTTAGTAATCAGCAAAAATGTTTCGGCGGTTTCTTCTTTTTAATATTTGTTACTTATGCAGTCTCTCTTTCAAACTCTCAAACCAGAGTTGGTAATTGTTGGAACACGTCGATCAGTGAGACAAAGTTACTTTAGTTATATTAAATGTATGTTTTATACGTTGATAAATTCAAATAATTGTTGAAATCCCTACAGATTTTATTTATTATATCTTCTCTTCGAAGACTTGAAACTAGAGATTGAGAAACTCGTGTTTACAATGTTTACTGAATAAATCAATTGAGAAGTAGGGTCATTTTCTCATAGACTTCTATACAATCTCACTTCTTTTTGCAACCAGTGGAGTCGTCCCCTGCTGGATATTACAGAGAATGCAGGTTTAAAGCACTTCAGCATTGGCTTCACTTTTCAGACCCGGAGGTTGCTGCCAGTTCATTGATGCATTTTAAATCTTTAAAAAAAAAAGAAATGTACCTACTGTACAACTGTTAAAGGAGTTTATCTCTCGAAATCATGACTGGAAGTGGTTCCCAGAGGTCTCACAGCGACGGGATTATCCTAAAGTCTGTGATAGTTGCTGGAAATTGAGTCTATAAGCCTCTGTACTGTCGTGCCTAATCTGCTGTTACAGTAAATTGCTGTGCGACTTGTCAAATCCTGCTAATCACAGTCTGGAACCTGTGCCACAGTGGGGATTTGTGCAGAAAACTGAATAACAACAAATAATACTACAGGGACAAATGGCAACCCACTCACAGCTGGAGCATATGCTTTAGAGGGAAATCAGCAGGGAGCTCACAACGTGACGAAGGGGAGGGAGGGAGCAGGAGATTGACGTGACAAGCAGAGGGAGTTGATTGAACACTTGAAAAACACAATCAATTTCTCACCTGTTGACTCTCCCACGATAAACTCCTCCGGCTTCAAAGACGTGTCACTCTGTCCTGCAGCCGCCGTCTGAGACTGGAGATGAAGACAGCAGCAGCCATGAAGAAGAGGAGGAGAAAACATTTAAAAAACAGGATGAGAGGCGGCACAGGAGACACTTTTTTTTTTTTTTTTCCCAACAGACGGCCTGTGAGAGTAGGAGGATGTGGCGACAAGGTCAAGGAGAAGCTGTGCGGGGGTGGCAGGTGTGCTCGTTTGTGAGCGTGTGAGGTTATTTTTGTCGCATCATTTAAAGTAATTTTTTTTTCCTGTGCGTTTGTCGTCTGCTTGCAGGGCACGGAGCCGGAGCCGGAGGAGGGAACATGTGCTCTCGCTAATGACAGAGTGTCAGGACTGCCCTTGCTGGGGGAAGGAGGCGTGTCAAGGTGTGCTTCACATCAGACACGTCTGGACCTCCGCTAAGTGACTGAGCTCGGGAAGAGTCCAGACATTAACCTTCCTCCTTCATTATGTGCAGACGGTTTGACTTCCAGGAGAAATAAAAGCTTTTTTTTTTCTTTTTCCCGTTACTACGACTGTCTCTTGCCTGTGTAGTTTTGTCAAAGTCGGTCCTAGCCGGTGTGTAGCTCGAACCATTATTATAAAGGACAAAGGATCCAGAAATGTAAAGCGACATGTGGAGCACATGAAGGGTTTCCATGGATACATAAGTGTTAGTGGAGGGGGTGGGCAGTAAAGCAAAAGACAGGTGCAAATGTGAACGCGTGTTTTCAATTCTTCTCAGGACTGAAATGAAAGATAAACTTGATAAATTAGGATAAATTTAATAAAATGGACTGTTTGGTCAGGTACATGCAGTGATGCCTTTGCATTCAGGAGAAAACCTCATTTATATAATTTGGGGAAAAACATCCTTTTTAAAAATCCTGAAGCAGCCACTTTATTGGTCGTGAGTTTGGCGATACTCGCTTATGGAAATGGCACCTGTGGCTGTATTTTTGGGGTGAAATTAATTGTCTACAGCATTGCTTTTTCAAAATAGGGATGCACGATATTCAGGGCTCATACAGCTTAAGGCAAGTTAAATTTAAAAGACTTTTTAAAGACTTTTTTTAATGCCAAAAACATTTATGACCAATTTTACTCACAATTCTTTCGCTATCTGGATCTGTGTGATGTTAGTGCGAGAGGCATTTGGTAAATTATTTAAATGAAATAGATGTTACCAATTATTTTTGATGTAAAAAAAAAAAAAAAAAAAAACAATCGCAGAAAAGAAATTAAAATAAAGAAAGAACTTCAATTTCTATGCTTGCACAAAATATATAAATAGATGCACTTTCAATGACCCATGTCTATTTTCAAAAACTTTCAAGGCTCCTCAAGTTCACAAACTTTCAAGGACCCGTGGGAACCATGTTTATATATCATTATAAATGTTATATCTTTGGGTTTTGGACAAAAGTAGCAATTTGAAGACCTCACCTTGGGCTCTGGGAAACTGTTTTCGGCTATTTTATAAACAATTAATTAATTAAATAATCAATAGATGAATCAATAATAATAATTAATTGGAAAAAAAGAATAATTAGATGAAACAATAATACAAATGATTGTCTGTTGCACATGTGCTGATAGTGAGACTGATGAGACAAAGGTCTGGCTACGCGACTTTGATGAAATCCTGTTCATGAATCATGACATTTAAACACTTCCCATAACTTCCCCATTTATGCAGAAATGTTACATGGATTTCACAAATGCACGTCCAGGAAAACCGGCCAGCTGTGGCAAAATAACAAGTTGTGTCATTAATTGAAGAAGAGAAGATCAAAGTGTAGATGTTGACAGCTACCAGCTTTGCGGTCAAGAAAAGCAAAGTAAAAAAAAAAACAAAAAAAAAAAACTGCAAGACGGAAAAACCCTGCTTTAGTCTTATCCCTCAGCCTGACGAATGCGTTGCTGGAGTGTAGGTCTGTGGATGGTTTATTATTTGCAGGCTACGCAAAAATGCTCATCAACTGTGTTTCGCCTTGATTTTCTGACGTTTGTGCAGACACTGTAAATTCTATGCTTAAAATGTTTTTTTGGGCGAAGGAATGAGCTTTAATCTCAACTCTGACATGTTGCAGAAACATCGAGGGGAAACTTTCTTTACTACACTTTGTCTTTGTTAGGCATAAAGTCCTGGGAGCTTCGTGTGCACAACACAAGTCCCACAACTAATCAGTCAGTAGGGGAAAAGCTGCGGAGCTAAAACTGAAGAGATTTATCATGCGTTGCACCTACAGCATCATTCTGCAGCATGTGGGGCAATATGGCTTCCAACGAAATACAACATTAAGGACAAGGGCTGTGTTGTTTTTTTTAAAGATAAAATACGTAGTTTGTGCATTGGTATTTCATCAGAAGGAATTGAAATTGGGGTTTTAAGTCTGAGACAGCATAAAGATAAATGTAAAAGATCTATTTTCTTCCATTGTGGTGCTTAACTTTTATAAAGTTTGTCGGTTTACGATGACTGAATGAAAGCTGCACAACAAACTGACAGTGGGCCTCATGCAGGAAGTGATACACAAACAAATTCCCTCTTATTTTTATTCGTATCCGCAATTTATCTTTGCTCTTCTCTCAAGTAAGAGAACATTTTACAATTGTTCCAGAGCACTCTTAAATTTGAGGAACATAAAAAAAGAATTTTTTTTTTTTATTTTTTTTTTTTTTAAAAAGAGTTATTATAATGATTGGGTTATTACATTTATGGGCTAAAGGAATACAATTGGTCTACTGATCCCAATTAAGAGTATAATCCCTTTGAGGTTTATATTGTGTGCATGCCCCGTCTCCTTTTTCGTTAGTACAGTTTTATTGTGCGACCTGAGGTTGCTGGTAGAGAAGGGGCCTAAAAGTTCACAGACGTGGGGGCTGGACCATGAAGTGCTTTAAAAGTAAAGACTAAAACCTTGAAATCAAAGTTAATTGGAAACCGATGCAGAGATATTCAAATAGGGGTTTTGTGGTCTCCTTTGCAGTTTGGCTGCAGCATGTTGCATCATTTGAAGGCGTGAGCGCGCTTTGTCGTTTAAATATTAAGAAAATATACGCACAAATAACTTTCTCAGAGTCAGAGAATGATAAAAATGATCTCCTTTTTGAAACCTTTCCAAAAATGATAGAAACTCAATAATAAAAAGTTAAATTGGAATCACAAATAACTCCCAGATTGAGGCCGACAGAAGGCAAATGTGTCACAGAAGAGTTCAGTGACCCAAATAATATTATTTCAGATGTTTCTTCATTGACTTATTATGACATGGCTGGGTGCAGTTATTGATTTTATTACCATAAACGCAACAGAAATTGAAAAGTATTCTCTGTTTAGGATCAGTTGACGACATAAAGAGAAATTCATGTGAACAGGACAGTGTGTTGTACTGTGTTGTACTCACAAAAGCGTTGGCATATTTAATTTTAGCTCCCTTCAGTTCAGCTTTGAACTGAGTGAAGAACAGGTAAGATTTCCCCTGGGGCCTGGCAGAAAGAAAAAAAAAACATTTGTTACCAACAATAAGTTGTTTGCATACATTCATTTATGCGGGACATGAATAGAATTAAAGCACAAGGTTAGAAACCCTTGTGTTGTTTCTCCTCTCCAACTAAAATCCCTCAGTGGAAGGAGACACAGACGTGTGTGTGTGTGTGTGTGTGTGTGTGTGTGTGTGTGTGTGTGTTTCACCTCCACACAGAGCAGGAAAACAGCGAGTCGTCGTCACTCAGACCCACACTCATCAACCATTGCTGTTTGGCACAAAAACAGAAGAATATTTTTGAATAAAACCTGCTGTGATTAAAAATTTATAATATCATGCTGGAGACTGACAGAAACAACTAAATTCACTTCTTTCTTTAATTGTTCTATTTGTTGGTATATACATCAGTTGACCTGGTTAAATCTAGGGTGGGTAGAATATTTAAGAAACTTTTTTTTTTTTTTTTATAACATAGTTGCTAAATATAGATTTTGTTATTATAATTCTGTAAAGATTAAATTTTTATTTTTATTTGATACACAACCATCCAGAAACTCCACTGTCCAGGTACACACACACACACACAGAGAGAGACAGAGAGAGAGAAAGAGACAGAGAGAAAGAGACAGAGACAGAGACAAAGAGACAGAGAGAGAGAGACAGAGAGAACAAGACAGAGAGAGAGAGAGACAGAGACAGAGAGAGAGAGAGACAGAGAGAGACAGAGAGAGAGACAGAGAGAGAGAGACAGAGAGAGAGACAGAGAGAGA
>CALSBV010011200.1:7470365-7490766 GCA_943590825.1 Bovichtus diacanthus | reverse complement strand
TGCTGCTGCTTCTTCTTCTGTGGTTTTAATGGTGGATAAAGTGACGTTAGAATTGCGTGTCGCCCCCTGCTGCCCCGGAGTGTGTCGGTCACTCCTGCAGCAACATTTCTGTCCCCTGGAGTTACTTCCTCATACTTTCTTTAAAATGTCTCAAATATTTTAGACAGTGTTGCAAACAATGACTTCACACTGGAAGAAGTTAAATGCAGCAAAAGGAGAAATGTGGTTTGGTTAACTGAAGGTACCTAGAAAAAGTATTTTGTGAAGTAAGAAAATTAAAACAATACAAAAAAAGTCACATGCTCAACTGAGTTTATTTATTTAAATTATTAAATATTTTTATTTCGTATTCACCTGTTCACAGGTCATACATAAACCAACAATTTTCTTTTTAAAACCCACTAAAAAAGTACATAATTTGCACCTTTTTAGACCGTTTTTACCGAATTGAGTTCCAGTCTAAAAAAAACATTTATTTTCTTATTCTTCAGTTTCAGTTTCTTCACAGTATGAACACTAAACAAAGAGCCACAGAGAAACAATGGTAAAAAAATATATTTTTAGGCCCTACACTATTCTTTAGTTTCAGTAGTTAACGTCACAAAAAAAATTCCAAAAATTGCACTTTGCACTTTACAGTATGAATGTAGTTGAACTACCATGAAGTTACTGCAAAATAATGTCATAAACTTCACCTAGAAAAGAAATAACATCTTCTTCACCTCAATTTCTTCTCAGTCTGACAGACAACATGTCTTTATTCTGTGATGAATTCGTGATTTTGCCTCTGACCTCCCAAAACAAATATTTTTGTTTTGGGCACTTTTAGCAAGTCTGTCTGTATCCACATTTCCCTCTATTGGAACATGTGCTGGGATCCAACAGAAATTAACATCTATTCCTATTTGCTGTAGATTAAATAAGGTCATATAACCTCGATTATAAGGTCCTCTCGACCTGACTTTATACTGCAGAACCTGAACGCATCACTTCTTTACAGCATCTGGTCCTGAAGACTGATTATTATTTACGAGTATCATTGTAACCCATACGATACTTATATAACCTGTGCAATTATTAAACTGTGCAATACTCACATCAATTTGGCATTATTACTGTATTACACATTTAAAGTAATATTCTTGTTTTTAGCTTTAATATCCACATTTTTACTTACTTATTTTTCTCTGTTTTTATTAATATTTAAACATTAGAAAAAAAACATTTAATTCTAAAATGGAGCTACTGTTACGAAATCCAATTTTCTACCCGGGAATAAATAAAGTTTTTCTGATTCTGGTACTGATACCATTTATGGCCACACGATGTCGACCTTGTTCGACCAATTTTATACATTTATTTTTAATGCAAAACTTAAGTAGGAAACTTTTTTAAAATTTTTTTTATTCTCGTTCGCTTTGGCTCAATTCTTGAACGAGAAAATCCAAATCTCTACTGTCCTAGTCCAAGGACTGAGAGGTTCGGAGTGGGGAGGCCAACATATCTTGCAGGCGTTGTGTGTGTGTGCGTGTGTGTGTGTGTGTGTGTGTGTGTATGTGTGTGTGTGTGTGTGTGTGTGTGTGTGTGTGTGTGTGTGTGTGAGACGCATACGAGTTTGTTCCTTTTGGAGGCAGTTTGTTATCATGGAGTAGAAACAAGGAACTATAGATGAGAATGAGTCGAGCAGAGAGTTCATTGAGTTTGTGGGTGGCAGAGAATCTTATGGTATGTCTAAGAGGGAAAACACACACACACACACACACACACACACACACACACACACACACACGCACACACACACACTATGGTTATATGTTCCTTTTTTTTTTACTGCCTGGCCGGAGCCCAGGATGTCGTATGCAGGTGTAAAGATGAGAGGGCAGAGTGCACATCTCGTCCGCCCCAAATTTACGAGATACATTAACGTGACTGACGTTTTTGTCTCATTATGAAATATCATCGGTTTGTATCTCTTCTGGTTTGACTAAATTAGATATTTATTCACAACCATAGCTGTTAAACTCTCCACATTTACACTGGGTACAAGAGATAAAGTGGATGCTGTGGAACAGAAAATAACAGACGACTGTTTTTTGTTTTCTAGCAGGAGACTAACATCTGAAGCAAAGATTTACCAGAATCATAATCAACTTTATAGGCCAAGCATGTTGCCACGTATAAGTCTGAGACTGTGGGCCTCCCCTCACCTAATTATATAGATTATATCGACAGAACATACATCCTGCTGGGACTAACAATCAGCAGTAAAATCATATTAGGTGCATGCAATTAAACGATAAGTATATTAGGCTATGTATGCACAATAAGATTATTTTAGTGTATCATTTGGCACATATCATCTTCAAACTACTATAATTTGGCAAATAATTTCAGTGGATTTATCTGAAAGTGCTATCTCTGTATTGATTGAACATTTCAAAGAAAAAAAATCATTAATAAATGCTTCAACAACAGTGAGGAAAACATCTTTGGCAATGCCTTTGAAGCTCTTAAAAATGTCTTTACACACTTCTAGCGCTGCATGCTTTGTATCCTCTGATCTATGAAATAACTGTGATGTGTGTAAGTCTGAATACTTGTGCCTCTGCTGCACAAAATATAATAAAGTTTTTATGTACGAGTGAAAGCCTCTAACAACATATCAGTGGAGGAAGTATTCTTCAGTAAGTGTACTAATACCAGACTATAAAAATATTCTGTTACAAGTTAAAGTCGTGCATTGAAAATGTTATTTAAGTAAAAGTATGTAAGTAAAAATGGGAAAATGTACTTAAAGTTTTAAAAGTAAAAGTACTCAATGTAGAAAAAGCCCCCCTGGGACTACTAGTAAATATTTTCTATTTCCTAAAAATTGTACCTAAGTGCAGTACTTGAGTAAATTTACTTTCCACCTCTGCAAAATGTCCACAGAAATGTCTCAATAAGAAATACTGCGCATGCACCTTCCTCTCTCGTTCACAGTCTGTGTTACAGGAGTCTCAGGTCTGCTGCTACACGTCTGCATGTACGTCCCCACCGATGAACAGACTCCTAAACGTTGTCTGACACTCGTGTGCAAAACCCACAAAACAATACGAGCATTTAGAGGAAAATACAGACCAAAAATAACCGCAGAGTTGAACTGTCCGCCCTCTTCACCCTCCTCCTCCTCCTCCTCCTCCTCCTCCTCCTCCTCCCCTGTTCGTAGTCTCATCCGGCCCGCCTCCCTGCCCGCCTCCCTGCCCAAAAAATAATACAATAACAGGATTAATAACAGCGTGCATTCACTCAGATGGCATGTTGAGTGTTTGGATATTTACCCAGCATCTCCGGGAGGAAAAGTAAAAGGCTCATTAGGCACATTCTTCTGTGTTACAGGATGTTCAGACACTCGACCGAGGAGAGAAACATATTCAGTCACTTCCACTGGGCTCACACAAACTGCTTCTACTCTTTGGCTATAAACAAACAATTCTCTCCAACAACATTAGTGCAGAGGTGGCGTCAAGTTATTTCACGCATCATGCTGCAGACTCTACACACAGTGGGGAGTGTTAAAAATGTACACTTTAGCATATCAGTGGTTGTGTATGTGTAGATTTATATACATCAGTGTTCATTAAGCACTTTTAAGAGCTGTTACATGAATAAAAATCAACCCAATCATGGCCGTCCATGCAAACGCTGAGGCTGCGTTCCAAATCGCACACTTTTTCTTTTTACTTTCAGTACATACTGCAGCTGCCTTTACAGAGTATGCACTGTTGCATGCAGTATGCACACAATTAGGACAAACTTCTTCGCCTTAAACTTTGACCCCTCTTGATCATATATCCCGTGTGCAAAGGATTGTGGGTCAGCATGGCCAGAAAAGCATGCTGGGTGCAGTAGGACATCCTGGTATTTTTGATACTGCGTTTGACATACTGTGTATAGGGACGTACTAAATCTTTTTCTTAGCATATTTAATAGTGTGGTAGTGTGGGTACAGGAACGCAGGGTGAGGATCTTAACGATTTAGTGTCACAAAACTTCCTATTTGAGTGAAAACGATGGAGAGAAACTGTAATACAGCATTGTTTTCCGTTTGCAATGCTGCAAATATATAAATATTGCAATACTTTCGTTGGTAGACCAGTGTGTTGCCGATGGCGATGGATGGTGACTTAACACACTTAAAAAAATTAATTAAAGTCTTCAAATTTGCAACTTTAATGTTGTGAAATCTTCTTTGAAGTGTTATTTTACAGTGAATATGTACTGTCTTGCAATTGTGTTTTTATACGACAGTGATTTTCTCAAGAGGTTATTCTCTGTTTCCTGCCCAGAGACTACAGATGTAAATGAGTTTATATGTTACTCTGGTACAGCTAAGACAGTCCCTGTCAAATTAATAAATAAAATAAATAAAAATCTGCTCTTTTGATTCCCAGCACGACATTAAATCACTAGATGATTAGTCATAGTTGATGAATGATATATGTTATTATTTGTCCTCTCACGCAGCTGATGTGTTAAATGTGATTTTATGTGAACAATGTCAGGTCGATCACAATGAACTCATACTATGTGAACTTTGCTCAAACCCACAGAAGTTTGTTTGAGAATTCGAGTCACAAGGTTTACAAATGTATGACTGTGAATGAAAAGACATGCAGACATTTTCAGTTGATTTAATGATACAGCTATAAAATAAACTACAGAGACTGGAAAGTTTAATTCAAGGCGAGACAAAATCATCGTTTGATCATCGGCTGCATTGAGAGTTTGGGCTATTTATCTTCCATAACACGTCTTCTTTCAGACTAGTGGAAAGAAAACATCCTAAATCCACATCCAGGAGTTTATTTAATAACTTTGTCTGTTTGTGTCTGTAGATTTCTGCTAAATTCTCCAAAAGTTACATTACATAATGCCTCATTTACATATTTAAACATCACATCTCAGAAAACTTGTAATATAAAAAGTAATTGTGTTAATGTGAGTAATGAACTGGGGAAGTTTCATGCTGATATCTATTAGTTACATGTTTGACCCTATTCACCTGTAGTGTGTACAAAATGTATGAATTTTACAATCCATATCTTTAAAGGAGGTTTTCTCTAAAGGAGGTTTTTCTCAGACTCTGAGGCAGAAATCTCCACTTCAGTAGCACTTACATACACCAAACTTTCCACTTTCATTCCTCTCTATATTCTGAAGCTTTGTACAGAGGGGTGTGTTCACATCTCATTCAGAGCCTCATTTATACAGCGTTTACTACTAACAACATGCAGAAAATGCATGAGTTTTTTTTATGGCTGTTGACAGTATTTTCTGATTTACGTATTGATACAAAGAAATATCCAAAAACCTTTGACTCTTATATGTCAACAACATGAAACAAGAACTTTGAACCTGCTTTATCCAATGTTTACATTTCTGTTCTGGAAATGTAGCAACTGAGCACATATTTAATAAGATAATGCCGCATCTGCATATTTAAACATAACATTTCAGAAAACTTGTAATACAAAAAATATTTGTCTTAATATAAGTAATCGACTGGGGAAGTTTCATGGTGATATCTATTAGTAAACATTTTTACCCTATTCACTCCGAAGCCCAGGACGGACGTGGTCAGTACTGATGGAGTAGCAGCTTGTGTCACTGCAGTCTCGCCTGTTGGCTCTGACACTTGTTGACTGGGAGTCTCAGACAGTCGGGCTCAGCCTCACAGACCTGCAGCCCGGGATAAGAGCTGTGCTGAGGTCAGCACTTTGCAGTCAGGTTTTCCTGGCCGTCTGCAGATCTGTGGAATTTCTCTCCTCCTCGCCATCTCAGGCAGGGGCGACCGGCAGCTCTGCCCGCTCCGCACGCCCTGCAGGCTTACAGCACATCGGCCTGCCCTGAGCAAACAGCTCCCGGAGGCTCTGCCCTGACCCTCCGTCACACTCAAGTTCACATCAGTGGATCACCTCCACGTCTCTGACCAAAGATGGTGTTAGCTCACAAAGAGGCCAAGTTTGGGTAAATCTGAGGTAATAAAAAAAAAGGCTTTAAGCCCCGTGTGATGTGGATATCTGCGGCCGGTACGTGCACTGAGATTTTACTCATGTCTGATACTTTGCCATCTTTTGCATCCACATACCTTTATAACTACAGCAGCGGAGAGTCACCGAGTACAGTCACTCCCAGATATGTACAGTAGTACCTTTCAGATTCACACGTTACCTGATAAAACACAACATTAGTTGGACATTACACAGGCTTGAGGCACCTAAACACTCACTTTTATTCTCTGGCTTTTAATTGTAACCTGCTGTTCTGTTTTGATCTTATCCCATGTTTAACTTTTGTTTTATTTTTCATCTATTTTTGTTTCCACTTGCACATATATGTATGTCTATGTCTGTCATTGTGCAGCACTTTAGTGGAAAACCGGTTTGCTTTTTATAGTGCTAGCCTATAAAAAATTAAATAAACTTGAAACTCTCCAAATATTTTTGGCTTGTATAAATAATAAAAATAAAAATAAGGAATAAACTGTTTTGCAGCAGAACTTAGCCAGTCTCACAGTATTATTTAATATTAATGATTTAGTAATGTTATATCTAATATCATTCACAGGGACCAATACTTTTACTTGTAATGGGGCATTTTAACACGTGTGTATTAGCAGCCTACTGAAACGTATAATATGTAACATTTCTGCATTAAAATGGCTTAAAATGACTTCACCTATGGTATATATTGTTTTGAGTTGTGTACATTATCCCGAATGTTTCCAGATAAATCTAAAATATGAATCAAGGTAAGGTCTGTTTCCTCTCTGCTGTCATGGCAGCGTCAGCGTTGTGTTTGTCTGCCAGAAGCCTCATAAACTGACTTTATATCCAGTTTCAAGACACATTTTTACCAGACACTTTTTACATCTCGGTGCTTTTTAACTCTATACTTGAACCGGATGAAGGATTTTAGTCCTCGGACGTGTGGATCTTAAGTTCTCAGAGAAACAAGCTGAGCTAACGTTAGCGGCAGCTCTGCTCAAAGCCCCTCAGGGACATCCGTCGTCCACAGATCAGCACCGGGGAAACACTGATCTTTAACGTGAAAGAGTTTTAATCATTGGGTCCGTTTGTTTTGGAGAGGAGGACGCCTCTGTGGGTGATAAAAAAACCTCCTGAATGATCCCAACTGGGAGAAGCTGACAGCAATGGCCGCCACCAAACTCCGTCTTTATCGGCAGAAAATGACATATTGTGCATTTAAGTAAAACAGTTTCTTATGGTTTTCTTGGTGCCTTCATAACTTGCAAAGTGTGAAATAACAGATGGAGATCATCAACTCAGCAAACGAGGGAGTAGGGGAGTTGGCGGTGACCTGCTGTGGCCCTGATGTTGCCATAAGACAGACTGTGTAAGTGATTCAGGAACAGATGCTGCGGAGCAGTCGAGAAAATCCCCTCCATGACCTCGTCTCCCACCTGCCTGCAAATTCATCTCATAAACAGCCTGAAACTTTCATCAAGATTTTGCGTGAAAGTTGCTAAGATCTTCCACTTTACAAAGACGACGACAAAAAAAAAAAAAAGGGTTTCTGCTGAGGCACGAATCGTTGTGGCGCAAAAACAAAAGTTTCTACAGTCTAAAGATTCGAAACGTCACCTTCATGCTCTGTATTTAACATGACAAGACAATGAATGTGTTTGTGCTCGACAGCAAAAAGCAGTGTTGACAACAACAACAAAAAAAGAGCAGAAATATAAAAATAGTTGAGGTGAGTATTTAATTTCCACGTCCCAGTCACAGTGTCCCTAATAAATGAGGTGACAAAGTGCAAACAGTTCCCAGACTCCTCACACGGAGTGAGGAAATGTTTTCTCGTCTCCTGCAACACAACATGACAAACACGCAACAACAGGGTGGGAAGACGTAAACGTGCTAAGTGGAATCATTTCAGGTATTTCTCAGAGTTGTGTTATTCCTAAAGTAAGACATGTCCCACTCCTCACTAATGGCCGTCACCTGCTGTTAGAGGCAAATGTGCAGTGGAACGACTTCATGTTGTTCAATATTTGCTCAAATTATCCCATCAGTGACTATTTACATTTTCTATTTTTGAAAGCAAGGCGTCAGTCTTCAATGCTGCCTTCGTTTCCACAAATAACAAATAAACTTTATTATTAAATGGAATAATAATTCAGAGCCAGAACAAAACACCCTTTTCAGTAGATGGTGAAAGAGCTTTACATTTGTGCGAAGGTATTATACATAAAACTGTAAAAAAAATCATACTGCTCAAAATGCACGTATTTGGTTTATATATTTTAACAAAATATATAAATATATATGTATAGAGTATATATATAAACATATATATACTCTATACATATATATTTTGCTTGTTTGTATATATATAAACATATATATATATATATATATATATTTTAACTTGATTAAATAAAAGTAGGTTGACAAGGCAAATATTTATCTTGGATAAACAGATTTTGGTTCTTGGTCTAAATATTTATCCACATTGTTTTGCAACTCTGAGTTTAGTGAGGCTTTTTTTTATAAAGAAAAGCTCATCGTGGTTTGTTTGGAGAATCTGTGTTTGCCAAGGAGAAAAGGCGGCGGGCCGACGATATATGGATTAATATGAACTGAATATGGCACGGAGAATCATAAATGTCATGCATCAGTCGTCTAAAAAGCAAAAATCTCTGTGTGCTCAGTTGAGATCTGGTATTTTAATCCAGAAGAAGAAAAGCAGATATCTCAATGTGATGTTTAAATGATATATATAAAAGAGTTCCATTTTGTTTTCTTCTTGTTTTATTGTGAAAAGCGTGATGCTTCGTTCAGTAAGATAAAAAATAAATATCGATTTTGTAAATATGGATGACGCACTAAGACTGAGTTTACATGTGACACATAGAAAGGCCTGGAAGAAGAGAAGAAATCCCAAAAATGATCTTTAGATATTAAAACATTTTTTAATTGTGAACAGCTCATTTGAGATACTGATTTTGTTGTTTCGTTTTTTTTCCTTTGAATATGCAAAACCGGAAGATGTTTGTAAAATAGTTTGTAATCCCATGTTTGATGGGCCAAATGTTTGACACGACAGAAATAAATAAATAAATGAATGAATTCCTTCCATTACATATGTAGGTAATATTAGACAAGACAAAATGTTAATAAATGTCAGGGGAGGGGAGCACCTTTACTGACCGAATGAATTCACACAGCTTCCTTAAGAATAACTTCTTTATATTTGTGAATCACGCTTTCCTCAGGTTTTCTGCAGACACACAGCGAACAGTACAGTCTTGCATTGCTTAAAAATACACTGAACATGCATAAACTTACAAATAACATAAGTTAACATCCGGCCGGCTACAAGATGTCATAAGACATAAATACGAAAAACATTTCAAAGTAAAACAGCTGCACATTAAGAGCAACAAGAAGTTATTAATTATTAAGTTTCTGTGGGGAAATGTTTGTCTTCAGTCGGGTCAGCTTCTGTGGGGCAAAGAATAAACATCTTCTTCTTCTTCTTCTTCTTCTTCTTCTTCTTCTCTTCAAACCTCTGATCTCAGGAGAACATGACACTTACATGGTGATCCTGCAGTTTCTCGCCTGGACGTAGCTTCCTGTGTAGTGGATGTCGCAGCGCACCTCGTTGTTGGAGAAATCTGACTCCTGAACCATCTGAGAGGGGTTCACTGTCACCTGGGAGACAGAGAGGTGCACTCCAGTCACCGTGGCGATACATGATGCTTGAATCCATCACTGCTTTGACGACTTGTAACTTGACAGACAATAATTGACTCGAGACTCGACTTGACTTGAGACATGATGACTCGAATGTCAGAGTTCATTTTAAATATTAAATATTAAAAATGTTGGCAATTTTGAATTTACAAATGTTTGAGTAATGTCACCGCACACTGGGAATTAAATTGTCATGATTGGAAATTGAGAAGAAATTAAGAAATAAATGTTCCTAAATATATGTTTGCTTACGTTGTAGTCTGTAGTCGTTGTACGTTGTGAGTATTTCTATACTCAGTATTTTTTTTTTTTGGGCTTTTTTCCTTTATTGGAGAGAGGAGACGACATGCAAAGAATCAGGAACTAATACTTTGTTTCTTCTTTCTTTAAACACAAGATTTGGAGATAAAACGTGACTTGAGTGCACGGTCACACAAACGCAAAATGAAAACTTATTATGATTTATGAAAAGGGAGATAAAGCGTTCACTTCCCGTGGCGAAGCAAATTCCTGTATTCGAGTCTTCGCATTGCGTCGAGTTCAGCTTTGGTGAACTTTTAGACGTGGTCACACATCGCCTGATGGGGCGGTGTTCGCCTAAAGGTTCACCAAAGTTGAACTCCACGCGATGCGAAGAGGCTTCGCCGCCGAACGGAAGTGAATGGGAGGCGAAAGGTCATTTTAATTTAATGTGAGAGGACTCGATTTGACTTGTTTTGACCTGTGACTTCACTTGTTGACTTGCTTGAGTCACATGTTTGCCTGAGAAACAGCTTTGAGCGTAAATGTCATTTGATTCCGGGGATATGAAAACAGACCGTACATGCTGTGACGCTCATAATTACTCTGGTTGTTATGTGTCGTGTACTACTTCATAAAGCTCTCCCACCTTGAGTACGTAGTTTCCGGGAGGTACGTCTGTGATGTCGATCCACTGGCAGTCGATGTTGGCGTGATACGTGTCGTAGCAACCAGGACCGAGCCCCTGAGAAAAAAATAGAATTCAATGGATGAATGAATTAAATAATGGAGGGATGGATAGAAAAGTTTTAAAAAAAACAGGAAGACCAACCTGTGTGTGAGCAGTGCAGGCGAAGCGCCGTCGCACCCCCGGGTCACAGGAAGTGTCCTCCAGACAGAAACTTGCTTTGTGTCCCTCAGCGACCTTCTGTCCAGTGGAGACGTCCAGCAGGTCGTAGTTACTAAAGGCCTCCATGCTGTGGTAATGCCTGCAGATACACACGGAGACGCACCGTCTCTAAATGCACTGTGCTGCCATTTATATGTTTTTAGTTTAGGATTTTTCTACATACATATTTGTATCCTTTCTTGTGGCAGTGCTGTGGACTGGGGGAAGCAGCATTTTTTTTTGTATGCAGATACACAAGAAAATGACAATTAACTAAATCTTGAAATCTTGAAATCAGATCCAAATGAGAACTTTACTGCATAAGTGTTTGTGGAAATTATAGTTCATGTTGAAGAAACAGTCAAATATAAACTATATATATACTGTGCGTACTGTGTATTTCCTATTTTTTAAACTAAAACTATCTCAAATATGCTTCAGTAAAGAGTGTACACACCACTGTGCACGGACTGGTTTGATAACAGCGAACTCACTGGTGACAGCTGTGCCATTCCCACTCGTGTCTGGGCTTCACTGGGAGGAAGTCCACTGTTCCCTGGTTCTTCACTCGCTGTGGGAACCGCAGCAGGACTCTGTAGTCCAGGTCCCTCACACTCGGGTGATTCGCAGACCTGAAGGAGAAGGAAACGGGGAGAGAATGAACAAAGTTTACCTTGAATTCAGCCTCGTGTCTGTGGTGTCTTCAGTGCTGGTGAAGCTACTTTTAAAGGATTCCAGGATCATTTATTGTCATTAAGCGACACAGAGTTGCACAACGAAATGCAGCTCAGTCCATGATGCTGAATCATGAGTTAAGATGAAGAAACACCCCACTATTCATGGGAAAATGCTTTGGTTTTGCAGTGTGCAAACTATACGACGGCTTTGGGGGGGAGCCCCCTTTTTTTGTGTGTGTGAATATTGACGATTCGTTTTTTTTTCTTCTGATCTATAAGTTAAAGGGAGAGGAGTTCTTTCATATTGTGCCGCCACACTTCGATGGTGATGGCAGGGATAGCATGCATGAGTCCTACATCAATAACAGCCTGATGATCCTTCATGATGAAGACACAGAAAATTGAACTGCATGGTAAAAAAAAAAAAAAAAAAAAGCATTTTGTCAATATTTTAGAGATTCAACATTTCACATTTGTGTGTGGCTGTGGCTGCCTGTGCATACTTTCACAGCAGCCAGGATGAAAGAAAAAACAGGTTTCATTACAGAAACAAACGTAAAATAATTTAAAAAATAAGAATTTATTTCCTTTTCTGGCCCAACAGTTTGTAGCTTCAGTTGTTAACTACACAAATAAAAGCAAAGAAAAGTGATTTAACTACTTGATTCAATTTGCAAATATAAATGTAGTTGAACTACCAGAAAGCTACTGCAAAATGGAGGTAAACTAGCTTTATTACGTGTTTTACTCCCCAACACTGGGTGTCTTAACATAAGATAAGGAAAGATAAGATAAGATAAGAAAAGAAAAGATAAGAAAAGATAAGATAAGATAAGATAAGAAAAGATAAGATAAAAAAAGAAAACATAAGATAAGATGCAATTTGCAGTGTTACAGCAAGAAGAAAAAGAAGTACAAAAGTATAATAAATAGACAAACAGTTAAAAAAACTAAATATATTAGACAGACTGCATATTGAATTCAAATGATTGCACATATGATATAAAATATATTGCACAGGATGTGATATTGCACATGAAATGAATAAGAATGAATAAATGAATTGAATTGTGAGTTTTGGTATGTGCAGTCCACTTCACGTTGACCTCCGTCTCTTCCTCTCCGTCTCCGGTTACATAACGGTGCGTTACTGTGTGAGGCTGCTTTCTGGTCTCGCCTCAGTCGTTTTTTTTTTTGGTTTTTTTTGCATTCACCTCAGGAATCCTTTTCCTTCCACTTCTGCTGCTCAGATCAGAGGAGAGAAGAACCTCCGGCCGCTCTGCTCCAAGTGGGACTGAAGCCAACACACATCCTCATGTGGCAACCTCAGAGGAACTAAATGATTATCTTTATGTCTCCATAAGTGTTGATGTTTGTGTTTAAATGCATGACATTTTATCAAACAAAATACCAGACTGACTCTTGTACCTCACCTGATTTAACTGATCTTGACTTGACTGACAGATTAATGTGGTGTGATGTCAAATTAATAAATAAATGAATGCACCTGGAAAGACAGTTTTCTTCAGCGGCACAGCGAAGTGCATACATCTGCACTCTCTGGATGTAGGAGGCAGCTTGGATGTAATAAGGGTCAGGAACCAAGTCTGGGAGACCTGCAGAAAAAAAACAATGAATCCACAACTTTAAAATAATGTACACATGCACTGACTCCACCAGAAATGCATTTACTTTTCGTCATTTTAAACAAGTCACTTTACTTTTTATTCCTGATTACATTACAAATACGTTAACAGCATAATTTATCAGATTATTGGATGGAGAGCTTCAGATACTTCTCATAATTTATATTCTGCACCACTGCTGGCTAAATACTGTACTAATAACTCACTTCCAGTCCATTAATCAGCCATTTAATTTAAATTTAGCTGAGAGGCTCTCATACTGTAGACATTAGTTTTGCATTAGGGGGCATTAACTCTCACTCTCATTAAAAAATGCATTAGAAAGAAAAGGGGATTTAAAATGTGAAAAAAAGCATAAAGCATCTTTTCCTCAGCATCGCTCCTGTCCTTGATTTCAGGGTCAATTAAGAAATATCTTGATTTATTACGTTCTACTTTTTTATACACTTCGGTTAAAGTGTCTCTGTGCGCCTCACCATTGTGGAAGAACCTGGTGCCATAGCCCGGCCCTGGTGGAGGTTGCACCGGGATCCTGTTCCTGCGGTCTGGCGGGTAAATATTATAGAAAACTGAGTTCCTGTGATGAATACTGTGCGGATCGCGAGGGTCACCGATGTCCGTAGTCCGTGTTGTCTCCGGCCCCGGAGGAGGAACGTGTATTTCTACTGCGTTGCTGGACAGCGCTGTGGGAGAAACATTGGACTCCGGGGTGACTCTGGTCAGGGAGTGCGCTCTTTGCGCGCTGCGAGTGTCTCCTAAACTGGTTTGCAGCGGGATGCCACGCGCATTCCCGCCATCCTCCGCCATGGTGGCCCATCCGGCTGTGGCAGGTGACCGGGCAGTTGATTCTGAGCGTGCCATGTCCGGTGATCTTCCCTGTGGCGCAGTGGCCTGTTGTGCGCCATCTCCAGGTGTGCTCCGGCCTCCTCGTGGGACACCACTGCCGGAGAACTCCTGGATGGTGGTGCTGCCGTTGGACGCCGCCTGCTGTGCACGGTATCCCGGAGCCGCTCTGGTGGTTTCGAGGCGCGGTGGGGACTGACTGCGCGTCCCGGGTCGTCCCGAGGCGAGTAAATACTGACCTGAATCCACACCAAGAACCGACGCATCCAATGGACTCAGTTCGTTTGGATGAGAGTGAACCACGGCTGCGTCCTCGAGCTCTCCGTGTCTGGTTATTGGGGCTCTACTGAGCGCGACAGGAGGGTGAAGTCGGTTAAAACTGTTTTTAGTTGTCAGTAAGAGCTGAGTGCGTCTTCTGGTCTGCGCAGGTGAGCGATACTGAGTCCCCATGCTCAGTAAACTGTACACCTGGCCGTTATTCTCCCACTGAATCCGGTGCCTCCACGGTCCGACACGTGCGCGTAAATGCTGCTGACCGGTACCAAAACACACAAAAACATGTAGTAGGCAAATTAATACCAGCACAAATTTCTCCATGGCTGAATGTGACGGTGTCTCTATGTGAAGATCTCCAACACTGAGACATTAACGACAAACACAGTTTACACCCAACTCCGTCACGCAGTTGCGCACAACATCAGCACAGAGAGAGAGTTTGGGTTCAGACGTCTTCAATAAAATAAAAAAGCTTTATATCCACCCATGCACAGCGAGGAGCTACACTCATGTCTCAGTTTAACCATTTCACCACCGTTAACTGGCTGCATGGGAAGAAGAAGAAGAAGAAGAAGAAGAACACATGTCTTTTTAGATTTATTGAATTTGACACGAATCTCTGTTCTTGATTGATCTGATTTTTATTTTGACAACATTTTGTATTCATAAATCCACATTTTTACACAAAAAGCCAAACTTTATAGAGCTGCTTGTCCATATCAAACAATACATTTCCTCTATATCTAAAGAAAACAAGCACACAACGTTTTTAAAAAAAAGCATGTATATATATATATATATATATATATATATAAAGCATATATATATATATATATATCTTTTTATCTCAATTTATGTATTATTGTTTGTGTTGTATGTTTTACTTTCTGACAGTAAAGATGAGTTGAATATCTGCAGGGAATCACATTTTCTTGCACACAGACACACACTCACACACACTCACACACACTCGGGACTGGAGGGATTGGGAGGTTTGTCTTCATCCTACAGTGCAACCTGTTGAATCTGCTCCTCCTCCCCACAGGGTGGCAGTGGACCCGCACTGCAAGTCAGATCTATTTTTATTCAAGTCTCGTGACTTTTGCAGGTGTCAGCATGCACGTCACCGCACGTTTTGGTTTTTTTTCATCTTTGAACAGGAATTAAGAATTCTTATAATTTGATATTTATTAACAGTATTCATCCCTACTACCCCCCCAATTGTTTTAAATATAGTTATTTTTTATTGTGCATTTAAATGTTTAAAAGAAAACATGAATGAAGAAAAGACAGATATGAGAATAAAGTGATTTGAATTTTCTGCCCCGAAAATGTGTGATTAAGATAAACCAAACAAAGTCATTAATCCCACTTAATTAACCCTTGAACCCTTGTAAACGCATGTCAGTCCTTCCATATGTATATTTAAGAAACAGCCTGTTCATCTTATCTCCCAAAAGCATGTCTGCACTTCATATCTTATCATGTGATGTGTGACACTTCAAAGTCAGGTCAAGTTTATATTTATAGCTCTTTATCACTGTAGAGTTTTAAATGGCTGCAGACAATTTATGTAAATATATGTCAGATCTTTACATTTCATACTGTCTGACATCACATTTATTGCAGATCATGTCGAAATGAAACAGTAAAAACAGAAACATGAAGACTTTGCCAGACTGTTTATTGTCTTTGGAGATTGTGATTATTGACATTTAAAGATGCAAAATCTACATGTTTTATGAGTGAGAAATTACATTAATATGGGTAAGAAAAGACACATCAAACACATCACAAGTAGTGCTCACTGTGGTGGAAAGTACATTTTAACATTATATTTGATATTTTTTATTTGAGTTGTGTAAACTAAACTAACTAAACTAAACTGAGTTGTATATAAGATAAATATGAAGTTATACCTTTGAGTTATGGAGAAGGGGTAGGATCATGTGAGTGTATACTTCTTCTTAGTCGTTGTTTATATATATTGTTTATGAGCATCTTTATATTAAGAGTTTTCCATGTGTTTACTGTTTTCATTTAATTCGATTTTTTTACTTTTTTTTTTTTTTTTACATGTTTGAAACAAATAAAATAAGTTTAAATATTTCTATTTCTCATTTAGATTTTATTATAGATTTTCCAAGAAAGACAAACATAACAAGTAAAACAATACATCACTACAAGGACATACAATAAATAAATGAATATAAATAAGGTTATATATTATCAGGAAGTAGGTGAGAGCTCACCCCCTCTAAATATACCCTCACACCCTGACAGGCACTCCGAGCCTTTCAGCAATCTGAGCAGAGGAGTGTGTGTGTGTGTGCGTGTGTGTGTGTGTGTGTGTGTGTGCATGTGCGTGTGTGTGTATGTGATTGTATCCAGTGGTGGAGAGTACACTTACTCAAGTACTGAAATTAATTCAAATGTTGAAGTATTTAACTTAAGTATTTCCATTTCCTGCTACTTTATACTTCTACTTTTTCTACTTAAGATCAACTTTATTGATCCTTTTGTGAAATTCACAAGTTACCCGGCAGTATATAATGTAAAAAACCCCGAAAAACTCAGCTCCTCCTTTACCAGCTGCAACATGAACAAAAATAATTCATCATAATGCATACTATAATCCAGAATGTGCTGTCTCACTTTTACTTTTTGTACTTTGAGTACATTTTGATGCTCATACTTTTGTACTTTTACTGAAATAAAATGTTGAATTTATTTTTATTTTTATTATATCTACACTGTGGTGTCACTACTTTTACTTAAGTAAAAGATCTGACCCCTGTGTACATATAGCAGAGGTACATAATTAAATTACAATATAAATGTAATTGGAATTTGCAGTGCATCTATAACGAGTACATGTTCCTCTTCATTTTATTGCTACCTATTAAAATAACAAGCAGTCTTTCAGTTCCTAAGACATCAGCACATCATTGGTCATGTGTTAGTCGTCGTGATTAATGTGACGCTGTAGCAGGTGGACGTGGAGTAAAACACGGTGGCTGGACTCCCGCTGCTAAAAATACCACAGTGTAGAAATACTCAGTAAAAGTAAAAGTCCTGCAATTTGTAAAGTGTCAGCATCCGATTATACTTAAAGTATCAAAAGTAAAAGTACTCATTATGCAGAATATCACATTTCAGAATAATCTATATTATATTATTGGATTATAACTATTGATGCATTAATGTGTTCATCACTTTAATGTTGCGGCTTTTAAAGATGGAGCTCATTTTATTTACTTTATATGCTGATAGTTTGTGAATTTCCCCCTTTATCTTATATTATTTTATCCTCTAATTATATACATCATATTTGAAAGGTTCATCGTGTGAGATATGAAAGAATCTAAACTTAAAACATAAAAAAATTAAGTAACATTATCGACAGTGTGAAGGTGTTGACGTTAAAGGCGTCTGTGTGTTGCACAGATATCTGCTGGAGTTAGCATGATGCTAACAGCTAGCTGCGCTGTGTGCAGCCTGTAATACCACGTGTTCCTCTAGAGGTGATAGTGAGTCAGTGTAGCTGCAGTCTGCCTCAGTACAGAGGGAGAAGAAGTTTGTAATATCACACCTGTGTTCTGTGTCCGTTTTAAAGTTTGTATATTGGATTCAAAGTGGCAGAAACAAGAACTTTTCACTCACAAGGAATTTTCCTTGGTGCATATATACATTATTATTATTTTTTCAAATAAAAATATGAAGATGCTATAAAAAGTACTATAACACTAACCCAGGTCAAAGGGGGAACAAAGTTATTTTTGCAACATCAGCTAACACAAATGTCCCCAAACACGGGAAGGCGAGAGTGAAACAGTGGAGTCATTATCCGGAGCTGCTTTACAGTCAAAACAAATCCAGTCTCGACATTTTCCTGGACAAACCCGACACCATTACTCACAGCGTGTGTGTGAATGATCCCTCAGCTGAGTGGGCCTGAACAGCGTCCGTACTATCACATGGTGCTGTTACCTCACAGTGTTTGCATTGTGTATGCACATACAGGATAGTAACTCTGTTTTTACTGGGTTTTTTTTTTTTTTAAAGCTCCAAAATGATGGAATAGCCTACCAAGAGCTATAAGAGTGTAAATACTAGTTGAAACCTATTTATTTAATTTGCCTTACAATTAATGTCATTTTCACTCTGTTATTTAGGGTGGTAAAATAATGGGGGAAAAAAGAAAAAAATTATGAAAATAATATTTTTTTTAAATGAAAAAATAACAAGGGGTGGGCTTAGTGAGGTGGTATTGTAATGCTTAGAAACTGTCATTGCTTTTTATGTAGGAAAAAACAAAGAATATAGACAAATTACATGTAATTTGCATTTTAGTCATGAAAACAAAACTGACTCTTGGGCGACTCTTCCTCAAACATACATAACCCAAAAAAGACATTTTTCCAGGCGCTACAGTCAAACTGGGTCACTTAAAACACATTAAATCGCTAATAAATTAAATACACAATAATAATATAAATAAAAACAGCAATTATTTTTAAGGGAGGGGTGCAGGTAGACAGCAGATTCTCATTCTTTATTATCTTTAATAGTCTCTGTTTCTTATTTCACTTCATATTTAAGCATTTACCGTGTTTTTATTGTCAAATGTTATTGTCTGTTTGCCTTTATGTAAATGTGTTGAATTTGCATTTTTATTTGCACTTTCAGCAACATCTCTTGTTCGAAAAGTGCTCTATAAATAAAGTATATATTTTTTCCTTCCTTTATTATTTAATGTTTCCTAAATACCTGTTTGGAATAGTGCTGGTTGACTTTCATCACATTAGGTCAATCAGTGCTGCTCGTGAAACAAGAGTATAGTGATGATTTTAAATGTTGTGGATAAATCTGGTCTTGGTTCTGGATTCTCAACATGCGTCACAGGACGCTGAGGTTTATTACCTACATGGAAAAACTCTCACTCACTTGTAGCATGTAAGCTTTACTGTCCGCATGTTCACATTCAGACCCAGTGGTGGAGAACAACTATTTACTCAGGTGCTGTCATTAATAAGCAATACCAAGAAAGAAAAGCAGCTATCATTTTAAACCGATTTCAGTGAAAAATGTAACGGCAATCACATTGACTTTTAAAACTTCCACATAGTAATGAGCAAAAAAATTAATGTTTACCTTTATTTAACCAGGAAATTTCAGGTCCTTTTGTGCATTATTCTGTTGCTTTTATAACAAAGAGTTTGCACAATAAAATCATTTCTTTTTATTTATTTAACCAGGAAGTCCTGGGAGAACTGGCCAAGTTAGCACATTACAAAAGTGATTTAAAAAAAATAGACCACGCTGCAAACAGACAGATAATACAAAATCCAGTTTAGGAAACACAATTCTCAGTTAGTGTTTTATATCAGAGCTTTGTAACCGAAGAGTTCAGTCCGTTTCAGACGTGGCAGTTAATCTGTTTCCTCCCTTGAGTGTGTCATTTCCTCATGTTTCTAACATCATATACTCCTTTTCGTTCCGGGAATGTGTAACTAGAGTTGTGCTTTGATTGTAAAATCACTTTTATTGTGCACTGCCATGAGCGGAACAAAAGAAAATGCATTTAAATAAATTATCCCTTTGTTCCTCTACTTGAAACTTGAAACGCTACTTTGGAAAGGAGGAGCCCCGGAAAACATGCACCTACCTGACCTTTTCCTAATTCAGCTGCAGTACATGTAGAGCTGTGCGACAGGGTAAGGTATTCCCCCGGGGGAAATGAGAAATTATTCCGGCCTATTTATACGTGTGGGAACATGGGTGATATATCAGCATGCGCCCCAGGCCTCAAGCGCTGTAAATCTCCTGCTAATATCCTAAATCTTGAGGTTAGTCTATGACCTACTACTATGACAGATTTAAGTGTCTTTCCTGTGTCTAAAATAGATGCAAGCAAAATTGGCTCAACACAGACGTACTTCATGTGGATTGCTTCTACACTGTAATTCTGGTATTAACATAATGAAATTAAAAGCCATTACATTTTGCCGCCGGTTAGATCATGTTTATTATGTCCAGCTAAAATAAATCCTTGTGCCCCTTTAAAGT
>CALSBV010011200.1:7439817-7470355 GCA_943590825.1 Bovichtus diacanthus | reverse complement strand
TTCAAAAGGTTGAATACAAACGACAACCTCCAGGTCTGAAAAGTGAAACCAATGCTGAAGTGCACAAGTCAGATTGTACAGAAGTCTATGAGGAAATGTCCCTACTTCTCACTTGATTTATTACCTTAGTAAACATTTTCCTGACAGTCAGATGAAGAGGAAACAATCTACTTTAAAGTAGTCAGGCAACATTTTAAATCACACTAGTAACAAGATGATACTGTATCAAGTTGCAGGTATGTTATAGGCCTTGACTGGTTCAATAAAATTGATATCATTTGTGTTTATCTGCATTATCTGCAAGTCATAAAAGGCAATATGTTGCATTTAGGTGAGAAGGATTCAGGTAGCGCTTTATGTTATAAACTCAGAACATCAACATAAAAGTTAATTATAGCGACTGAAAGATTTTATTTTGTGACGACAATAAAAATACAGAGATTCTTGATGTGCTGTATATCAACAGCAACGAATGCCTTTATTTGAAGGAGAATGTGACAAATGGTCCAGTGCAAGTTCAGTGGTTTAACAGAACAGTAATGTTCGGGTTAAAAAAAAAAAATCACACAAAAAACTTTAAAAGACAATGATAAGTTAAACATTGCTTTGTTTCATTCACAAACAAAGAATAAAATTAGAAAAACTTCATAAAAAAAAGAAAAAGATATCCTTGGGACTATATACAAGTTCTGTACAGGGATGAAGGAGTTTTCCTGCTGCAAGAAAAAAATATTGTTGTTAGATGAGTACACTTTAAACTTTTGAAACTGTACCAAAAGGGTTCCTATCCATTTTTATTTTTGAAAATATGCACTTTATTTCTTAAGTAAAATTATATTTTAGAGTATTTTTAGCTGCATGAAATAAACTGAATGCATCGGCCATGAAATGTGGCAGATTTTTTCAAACTAGGATATACATGTAGAAACATCTAAATGTTTTTAAAGTGAAATTTACAGTCACACTTAAAAAAAAATTAAATAACAATAATCTGCGTTCTTACCTATAAACGATTGAGCAGATTGTTCTGAATGCTCTCATACACCTGGTTGTAGATTTCATCTTTGGATTTCAAACCATCCAGGCACTCTGCAAAACATAAAAATGTAGATTAATTATTAAGATGTTTGAAAATAGTCCTTAAATTCTTTTTATTTTTAAATTGGGAATTTCAGAATAGACTACAAAATGCAACCTACCAATACTCAAGCCACTGCTCTCCATCTCTCTCCTGTGCTTCAGGTACATCGGCCACACATGGCCATCAAACAGGCCGGGAGGGTCGGGGACGGTGTACTGCCTTGTACTGTAAATAAAAAACACAATGTCAGAAAACGTGCATTTGCCATGATAGAATTACAAGGGAAGAAAACAGATGAAGTCAAGACAAGAAGGTCAAATGTGAGAATTAATTAATTAAAATGTCAAAAAAAAAAAAAAAAAAAAAAAAAGTTTACACAAAAATATAATTCTTGTGTACGCTCACCTTCTCCTTCTCTTGCACTCCTCATAGGGAATCGTGATGTAATAGCTCTTGTCGAAAACATCCAGCAGAGGCCTAGAAGAGAGATGATGGCCTTAAATGATGGTACATAATGTTTCCAGGAAGGAGAAAAGGTGCAGAGTCACACCACTGCTCACCGCCGCCTGTTATCTACAACTCTGCAGCGTGCTTGACATTCATCCCTAGCCATCACCACCTTATCTTTAACAGCAGGACCCGGCGGAAGGCTGGGATATGTGTACACGTACCAATGGTAAGCATGCACAAGTACCGCACGTGACACGACAGAAATATCACAGCATATCCTGTCCTTGTTGTCAGAAGTTCCTCAGAAATTGCAAGAAACAAGACTGCTCCCTTTCACTGGATAACTATGTGGCGTGAAGATGATTGAGCCAGATAAAAAATGACTTCTCACCCAATAAAATTGTAGATTGTGCAAATACACACAGGATTGCCTTATAGGTTGGACTTCTCTTTATTTTATTATTAATAACCATTTTCTTTGCACATACATGTATTTTTTGACTTAGTTATTAATCTTCAGCACTTTGGCTTCATCTTGCACCTCATTTACAACCAGACATTAACCCCACTTATCCATTCTGTTTATTCATTTTTAGCGGTGTTCATGAACCGGTTGTCATTGTATTTTATTGCATCTGGCTGCTATGAACATTTAATTTCCCACTTAATTAGATTAATAAAATAAACTTTCCATCTATCCTCATTTGAAACAACTAACCCCATTTCCTTTTCATGAAACCGGTTTATAAGTCAAACATTACAGAACAGTTGTTCAGGGCAGTGCAATGAAAATAATGTAATGTTAAAAAGGAGTGCATTCATATTGCGCCATTCTTCCTTACTGGACAAAGCGCTTTACAATTTGCCTCTTATGCACCCATTCATATACAAATGGTGGCGGAGCTGCCTTGCAAAACACTGGCCTGCCCACCACGAGCAACTGGGGGTAATAAATTGTGCTCAAGGACACTGAAGGAACAGGCGATCAAACCCCAAACCTTGTGATTTAAGGATGACCCGCTCCACCTCCTGAGCCACACACAGGAAATTAAAAACGAGAAAATTAAATCCACTTACGGGAAGTTGTAGAGCAGGAAGCCCTCCACGATCAGAATGTGGATCTGCTGGTCTGGGTTGGCCACGTCAGATGCAGAAGACAGCGGGATGCCGTGGGAACGGGCAAACTTCACTGGGTTCTCGATCCAGCCTTTTACTGTGTTGGTCATGGCATCCATATCCATGGCCGTTATCACTGTAGCGCAAGATCGATAGAAAAGGAAGACAGAGAGGACAAATAGTGAATTAGACTTTATTCAAGAAAAATACAAAATAGAAATGTGTCTTGCTTATAATCTCACACACACACACACACGCGCGCGCACACACACACGTCATTGGCAGTCTTCAGTGAAGTCTTACCATCCCATTGTCTAAAGCCGTCGTCCCCGACTTCTATCTGATCAGGTTTCTGAAATAACAGTCACCAATAAAACATTGCTGCGACCTCACAGCTCCCACTCACATGCCAGAGTAATAAAGACTAAACAAGTGCACACATGGAATAAAAAGGGGAAGAAGCACAGCAAAGGGCTTGAACTAAAAAAAGCGAAGAAATTTATAAAAGTACACAGCTTTAATGAAATCGGGGAAAAGAGGGAAATGCTAAAACCAGATACAATATGTAGGTTCTAATGGAGATGAAAGAGAAAATGGTCCCGATAGTAAAGTGATTTGTTACTTCACTGGTAAACGCATGTTATACGACTATGCCAGGAATATGAATACATTTTAAATGACACAAGCGCAGAAATCCTGACTGAAGCAGTAAAGAAACTAAGCTGAATGGACATTTACATATCCACTGTGGGAGGCTACATGGCAACTACACAAATACAATGCAGAGTTAATGAAAGGGAAAAGTAGGCCCACAATAAAGCACAAATAAAACTCTCCATTTGCAAACACTCACCTTGAAAAAGTCATCTTGGTGCACAACACAGCAGTTGGGCAATGTCTTGATCAACTTATTTGTCAGGGTAGTTTTACCACCATTAGTGACTCTAAACAGACAAAAAATAAATAATTTGCACATTAATAATATGTTGACAGAAACAGTTATGGCTTAAAACTCAATATTTGTTATTAGGGAAAAGCAGCCATGCAAGTTTTTCCAAATAAAGACACATGGCACCCTTTGTTTACATTTTTAAAAAAAATCACTTCAAAATAAAGTTTATTTGAAATTTTGTTAATTTGGCACACAGGACGAATAAGCCACATTAGCCTAAAACACACTAAATGTAATAAAAGATGCATGTGTGATTGAAAGTGCACTGCTTCAGTAAACAAATGGATTAAAAAGCACATGGTCATTTTTCATAAAACAGCTGAAATAACATGCAACAAATAGTGTAATTTCCTACTTTAAAAGTGCATATATACATTATTATTATTATTATAGCAGTGAACAGTTTTTTGGTTTGGGACAATAGTAATGTTAAATCTCCCTCCACTTTTGAACAGAGTCTCGCGGTGATTTTTCAAATGTCCCGCTCGATTTATGACAACAAACCTGCCACACCGGACATGACTTTAAACCGGTTTCACTGAACCTCTTTCTGGCGGGCAGCTGATAACACACATGGATAAAGTCTTTCAACCAGCAGCTGATGCGGTTACAAAATAAAAAACTTTATCTGAAGCACAATTTTAACTTGAGATACCTCCACGAGCAATAACACAACACTGCACAAGATCATGTTAGTTTGACATAAACTAATCCACCCAATTATCAGTTTATATTTAGCTAATATAACACAAGTTTAGATAGATATTAATGTAACACTACCAGCAACATGTTAACACGTAACAAGCCGTTTGATAATAACATAAAAACTTACCCGCCAATTCCTATAATGTATTTCATCTTTTCGTCTCTTCTCTAGTCCTGCTCAACGTCAGCTGTAGAAACACTCAAGAGTACCTTTTTACTTAAATCGAGGATAAAAAATCCAACAAATTAGACGTTTAAAAAGTCGTAATTTAAAGTTTTTGTAGCTCTGAATTAGGTTCTCACTACTTCTCCATTGATTGTGTGCGCGCGAGGTACTGCACTTTATATCCAACGTGCGTCATATTGCGTCATCCCATACGCAGTCATGGGGCGTTCTCGTGATCGGACGTACTCTTAGTCGAGCTACGTGCCCGTTCGTGGCAGCCAATCAGCGCCCAGAGCTCTCCTTCTATGAGCCAATCACAGCCCGCGAACTTTCACATATTAACATATTTCCCAGCACCTGCTCTTGTCCATCGCATATGATCAGCAGCTCTTACTATTCCTTTGACGTACTATGGAAAACTACCATTGATGGTGTTTTATCGACAGTGGTGGACAGTTACTAAGTACATTTACTCAAGTACTGTACTTAAGTACAATTTTAAGTACTTGCACTTGAGTATTTACATTTTCTGTTACTTTACTCTTCTACTCCACCACATCTTAGAGGTAAATATTGTACTTTTTACTCCATCTGCAATTAAATTAACAACATTAGTTATTCTACAGATTCAGATTAATAATACAAAAATATAAATCAAGAAATAATTGATGATGTGTTATTATAGATTAAACTACCCAGCAGTGTATGAAGCAATCACCTTTTTTTACACCTTCGCCAGCTGCAACATTAAAAGTGATGAACACATTATTGCATCAATAATTATAAGCCAATAATATAATATATATTATTCTGAAGTGGGCCTTATTGTGTTTTAATGCTAATACTTTTTAAAAACATTTTGAATTCAGGACTTTTATTTAGAGTATTTTTACACTGTGGTATTACTACTTTTACTTAAGTAAAAGGTCTGAGTACTTCTTCCACTGCTGCTTATTGATACATTAATATAACAGCTGTTTTTGTGCTGCTGTTTAGCAGTAAACTGATGGTTAACAGTGCTATCAAAATCAGTTAGGAAAATATTAATGTAATTGTAATTATCAGATGTTATTTAAGTCAACTATCTATAAATAAAGACATTGTTCATTGTTTATCGTTTAGAGGTCTCTTCTTCTCCCCCCAAAAATGCTCAAGGGGATACAACGCAATGACAGGCGACCGTGACCTTGATTAAAATTATGGAAATATTTGGGATCATTTAAAGTACACAACTGTTTAAAATACATAACATAGGTGTAGTAATGTTTAGACATTTTAATGCGGAAATGTTACATATTATACCTTTAAATCAATATTTTGTGTCAAATTATTGATTTCTTCAGCTTCCCATCGGTGTCCAGCTCACCAGGTTCATTTCACAATAACCCGTTTGCTGTATATTATCCCTTACTTATATGAAATAAACCAAAGTAATGTGTTACAGGTATACTGTAGGCCTACATTATATACCTCCCTGCCTCGAGCTGAATCACCTTCTGTTCCAGAGAGTGCGCGAGACATTCATGTCTATTTGTGTGTATGCGTACGTGCAATGTCGGTCAGGGGTCAACAGACAGGGTCTCTCTCTGTCAGTATTATGTGTTTGAAGGGTGACTCATGTGATAATCTTATGGCTACATCACATAATTCCCCCCTTAATCCAAGAAAAGACAGAGACAAGTCACATCACTCTAAAAAAAAAAAAAAAGGCAGCTCCAAAAGTAAGGTGCACGTCCTCATGAAGCCGGAAGTTTGGCGATTTTCTGCAAATATGTTAATGGTGAAAGAAAATACAGCATACACCATGGATCCATGAACACGATACTCTAAGTAAGGATGGGAAGATATAGGATTTTATTGTGGATCACAATAAAAAAAAAACACTCACAATAAACTGATCACGCTGAATATCCTCAAGAGATTTAATTTTATCAGCCCTTGTACTGTAGTTCAGGATAGCTGTTTAGACTATATGACTGTATATCAGTGTTTGACAACTTTTTTCTGTTTTGACCCCGTAAAGCATAGGCTACATTGATTGCATTTCTATCAACTGGTTACAATATTGTGGATACTAGTAAGGAAATAGACCAAGTAGAATTGTACTAAAATATCATAATTAAGAACACAAACGTGATGTTTCTTTTAACTGAGTTTTTACACACAAAACACATTAGACTCAAACTCACTGAACTCAAAGCCCTAATTGCTCCTTAAAGGAATAGTTCACCCAACCCGCATGTGAAGGCAAGTTTCCTTCAAGAACACGGGTGAATAATTGATAAACAAACGGTGATTTTATGGGTGAAGTATTCCTTTAAACCTTTAAAATAACTCCTTTTTTTGGCTTCTTGAACACTAACATAAAAACATCCTTTGAGTTAATATGATGACACATTTTCTATTTACACATCCAGCTAAAAATGTAATATGTTTTTTTTTTTTGTATATACAGTAGTCTACAAGCATGAAAACCAAACAGATTTTGGGAGGAACAGTTTATTCAGTTATATTTACAAGGCAGAACCAATGATGGGTCATCTTTCCCATTTAAATCTGAGCAAACATTTTACAGCAGACAAATGGTAGGCAAATCATTTGCAATATAAATATTGTGCTTTTATAGTCAGAATGAACATTTAGATTTTTGCGAAGGTCATATCAACCGTTTCTATGCAAACCTTGCTTGTAATATTGGGTGTGACTTGATGTAGTAAACCTATAAAGTAAAATAACTTCACATGTAAAGGCTATACTTTACATTTCTTCACTTTTTCTGGATTTCTTTTGATAATTTGGTTAAAAAATAGGCACTCAGTACAGCAAACAAACCTCAAACACAAAGAAAATGAGCTGTTTCATCAAGGTTTACTGGTGTGAAAAAACAGCCAAACAGGTCTGAAAATAAGTGAAAAGTTGAAGCTTTTCCTTTCCATTTATGTACCACAGAAGGCAAAAGAATTGAGATGGCACTTCAGAAACATACATTTCATTTTTCTGTACCAAAGAAGCATAAACATGTTCATGCCTTACTAACAGCTACACGACTGCATGTAATGCTACTTAACAACAACACAAAATATACTTTAAGAGACTTTTCCCCTCCTAAACATAACCAAATGCAATAGTGCAAAAAATAAAAAAATGCAGGCAGGAAATGCAATTATGCATTTTACAAAAATAAAGATTATTTCTCCTCATTCCTCCTGCTACTATATTAAAAAGATGGAAGACATTAGAGAAAATCAGAATAACCCAAAACGTCCAAATCCATAATGCATAAGGATGTTTGAGAAATGTTTAAACTTTTTAAATATTAAAATGTGCTGATATTGTCCCAACTTTTCATCAGAAACAATCACACTTAAAAACATAAGGCGAAGTCACTCTGCTGAAATGAACAAAAACGTTTTGAAATCACAAACTAAACCTCAACAGAAGCTACATAAACTTTATGATTCTGAAATAAGAAAACAATGTCCTTTCAGAAGCCGCCGACAGCAAACTTTCCCATATGAAACGGATCAATAAGAATTATAGATATGCACAATTTATACAATTATTATGCAATCATATGTACAATGTTTGTGTATTTTGTCTTGATTATGGCCACTTTGATACACATTTCATACAAAATTATTGCAGATAATTTGTATATGGTGGGTTAGTGTTATATTTACCTTACATGACATATATGTGGAATACAGTCTGAATATTAATGTAAAGCAGATTTGTTTAATGTTGTATGACATCTATTAATGTGGCCATGTTACACAGAATAAACAAGCACATTTTTACAACATATGATTCTTAAAGATTTTCTCATATGGGTTTTCCAGGCAACAAAATGCAAATATTGATCATGTTCATGCATTTTCTACGCACAAGATGACTGAGGCACATCATAAAAACAAGGTACAGATGTACGTTTGGACTTTTTCTAAATCTCGTATAGCAAAGGAGAGAGCTTGAGAAGGCTTTATGATACAGCAGGCAATATGAGGCAAACAAATAAAGACGAAGGCATCTGATGCATTATTATTTACATCACACACACATTATATTCAAACGAACCAGAATATAAATGTGTGTTTGGTCTGGTGGTCACATACTGACCCAAGATCAGCATCTGCTACATGAATATTTTAGCTGTAAGACATATTTGTCAAGTGTTAAATCTTTCATAACATACAGTATGTACACGTCTCTATGGCAGGCAAAAAGCTTATATCTCCAATTGTAAGATTTTCCCGAATTTTTGATGCAAAATTTTGCCTAATTTAGTATATTTGTTTTGTTATTAAAGCAACATTATGTAACTATTTTACCTCAAAATAACAGCTTCAAAAATAATTTTGATGCTACACTGATTTGTTATAGGGAGAATAGTGTCTCGCTATGTAACTTTAGAGAGCGAGTCGTAAAGAAGTGGGAGAAGCTTTACGTTTTTGGTGAAACTGGATGATAATTTATGAAGAAAATGTTTTTTCTGCTTTTCCCTCTGATGTCTTCTAGCTGCTCTGTGATTCACGGAGTTTCCTGATGAATGGAAAGCTTTAATTGTTGCTAAGTTAATGCTAAGTGCTAACAGTAGCTGTCAGCTAGTTAGTAGTTAGCTTAGTTAGTAGTTAGCATAGTTAGTAGTTAGCAACAGTCAGCTCAGTTAGCAGTTAGCTCAGTTAATAGTCAGTTAACAGTTAGCTCAGTTAACAGTTAGCACAGTTAAGTGTTAGCTCAGTTAACAGTTAGCTCAGTTAACAGTTAGCACAGTTAAGTGTTAGCACAGTTAAGTGTTAGCTCAGTTAACAGTTAGCACGGTTAACAGTTAGCTCAGTTAACAGTTAGCACAGTTAGCCCAGTTAACTGTTAGATCAGTTAACAGTTAGCACAGTTAGCTCAGTTAACTGTTAGATCAGTTAACTGTTATATCAGTTAGCCGTGCTGCCTGGACTGGCAGTCAGAGCACCGGGGGAGTGTTGGTGTTCATACCGCTTGTACAGGAGCTTTAGACCGCTAGGAGGAGGAGGTTTTGCCCGGGGCGGGGAGTGGCACCGGTGTCGTGCAAGAACTAGAGCCAGACTACCTGGAAACAGAGCTGGGTTAGTAATATTAGCTGGCTAGCCATGTCTTGCTATGTTGTTGCACCTGCTTGATGTTTAGCCGTGTTAGCAAAGTTGTTGACTAGCTAGTTTTTGATAGTAATGTAATCATAACAAATGCACGTGTAACGTTACAGCTGTCTATATTTACGGAAACGGTGTAAACATGATTGCACTCTGAAACTGTAAGGTCGCTAAATCACAAAAATACCTAATTAATTTTATTATTATTATTATTATTATTATTAGTCATTTAGCAAATGCTCTTATCCAGAGCGACTTACAGTGAACTAGCTCACCTTCATTAACGAATCCTTCATTATGTTGCTTTATCTTACATTATGTTGCTTTAACAAAAAGCAGAATTGTAAAATTTTAAAGCTGTAATTCTTAAAATGAAGTAACAACATGAGTTTCGACAATTGGAGTTACAAGTTTCACCCAACATTGCCAAAGTCAATTATCTTTCTTTCAGTTATTTCTGTGTTGCTTTACAGAGCGAGAGTTTTTGATCTTCTAGAGCCTCACAATGATGCAATATTACAATGTGAGCTATACAACAGGTCCGACTACACAGCAGGTTAATGAATCGAAGAACCCAACATTAGACTCCATGGTGATACACTTCCTGTCGCAGAGCGGGGACTGCCTTTGTACATTTTCAAGTTGCAATATGAAATCCTCGGGCAGAGAGGGAGAAGGGCTGCTTCATACGGGTGTAAATCGAAAGGTTCATGCTCCATACATCTGTCACACACTGAAGAGAAGGAGATGTGTGTGGATGATTAAAGTATGACAGGATATTAAAAACATTTTGCTGCTCTGGTACCATGAAATGGCAATCGAGACAAGCTACTGAAAAACAAGTCTTTGTAACAACAAAGCATCAATTTAAAACTCTGCAAAACATCCCTCCCGGACTATGGAGGATTATCAACTGGATAAAGGTGAATCTGAATGTAAATTAAAGTTTAAAAAGACTGCAGTTGAACCCCTATATGGACCAACACACCCTGCACAAATAACACACATCCTTTGACATTTGTGTGCAGATGTAATGGGCTATGTGGGGAATCTATTTCAAAGCACAGAGCCACATCTGAGTCCTACAAGAAATACAAGAGTGGTTTAAATTACCTTCTGCTGCAAAGCTCTGTCTTCATAATCCTTGATTTACAACCATTGACTTCGGCCTAAAAATGAGAAAAAAATGCACTGAGAACTTTTAGAAAGTTGGAGGGCTGACAACATACTAAAAACAAATGTCCCAACTAGTTAAATGTCTGATGTGAATATATGATTTAAACAATCCAGTGTGGAGCAATACCTCTCAGACTTTTTAATTGGCTCCTGTAGGACTGACTGCTGCCCCTGTTGTCTGTGCTCCTGCTCCATCCTACACACACACACACACACACACACACACACACACACACACAGGGAGAGAGAGTTATTGTAGTCATTTGGACTGATTCCCATTTACTGTAGAATCTAAACGCAGTCTTGTGCAGCCAATTAATTCAAGTTAAGTGCTTAAACCACAGTTCATTTTAAGGGCAATTCTGTACAAGTAATAAATATGTATGAGTGAGTAATCCTATTAAACTTATTTTACCTTTCCCTCCGTGCTTTAATCCTTTCCTCGTCAAATCTGAAAATGAGTAACAGTGTTACATCCTCCAGTAAATCCAAGCCCTTTTATTTCAACACATTGAACTTGTTCTCCTCCAGAGTTACATGACATTCATTTTAATAAAGGACAACAGCAGAAGCCACTGCTGCGGCTCGTTTTCTCCATCTAGTGTTCAGAGGTACTTACTGCACCACACACTCTGGAACATGGACGTGCTCCATGGGGACGATCTCTGCCAGTTCATCCAGGCTGTGCACATACTGGATCTTATTCATGAACTTCACACTGCAGAGGAACAACAACACAAACACTGTTACAGTCGCTGCGTCACTGATGTCACAGTTACACAATCCTCACGATTAAAAGATCTGTGTGTGTGTGCCTGTGTGTCTGTGTGTATTACCTGATAAAAGGCCTGGATATTGCCAGGACGGTGCGTATGAACCAGGTGGGATGAGCGATGACCAAAGACTTCAGGTTCTTCCTCAATCTGCCATCACAACACACATAACAAGTAAATAAATAATAAGTCCATTCAGTTAACACAGTTTGGTTAGTGTTTACCAAAAACATTAAGGAATACTTTACCCACAAAAAGGCCATTTGTATATCAATTACTCCCCCTGTGTTTCCTTGAATTCTTGAAGAAAACTTTTTTCTCGCATGCCTCCACGGTGAACGAAGAATCAAAAAGAGACTTTGAGAGACTTGGAAACAAATGTTTTGATACAGTTTTGCTGTCGTTAAACACGGCCCCCATTTACTTCAATTCGTCAAGTATTTTCTCTGCTTTTGGATTCTTCGTTCACCGTGGAGGCTTGTGAGGAAAACAAAGTTTTCTACGTAAATTCAACGAAACACAGGGGGAGTAATTAATATACAAATGGTCATTTTGAGGGGGAAGTGTTCCTTTAAGAAGAGGATTTCTCTAAACAGAATCCTGCTGTAAATATAACCCCTGAGTGATCCTCTGACAGCATGAGACAACTTCCCTTAACCTCCCCTTTGTGTCAGTCAGAATGAAAGTCATGCATTTCCGTATATTAACGGTGAACAGTGCTCAGTAGCTAAATATAGCGTGGTGGGCCTGACTCATATATCGTATACACATCGTATCACAAATATGTTGGGAGTATTTTCTCCAGGGTTTCCCACCTCCTGTCAATCATTTGGTAGCATTTCTTGAGCCAGCTGATGCCGGGCATTTTGTTCCGAGGAGTGGCTCCGTTCATGTAGATGATCAGGTAATCTTCAGCCACGAGCATCTCCAGACTGCTCACCACATACCTGGAGGAGAGGGAGGCTGTTGGATTGGGCTTTGCTATTAGGAAACACCAGATAACCTAAACTTCTTTAGGTTATCTTTAAGATAACAAAAACATTTGCGTGAAAGTGGACATCAACATGGGCGGATAATGAGATAACAGGCGCACAGATACTGTATATTGAAAG
Organism: Bovichtus diacanthus; assembly: GCA_943590825.1. Lineage (NCBI taxonomy): Eukaryota > Metazoa > Chordata > Actinopteri > Perciformes > Bovichtidae > Bovichtus > Bovichtus diacanthus. The sequence goes on along the minus strand of CALSBV010011200.1, from coordinate 7,457,701 downwards.
AAGAACTTTTTTAAAGATTAATTTTTTGCCTTTTATTGGCTAGTCAGATCATATCTATCAAAAATCTGAAAATAAATAATAATATTGCTATTGGTAAAATTCATCTTTAAATTTGTTTATTGTGTGTTTTGTCTCTTTTTTAGGCAAATGAATTGCACTCAAAGTACGGAATAAACAGGAATAATTTTAGGAGTGCTGGGTGATTTACGCAATATTATGATTGGTGTATTATTAACATGGTATCAATATTAACTATTTTAAATATCGTGAACACCTATATATATATATACATACAACTTTTTTTAAACTTCATATACCTGTATATATAAATATATTTAACTTTTTTGAATCATATTATTATTTTATTTATTTATTCAGTTTTGTTGTTTTTAGGTCATCTTACCCATGTACCATCTAGGGTGGCGGGAAGGAGGAGAGGGGATATTTTAAAAACAAATATTTTAAAGGCAAATAAGAGTTGATGAATGTCATAATATACGTGGATAAACAAGAATACCATGTTTTGTATACTTATGTTAAAATGATCCATGTCCACTATTACAGACGTATACAGAGGCTGACCCACATTCAGTCATCCCTCCATGTCGATACTTAAAAACTAAAAGTCACTCACAGGAAGAGGTTCTCCATGATGTAGTGGTAGTCTGGACAGCTGCTGTCAGGCAGGTAACAGGCAGAGAAAACAATGATGGCGTTAAGCCCCTCGCCATAATAACCTGAAGGGAGAGAGTTTCAGTTTAAAGGGAATAATGCTTCTCTGCACAGGGGGAAAAGATACGATTAGATAAGATGAGAACTTTATTGATCCCACACCGGGGAAATGTACTTGTTACAGCAGCTCAAGAGACAAAGAAGCACAAGAAAAAAAGAGATGAATAAAAATAAAACAAGACAAAAATAAACATAACATGGCTATACACGCTATATATGTCTTACATATGGACAGGTGGTAGAAGTACTCAGATCTTTTACTAGTGTAGAAATACTATGACTAAAGGCCCTGCATTAAAAATGTTACTTAAGTAAAAGTACAAATTTATTAGCATCAAAATATACTTATTGTACAAAAAGTAAAAGTTGCACAATGGCCCATTTCATAATAAATATATTATTGGGTTATAATTACTGATGCATTAATGTGTTCATCACTTTAATGTTGCAGTTGATAAAAGAGGAGAATTCTTTTATTTTGACTATATATATATATATATATATATATATATATACTGCCGGGTAGCTTGTTTATTAATTACATAGAGATCAAAACAGTTTATCTTAACCTATAATAATAAAAAAAATACATTAGTGGGGTAAAAAGTACAATATTTGACTCTGAATTGCAGTGCAGTAGAAGTATAAAGTAGTAGCAAAGAGGAATAGTCAAGTAAAGTACAAGAACTTCAAATTTGTACTTAAAGTGCTTGAGTAAATGTACTTAGCTCCTGTCCACCTCTGCATATGGATCTTATCCATGATGGTTAATTGCACCCTTAATTGTAATACACTACTAGAAAAATAATGTATGAATAAATAATTGCGCAGGATATATTTATATTTAATATAAAGATTGCAGATTTTGTATAATACTGGAAACCATCTTCCAAAGTCTTGAGACTGACTTGTGTTCCTTCACTGACCTCCGTGTGTGATGACGCGCAGGTAAGGTCTGATGACCTGCATGTCGATACGATGCTCCTGCTCTCCGATGATCACCGTCCTCCAGAGGCGTCCGTTGTTGGCGTTCCCGTCCTCGTCCGCTTCTCCTGAGCCGCCAGCGGGACCCGCTTTAGCCGAGGCCACCGGGGTGTCATCTGGACGGGCACATACCATAATGTTGCATCTGTTCATATATTAAATATTTATACGTATACACATCTGTTTAAACAACCTTTTCATTCAAACCTCCCCCTATTACAGTTTACAGTATTTAATTTCACATTCTGTTTTATCTTATTCTATTCTACATGTATATACTTTACTTATTCCTGCACTTTATTATTGCACCATTATGTCTCTTGCACTATTGTATTTTAATTTATTGCACTATTTTAATTTGATTTATTTTTATGTCTTGGTTATACTGTACGCTGTAGCTGTTGTGCTTGACAATAAAGCCTTTGAATCTTGAATCAGAGACATATTTTTTTCCAGCCATTTTCTTATCATACTATATTTAGTGCTTATGCACAATCGGACTGCTGTTTTTTTCTTAAAATATATAGAAAAAACAGTATGTGCCCTAAGAGAAAATATAGTATATAGTATACCGATTATTTTACATTTTCTTTAGATTTGTGCCCAGATAAAAAAAAAATAAATTGGGAGAACATTTTAAAAAAGTTTTTTTTTTTTCTCCGGATTCTGCAAGTTTAAGTGTATAGACTCATATATATATTACAATATTACATAAAGTTTGATGTGCTGCACAGCTCTTCCACTTTTAATTCAAATATATTGTACTACTTATTTTCTCATAGTTATTTGTCATATCCTTATTGTATTTTCTTTTCTGTAATTTTTTTTCTTTTTCTTTTATAATGATTTTAATAAAACATTTTTTCTTCAATATTTGCTTTTATTTTTTTATTTCTCTTACTGTGTTTCCGTATTTTACACCAAAGCAAATTTCTTGTATGTAAAAACATACTTCTGATTCTCATATGAATTAAAATGACTGCATTTGAAGTTGAATATTCAGATTAAACAGAAAACATAATTTTAAAGTTAGTTTCTAAAGGTGGGTGTCATGGTTTAATGAAGGCCGGTGGAAATTCATGCACGAGCGTTTTTAACCTCTTACCTTCCCACTCCAGCTCGTTGCCATTAGTGATGAACTCCAGCGAGTCCGTCTCGTCGGGCGTATCCATGTCATCCACGTTGATGTCCAGGTCATCCGGTGTGTCCAGGAAGTCATCCGACAGCAGAGAGCCCTCGCTCCGGTCCAGTGACAGGTTCATCTCCGGGGCAACCAACGTCCGGCGTTTACGGTGGGACGAGGACACGCCGCCACCTCCTGGGGGGCTCACATTCAGGGAGAGGGAGGGAGCTGCAGCAAGACGGAGAAATGTAAGTAATAAGTAATTACACTGGTGGACAGTAACTAAGTACATTTACTCAAGTATTGTACTTAAGAACAATTTTGAGGTACTTGTACTTTACTTGAGTATTTCCATTTCCTGCTACTTAATACATCTACTACATTTATATTATTTTCTATAAGTATATAATTGACTTATTCCTGCATTATTATTGCACTATTTTATTTCTTCTTGCACTATTTCTTTTTATGTCTTCAGTATACTCTATGTTGCATTGTTGTACAACAACTACGCTATTTGAATCTTTGAATCTATGAATTTATTTGATAACTCCAGTTAATTTGAAGATTCAGATTATAATACAAAATATAATTAACAACTAATTCTTAATGTATTAATATAGGATAAACTTTATCTTTGATCCCATGAAGTTCACAAGCTACCAGGCAGTATATATATATATATATATATATATATATATATATATCATTTAAAAAATAAAGTTTTAATATGAAGCGGGGCAGATGGAAGTATTATGATGACATATTCTAACGACCGTTTGTCTAATACCTCACAATCTGCTTCAACCTACCTCTAAATCTGCTAGTACTTTAATTTATTATTATTATATTATTTATCTCCCGTTAATATGAATAATATTTCTATGATTTTAGATGAAAAAATACATATTATACATTATTATAATAATAATAATAATAATAATAATAATAATTATTATTATTATTATTTCATTTTTTTGTCTGTTTTCCCTACTTTTTCAAACTTCAAAAAAATTGCTTTTGGAATAGAAGGCATAACTTGTATGGACAAACATTTTCAGATTCATACATTTGCATACTTTTACTTTTGGTATGTTAAGTATATTGATGGTAATACTTTTATACTTTTACTTAAGTAAGATTTTGAATGCAGGACTTGTAACAGAGTATTTCTACACTGGTAAAAGATCTGAATATTTGTCAACCTCTATTAGTTTAATTACTTTTTGCAGTAGCTTGTGTAATTGAAATTCTTTGATTCTTCTCTGACAAGTTAAAAACATAAGCCCGCTGTTTAGTGTTCAAGCTGTTTTTACTGTTTTTGTTTTTAAGATTGTTCAGATGTTACAAAACTGCCGATAATAGGCACATTTTTTTAGCCCAGTGCTAAAGTTAAATATTATTTTATCTTATGATTTCAAAGTAGCTTCCCCAACACTTCTCATGAAGCAGAGTTATGATGGACTTTCCATTATTGACCGATCAGTGACCCTCGGTGTTACTTACAGGCTCTGTCGTCTGTGAGACCACAAGAGGGATCCATGTCTCCGTACTCTGGTAGAGGCCTGGAGGGAAACACATGCACAGATAAGCAACCAGTACTGAGCTTGTTGAGAATAATTTAAAATATAAAGCCAGTCAAGATGCTGCAGGAATCGAGGTTCAGCAGAACAATCATGACTCTTAAAGCCAACCTTAACTTCTGGCCGATAAGATTTGTTTTTTTGATCTCTGTTCTCCAGCATGCAGTAATCTCTAAAGCCTCTTTTTGACCGCAGGAACTTTACCTATGGGATAGGAACCTTTTGAGGAACTCATTGCGTTTTAACCGTATGGATCAGAGTCTAAATTAGGTTTCGGGGACATTTTCCGGGGAGATTTAACCACCTCCCCCCAAAAGGCCCTGGTGGGGGAAAGTTATTTCTGAAAGTACAGGAACATTCATTGTGGGGTTAGCAGGGATGTCCATCGCCCTGGTCCCATGTCATGTTGCTTTTTCATACATCAGCGGACTAATTCTCCTAATCTTCACAGGTCTTTAGACCTCTATGGAAACGCAGACAACAATGGGCTGAAAGAACCGTTTTTGTTCCTTAAAAAATACAAAATTTACCGGGGACTTTTCGGAGTAAACGTAGTTCCACTATTGCATCACAATAAAATGCAACATTGTGATTAGGATGATGTTCAATGGACCAGTCAAGGCACGGGTGTTGTCAGTGATCTGGATAAGCACTAAAAAGAGGAGCAAGCACAAGAGGATAGAGATGCTAATTAACTTCTCTCTGGGGAGAGATGAAGATTACAGGGCTGCCAGGCGGGGCGTGAGGTATGGAGGAGGAGGAGAAATATAGGAGAAAGGGGAGGAATGAAAGATATGTGAGTGGAATAGAAGAGGGACAAAGTGTCTCTGACACATTGGTGCAGCTCTTTCCTGCTTGTTATTTACTGCTGACAGGAGTTCAAAATCCTGCTCCGCATATGTTTGCATGTGCCCATCCGCGTGTTTATTTGAGAGTAAGCAAAACTGTGCACATGAGGACAGAAGTGTCCACAACACCCAGTGCAACCAGGAAACTGCAAGCAGGCTCGTAAAACGAAATGGTTCAAGAGACGCAGAGAGTTACAGCGAAGTGTCGTTCAATAGAAAAGCATCTTAGCTGCATTCCTGTGAAACGCAGTGTGTGCTCCTCCTGAGCTTCACACTGGCTTCAGCTCAGAGAAACATGCACTGCTGATGAACGGGTTCGACCCTCCCCCCCCCCCCGAGGACCCTACAGTGATTACTGTCCTTTGTCAGACATGAAGCCAATTCTATAAACAGATTTATGGGGATTTCTTCTTTAAACAAAAGCAAGATAATCTCTTTTGTTCCTCCAGCTACAAACAACAACAATACCAGGATGAATCGATGCTGCTTACCTTCTGGAAATAGCACGGGGCTGCTGTTGTCAAAGAGCTGTTTAACCTCACACACCTTTATGTCTGCTTTGCTTAGTCATTCCCTGCCTTCTCAGCAGATAACAGACAGTGTGGAGCAGAGCATCTCTCAGATTCTGCCTTAATTATACTTTTCTTCCTCCGTCTTTAACCAAAACCTGCCACCATTTTCCTGGCGATGCTGTGTTGTTGATCGCTGTTGCGTCACATGACGTAGCTTGAAACCATTTACAGACAGAGCTGCACCTGCTCCCTGGCTTCCTGCCTCCCAATCTGAAAGAGGAGGGAGGACGGAGGAGGGAGGAGGGAGGAGGGAGGAGGGAGGAGGGAGCGCAGCGCTGACTGTCAGCACACTTCTCCCTGCTCTCTTTCTGCCCATCAAGCTCTGCAGCTCCACTTCTGAACATCAAATTCCCATACTTTATAAATCCTTCTGTAGCCATCTTTATGATGCATCAAGAATAAGGAGGAATAATAAGTCCAATATTATTGCATGTCTGGAAAGAGGTCGAGAAAACCCTGAAGTATATTTTTGACTAAAAAGAACCTTTGAAACTAGAAAATATTTTGGATATTACTCGGAAAGATTAAATTGTCGGACATATTGCATGTGACGGTCAAATACACTAAAACTAAATTCATGGTTACTAACAATAGAAAACATTTTGGATATGGAAAAATGTACCTTTTGCAATCAGAGATCATATTAAAGAAATGAAATAAGATTTATCCCAAAGACTGATTAACATATGATGGAAAAATACTGTTTAAACTGAAGACAACTAAAGGAAGGACGAGAGAGTTCAAGAGGGGATGAACTCAAGCCAACCGGAGGACACAAAGCAGAGGAAGCCGCCTGCCATCTGGGAGATATACCGACGAAAGGATTCCAAATGGATTCCTTGTTTAGATAACAGAGTTATGTGTGTTTCCTGTGGTTAAGGTGTCGAGTAACTGTTTTCTCTAGTAAAGATGACCTATGGGCGGACCTACCATGTATAAAAGAGCAGACCACTCTTAGAGTCATTGAGCAGCACAGCAGCTTTACCACCTGCATGTAAGAGTTTAAGCATCTCTGTTTTTGAGATAACTGCGCTCCTTATTGCAACAATAAAGAGACTTTGTTTGAACTTTGAAGACGGTGTCGGCTGAGAATATTTTCTATAACAACATATTATTTCAATCTAGTTTATTTGTTCCCCTCCTACATTAACTTTTTTTTTTTTTTAATGTTTTTTTTTTTTTTTTTCTGTTTTGGTTGAGTTTTGCAACTCTTAGTTTTTTATTAATCTAACTTGTACAAAAATCACAAAAATGTGCAATGGACTGTGAAGTAAACAATTTCCTGGAAGATGATGAAAAAAAACAAACATTGCGGTAAAATATTTAAAACAAATAACTTTTCTTTACCCTATACATTTCACATTAACACAATAACCCTATACTATCATAAAGATAAGTAAGCTCATATAAAATAACATAAACAGCACTGCTTCTAAATGCACCCAGACTAAATTACATGTAGTAGTCGGCCCATACATAAAGAAACCCTGTTTGGTTTATTCTATAACTAACTGCACAATTAATTCTAAATAATGAGCTTTTCTTCCATAAATTAAAATGTGCTGCATATTCATGCACTTACACAAGAAGAAGCCATATAGCTAAAGGCAGAAACACACAGAGATGCAGTAACGGCAGCTTTTCTCATTGTTATCCACAACATCAACAAATTGGCTCTATTTGACATCACTAGAGCAGATTAATATATGATTAGAAAGTAAAAAGATCCCACCTGGGGAAGTCTTCATCCTGCCACTCGTCTTTCACTTCCAAGTTCTCCATTCGTAGAGTTGCCTCTGTGGTGCCCATCCCTCAGAGAGGAGCGCCTGGAGGTGGGAAGAGAAATGTTTATCAAATGAGCCCATTTACAATAAATAAAAGGGAACAGCTGTCTTCATGGCTGCACCGCAGGAACACGTTTGACTTAGATGATAAAGGGAAAAGTCAGCAATGTTGCAGGATTTGATCCAAATAATTATTCATCATAATTTGGGGGCTGTAACTGCTCTTTAGTCACATGGTTATTATCCCCCTGCCCAGAGTAGCACATGTGAGCGGCATGTGACTCAGAGAGAGCCCACTCTCTGAGCTCAGCTCACCTCAAAGTCAGATATCACGTACAGACGTTCTTCCTGGGTGCATTTCAAGAGGCCGGCGAGGAGGACGACATGCACCTAATCCTGCCTGTCTGCTCCCTAATCCTGCCGCACTGCTGCCTGTTTCATCTCCACTCACAGGCTTTGTGTCACCGATAAAAAAACAACTTCTCTTCAGGTCTAATATTCATTTGTTGGTGCTCAAGAGTTTCAAGAGAATTCAAATTTAGGGGAGACCGGGGTCGGTTGGAACACAGCTATTTTCTGGTCCTTTGAAGGTCACAGAAACAAAAATATTACATATTTTTTCACCTGTACTCATCTACTTTAAGTTAAAACACCTGAAAGTCACTCACTTTTTAAAAAGTATTAAAAAGAAATTCATAACCTTTGCACAAACCTACCTCTTCTAAAACTGCCTATACTGTCGTATTTTTTCACATGTTATTGTATTATTCTTCTATTCTATATATGTATGTTTTTTGTACATATTATTAAATAGTATTTTTTTATATTCTTATTGTATTTTATTTTATTTTAATTTCTGTACTATGTTGTAGACCAATAGCCAATTGAATGTGAAAACCTACAGGTCAATAAACCGATGACTTATTCTGATACAGTGATTAAACACTGACTGCATCAATGGTGGCACTAAGATCCACTCTTCTAAATGACAGGATTTAATGTTGAAATAAAGAAGCATTATCACAACACAATAGTGACACTTAATTAACAGAAGCACACGTCTGTAGCCGCATGAGAGGAGCAGCAGGAAGATATTTAATTGGACTTTTTTCTCTTTTGTAGTTCTTCACTCAAGCATAAAAGCCACAATGTCTGAGTGACGCAGGATTCCCAGGTTTGTGTTGGAGCAGCATTAATGCAGTTTAGACTGTGTTAAGTAATCCTGTGTGATGCAAACATTTGTGTCAGCAGCGCACACAGTTGAGCACAATGATAAATAATGCAACATGTGTTCATGTGGTATAAATACTACATGGGAGTGGTTTTGGTGGTTTTGAGTGTTTTGGCAGCGACACGCGTGCTTAAACTGGAAGACAGTTTAAGCAAAGATAATAGATGAATCAAAATCTACCAACACTTCACACTCTTGTTTTGTAGCAGGTCATGGTCACATATAATCCAATGTGGCAGTGTAGTAGAAAACTCTCTGAAGCTGGGCCGGTGTCGTCAAGATCTTCACCACACTATAACAACACTTCTGTATTCAGTCAAAGGACTTTCAATACAACAAAGTTTACTGAAGAATTAACACAGTACAGCAAACCTGAGTCGGTCCATGGAGTGACTGCCTTTACACAGCTTATGCTTTTCTTTTATGCATTTCTTTATCTGTGTGTGGGAGAGTTTTGGATCCTCCTGCTGACCTTGACTTACTTTTTACTACCTATGGTTGGACACCATTATGTTATATTTCTCAGAAATTCCCTACCTTTCCCTAGGTTTGGTAAATATTCGTATCTCAATTCTTTACTAATAAACAGGTGTAGTCCACTCCACTTTTTCACATTTGACGATGTTGCTCCCGAGTTGTTTTTCGGGTGTCAGGGCCACGGCTATTTCTACCTATTATCTTTATGTCACATGGCTTTACTTTCTGTCTTACTCCATTATTTCTCAGGGCCTGCCGTGTGGCCTAAAAAAAACTTTAATGATTAACATATACAAATACAGTGTGTTGATGCTAGACAGTTGAGATCTGCTGTTAGCGCATAAAAATATACCACACCAGCACCCCGAGAAAGAAAGCGTGTCAGTTCAATAAGAGCAGAAAACAGAACAAATCATGTGTCATCGTTTATCAGACAGTGAGGCTTTTATCTTTCTCACATAATGTTTGACAGGCTGGAAAATCTTGAATGTAATGCAATTATAAGTGAAAATATTCCAACAATCATTTAAAAGGTATAATATGTTGTATTTCCGCATTTAAATGTCTAAAAACGACCACACCTTTGTTATATATTTTGCTGAGTTGTGTACTCACATTATCCCAAATGTTCTCGGAGAAATGTGTAATTTTAATGAAGATAACGATGTGTTTCATCTGGTCTCCTGTGATGCCGTTGTATCTCCTTTGAGCATGTGTCAGCGTTGTCTGCCAGAAGCTTCATGAATTGACTTTTTATCCAAATCAAGCCACATTTTTACCAGACACTCTTTAGATTTTGGTCGCTTTTAACTCTTTATTTTAACCGGATGAAGGATTTTAGTCCTTGAACATCAGAATCTTAATTTATCAGAGAAACAAGCTGAGCAAACGTTAGTGGCAGTCAAGCAGCATCAGAGAAACATTGATTTTTAAAGTGAAATTGCTTTATTCTGTGTTTTTTACCAATTTTAATCAGCTAGAACATTTGTTTTGGAGAGGGAGAGACCTTTGCGGGTAATTCGGCTCCCAGTAAAAACCTCCTGAATGATGAACAATTAAGGAATCCTAACCGGGAGAAGCTGACGGCAATGTCAAACTCCCATGATCCCACGCTACTTTACCGCCACCAAACTCCGTCTTTTGTTATTGTTTGGATTGAGAGCCCCCTAGCGGCAGAAAATGACATATTGTGCCTTTAAGATTTTTACAAAATACTGCATGGATAAAATGAAAAAGTCAACGTTGCAAAAAAAGATTTCATTGCACATTGCCATCACAGAGTAAAATGGCAGCACAGCCTTTCTGGGTCACCCAAAATGTTACAGCCTAAAAAGGGGAAAAAAACCTACATTTATTTCATGTGTTGGTGCATGCAGTCATTCTAAGGTTTTGGCTTTGTGCAGCAAGCAGAATAGAAATGCACGGACGTTATACTCACATGTGCAGCGTGAGATCCCCGTCAAAACCCTGTCGCTGGTCCGTGTGTCCTCCCTCCTCCTCAGTCACAGATGCAAAGATTCGAGGGGAGAAAGCGGGGGGTCAGGCTGAAATTCCTCCTCTTTCACTCTCATGCACACAGACACAGTGTCCTCGATGTCAGACGCTCGCCAGCAGCAGGTGTCTGCATACAGGGGGCACCTCTGTGCTGCTGGACCCCCACCCCTCACCCCTCTTCTCCTCCGCCTCTGGCCACCTTTGTTGGGGAAAGACTGGCCGTGGAGAGCGAGCCGACAGCAGTACGTCCACACCACCAAGACACAAAATTCCTTTAATCAGAATGCATCTGCTCTGGCATCATGGTCTCTATCTCCCTCTCTGCAAATACCTTTGGAGTATCTTTTTTTTCCCACTCCTAAATATCAATTTGAATCCTTCTTTTGGGGGGGGTGCACCAGCCTCTGTTACTCCTTTAGATAATCCTGCAGTTTTTCTTCAGTGGTCCTCTATGTAGCTGCTGTTCCCTGGCAACAGCATCCCTCTCTCCTCACGAGCTTCTTCCCTCCTTCTCTCGTAAACCCCAACTCTCCCCACACATTAATTATTCAGCCCCTTACTTCACTTGCATCCAACCAATCACATCCCTGCCCAGTTTCCCTGCACATGGCTGCACATTTTTTTGTGTGCCTCTGGACCTAGTAATCACGCCATTTATACAGGTTAATGTTAGTGTCTGACATTTGTCTCTTTAGACTTAAAGCATAATTGTTTGTGGGTGATGCCTTTAAAATCCAAGGTCGTTTTTACCTTATGAGCTGGAAGATTATGATTTCTATTTCTGAATATGATGTAATGATATTATTTTTTTTGTCTATAAACTCAGTGTCCAGTTGTGTGGTTTATATTAGATTATATCTTTATCATCGGCGCAAGCATGACTGACAGGCACACGCGACATTCAGCAGACACAGCAGGTGAATATTTGGCTGCCTGCAGAGCGAGAGGACTCCCTTCCACCTACTTCCGGCTTCGCACACAATTTTCTTTAGACAGTAAAAGATGAGAATGAAAGAGCCTTTTAGCATTTCCTTCTCAACAGGAATGATGTACAAACAGTGCGGTCACTGTTTGTACATCATCTACATAACAACATCTACATTGTACATCTTTTTATTTTCGTCTTTCCCCGTTTATTTTTCATTGTAATACTCCTACTTTCTAGGGTTCCTTAAATAATTTTTTTATTTAATGTTTTATCTAGACAGACAAGGAATAAGACAGGTAATTAATATTCCAAAATGAAGGCTATAGTTTAATTAACAATGATGGAAATTATGCTGCAACACAGTAAAACACAAACAATAAACAATAGTTAGTATAAAACTATTATACTAAAATCAAGAAAGGATTTTTTTTCAAATACCAAGCAACAACAAAAAAAGCGACTTAGAAGTAGTTGGTAAAATCATTAATGAATCAAAATCAGGTTTATTGTCAAGTAGGTTTTCACATACAAGGAATTTGATTTGGTGTTTTGGTGCTGGGAATAAGAAACTTAAATATAAATTAGAATAGAAAAAACTACAATTAAAAAAAAGAAAATAAATGTTATTTAAAAATTATGAAATATGTACTGTTTGAAAAGAAATAGCTAGGCAGGAATGTGTTTGAATATATTCAAGGGGATGTGCAAAGGTTCACAGTATTTAGAATAAAACAGTATTAGGAATAAATATAATATGGAAAGTACAGAGTGCATTGGTAAGTATGAATATGATTTTTTTACCCAAAATGATCACAAGTTTACAGTATCTTTAAATCACATTTGTCTCACAAAAAAAAAAAAAACGTTCTTCGTGTTGGTGCGCATGCGTGATGCGGTTATGTGGAATGCCAAGACAATTTTTTTTTAATTAATTTATGCTAAAAATGTTACGCTAAATGAGCTGAAATTATACATATACTCTCGCTTTGTTATCTTTAATACCTGACTCAGAGTGCGTGTAAGATATCTTTTTGTCTTACGCAGTTCCGGTGTAGCAGAGCGGTGTCCCCATTGGCTGCAGTAGAGGGGGGGGGGGAACTATCTTGACGGTCAGTTTCGGGTTTTTTTCTCTGCTGTCTGCCAGTTAGTTACTGTACTGAACTGGAGATGCCAAGATGGCTGCAAGCAATTATTTCGGCTTCACACATGGTGCCGGTCCGCAATACAGGTAATTCAAGTGATGCAGTTTGGTGTCAACGAGTGGTTTGACTCACATTTATCAGCCGTTGGTGTGTAACGGTCGGCGGTTGGGATTGCTGGGTCAGGCTACTCAGCTAGCTTGACCTGCTAGTTGTGTTAGCTAACGTTAGCAGGCCAGCTCTTACCGACACGCTGCTTGACATTAGGTGATGAACCCCAGTAAAGTAATCTTCGGCTCCTCGTGGACCAACACTTTACCTATTTAAAAACACTTTACTGTGAACAAAAAGTCCGTTATAGCGAGTGTCACGCAGCTGATTTTGGCTAGTCGAGCCGGCTGCAGCTGTGACGGGTGATATTTTGTCCGGGATTAAGAGGGCAAACCCTGGTGTAGCTGAACTGAAGGTCCCGTGTTGTTCTAACACTTGTTATAGTTCATGTTTAATAACAACACACTGCCACAAGGGAACATTTAAATAAATACTTGTGTGAACATGAAGTAAAACTCTAGCAGCATGGATTGGAAGTTTGTGCTACCGGTAAATCATCTAGCCTGTCACTTTGACAGGTAATTAAATATAATTATCATCGTGTAATTCACTGCGGTTAAAGAAGGTTTTCCTGTTTTGTCTGTTGTGTTTTGTTTTTATCTTGACTATCTGCCCTTAATCCAACAAACATGCCAAACAGGACTGTTTAGTAAATGCTTATCTATTCAATGTTTCCCTTTTAGGTTATTCCCCAAAGTCTGCACTTCTCCAGTATTCACATCTTTTACTTAAGTTAAATTAGTAATACCACAGTGTAGAAATACTCTGTTACAGGTAAAACAAATCCTGCATTCAAACTCTTAAGTTAAAGTACAAAAGTTTTAGCATCAAAATACTTGGAAAAGTAAAAGTATTCATGCAGAAGGGCCCATTTCACAATCATGTGTTTTCTGACTGCATTATGATTATTGATGCAATAATGTGTTCATCACTTTAATGTTCAGCCGGTAAAGGTGGAGCTAGTTTTAATTACTTTACTGCTGGGTAGCTTATCCTATACTAATACTAGGGGTGGGAGGTCATTCAATATGAGAATTTAATATTTATTATATTTTCCTTTACGATTTTAACTTGAAACTGTTCATATTGCACTAAAGTTCATAATTAAATGAGAAAATAGTCAGTACTTTTCATTTGACAGTTGTTTAATTGACACAGGAGTATATAAAAATAGGCTTTACCATGTCGTTATTTCATATAGACTATTTATTTATTTAGTTACCCCAAAACATGCTATGTTGTGATGTATGTCGTTATTCTAATATGAAATGACCATATCGCCCAACCCTAAATAATACAAATTATGTTTTCTATTAGTATTCAAAATCTGCAAAAAAAACGATGTTTGCATCCAAAATGTAGTAGAGTAGAAGTTGAAAATCTTGTAATGGAAACACCTAATTACAAGTACCTCAAAAGTGTATTCAAGTACAGTTCTTGAGTAAATGTACTTGGTATAGTCCTAAATTGTAAGCCTAATTCTTGATTGAACATAAACTTCTATAGCTATGTTGGCGCTGCAGGAAGGTTTTAGTCCTCATGAGATTCACTCTCTGTAGTCAGGCGTGAGCAATATGGATAAAAGCCTCTATCACGAAATGTGTAATTCGATATTTTGAAAACAATATATTTCCCAACACAGTATTTTTTTCTGGAAAACAATATTTTATAGCCTATATATAGGCCTGTCTTGATAACTACTTTTGTTAGACGGTATACTGCCCTACCTAGAAAAATTGCAACATTATTGTCCTTTCAAGACCATTTTAAGCCACTAATATATGTAGTAATATAATAGCATAATAATGCAGGTACACACTTTCAATGAGCAATCAACTTTGTAGTTGTTAGGAATATTCAGAAATTGGAATTTGAATGTTTTAAAAAAATAAAATAAATAAATAAAGAAATAATCCTTAATAAATAAAATAAAACCACAAAATAAATAAAATGGACTCTTGTACTCTGTTAACAAAAATGTGCACAGTCTGCACCTGCCAGGTCTTCTAATGGTAGAGAAAACCCTGCAATTTGTTCTGGCATCATGTTGGCTAAGGCTTGGTGACATTCTTATCTAAACAAACACGTGTGTAAACACAACGATAAGTGGATAATGTGATTATTGTTACAGGCCTAAACATGTCTGGTGAAATGACCAGACGAAAACGTCTTAATTCCAGCAGACTGAATACCTGGGAAATAAACGTGCTTGATAACTTTAATGCAAAAACATCCTAAAAACAAATGCAGTATTGCCATAAAGCAGTTCCCATGATGACCTCAAACTCAGGAGATTAAAGGTATAACTGAAACAGCATAAACAGGCCGCTGATGAGTTAAAAATGGTCAGTGGGGGAAAGTAACTAAGTACATTTTCTCAAGTACTGTACTTACTTTAGGTTCTTATATTCTATTATATAATAATATTGCAAGTATTTCAAATTTTTCTATTTTCGGCTACTTTTTTTCTTCTACTTCACTACATTTTAAAGTCAGATATTGTGGTTTTTACTCCAATGCATTTATTTGGCAATAATACAGAATATAAATATGATGTATTATTATAGGATAAGATAAGGTAAGGGGGGAAATTCACAAGGTATCCGCATATAAAGTAATCAAAATTGTCTCCATCTTCACCAGCTGCAACATTAAAGTGATGAACACATTAATGCATCAATAATTATAATCCAGTATTATATATATTTCTGAAATGGGTACTTATACTATATATATTTTACATACATACATTACATACATTCTTACTTTTCCTTAAGTAAGAGTTTAAACGCAATGTGGAAGTGCTTCTTGCATCACTGTAAATAAATATATTTTTTACAGTTCAAGTTGGGGTTGCAATGGGTCGAAACAGTTTCCAATTTTATAAGTTTTGCACAATTTCAGTTTAAAAAGCAAACTTTTTAATAGTAAATGTATTCATTGATTTGTTACCGGTTAACTTTTGGTGAAACACCTGAATCACAACATGGCATGTGGCACTTACATAATATAAATATTAGATTGTGGAAATTCTTTTTCACAGTTTTAGATAATGAAATTATATACAGGAACTATTAAGATACTTAATAGACAATGCACAGAGTACTTTAACTGTTTATTTGTATTGGTCTAACACAGTTTCTTGTATACAACTTAATGTGCAACTGTTTATATTTGCGCTGGATCCAGTATGTTTTTGTAAGATAAAATCGTGTTCTGATTATTACCTTCACAGCATTTTGGGTCTATGCTCTTGGATTGATGGATATATATAGATAGATGTACTTTGTTGATCCCAAATTGGGAAATGTGTGTGTTGGAGCAGCAGGTTTTTCTGGAACTCTTTTATGACCTTCAGGTATCATTTGAGCTATAAAAAAAAACAACCCACTTAACTGCTGTTTGCTGTATTGTACGTAATTTCCTGTAAATATCACAATATATAACGTTTATTTTCTGTTTTAAAAAGTACAAGCAAGGCTATTCTCCCATCTTTTAAGTGGTTACGTCTCTAGTCTGATTTTGAAATTTGACCGGCAAAAAAGTAAAAAAAAAAAAAAAATGAACGACATAAAATATATTCTTGCACTTCTAGCGTGGATTGATTCCATCTTTACTCTACCGTAAAGACTTGAGTCATGTTGTTCATGAAGATGTCCTGAATGCAGTTTTGAAGTTTATCTTCTTGCTTCACTTAACTTCCCTCTCCCCTCCTTCAGTACGCAGCCTCCCCCGGCCTACTCCCACCCCTCTACAGCCACTTACAGCGTGCAGCAGGCTCCAGCTGTGGCTCATGCAGTGACTGCGTCCTACTCTCCAGCTCCAGTGCAGGCAGCCCGGCCTGTGGTCACTGCCCCGTACCCCACCTATCAGAGCCACCAGGCTCCCCCTGACTACGCCTACAGGCAGCCAGACCCCCCGGCACCCCCGCAGCCCACCACCACTCCGCAGACGTACCAAGTGTACTCGGACGCGGTCAGTGGCTTTCTGCTTCCTTTTATTATCGCTGCTTCTCAGTTTCTTGTAGTCATATTGGATGTTGGGTAAATGATTTAGTTTTGAGTCATATACTTTTAGCCACTAAGACACTGGGGCAGACAGAGATGCATGCCATGGCCCATTATTTTGATAATTGATAAATTGTTAAAGCAATTTTTCCTGCAAAAATGCTGTTTTCCGTCTCTCAAATATATATATATATTCCCTCCTTTTCTGTTTTATATCATACTAAACTGAATATCTTTGTTTTTAGACCGACAAAACAAGACATTTAAAGACATCACCTTGGACTTAAAAAAATCTAGGATGGATATTTTTTCACAATTTTCGGACATTTTATAGATCAAACAATGAATCGAGAAGATAATTGGCAGATTAATCGATAATGCAAATGATCGTTAGCTGCAGCCCTATTTCTATCCCAACTTTCTCTGGGAATCGTCTCATTTCTGTAGAACAAAACATGTATGTCATCAGAATTTAAAGCATGCTTTCATTTTACACACAGCAATGCAGTAATATGATATCTGTGTTTTTTTTAGTTTTTTTTTTTTACTTGTTGCAGTTATCTACTTAAATATGCTGCTTTCCTGTTGGATTAAATGCTCTCTTGTAAACACCAGCAGGACAACTACAGCTATGGCCGTCCCGCCACTGTGACGACCTACGACAACAAGCAGTACTACCAGACGAGTATACCTTCGGCTCAGAGGACACACACAGATAATTACTACCAGACTGGTGAGTCCGTCTATTTTTACTCTCATGATGCGGCCAAAGTTTCAATCATTGTTAGGGCCGAACGATTATTCAATATTAAAGGGGACCGATTGAATACAGCTGTGTGTGTGTGTGTGTGTGTGTGTGTGTGTGTGTGTG